>OU342744.1:22503216-23703216 GCA_910589775.1 Avena eriantha | reverse complement strand
CAAATATTTTATAGATTCTCTTTCAGCAATTCCTTTTCTTTTAAAAGAATTTATCAACATCAACAGTGGCGTTATCAACATGACACATGGTACAAAGCGTATATAGTTAACTACTAATACCTTTGGACTTGCACTTTGAGGTGGATCACCATCATCAAATGTTTGGTGTTCTTTCAAAAAATCCATTCTTTAGTAATCTTTTAGTGTAGTAAACTTTTACTTACATCTTCTATTCATCCTTATCATGACAACTTTCATGATCAAGCTGCTATAGCTTATAAAGGTGAATTGCGAGTATAATGTTTCTTTTTCAAAACCTTTTGGAGGATTAGGACGACTAGCGTCTCTAACCTTCACAAATTCTCATCAAATATGAGGACGTATACTCTATCATGTTGTAACCAACACATAGTTTTAGATATCGCAATACCTTTCACATATGATGGTTTTTGAAACATTTCTTTCAGCTCTTCGATAAACTTGATATTAAAAACAATCTTTTGAGTATCAAGAATCATGGAGGCAAACATGATACATTAGATACTAACACTGGAATTGTTACTCTTGATTTAATACTATTTATTAAACTTCATGGAGTAAATAGAGTTTGCTGAAAGTTTGCAATAGGACTTTTAAACTTTAAATTGACATTCAAAACAATACGATACTAGTTCGCAAAGTAAATATCCAGAATTTCTATAGTTCCACTATCTCAACTATGACTAAGCGTAAGGTGGTGAACGGATGCCAATGACTACAACAAACTATGCAAATTCACTTTGATTGTGTTTATGATAAATTGAGTTCTACTAATCCAAATTACAAATGAACTCCCACTCAAAACAACATCCCTCGAGTTGTTTTAGTGATTACACAAACCAAATCCACTACACCAAGTCCGATCATCACGTGAGATGATGTAGCTTTAAAGGCGAACAATCAACATGTTCATCATATCATCCATATGACTCATGCTTTACCTTTCGGTATTCCGTGTTCCGAGACTATGTCTGTACATGCTAGGCTCGTCAAGGTTAACCTTAGTTTCCGCATGTGCAAATCTGGCTTGCACCCGTTGTATGCACACGTAGAGTCTATTACACCCGATCATCACGAGATGCTTCGAAACGACGAGTCTTAGCAACGGTGCAAACTAAGGACGAACACTTTATTACTTGATATTTAGTGAGAGGGATCATCTTATAATGCTACCGTCGTGATCTAAGCAATACAAGATGCATAAAGGATTAACATCACAGGCAATTCATAATAAGTGTGATATGATATGGCCCTTTCTTCTTGCGCCTTTGATCTCCATCTCCAAAGCACGAACATGATCTCCATCATCACCAGCATTGCGTCAAGGTCCGTGGCGCCGCTTCATGGTTGTCCATCACCACCAACAACTATTACAACTACTTGGAATAAAGCTATTACATGATGAATAGACACGCATGTTTTAAACAAAATTTAAAGACAACCATTAGGCTCCTGCTGGTTGCCATATTACAATAAGGATCATTGCATACATCAAATATAATCACAATCACATAATGGCCATATCACATCACAAAACCCCTGCAAAAATGAGTTAGACGCCTCTAATTTTCTTTGCATGTTTTACGTGGTTTGGGGCTTTCGCATAAGACCGATCTTACCTACGAACAAGGACCACAACATTGATACAAGTGTTGTCAGATGCTCATTGTAAATTGAATCTTAACTATGGTGGGAGAGACAGACACCCCAAAGCCACTTGTGCAAAGCAAGTTGCACGTCAAGCGTGGACCAAGTCTCATGTGCGATGGCATGTAATGTTAGCCCGAGCCGCTTCATCCCACCATACCGCAAGATGCAAAGTACACGCTAAGACACCGACAACAAAAGCATCAACGCCCACAAAAACATTGTGTTCTACTCGTGCAACAGATCTACGCATAGATACGGCTCTGATACCACTGATGGGTTCGTAGCATGGATAACAAAAAATTTCTACCGCAAGAACGAACAAAACCAGATCTAATCTAGATAAAAGCCAAGATCTAATCTATTAGACATGAGCAACGAGATAGATAGGAACTAACCCTCATAGATCCGAAAGCGTTAACGAGATTAGATCTCGTGGTTGATGTAGTCGATCACTTGCCGATCTCAAGATTGTGTGGACGATCCTTCCGGCGTCACGTTCCGGCAGCGCTTCCGCAGTCGGTCAAGTGGACGATCCTTCCGGTGCCGCGTTTCGGCAACGCTTCCACAGTCGGTCACACGTGCGGAGTCGAAGCAAACCTTCCTCTCCTCGTTCCAGCGAGCAGCGGAGGTGGTAGATCTTCTCCACGGAATCCCAGCAGCACGATGGCGTGGTGGTGGTGGTGGAGTAGAGAATTCTGCAGGGCTTCGCCTATGCCTGTGTAGAAGAAAGGAGGAGGAGAGAGGCGGCAGAGATTGGGTGTTATGGAGCAGGGGTGGAGGGGGCGCCCCTGCCCCTCGATTTAAGGGGGTGAGGCTCCATGGGAGGGGGAGTCCTTGTAGGACTCCCCTTCCTCTAGGGCCGGCGTATTGGGGAGGGGGGAGGAGTCCTCCTCCCCCCCGACTCCGTGTCTTGACCCACCAGGACTCCTTGATCCCTTCCTTGGTTTTCAAGCAAACTCCAAGAAATCTTCTAGAACCTTCCAGAACATTCCGAAACCTTCTAGAACCCTCATACAAATACTCTGGAACATTTCCTAACTCAGAAAATGATCCCCAATATATGAATCTTATTCTCTGGACCATTCTGGATCTCCTCGTGATGTCCTGGATCCATTCCGAGACTCCGAACAACATTCGGTCTCCAACGCACATTCCATATCTACTTAAAACAACTTCGAACCTTAAGTGTGTCACCCTACGGTTCGTGAATATGTAGACATGACAGAGACACATCTCCTATCAATAACCATCAACGGGACCTGGAGATCCATAATGGCTCCCACATACTCAACGATGACTTCGTGATCGATTGAACCATTTACATACGAAACCAATTGCCTTTGTCACGCGATACTATACTTATCCGAGGTTTGATCGTCAGCATCTCCATACCTAGTTCTGCCTCGTTACTGATAAGTACTCTTTACTCGTTCCGTGATATGTCATCCTTGTGACCTAGTCACATGCTTGCAAGCTAACTAGATGACATTCCACCGAGAGGGCCCAGAGCATATCTATCCGTCATATGGATGGACAAATCCCAATCTTGGTTCATGCGCTTCAACACATACTTTCAGAATACCCAATGACACCTTTATGACCACCCAGTTACGAAGCGGTCTTTGATGTCATCAAAGTACCCATTCGGTGATGGTGATTAACACAACCTCATGGTCGAAGGATTAGGTTACTATGCATTTAAAAAGCTTACAGCAATACGAACTTAATGACTTGATCTTATGCTACGCTTACTATGGGTGTATGTGTCCATCACATCATTCTCCTAATGATATAACCTTGTTATTAATCACATCCTAATGCCCATGATCAGGAAACTATGATCATCAATTAATCAACAAGCTAGTTCAATAAGAGGCTTACTAGGGACTCTCTTATGTTTACAAAACACACATGTATTAGTGTTTCCTAATAATACAATTATAGCATGGGATGTAAACATTCATCATAAACACAAAGATATAATAATAACCACTTTTATTATTGCCTCTTGGGCATATCTCCAACAGCTTCAACTGTGGAGATAGACTACACTTTGTAGCCAAGTGTCCTTATCAAAATAGGGAATGTTGGAGATATGCCCAAGAGGCAATAATAAAAGTGGTTATTATTATATCTTTATGTTTATGATAAATGTTTACATCCCATGCTATAATTGTATTAACCGGAAACATTAATACTTGTGTGTTTTGTAAACATAAAAGAGTCCCTAGTAAGCCTCTTGTTAAACTAGCTTGTTGATTAATTGATGATCATGGTTTCCTAATCATGGACATTGGATGTGATTAATAACAAGGTTATATCATTAGGAGAATGATGGAATGGACACACACCCATAGTAAGCGTAGCATAAGATCAAGTCATTAAGTTTGTATTGCTATAAGCTTTCAAATGCATAGTAACCTAATCCTTCGACCATGAGGTTATGTTAATCACCATAAGCGGATGGATACTTTGATGACATCAAACATCGCTTCGTAACTGGGTGGTTATAAAGGTGTCATTGGGTATTCTGAAAGTATGTGTTGAAGTGCATGAAGCAAGATTGGGATTTGTCCATCCATATGACGGATAGATATGCTCTGGGCCCTCTCGGTGGAATGTAATCTAGTTAGCTTGCAAGCATGTGACTAGGTCACAAGGGATGACATATCACGGAACAAGTAAAGAGTACTTATCAGTAACGAGGTAGAACTAGGTATAGAGATACCGACGATCAAACCTCGGATAAGTAAAGTATCGTGTGACAAAGGGAATTGGTTTCGTATGTAAATGGTTCAATCGATCACGAAGTCATCGTTGAGTATGTGGGAGCCATTATGGATCTCCAGGTCCCGCTGATGGTTATTGATAGGAGATGTGTCTCTGTCATGTCTGCATATTCACGAACCGTAGGGTGACACACTTAAGGTTCGAAGTTATTTTAAGTAGATATGGAATATGTGTTGGAGACCGAATGTTGTTCGGAGTCTCGGATTGGATCCAGGACATCACGAGGAGATCCGGAATTGTCCGGAGAATAAGATTCATATATTGGGGATCATTTTCTAAGTTAGGAAATGTTCCGGAGTGTTTGTATGGAGATTCTAGAAGGTTTCGGAATGTTCTAGAAGGTTCTAGAGAATTTCTTGGAGTTTGCTTGAAAACCAAGAAAGGGTCAAAGGAAACCTAGTGGGGCAAGACACGGATTCGTGGGAGAGGAGGATTCCTCCCCCCTTCCCACCGCCGGCCATAGGAGGGGAGTCCTACTAGGACTCCCCCTCCCCAGGCGTGCCTCCCTCCTTTAAATAGAAGGGAGGGGGCGCCCCCTCCTAGCCCGCTCCCATAACTCCCAATCTCCGCCGCCTCTCTCCTCCTCCTTTCTTCTGCACAGGCATAGGCGAAGCCCTGCAGAATTCTCTAGTCCACCACCACCACCACGCCGCCGTGCTGCTGTGATTCTGTGGAGAAGATCTACTACCTCCGCTGCTCGCTGGAACGAGGAGAGGAAGGTCCGCTTCGACTCCGCACGTGTGACCGACTGCGGAAGCGCTGCCGGAACGCGGCGCCGGAAGGATCGTCCACACGATCTTGAGATCGGCAAGTGATCGACTACATCAACCACGAGATCTAATCTCGTTAACGCTTTCGGATCTATAAGGGTTGGTTCCTATCTATCTCGTTGCACACGTCTAATAGATTAGATCTTGGCTTTTATCTAGATTAGATCTGGGTTTTGTTCGTTCTTGCGGTAGAAATTTTTTGTTTTCCATGCTACGAACCCATAAGTGGTATCAGAGCCGTATCTATGCGTAGATCTGTTGCACGAGTAGAACACAATGTTTTTGTGGGCGTTGATGCTTTTGTTGTCGGTGTCTTAGCGTGTACTTTGCATCTTGCGGCATGGTGGGATGAAGCGGCTTGGGCTAACATTCCATGTCATCGCACATGAGACTTGCTCCACGCTTGACGTGCAACTTGCTTTGCACAAGTGGCTTTGCGGGTGTCTGTCTCTCCCACCATAGTTAAGGTCCAATTTACAATTAGCATCTGACAACACTTGTATCAACGTTGTGGTTCATTGGTAAGATCCGTTCTTATTCGAAAGCCCCAAGCCACGTAAAACATGCAAATAAGATTAGAGGCGTCTAACTCGTTTTTGCAGGGGTTTTGTGATGTGATATGGCCATTATGTGATTGTGATTATATTTGATGTATGCAATGATCCTTATTGTAATATGGCAACCGGCAGGAGCCTAATGGTTGTCTTTAAATTTTTTTTAAGACCTGCGTGTCTATTCATCATGTAATAGCTTTATTCCAAGTAGTTGTAATAGTTGTTGGTGGTGATGGACAACCATGAAGCGGCGCCACGGACCTTGACGCCACGCTGGTGATGATGGAGATCGAGTCCATGGTTTGGAGATGGAGATCAAAGGCACAAGAAGAAAGGCCATATCATATCACATATTATGAATTGCCTGTGATGTTAATCCTTTATGCATCTTGTATTGCTTAGATCGCGACGGTAGCATTATAAGATGATCCCTCTCACTAAATATCAAGTAATAAAGTGTTCGTCCTTAGTTGTCACCGTTGCTAAGACTCGTCGTTTCGAAGCATCTCGTGATGATCGGGTGTGATAGACTCTACGCGTGCATACAACGGGTGCAAGCCAGATTTGCACATGCAGAAACTAAGGTTAACCTTGACGAGCCTAGCATGTACAGACATGGTCTCGAAAAACGGAATACCGAAAGGTAAAGCATGCGTCATATGGATGATATGATGAACATGTTGATTGTTCGCCTTTAAAACTACATCATCTCACGTGATGATCGGACTTGGTGTAGTGGATTTGGTTCATGTAATCACTAAAACAACTCGAGGGATGTTGTTTTGAGTGGGAGTTCATTTGTAATTTGGATTAGTCGAACTCAATTTATCATAAACACAATAAAAGTGAATTTGCATAGTTTGTTGTAGTCATTGGCATCCGTTCACCACCTTACGCTTAGTTATAGTTGAGATAGTAGAACTATAGAAATTCTGGATATTAACTTTACGAACTGGTATCATATTGTTTTGAATGTCAATTTAAAGTTTATAAGTCATATTGCAAACTTTCAGCAAACTCTATTTACTCCATGAAGTTTAATAAATAGTATTAAATCAAGAGTAACAATTTCAGTGTTAGTATCTAATGTATCATGTTTGCCTCCATGATTCTTGATACTCAAAAGATTGTTTTTAATATCAAGTTTATCTAAGAGATGAAAGCAATGTTTCAGAAACCATCATATGTGAAAGGTATTGCGATATCTAAAACAATGTGTTGGTTACAACATGATAGAGTATACGTCCTCATATTTGATGAGAATTTATGAAGGTTGGAGACGCTAGTCGTCCTAATCCTCCAAAAGGTTTTGAAAAAGAAACATTATACTCGCAATTCACCTTTATAAGCTATAGCAGCTTGATCATGAAAGTTGTCATGATAAGGATGAATAGAAGATGTAAGTAAAAGTTTACTACACTAAAAGATTACTAAAGAATGGATTTTTTGAAAGAACACCAAACATTTGATGATGGTGATCCACCTCAAAGTGCAAGTCCAAAGGTATTAGTAGTTAACTATATACGCTTTGTACCATGTGTCATGTTGATAACACCACTGTTGATGTTGATAAATTCTTTTAAAAGAAAAGGAATTGCTGAAAGAGAATCTATAAAATATTTGGCAGAAAATAAAAGGTTGGAGATGTCCAACTTAGGCATATAGAAGATATACATGTTATGGTTGTATTCCTTGCTTGTTAAACAATGTGGTTCTTAGGTATTGGATACCGAATTGGTTGGTATGAAGTGTCATACAGGACAACGCAATTCATGAACTACAGTGGCCTAAGTAACTAGCAAGAGAATGAGTGATGATGTTCATCAAAAACAAATAAAATGTTATTGTGTTTTTCGTTGTCATCAAACCTAGCCTTCAAGATTTGTTTTAATAATTGTTATTTTGTTCTGGTATTACGAGAACAATGGTTGTTCAAATAATAACCCTATTCCATAAAGGATGGATGAACTTTTACAAGTCTAGTGGGAGAAATCACATCCATAAACACTGTTGCTAAAATGTCGCAAGACAAATGATTGAAAGATAACTTATGAAGTGACGTCGCTGTTTAAATTATATTTGAAAGAAAACATGAAGAAACTCCATGTTGATGGAATTTTGGAGTCTTTGATTTTGATCAATTGATGCATGTGAGACTTTCCATGAGATAATTGAAACTCCGTCCATAGGCCAGAGAGGAACGGATGACTAGCTTATTGGAAATTGTGCATGCTGATGTGCATAGTCCATTATGTGTAGCCATATGCGATGGATCTTTTTGCTTCATATGCTTTCTCCGAAAATTTGAGTGAATATATCTGTATATTTACTTAATAAGGAGGAAGTATGAAACATTTGAAAGTTGTTCAAAGACTTTCAAGATGAAGTTGAAAATCATTGTAACAAGAAAATAAAGAGTTTATGATTCGATCATAATGGAAGATATTTGAGTTACATGTTTAGCAAAAACACCTAAGACTTGAGGAATTGTTCTATGATTTGTGTTTCCCAATAAACCATAGGAGTATGGCATATTCGAGAGATAAAATCAAACCATGTTTGAGATGGTAAGATCAAGGGTGTCATTTATAAAACTGCCATTATGTTTTTAAAGATTAAAGCTTTAGTGACTACCGCTTTTACACTGAAAAGAGCACCATCGTGATCCATTGAAATGACACCATATGAGTTATGGTTTGGGATAAAACCAGAATTGTCTTTTCTTAAATTTTGGTATGCTATGCATAAGTAAAATTTTTACAACCAAAGTCGGATAAGCACGTCTTTGTAGGTTATCCCAAAGAATTTGTTGGCAATTTCTCCATAACACCGAGGACAAAAGAGTTTGTCGCTTGGAACGTCAAGTTTCTTGAGAAGGAATTTTTCGTGAAAAGTTAAGTGGGAGGACAATAGAACTTTGATAAGGTTGTTGAACCTTAGCTATATGTGCTAAGTAGCGTAGCGCCGGAAAGTGTCCCGGTGGCGGCCACAATGCTCATGGCTCTCGTGATTACAAAAGGTGTGATCTCGGAGATTAGAGTTCCTATAGAACCGTATGGGTCGGTAAGAATCAAATAGTAAGATTTGATAAGCAAGTCGTTATTGTATTGACAATGATGAACCGACTACATGCAAAGAAGCGATGATGGGCCCTGACTCCATAAAATGACTAGAAGTCATGGAATCCGTGATAGTATCCATACACGAGAAATCAAGTTTCTGAACTTAGAAGACCCTCCGGAAAGGCGTGAAGCCTATCGGTCGTGTTTGGATCTATAAAGAAATAGACATGGATGTTTCAAATCTATGAAATTGTCGACATGTCGGAAAGAGTTTACGACAATGTTCAAGGAATTGACTATGATAAGATTTGATCTTTCATAGCGATATTTAGTCTGGACGGATTAATGTAGCAACCACTACATATATTTTGGTATATGGTAGTTGAACAAACAAAACAAGTTCTTCTAATAGAATGGTTACCTAGGACGTGTACATGACATGATCCAAAGGGTTTTGTTAATTCAAAGGATGCTAAAAGAGTATGAAAAACTTCAATGGTTGAAGTAAGCATAGCAGAGTTGGAATCTTCACCATGATGAAACTGTTAAAAGAGTTTAAATTCATCGGAGATGATGAAGATGCTTGCATTTGCAAGAAATTAAGTGGGAGCGCTGCGACATATTTCTAATACATTATGTAGAGGACATATTGTTGATTAGAAATGATGTATCTTTTATTGACAACAGGTTAAGAATTTCATTTTGATGAAAGACTTAGGCATAACCCAAGAATTAGGCATCAATGACTATATGGATAGATTGAGGCGCTAATATGGTTTTGCCAAATGTACATAGATAAGATGTTGAATGAGTTCAATATGGAAACAACAAGAAAGGTTCTTGATGCACGGAAAGGACTGAATCAAGATTCGAGTGTGTTGACACGAGATTCAAGTGTTTTGACACTTGGTGAAATCACAAGAATATTTTGATCAATCATTTTTTGAGATGTGCACATCCAGATATGTCCTATGCTCTAAATGTTATGAGCATATACCAGAGTGATTCATAAGATGATTATTGGACAATAGTAAAGATATTCTTATGAGCTTTGGAAGAACTAAGAATATACCATGTATAAGTAACAAATTGTTAAAGGTAGTTCATTGTAAAGTGTTACATTGATACTAGTTTTGTCACAAGATACAAATTAAATTTATCTCAATTTAGACTATGGGCAGCACAATGTAATAGAAAGGATGTTCCATGATGGATTTGGATGAGTTCCAAAATTGAGACATTGTGACGGATACTACAACAAAAGGCTAAGTATATAAACTGCTATAGTAGCAGCAAAGGAGGGCATTTGTGTTAAGTAGTTTGTTATCAAACTAGGTGTGGTTCAAAGTGGGCTAATACTATGAAGATATATTGTGTGACAATAATTTCAACATATTTTGAGCTGAAGGAACTAAAGGTCTCACGAAAGGACCAAATTTATACGATGCCATCTCATTGGAGAATGAGTAATGCGTAGAGACGCAAGGACATGCAAATACAGACGGACCTGGAAATGTCAGATCCGAAGATTATGTTTACCACTAGCAATTGTGTCTATACAACACCAGAAAGCCATAGGTGTTGAATGCACAAGTTTTTAACTAGATTATTGACTCTAGTGCAAGTGGGAGACTGTTGGAGATATGCCCAAGAGGCAATAATAAAAGTGGTTATTATTATATCTTTATGTTTATGATAAATGTTTACATCCCATGCTATAATTGTATTTACCGGAAACATTAATACTTGTGTGTTTTGTAAACATAAAAGAGTCCCTAGTAAGCCTCTTGTTAAACTAGCTTGTTGATTAATTGATGATCATGGTTTCCTAATCATGGACATTGGATGTGATTAATAACAAGGTTATATCATTAGGAGAATGATGTAATGGACACACACCCATAGTAAGCGTAGCATAAGATCAAGTCATTAAGTTCGTATTGCTATAAGCTTTCAAATGCATAGTAACCTAATCCTTCCACCATGAGGTTATGTTAATCACCATCACCGGATGGATACTTTGATGACATCAAACACCGCTTCGTAACTGGGTGGTTATAAAGGTGTCATTGGGTATTCTGAAAGTATGTGTTGAAGCGCATGAATCAAGATTGGGATTTGTCCATCCATATGACGGATAGATATGCTCTGGGCCCTCTCGGTGGAATGTCATCTAGTTAGCTTGCAAGCATGTGACTAGGTCACAAGGGATGACATATCACGGAACGAGTAAAGAGTACTTATCAGTAACGAGGTAGAACTAGGTATAGAGATACCGACGATCAAACCTCGGATAAGTAAAGTATCGTGTGACAAAGGGAATTGGTTTCGTATGTAAATGGTTCAATCGATCACGAAGTCATCGTTGAGTATGTGGGAGCCATTATGGATCTCCAGGTCCCGCTGATGGTTATTGATAGGAGATGTGTCTCTGTCATGTCTGCATATTCACGAACTGTAGGGTGACACACTTAAGGTTCGAAGTTGTTTTAAGTAGATATGGAATATGTGTTGGAGACCGAATGTTGTTCGGAGTCTCAGATTGGATCCGGGACATCACGAGGAGATCCGGAATTGTCTGGAGAATAAGATTCATATATTGGGGATCATTTTCTAAGTTAGGAAATGTTCCGGAGTGTTTGTATGGAGATTCTAGAAGGTTTTGGAATGTTCTAGAAGGTTCTAGAGGATTTCTTGGAGTTTGCTTGAAAACCAAGAAAGGGTCAAAGGAAACCTAGTGGGGCAAGACACGGATTCGTGGGGGAGGAGGACTCCTCCCCCTTCCCACCGCCGGCCATAGGAGGGGAGTCCTACTAGGACTCCCCCTCCCTAGGCGCGCCTCCCTCCTTTAAATAGAAGGGAGGGGGCGCCCCCTCCTAGCCCGCTCCCATAACTCCCAATCTCCGCTGCCTCTCTCCTCCTCCTTTCTTCTGCACAGGCATAGGCGAAGCCCTGCAGAATTCTCTACTCCACCACCACCACCACGCCGTCGTGCTGCTGTGATTCCGTGGAGAAGATCTACTACCTCCGCTGCTCGCTGGAACGAGGAGAGGAAGGTCTGCTTCGACTCCGCACGTGTGACCGACTGCGGAAGCGCTGCCGGAACGCGGTGCCGGAAGGATCGTCCACACGATCTTGAGATCGGCAAGTAATCGACTACATCAACCACGAGATCTAATCTCGTTAACGCTTTCGGATCTACAAGGGTTAGTTCCTATCTATCTCGTTGCACACGTCTAATAGATTAGATCTTGGCTTTTATCTAGATTAGATCTGGGTTTTGTTCGTTCTTGCGGTAGAAATTTTTTGTTTTCCATGCTACGAACCCATCAGGGAAGACAATGGTGGCAGGCTCATTCTCAAAGGGAAATCCAAAGCTCCGAAGAAGAAGCCGTTTGCTAAGAAGAATGGCCCTTTCAAGAAGCAACCCAAGATGGTCCTTATAGCTCAAGAGGAATACTCCTCGGCAAGTGAAGATGAAGAGGATGATGATAGTTCCCGTGAAGTGGCTGCTATAGCCACCACATAGACTCCCTCCTCTCTCTTCGACTCGCCGAACAAGAACGCCATCAACAACAACGCCACTTGTCTAACGGCAAGAGGATCCGAGGTATCAACTTCTAACTCCTCATTTCCTAAGACTAACATAATTTTGGATATGGATGATCATGACAGTCTTGAAATTAAAGAAGAAGTTATTGCCTTGGATACTTTTTTCACTAACCTACAAGGTGAGGACAAACTCCATTTTGATGCTCTTATGAGTCAACTTGCTCAAGCCGAAGATCTCCTTGAAGAAAATGGCAGAATTGAAAGGGAAGATGCCTTGGAGATAGCCTCTTTGAAGAAAGCCTTGGAAGAGGAAGAGGAAACTCGAGTTTCTTTGGAAGAAAGACTCGAATCCCTAGAGGAGTCACAAGAAGAAGTTGTAGCTCAGCTCATTAAAGAACGTGACCATGCTCTTGCCAAGGTAAAGAAACTAAAGAAAGAAAAGATTGATTTTGGGGCTGTTCATGCTAGACTTTTGGAGAAGTTTGATGATCTTGAAAGTGCTCACAAGGCATTGAAGAGTGATCATTCTACTCTAAATGAGTCTCATGACCAGCTCCAAACTCAATTGAAATGGTATGATGTGCCAAGTACCTCCTCTTCATCCTTTGGAAAAGAAGATCTTGCAAGGAGTTCTCAACACAAAGGTAAAGGGGTTATTGATGAGATACTGAGCAGGCAAAGGACAAACAACAGTAAAGAAGCTCTTGGTTACATACCCAAGATAAAGAGCAAGAAAAACAAGAAGAAGAAGAAACAAGACTGCTCAATCAAAGACTAGCAACATTACCAATGACAAGACTAATTATGATGGTTTTGCAGGGATCAACAATCCTAACTTCGAACTATATTGTGATTCTTATGGTGATGTTTATGCTAGTTATGCAGGGCCTTATGATTGTTACATTCCTTGGTCTATTTGGGTTCCCAAGACCCTTGTTACTAACATGAGAGGACCCATTGAAAAATGGGTACCTAAAACCAAGAAGTAATTTTCTTGCAGGGCTATGCTTCCGGTGGTTCTAAATGGGTACTCGATAGCGGTTGTACGAGTCATATGACCGGAAGCAAGGAGAACATCACGGAGATGCGGCCAAACCTTGATCACATTACCGTCTCCTATGGTGACAAGTCAAAATCTGAGGTATTGGGTCTCGGCAAAGTTGTGGTGGCTCGCGATATCTCTCTCGTGGACGTCATGCTTGTTGAGACCCTCGGGTATAACTTACTTTCAGTTCGTGCCCTTGGTAAGATGGGCTTTGCAGTTTACATTGATGCTGATTTAGTGGTACTCTTGTGGAGCAAGTCTCTAAAAGTCGCTTTCGTGGGATATGTCAAAAACGACCTGTATGTGGTGGACTTTTCGGGGAAAACCACTACAGGCCCGATGTGTCTTTTCGGAAAGGCTGACGCGGGTTGGCTATGACATCACCGACTAGCCCACGTCAATATGAGAACTTTGCAAAGTCTCCACAAGGGTGTCCACATTCTTGGACTAAAAGAAAATGTCTCTTTTGCCAAAGATCGTGTTTGTAGGGCGTGTGTTGAAGGGAAAATGCATGATTCTCCTCATCGAAGGAAAACTATTATCTCTTCAAAAAGGATTTTGGAGCTCCTTCATGTGGACCTTTTCGGACCTCCATCTCATGCAAGCCTCAGTGGGAAGAAGTATTGTCTAGTGATTGTTGATGATTACTCAAGATACACTTGGGTTTATTTCTTCAAGTTGAAGAGTGAAACTCAACAAACTATCATCGACTTTGCCAACGAGGTTCAATGTCAACAGAACGTCCCCATTCTGGCTATAAGGAGTGATAACGGCTCAGAGTTCAAGAACTACACCTTAAATGAATTCCTAAGTGAAGAGGGGATAAGACATCAATATTCCGCTGCGTACACCCCTCAACAAAATGGTGTAGCCGAGAGGAAGAATCGAACTCTAATGGACATGGCAAGATCAATGTTGGTCGAATTCAAATCTCCATATAATTTCTGGGCTGAAGCAATCTCTACTGCTTGTCATTCATCCAACCGTTTATACCTCCGCAAGATTTTGGACAAGACTCCGTATGAAATACTTACCGGTAACAAGCCAAACATCTCATACTTTCAGGTATTCGGGTGTAAGTGTTTCTTTCTTATTAAAGGAGTTCGTTTATCTAAGTTTGAGTCTAAGGCTCTAGAAGGTATTTTTGTTGGTTATGGTGCCGAATCCCACACTTATAGAGTCTACAATAAGCTCTCCGGAACTGTTGTAGAATCTTGTAGTGTGGTGTTCGAGGAAAATGACGGTTCCCGTGCGGAGCAAGTTGGTGTTTGTGATGCAGATGTTGAAATACCCCAAGATGCCATAAGAAGAATGGGCGTGGGATTCTTCCGCCCCATTGAGGAACCCCTTGTGGCAGACCGGGAAGGACAATGCTCTACTCATATAGAGCCCTCATCTACACATACGCAACATGCTCCAACCACGGGGGCAACTTCTACACCATCTCCATCAACTGATGAAGGTTAAGTTGCTTCAGAAAGCTCCAGGCTGGATTTTCCGGTGGATACCGGATTATCCGGCCACCTCGCTCCAGCTGACCATGCAGCTCCTAGGGGTGAAGATATCAATACAAGCTCCAGGCCGGATTTTCTGGCTGACCCCGGATTATCCGGCCCCTCACCAGTTCAAGCAAGTCCCAAGCCTCATGAAGAAGCTGCGACAAGTACTCCCCAGCCGGATTATCCGGCCTCTCCATCGGCCGGATTATCCGGCCCTGACTCTCCAGTTCTACAGCCTCCTGTTACGGCTATGGATTCACCTCAAGGGCATGCTTCTCCATCACCTGCTACTGATGTTCCAGTTACTGATCAAGGGGGAGAAAATTCTTCCAATGAAGACTCAAGTGATGAATCCCCTACACCAAGAGACAACAAACTTATTGAACTTCGTCGCAAGGCTCGGGCTGATCGTAACCTTGAGTTGAGGGGTCACACTCTTGACAAGGTTGTTGGTGATCTTCGACGAAGGGTGTCTACAAGAAGAGAATTGGCTAGTTTTGGTGAGCATCAAGCTCATATATCCATGGTGGAACCTAAGAAGGTCTTTGAAGATCTTGAAGACCCAGACTGGGTTGTTGCTATGCATGAAGAATTGAATAATTTCGAGCGCAACAAAGTCTGGAAACTAGTGGAGAAACCCAAAGAGCGCCGCAATGTTATCGGCACCAAGTGGATTTTCAAGAACAAGCAAGATGAGAATGGCATTGTTGTGAGGAACAAGGCAAGACTTGTGGCACAAGGTTACTCCCAAGTTGAGGGCATCGACTTCGGCGAGACATATGCTCCTGTGGCTCGCCTTGAGTCCATCCGTATCCTACTTGCTTATGCTGCTCATAACAATTTTAAGTTGCAACAAATGGACATCAAGAGTGCCTTCCTTAACGGTCCTCTACATGAGTTGGTATACGTAAAGCAACCCCCGGGGTTTGAGGATCCTAACTTCCCGAACCATGTCTACAAACTCGATAAGACACTCTATGGCCTTAAACAAGCCCCACGTGCATGGTATGAGCACCTTAAAGAGCTTTTGTTAGATCGTGGCTTCGAAGTTGGGCAAATCGACCCCACTCTTTTTACTAAGAAGGTTAAGGGGGAGCTCTTCGTATGCCAACTATATGTAGACGATATCATTTTTGGTTCTACTAACAAAGCTTTTAACGATAAATTTTCAAAGCTTATGACTGACAGGTTTGAGATGTCTATGATGGGGGAATTATGGTTCTTTATTGGATTCGAGATCAAGCAACTTAGAGAAGGAACCTTTATTAATCAAGCAAAGTACATCCAAGACATGCTCAAGAGATTCAAGATGACGGATCTAAATGGTGTCGCTACTCCGATGCAAACAAAGTGTCATCTCGAACTCAACCCTCACGGTAAAGATGTGGACCAAAAGGTATACCGGTCCATGATCGGCTCTCTTCTTTACCTCTGCGCATCTAGACCCGATATTGTGTTGAGTGTGGGAGTGCGTGCAAGGTATCAAGCAGCTCCTAAAGAAAGCCACTTAGTGGCGGTCAAGAGGATCTTTCGATATTTGGTTCATTCCCCCAACTTTGGTCTCTGGTATCCCAAGGGCTCCAATTTCTCGTTATGTGGTTATACTGACTCAGATTGGGCTGGTGATAAGGATGATCGGGAATCCCCTTCTGGAGCTTGTCAATTCTTGGGAAGATCTCTTGTATGTTGGTCCTCCAAGAAGCAGAATTGTATATCTCTCTCCACCGCCGAAGCTGAATATGTTGCTGCTGCCAGCGCTTGTACTCAATTATTGTGGATGAGGCAAACTTTAAAGGAATACGGTGTCAATTGTGACAAAGTGCCTCTTTTATGTGATAATGAAAGTGCTATCAAAATTGGGGACAGTCCAGTTCAGCACACAAGGACGAAGCATATTGAGATTCGGAATCATTTTATTCGTGACCATGTTGCTCGAGGCGATATTGATCTATCTTTTGTGAGCACGAAGAACCAACTAGCGGATATTTTTACAAAGCCACTTGATGAAGCAAGATTCTGCTATTTGAGGAATGAGCTAAATATCATTGATTCCGGGAGTTTGTCTTGATTACCCATGCACTCACTCGTACATCTCAATCCTTGTTTGGTCTAGGTGTGGGCATGGATATAGGGGGAGTGTGGTCCTAACTCATTGGGCTAACCCTCCCCCCATAATGCCAATAGCAAGTTATATCATTTCTCTTAATATCATGTTGTGATATGTGAGCTTATTGATGAGTATTGGTCGTGAACCCAAGATATATCTTCGCGGTGTCACACCATACACTCCAACAAGGTGGCTTCAGCCACCGCCCTCTCCCTTGTGGAGAATTGGATCTTTTTGGATGTTATTTGATCTCTCATGTTCTTATGGGAATCACACTCAATCTTGGCATTTATTTGATTTGGATTTTGCAATTTTGAGTGTCTAGTACCATCTCAGTTTGGCTTTCTTAATCCTAAGCCTTCCCTACCCCTAAGCCATCTAGTCTTGCACACAAGTCCCTTGTACACCTTGTGGGGGTGTTGTTTGGGGATGCGCGGGCCTGGTTCTGTGTACAACAGAATCCCAGAATTTAGGCCGGATAATCCGGCCCATGTGTTGGCTGGATAATCCGGCCCTGGCGGATTCGATCTTAAAGGGCAGGACTCGGGGGGAAGGGCTCATATCGAGCAACACTTCTCCCCCAGCCCTCTCCTTCTCCCCAGCCGTCGCCTACCGCCCCTCACCCTCCCCGGAGCCTCTCCGGCCACCGGATTTTCCAGGCCTACCCGGATCTTCTACTCCACGCATCCGGGTACCTTCTCCTCCGTGTTCTTCCTCCAATGAGTGAGGGTAACTCCCTCTCTCCCCATCTTTGGCTAGATGTGTATCTTGTTGGGTGGAACATTGTCTAGAAGGATGTGTTTTCGCATAGAACTCGTAGTCTTATAGTTTCTAGGCCCGATCTACTTTTTGCATGCATTCTTGGTGAAATCAAAAATTTCTGCCAGGGCCGGATTATCCGCCCCTGACCAGGCCGGATAATCCGGCCTGACAGATTCAAGTCTGCTTCAGTTTCACTATGGTGTATGTATTGAGTAGTTTTGTCCTATGAACTTTTTGACTACTTTTTCCATGCTCTCTCCTAGACTTGTGTGTATGCTTATCCCCTTGCTATCGCCCTTATTCTCCTCACAGGTGGTTCCGGTGTTTCCAAGACCTACAAGCGCTGTCCTCGCGCCAAGTACTTTCGGGACGACGGTCAAGGTAACCTAGTGGACGAAGTTGAATTGAGGAGAAGGAAGAACGAAGTGAGGCGAATGGCTGAACAATCCAAGAGGACTAGGAAGGGGGTGTCCAAGAGGAAGGGCAAGGAGCCCAAGATCAACTACAGGGCTTTGGATGTAGTCTCATTTTCCACCATCCGTCACCGTGACTTGTTTGCTGAGCTGCCTCGTGATGTTGAGCTGGGGGATACCCGCTTTTGGTGTGCCGAACAGAAGGGGATTTATGAAGACATCTATGTCAGGCTGAACATTAGGCCTATGCACCCTCTGGTACTTGCTGATGCCTTGGAGAAGGCGCATCTTGTGGATGCGATGTATGTGGCTAAGAGGATGGGGCTGCACCATCTCATGTCTCTCTAGTGCTCCTTTGACTCTGAGGTGGTGAAGCAGTTCTTCTCCACTTTGGTGATTTGTGGGGATGAGCGTCGCACTATGAAGTGGATGACTCATGATAGGCCAATGACTTCTGATTTTCACGTGTTTGCTGAGGTTCTGGGGTACTCCTTCCGCAACAGGGATAGAGCCAGTGGCCACCGCATCATTACTCAGTTGAAGCCCAACAAGGATGCAACTCTCTCTCCGTGCACTGTGGACAATGGAATTGTCGGTACCGTGGCTGGTCTTGCTCTCATCTATGCTGCCTTGGTGTGTCTCTTCCGTGACTCTATTACACCGAGTGGGGGCAACAATGACAGCATCCGTGGTCACCTTGTTCAGCTACTTCAATTTTCTCATGAGGTTGCCTCCTGCGAGGACGAGTCAGTGCAGTACAGGCTGGATGTCATGGACTTCATCTACCATGAGCTGTGTGATGCTATGTTCAACCGTCTGTCCATTCCCTATGCGCCCTACATTATGATGCTCATCCGCCACTTGCTTCCTACCGAGGAGTTCCACATTGACTCGGTGCACAAGGCCAAGAAGATATACAACAAGGTTCGGAAGACTGCTCACCCCTCCTCTGCTCCTGAGGGCCTCATGAGGGATGCTCGCAGGACCCTAGTGCCTCCCGTGGCCCGTGAGATCAAGCAACTGAACTAGTTCCAGCGTCACATTCTCTGCATGGGCGTGGACACGCGCAAGGGTCAGTACGAGGCATACATGCAGCGCCATGAGTTGGCTCACTCCCAGCAACTCATTCTCGACCACGTGTCTGGCGCTTCGGGTGCTCCTCCGGCTCCTACTCCCACTCTGTATGCTCGGTGGAACTCTTCCTCCGGGCTGAACTATGGTGAGCTGGAGCATCACTTGTTCCCCTCTGTGCCTGCTGCTGATGCTGATGATGAGGAAGGTGACACTGAGGAGCTTGAAGATGAGGATGAGGAAGAGCATGCAGAAGAGGACGAGGACAAGGACAAGGACTATGATGAGTGATCCCATGGGGCGCTAGCATCGCTCTTCTCCCTTTTTGGTGTCTCGATGCCAAAGGGGGAGAAGTAGTTCTATTAGGTTGTCCGTGGATTTGCATGGGTCGGGCATAAGCACTTGCACTTTTTTATTCGTTATTTCTTGCTTATGCCCATTTAGCGTTGAACTTTTAAATTTGTGGTTTGTGTTTTGTGGTTGAGACTATGTGGTTGTCTGGATGATACCTATGGACTTCATATCATGGATTATGCTCATGGCTATATCTATTCATATCCTATTACTGGAAGTTTATCACGGAAGGCGCGCGCTCATAATGGTTATCCAATAATAATTGTGATTTTTGTCAAGGATGCCTATTCTCTACTTCGGTGGTATGTGCTTTTGCCCTTATGTCTATGGAATAGATTCACCTATTTGTGTGCATTTGTATTCCATTGCAAAACTCTATTATGCACACATTGAGGGGGAGTCCCTTTCATAGTTATCTCTGTTTGTCTTGTGTCTTTCTCCTGCAAATCTTGGTATTGTCATCTAACACCAAAAAGGGGGAGATTGAAAGAACATTTCATGTTTTCCTTTGTTTTGCGTGTTAGATAACAATACTATGGAGACTTTTCATGTGTGCTAAGTGTGCAGGAAGTTTTGAGGGGGCCCGGATAATCTGCCCCTCCAAGGGCCGGATAATCCGGCCTACCTCATCTCTCAAGGAAGCCAAGGCGCGTCGCTCTGTGTCCGGTCGGATTTTCTCCCGGAAAATCCGAACTGGGGCGGTTTTTTCCTTCCCAGGCCAGATAATCTGGGTTTCGCAAGGGCCGGATAATCCGGCCCCTAGTTTTCGAGCAAAAGGAGCCAAGGCACGTTGCTCGGTATCCGGTCGGATTTTCTCCCGGAAAATCCGAACTGGGGCGGTTTTTCTTCCCCAGGCCGGATAATTCGGCCTTCGCATAAGACCGGATAATCCGGCCCCCAGAAGTTGATCAAGGACAAGCTCGGCGCGTCTCACTATGAGGGGGCGGATTATCTGCCGGATATTCCGAATCTGGGGCGGTGTTTCCCCAGACTGGATAATCCGGCCCTCACTTGGGCCGGATAATCTGGCCCCCAAAGTGTGCAACGGCTGGTTTTTGGAAGGGGGTATAAGTACCCCTTCTTCCCCAACGTCCAGAACTATTGATTCACTCAAATTTGACCTGATCTTGTGCAAGAGCTCTAAATCTCGATCTCCCACTTCAACCACCCGAAGGTCTTGATCTTTGGTGGAATTGAAGGAGGAGAAGTTCATCATCAACATCAAGAATCAAGCGCTTCAACTCCTCTCCATTCACTTGGAGAAATCCCTGGTCTAGTATTCTTGTTAATACCTAGATCTTGTTATTGTATTTGACAACTTTGTTCTTGTGGCAGCTTGTTATCATTTCAGGAGCCTCCAAGTTGTTGTGGAGTTGTTGCCCCGCTAGTTGTGTAAAGGCGCCAGTGCCCGCCTCGAAGGGTACCTATAGTGGAAGGTGGATCAGGCCTGTTGTGGCGAGATCCATCGGAGAACAGGGTGAGGCCTTTTGTGGCGTGGTGGTCTTAGTACCGCCCACCCCTCCAACGCAGACGTACTTCCCGTAACAAGGAAGGAACTGCGGTCAAACAAATCCTGTGTCTCCGCGTGCTTCACTTCGGTTCACTCGTTCCTCTTCCACTCGCTCTTTACTCGCTAGTAGATAGGGTTGCATATAGGGAAATTCCACACATTAGTTTATCTAGAGAATTTACCTTTGTGCTAAGCCTAAAATTGAAAAAGAATTAAAAATTGCTGTAGCACCTATTCACGCCCCCCTCTCTAGGTGCCCATACGATCCATTTCAGCACTACCTGGCCACTTCCTTCGGTACCCATGAGCGGTACTACCACCCAGGCTCCGGTAGTTCCGGCCAGGGGCCTCGTTTCCCAGTATTTCCGGTGCTTGTTCCGATCCAAGTTCCGTCGGCACCCTCATTCAGTTCAGTGATACTTTTATTTGAAGTGTCCTATTTGCCAGAACTTGGCCTGGAAGTTTTGCCGGTAGTACCGGTCGGTAGTTCTGCTCGCTCTGAGCCAGAACTTCCATCCGCATCGGGAGCCTCTCTAGTCATCTTTCGAGCCGTTGGAGCGGGCTCACCGGAAATATCGGTCGCCCACCAGTTGTAACAATGGTGTCGTGAAGGCTGCAACGGTTCTGTTTGAAGGGGGCCTATTTAAGGCACCCTTCTTCCTCCTACATACCTAACTCTTCGATTTCTCTCTCGCCCATTAAAATAAGAGCTTCATCTCCCTAGAACTCTCTCCCTAGCCACTTAAACCTCTTCATCTTTTGAGGAGCGAGAGAGGTGACCTAGATCTACACTTCCACCAAAGGAATCATGATTTCCCCCACCATCCTATGTGGATCTTGTTACTCTTGGGTTCTTAGAACCCTGGACGGTGTAGAGCATCCTCGGAGCTAAGGCATGAGTTGTGAACTTTGTGGTGCTATTGAGGGCCTCCAATTGAGTTGTAGAGCCTACCCTCAACCTTGTTGTAAAGTTTTCGGTTGGCACCTTCAAGGTCACTTGTTAGTGGATTGTGAGGCCACCTTTGTGGTGGAGCTCACCGGAGAATAAGGTGAGGCCTTTGTGGCGCTCAGGTGACCTTGTGTGGCCCCGACACCTCTCCAACATAGACGTAGCTTCCTTGGAAGTGAACTACGGGAATTACATCTTTGTGTCCCCTCGCCCGTTTACTCGTTCCTCCCCTTTACTAATTGCAATTACTATTTTGTTTACTTATTGTATCCTTTGTCATAAAGGTTGTTCATATAGTTGCATCTCTAGAGAACCTAATTTTTTGCAAAGCAAAAATTTGTAAGAAAAGGATAAAAATTGATAGTCTCCTATTCACCCCCTCTAGTCGACCAAAGTTGGACCTTTCAATTGGTATCAGAGCCAAGGATCTTACTTCGGGATTTATCGCCTAAGAGACGATGACCGATGATGAGGGTAGTAGGGTTGAAGCCATGAAGAATTTGGCCTCCATGGATGACCTCAAGCGATTGGAGACATCCATGTTGACCAAGTTTGAGGAAATGATGAACCTTTTGCAGTCCTTTAAGCCTAACCCCATAATCTCCACTCCTCAAGTTGCTTCCCAAACCACTGAGCCACCTCTCGAGACCGTCCCCGTGGTCGCCCCGTGGTGAATCCCGCAGTGTTCCACTCACTTGGGCTCATGCTTTGTTGCTCAGACTTCCAAGCTCCCAAGCGAGAGCACCGAGGGGCTAGGTGACTCATCCTCCAAAGAGGGAGATGAGGTAAATGATTACTCGGCGGTGTCCCCACCTTCGAAGTACACTCTGGACCAACCAATTCCCATGTCGTATATCATACCTCAAAGATCACCTCCCATGTTAGATACTTCAAATTTCGCCAATTGGTAATATCGAATGCAATCTCACATTTCCATCTCTTCTATTGAATTGATGAGGATTGTGGAAAAAGGATTCTCGCCATCTGATGCAAAGAAGTTGACTCAAGCCGAGGTCGTGGACAAGCAGCTCAATGACGGCGCCTTGGGCATGATTCAAAAGGCATTTACTCACAAGGACTTTGCTCACATTCGCCAATTCCCTGCCAAAGAATCTTGGGATCATCTCACCAAGTTGTTTGTAGGGAATGCAAGCTTTCAAAGCTCCAAGTTTGATGAAGTCAACAATGAGTCCGATGGCTTTTCTATGCAAGATGATGAGACACCTGAAGACATGTATCGACATCTCAAGGTTCTTTGCTGCACTATGAGGGACCTTCGAGCTACCTATGTTGATGACAAGTTCATGAAGAGAAAGTTTGTTTAAGCCCTTCTTCCGTTTGAAGAGGCAAAACTCAACTCCATCAAGGGGAGAAGAAACTATCACATCATGATATCACAAGAAGTGTTGAGTGAAGTCATTTCCATGATGATTACCAAGAAGAATGTGGAGTCGCTCGTGCTTGGGCCTATGGATCTCAAAAGGTGAATCTTGCCTTGAAGGCCAAAGTGATGGAATTGGATAAAGAAGAAGACACTAGTGATTGGTCTCAAGTGGACATCAAGTATGCCTTCAATGAGAACTTGGCTCTTGCATCAAGAGACTTTTGGAACAAGACAGGCATGAAGCCAAGGTTCAACCAACCATGAAGGCTCCTAAGGCGAGATCTTGCTACAATTGCAATGACAAGAGTAATTTCGTGGCCCAATGCCCTTTCAAAAATAGAGAGGACAATGGTGGTCATCTCATACGGAAGAGCAAGCCAAGACCTCCTCCTCCAATGAACAAGAATTTCTCGAACAAGAACCTCCCAAACAAGGAAAGAGCAATGGTGGTCCATGAAGAGTACTTCTCGGGGGTGGAGGATGATGATGATAGTGAAGGTCAAGGTGGAGAGATCATGGGAGTCACCAACATTGCCACTTCCTCTACTCCATGAGTGTCCCTCTTCGACTTGCCTAATGAGAACATCATCCACCCCAACCAAAAGTGTCTCATGGCCAAGGCCACCAAGGTAACGCCCACTTCCAAGTCTCCTTCAAATGAACTTGCTTTGCATGATCTTGATGGTCTAGAGTTAAAGAAGGATATGGTAAGCATGTGTGAATTCATTAAGCAATTACATGATGACACCAAAACTTGCTTTGAAACTCTTTCAAACCAACTTGACTATGGTGGGTAAGTTCTAGATGAAAAGGAAGAATTAATTGACATGCTAGGCAAAAAATGAAAGAGAGGCCACCGATGAAATTGACCTCTCTCTCAATCTCTCGAGGATGAACAAAATATGAGATTTACTCTTGAGGAGAGTGTTGCTAATATTGTAGAGGATCATAATTCTTCCATGTCTCAACTCATTAAAGAACATGATCATGCTCTTGCTTTGGTTAAAATCCTAAAAAATGAAAAGATTGAGTTTGGTTTTGGTCATGAATGTCTAAGGATTTTGAGAAACTCATAGAGGAACACCATGCCTTGGAGAGCAAATTCTCAAGTCTTTTTGAAGCTCACACTACTAGGAAACATCTTATCAGTGGCGCACCTTTTTTCACTATCCGTGGCGCATTTCCTAGTCGCCACTGATACCTCGCCACTGATAACTATCTTCTGCGGCGCATTTCAAAATGCGCCACAGAAGTCTCAAACTTCAGTGGCGCATATGGCCAATATGCGCCACCGAAGTTTTTTTTCCAAAATTCAAAAAAAGGCGGGCCAGATCTCAAACTTCTGTGGCGCATATGGCCAATATGCGCCACAGAAGTTTTTTTCAAATTTCAAAAAAAACCCGGGCCAGATCTAGATCTGGCCGGAGTTGGTGGTGGTGGTGGTGGTTGGTGGTGGCTGGAGGAGGGCTAGGAGGAGGTTGCCGGAGTTGGTGGTGGAGGAGGAGGAGGAGGTTGCCGGAGTTGGTGGTGGAGGAGGAGGTTGCCAGAGTTGGTGGTGGTGGAGGAGGAGGAGGAGGTCGTTGGAGTTGGTGGTGGAAGAGGAGGAGAAGGAGGTCACCGAAGTGGTGGTGGAGGAGGAGGAGGTCGCCAGAGTGGTGGTGGAGGAGGAGGAGGAGGTGGTGGTGGTCATCGGAGTTGGTGGTGGTGGAGGAGGAGGAGGAGGAGGAGGAGGAGGAGAAGTGGGGAGGGGAGAAGAAGTGGGGAGGGGGAGAAAAAGGAAAAAGGGAGGGAGAAGGGCGCCGACGGTATTTGAATTTGGAATCCCGCCCGAGACTTATGTGGCGCATATGGGGGAAATGCGCCACAGAAGTTTCTCCCTTTTTTTATTTTTTTGCAGAAAAAATCTTCTGTCTGCCATAACTTTTTACTCTTTTGGAATTTGGGGAATCTACAAAATCTTCAACGGCTTCCAGCGGATGAAATTGAGTAGAAAATTTCGAGACAATCATTTTGATAGGTTAAAGATTTTTTTCCGACATCGTATGCAAAAGTTAGAGCCGTTTTACCATACCATGACCTATTTTTGCAAAATACATCGAAATTCATGTTTTTCAATTTTTTCTAGATCTATACACTAAAATCTAACTACAGCTTAAAGGAATTTTTTTGAAGTTTCTATCATTTTTGTTTATTTTTTACAAAACTGAAAAGGCGATCCGGGGGGGGGGGGGGGGTGGGATCTATTTTTCCCCCTATATGCTTGTTCTGTGGTGCATACACCTATATGCGCCACAAAAACATCACTTTCTATGGCGCATATGGACACATGCGCCACAGAAGTTTCTCCCGCTTTTTTTGCTACTTGGTCACATCAACCTTTTGTGGCGCATACGCCTATATGCGCCACAGAAGTTTGGCACTTCAGTGGCGCACACGAAAATATGCGCCACAGAAATATGGACTTCTGTGGCGCATATTGGTTTCGTGCGCCACTGAAGTGCCAAACTTCTGTGGCTCATTTTTTCTAGTGCGCCACTGATATATATCTGTGGCGCATAGTTTTACATATGCGCCACTAAATATCTTGTCTATCTATAAGCTGTTTCCTAGTAGTGTCATGAGCGACTTCAAACTCAATTGAACAATGAACAATCAAAGTCTTCCGCTATGCCTATGATAGATTTGCCTTGTTCTTCTAACCCTTGTTGCAAGCATGTGAAACTTGTCGAGGAAAACCAGGAGTTGAAAGAATAACTTGCAAAAGGGCAAGTTGACAAAAAGGGTATTGGGTATACTCCTAAGCCTAAGAAGAAGAACAACAACAAGAACAAGAACATTGCTCAAGGGCTCGCTTATGGTTCTACCTTTATGTAAAGTGATAACTTTGCCGGGAAGAACAACCCCTCCTGTATTGTTTGCAAATCTTTTGATGGTCATGTTTATGCAAAATACATTGGCACTTCTTATACTCATGATTATCATTGGACCATTTGGGTACAAAAGAACCTTGTTACTAACAAAAGGGAACCCATTGCAAAATGGGTACCTAAAACCAAAGCTTGATTTTCTTTTAGGACTTTGCTTCTGGTGGAGCAAAATGGGTGCTTGATAGTGGAGCTACAAGCCATATGACCGGAAGCAAGTCTATCATGTCATAGATTAGGCCAAATTTTGCCAATACTATGGTCTCCTATGGTTATAAAACAAGTTCTCAAGTATTGGGTTTTGGTAAGGTGGTTGTAACCTGATGGCTATGATATACAAAACTTTTTAGCAATATAAATTGTGTCATTTGCCTATCATATCATGCTCCATCTAACTATTGATATGCCTAATATTCATGATTACTTGTTTTTATTAAATTCAATATGAGCTTTGGACATTTAGTAGTTTAGGTAGAATTTTATCCCTCTTCCTTGTCTTTGACATGTGTGTAGGTGTTGATGATGATTATGGACAAAACAAAGGCAAAAGGAACCAAGAGAGCATAGTATGGAGGAGCTGCAGGGACCAGACTTAGCCATTTGAGAGGTTGATAAAGTGAATTTTTCTAACTTCTCAAAATAAATATCCAATAACACAGGGTTGTAGCCCTCGATGATACGAACTCAACGAGCCCAAGAACACCCAAAACAGAGTTCGTATGAAGAAATGGCAGCCAAAATACTAAAGCATGCAGAGAATTTAATGAGCAACTATACGACCGGAGCTATATTTTTGGTCGTATAGCTCCGCCCGTATATTTGCCAAAGAGGTCAGAAACGACGGGATTTCGCCCCAGAAAAGCTCCAGAACCTTACCTAAGTCATATGACGGTATTGGAGGAACCCTAGGGCACACCCAAGGCCTATATAAAGGAGGGAGGCCCCAAGAGGAAGCCACCATATACACAAGACACATATACAAGATCTAGATCCCATCTACCGCCTCCACGGTGACGCCCTGCCACCGTGCCGCCTCCATAGCCTCTACAGCTCCACCAAGATCTAGATCTCCATCAACACCATCAACCATCCAAACAAGAAGAGAAGGAGAAGGAGGATGCCGCTGACGCCACCATCACCGTGCTGTCATCATCACCGTGCCGTCATCACCATCTCCATCACCGCTACTCCTTCATCCTTCCTCATCATGATCTCCGTGATGGGTTCTAACATGGCTTGAACCCTCTTTTATTAATGTTATAATGATTTGAGTAATTGAAGTGTGGTGTTTTCTTGTTAATTAATATGTTTGTGCTTTCTCTTTACATTGTTCTATTCATGATATTATTCTAGTGATTGGAGACGTCCAATCCATTGTTGAGAAATTTACTAGGGATTCACGGAGTGTCACAAAACTTATCATTAGTCTCTACTTGTTCCGTGGGCCTGACAAGTCCGTGGGTAAAACTAATAGGCTATTTGCTTTAATTGATTTGCGGAGGCAATAGCAGATTAGGATGCACCGCCCATTAAGATTTAATTTTCTCAAGATCACTCATGATATAGATAGGTATAGTGTTGCGAATTGCTTGACCCCAAAGTGACATATGGGATATCTAGCACACTTGCTTAGGAGTACGATTGTCCATAGAACTTAATGCCTTTGCTCTGGTTTACCTTGATTGGTCTTGTTACCTTAATACACTATTCTCTTACGGATGACCCATGTCCGGAGAGGGTGTGGACAATTGAGTTGTCTAGTTGCCACTTACCAACAGTGGAAGACAACGATATATGAGGGACCGCCACAATTATAGTTAACAGCTATTTCATAAGCACTTATCATGCACACCGGTATACACAACATTACTTGAGGAATCATAGCATTAATATTTCATCTCATTGCATTCACCTCTCTCCAGTTTTACTTTTGTTCTAGTTTTCTTCTAGTTCTAGTAGTAGTTATTACAAAACATCTTAAATTCATTTATCCTAACAACTTATAGAATAGGCTATTTCCAAACCACAGTTTGGGTGCGTACATGGTCGCATTGACAACGCGACTGCGAGGGTCGTGTTCGCCGAGCTCCCATCGGGACAAACTCTTAAATATTTGCTGTTGCAAGTACTGCAATAACCCTGTTTTGGTGCAGGAACTCAGCCCATCAAATTGGCGCCGTTGCCGGGGAGTAAAGCGTTCGGTTATCTACTCACACATATTTTATTTTCGTTTGTTGCTATTATCTTACTGCTTTCTTTTATATTGAAAACAATAAAAATTACAAAACCAAAAAATTATAAAAACGGTTGCTACTAATCATGTCTTACGAGATAAATTTTGTTCACAAGCATTGGAGGAGATAAAGGATTCAAGTTCATCAAGCCTGATTGCTAGACATGAGCTAATAAAGAAATTGCTGGACCAATTGGAAAGGCATTCATCATGGTTGCGTGCTAATGATGGATCTTATTGCATAATTTATATAACAGATGACCACCTTAATTTTCAATGTAAGTGTTTTGACAATCCTACTCTAGTAAATTATAATAGAGATAAATCATATGCTAGTTTGGAAGTACTAGAATACATTCTTTTCAAAGGAGCATCTGAAATGGTATTTACACTAGGAAGTATTGATGTTGAAAGTGAATCACTTGATGGAGTTTGTAATTTAGTATACCTCATATGCCTCTTTTGCAACAATAATTTAAGTAATAATGCATTGGTATCATATTATTTGAAGTGGTCTAAAACCGCCATGGAGAAAGATAACCTTTTGTAGGATTCACTAAAGAGCAAAGAGGAAAAGGAGCACAAGGAGGAAGAACAGATTGATCACCCGTGATAGCTGTGAGATTCGACACATTTTCTATGGCTCTTATTGATGGTTTTCTCCCGGATTTGATCGTTTTCTGGCTTTACCTAACGCTAATACTTCGGTAGCGAAGAAAACTTGGATTTTAATGTGTGTTTCAGGTTCTGAACGTCAACAGAAGGATTTAACTAGAGAAATACAATATTCTGGAGAAATAAGCAAGTCCCACTTTGGAAGCATGCGAGGGGAGCTCACAGACGGTGTAACGACCAACTATACGGCGAGAATGACTGTATAGTTCCTGCCGTATAGTTGTCGCGGCCTCTGTCTTGTCAAAAGGGACAACTTCCATGAAGGGACGGGCGACGAAAACAGAACACAGCAGCCGCCACACCATCTAGAAGGGAGAAAGAAGAGATCCAGAGAAGAAGGAGGAGACGTTATTCATCTCGCTCCATGATCTTCGACCTCCTAGCCAATACACCTCCATAGCCACTACTTGTACTTGAGAGAGAGGTATCTCCACCTTGCAAGACTAGGGTTTGAGATTGTTTCTTCCCATCTTGAATTGAGTTGGATATTTTTTATTCTTATTGTGGATCTCCACGGTAATACCAAGATGAATTCCCTTTATTCAATTATATTGATGATCTATTCTTATCTCATGTGTGATTAATTCCCTTGGGCGTGGGAGATGTAGGGGATTGGTGAGATGTGATGTGCCTTCATATATTCCATTGATTTGTGATTGATTCTAAATACTATAATATGTGTGCTTGACTATCTATGGGATGCATAATGCTTGTTGTCCAATTAAGGGCCCAGACAACATAATACCTTATTCTACATAGATAAGATCTTGTACGCTAGTGGACCGACGACCCCTGGGTGACACAGGGATATCAATGGAAAGCTAGTTGACTCGAGGATAACGAGTAACCACTATGCTTATTGCATTAGTCTGATCCAAGGAGCTTAATCGCTAAGCAACCTGAAGGGTCTTAATCGTCTAGTGTCTGGCCATGGTTTTGGTAGTAGGCTAGTAGGATTATTGAAGTTGGGATGAAATCTACCAAGAGGAGTTTCGGTTAATTATGGGTTACTCGCCTACACATATATCTATAAGATTATAATTGCTACATTCATCATTCATCCACCTGGCACATTCACTATCACCATGAACTGAATTTCCTCGCGCCTTCTTTCGTCATCTGCAGGAAACAACAAACAAGCAAAGCCGTTCTTTACTTTTATGATTTTTATTTCTGGAGTTTACATTCCAGTTTTATTTAAATTTATCGCATTTGATCAACACCCCATTCTTATTTCAACACTTGCAGTCAATTCACTCAAAGACCTATGAAAAATTCGAGTGTGACAGAGACTTCACCAATAAACAGTTACCTTTGGGCTCCCTGTGGGATCGATATCTGAACTTCGAAACTAGCTACAAACGATCTATGCACTTGTAGTCATCAAGCTATTTTCTAGCGGCATTGTCGGGGAGCTAAGCGCTAAGTGTTTGTCTTTTGACATTTCAGGTGTTGCTACTACAAAATGGTCTCCTTAGGAGACATAGGGTCTACACGCTCTAGCGGGACTTGTATGCCAGATTATATTGAGCGCGTGCCTGCTCAGAGGCGCGAAGAGATTATTGAAAAACTTTTAAGATCAAATAAAGTTGAAGTTGAAAACCTAAGTGATATTATGGAAATCATGTCTATTTACAGGAGAACTCCTCTAAAACCTGAGAAAACTCTCAGGGAATACAGTGCTCCAAGTTCTGGATTCCTTAAACAACCAATAGAGTTCCCTAATCCTAGAGTTAGAGAATATCGATTTGATGGTGGAATTATTAAAATTTTGCAGGAGAAATCTTTCAGTGGAAGGGAAGATGAAGACCCAGGAAGACATATTAGAGAGTTTGACGATGTGATAACCTCGCTTGGACCAAAAGTTTTGCCAAGAGACTTCTCTCGTTTTAAATTATTTCGATGGTCTCTTAAAGGTAAAGCTCTAGACTAGTTATATTCTCTCCCTCAGCATTACATTAAATGTTGGGAAAACTACATTACTAAATTCATAGACATGTTTCTTCCTCTTAAAAAGGTAACTGAACTAAGAGAGAACATAGGAAACTTTAGTCAGAATGTGGGAGAAAACTACCCACAAGCCTGGGAAAGATTCTTTGGAATGATCAATAGTATTCCTAATCATGGCTATTCCGAACTAACAATTTGGCATTTATTTTACCATGGTATCAATACTCAATGTAGAGAGTTGCTTGACTTCTCAACAGAAGGATCAATAAATACTTTAACTATTAAAGAATGTTTGGAATTAATGTCTACTAGGGCTAAGAATGATTCTCTATTTAATCTTGATTTTGGTACTAAGCCGGAAAAATGGATACTTCGGATAACTCCTGATCTTATGCCCGAGGTAAGCAAAACTATGGAATAAAAAGGTATACCTTCTGAAGTTGCTAAGGAAAACAAAGAAGATTTGTTCCAAGTTTTTACTGAAGAAGATGAAACTAGAAAAGTTTTTCAAGAATTAAAACATCAAAAAGTAAAATCTCATAATAATTTGCATAAGCATTTCCAAAAACACAAAAATATTTTGGCAGAACACACTGAAAATTATGATGAAATTGTCCAAGAAATAAAACTATTTCACAAGTACCTTAGTATGATTGAAACCCAGTGTGAACAAATAGCATCTGGTTATCAAATGTTTCTTCGTGAAGATGAAGATATTTCTATTTCTGCTAATGTTGTCACCAGAAGGGGTGCAGTTGTTACAAGACCTTTAGGACCACCGGAATACGAAGCCAAAAAAGAGTGAAAGGAAAAATCCTTGCTAGAAGCAAGCCAAGAAGATGATACATTGGTGGATCCTCAAGATGAAGCTGAAACCCAAGAACAAAACAAGGAAGACCAGAATGATGCACATGATGATCATTATGACTCTGATGCAGAAACGGTTGATCCAAGAGAAGATAAAGAAACAAGTAGAGAAGATGAAGTTGTTGTTGTAGAAAAGAAGAAAAGCAATAAGCAACAACAAAAGAAATCAACGAAAGAGCCTCCCCCAAAAGGTAAAAGACAAGAGTAAGACAGGTGATAAAAAACTTCCTTATCCTGATTGAAAAAAGAAAGCACCGGATGAGGTAATTTATAATTCTTTTACGAAGGCACTTAGTGACCTTCGTCTAGAAATCCCATTTGCGGATGCGATCAAAGTCCAGACTTATGGTAAATTCCTTCGTAATATTCTCAGTAGAAAGAAAGAAATAACTGAAAAGGTTGCCATGGTAACTAGCTATCCTGCTAACGGGAAGCTGTTGTCTAAGTGTGAAGATCCCATAATACCAACTATTTCATTCTCAATAGGTAAAACTGATATTCACAATGCCTTGTGTGATCGAGGAGAAGGAGTTAGTGTAATGCCATACTCCCTCTATAAAAGGTTAGGATTAGGGGAGTATTCTCCTACAACTATCACTTTATAGATGGCCGACAACTCCAGTAAACAACCTATTGGTATGATTGAGGATGTCTTACTTAGGATAGATGAACATGTTATTCCCACTGATTTTATTATTCTTGAAATGCCAGAAGATGAAAGATTATCTATAATACTAGGAAGACCTTTCCTTAGTACTGCAAGTGCATCAGTAGATTGTGTAGAAGGGGAGATAATCTTTAATGTTTATGATGCTAAAATCATCCGGTATTTACCAAAGAAGCTAGAAGCAGGAGAAAGGTATGTCCCACCGGCAAAACGAGTTCACGTGGTGAGTCCCATTGATAAGGGGCAACCAAAGGTAAGAATTCGAGAAGAAAGAAGAGGTTGAGTTATTCAACCATTCTTAATAAATGCTTGATGGGATTCAACCAATTTTCGTCAATTTAGTAGAATAAAAATATAAAAAGTTCATCGCATTCCTACCACTTTTTCATAGACATTCTTGTGGAAGCGCGCCCGTGAAGAAGAAGCTGTCAAAAAGTTGTAGAAATATTGATTGAATGAGTAGATAATAATAATAAGAATTAAAGTTTGAGTTTTCCACTTGTAGAAGCTAAAATTTTGCTTTTAATATGCTAATGTTGGTCGACCGTTTTTACTGCCACTTTTCTGTTAGAAACAAGATATTTCGCTAAGTTATGGAATAAGAAGGTATCCTGAAAGAAATAGAATTTTTTTTATGTTTATTGATGGTTTAACGACCAACTATACGGCGGGAATAAAAAATTCTGGCCGTATAGGTCCGGTCGCATAGTTATCTTTGCATCACCAAAGTTTCTTCGAAGGCGCAGAGAGTTTAATGACCAACTATATGACGGGAATAAAAATTCTGACCGTATAGTTCCGGCCGTATAGATATCGATGCCTTCATAGATTTTCAATTCCAAAAGTACTGGGAGTTTCACGATCAACTATACGGCTGGAATAAAAATTCTGGCCGTATAGTTCCGGTCTTATAGATATCGAAGCTAGTTTTAGAAATTTATCTCGGGAGGAAAAAGGTTTAACGACCAACTATACGGTGGGATCAATTTGATCCGGCCATAGTTACGCCCGTATAGCTGATTTCTGATTAAAGAAAACCTAGTTGTCGGTGCCACCGCAACTATACGGGTGGAGCAACATCATTCACCCGTATAGTTTTGGCAGTATAGGTCGGCACGACCACTTAATCGCAAGGGGGCGGCGGGTTCTTCCTCCTCTCCTCATTATTTCTCTCATATTCTCTCTCCAAACCTCTCAAAATCCACCTAGAACTCTCGATTCTTTGCGGATTTTGTTCGTTTGAGTGGGAGAATCAACAGATCGGTATGTGTCTCTCCCTATACATGCTTTATTTTCAGATTTCCATGGTTGAAATTTTCGCATTGATCTAGTAGATGAACTCAAGCCTATTTAGTTTTTCCTATTAATTTCTCATGTTAGGATTGATTTTTTCCATGTAGAATCGTTCATATATCATATAGAAACTATATGCCTAAGGTTATGGTGAAATTTTCCAGTGCATCACGATGAACAAAATCGGTAACCTCTTTCGTTCGAGCAAGTGCCAACGGGGAGAGGGCTCAAGTTCTGGGGCCCAAGCTCCACGCAACTCCAAGATGGACATTGTTTCATCGAGGAGGGTGCTGCCCACGCGTTGTGCCGACCACAACTTTCTCACCACGGTGGGCTTGAAGAAGGACTTTGACCTCATGTGCAGCAGGTCAGGGTTGGCGGTGATTAGCTTCGCGAGCCACGACACCTACGCTGAACTCACCCATGAGTTTCTGGCCGCCTTCTACGACGACCACAGGGAGAAAGCACCACAAGTGGAGAGACTTGGGAGGTTATTTCTATCAATGGTGGCAGTCACTTCTATCAGAAGAAGATGTCCACCATTCAGAACCCGGCCATTCGCTACTTTGCTTTGTTCCTCTCCAACACAATGTTGGGAAGGGGTGATACTGGATCCATGGCCAATGCGGACATGGCGATGATCACCAAGGCCCTCTTCCCCACTGCAGTGCAAAGCCCCTATCTTGCAGCTCTACTCATCTAGAACTGCCGCCACCAGAGCAATAATACCAAAGGTGATATTCGCATTGGTGGATTGGTAACCCACCTTGCCTATGCATTGAACGTTGTACTACCTGTCATGGAACCTGTTAACGGCTCCAAACTTATGGACGTCAAGTATTTGACTGCTTGTGGCTTCCTTGGTGTTTACCATGAGGCTTCGAGCATATCAATTTAGTTATCTTGATGATACACAGACTGGGTAGGTTCAGCTGCCATGCCCCAAGGCCTTCTCGATAGTGGAGAAGGACACTTGGATCCTCACCAATGACCAAGTGACGGAGATCTTGGCCATGCACCAGGCCGAGGAGGAGGAAGATGAAGGTCAGCAGGATGAGCAGGGGTAGGAGTAGGAGCAGGGACACAACCCTGCTTGGGAAGGACATCGGCAACAGCTAGGAGGAGCCTAGGAACCGTGGCCCAACCAGCCACATCAGGGGTACGACTACGTCCCCTATCAGGAGTTCCAGTAGCTCAACCAGCGTGTTGGGGAGATCGACCACACTCTTCAGGATGTGAATGAAGATGTGAACACTTTGACTCACAACTTCAGTCACTTCATGATTCACTTCCCCAACTTCTATCAGCAGTACCCGCCCCAGCCGCCAAATGACGGCAACAACTGAGCCTGGTAATTGCCTAAGCTTGGGGGAGGTTTGAAAACCTCCAAACTTTGCATTCATGTTTTTATTTCACCTTTTTATTTATTTCTTCAAAAATTGCATGTTTATTTTCAGTTTTGCATTCCTAAACCAAAAATACAAAAAAAATAGTTGTAATTTTATTTGCAAGTTTGTTTCTTTGTTTCTCTCGCAGATTGCTTGATTTCAGGTGATTTGGCAATATGGAAATATAGGAGAAGTTCGACTCGAATACGAGAACAAAGCAAGCAAGAGGATCACTTTCCTTTCATCACACTCCTTGCAACCTTAAATTGATCCTACAATTATTTACTTGCTTGCACTGGAGTCACTCCCCACTTAGCTTGTTATCCTAAGAATTCTATTCCTTTGCTAGTGTCTCCTTTTTAGCTTTGAAACAATGAGCAATGGACTTGGTTAAAATACTTCCTACATTTTTACAACAAGAAAAAGCATCTGAAAGATGACTTGAGTCCATGCTTATCTCAAAGAATTTGATTTTAGAACTACTCCATCCCAATTGTGCTTAATATAAATAGACTCGATAGTACCCTTGATTAAAATTGTTTGATTAAATGGATGCTTCGAAGTAGTAGAAATTATTCCACTACTTTTTCCAATAATTACCGTAAGATATTGCTTTACGCGTGTCATTACAAATCTGTCGTGCTCCATGGGGAACTATTAACTCCGCTGGCCAACGAACGATCTAAATGTGGGAAACCACTTGATTTCGGCTATTGAGTTATCTAAATGTCTGTAGCAGCAATGCTATGACGTGTAAAATTTTTAGTCTCCTAATGTTTTCATGTTCCAAGTGAAGTTGTAGTACTCCTCTGGCCCATTATTGCTATGACGTGTAAATTTTATAGTCTCCTAATGTTTTCATGTTCCAAGTGAAGTTGTAGTACTCCTCTGGCCCATTATTGCTCAATATTATCTATTTGCATGGTTACGAGTGCACAACATAGCCCCAATTAACATTTTAAAAATAGTGGCATGATTTCTCTATGAAAGAGCTGAAGTTTTTAAAAGACAAGAGAAGGAAAAAGGTGTTTTGAGTGTCTTTAAATTTTGACATGGGAGTAGATGAGTTGTTCTTAAATTAAATATTTTGATGCCAACTTGAGTATACTTAATTGGTTAAATAAGCAAGAACAAAAAGTTTTCATCTCTCAACAAAGAGAGGCACCAAAAGAACTTGTCTCATCTTCCTAGCTAAAACATCCGACACTTGCTTAGGCATATGATTTATTTGCTAGAAAAATATACATGGTTAGGAAGTGGACTCAGTGTAATCTTGTGAATAGTTGTATGCTCATATTTAAGATTGGAGGGATTGAGAAGAAAAGAATTTGACACCACTTTGAACTTGTAAGTTCCTTTACTTTTAGTCTCGAATCTCCGCTATTCTTCCTTATTTCCTTGTCACTCGAGGGCGAGCAACATCTAAGCTTGGGGAGTTGATAGCTGTGAGATTCAACACATTTTTTATGGCTTTTATTGATGGTTTTCTCCCGGATTTGATCGTTTTTTGGCTTTACCTAACGCTAATACTTCGATAGCAAAGAAAATTTGGATTTTAATGTGTGTTTCAGGTTTTGAACGTCAACAGAAGGATTTAACTAGAGAAATACAATATTCTGGAGAAAACAAGCAAGTCCCACTTTGGAAGCACGCGAGGGGAGCTCACAGACGGTGTAACGACCAACTATACAACGGGAATGGTCGTATAGTTCCTGCCATATAGTTGTCGCCGCCTCTATCTTGTCAAAAGGGACAACTTCCGTGAAGGGACGGGCAACGAAAATAGAACACATCAACCACCACACAATCTAGAAGGGAGAAGAAGAGATCCGGAGAAGAAGGAGGAGACATTCTTCATCTCGCTCCACGATCTTCGACCTCCTAGACAATACACCTCCATAGCCACTACTTCTACTTGAGAGAGAGAGGGATCTCCACCTTGCAAGACTAGGGTTTGAGATTGTTTCTTCCCATCTTGAATTGTGTTGGATATTTTTCTATTCTTATTGTGGATCTCCACAGTAATACCAAGACGAGTTCCCTTTATTCAATTATATTGACGATCTGTTCTTCTCTCATGTGTGAGTAATTTCCTTAGGCGTGGGAGATGTAGGGGATTGGTGAGATGTGATGTGCCTTTATATATTCCATTGATTTCTGATTGATTCTAAATACTATAATATGTGTGCTTGACTATTTGTGGGATGCCTAATGCTTGTTGTCCAATTAAGGGCCCAGACAACATGATACCTTGTTCTACATAGATAAGATCTTATACGCTAGTGGACCAGTGACCCTTGGGTGACATAGGGATATCAATGGAAAGCTAGTTGACTCAAGGATAACGAGTAACCACTGTGCTTATTGCATTAGTCCGATCCAAGGAGCTTAATCGCTAAGCAACCTGAAGGGTCTTAATCGTCTAGTGTCTCACCATGGTTTTGGTAGTAGGCTAGTAGGATTGTTGAAGTTGGGATGAAATCTACCAAGAGGAGTTTCAGTTAATTATGGGTTACTCTCCTACACATATATCTATAAGATTATAATTGTTACATTCATCATTCATCCACCTGGCACATTCACTATCACCATGAACTGAATTTCCTCGCGCCTTCTTTCGTCATCTGCAGGAAACAACAAACAAGCAAAGCCGTTCTTTACTTTTATGATTTTTATTTCTGGAGTTTACATTCCAGTTTTATTTAAATTTATCGCATTTAATCAACACCCCATTCTTATTTCAACACTTGCAGTCAATTCACTCGAAGACCTATGACAAATTCAAGTGTGACAGAGACTTCACCAATAAACACTTACCTTTGGGCTCCCTGCGGGATTGATATCTGAACTTCGAAACTAGCTACAAACGATCTGTGGACTTGCAGTCATCAACCCGCTCACACCTTCGAAACTAGCCTCTCACTCTAGTAGTGAATTTTATGATGCTAAAACTGTTGATAATTGTTCTGCGGAGGCCTTGTGCCTAGACACTCATATGGAGAGCATTAATAATAATGAACTAGAGATAGAACCTTGCTATACTAACATGCAGGGTCCTGAACTCCCTGCTATGAAGGAAGAATACTATGAAGTGTTCCCCTACACAGGTAACCAAGGTAAAGATTTAAGAATTTTATATGAATCTCAAATCCTCTCATTGTAGCTATACACGGAGGCATGTTCACCAAGCTTGGTGCATCAACACTGGCTTGAAAGCGAGAACTTATTCCTCTACATGATGCCGATGCACCATAAGCGGGTACGACTCTGACCGAACTCTACTTCAAGATGCTCCAAGCTGGTATATACAACCTCACCTCGAGTCGATATCCCTTGGGATCCAGGTGGGAATGTGTGGAGCATCCTAGCCTGGCTTTATGGCTTTAAAGAGAGCGCTTCCCGGGAGGTAACCCGGAAGTTATTAGGCATCTTTCTTAGTTTTGCGTCTTGAATCTAGTTGCATTGGCACTTTTATTCTTCGCATGTCTTGCTATTAGAGTAATCTTGTTGAAATTTTCAAAAGGTAGAATTTATTGTTACTATGTGTTGCATAAACTCGGTTGTACTTAAATCCCATTTTATACATGCTAAATGTTGGCCAAAAATTTAATCTATCATTTTTGTGTCAAAATAAGGTATTTCACTAAGTTACAGGATAAGAAATAATTTTTGAAGAAACATAATTTTTTTGATGTATACAGAAGGTTTAACGACCAACTATATGGCAGGAATAAAAATTTCGGCTGTATAGTTCCGGTCATATAGATATTTTTGCCATCGAATTTTTTCTTTCATATGTACTGAGAGTTTAACAACCAACTATACGACGGGAATAAAAATTCCGGCCGTATAGTTCCAGTCGTATAGATATCTATGCCTTTGTATATTTTCTTTCCCAGGGATAGACAGTTTGACGACCAACTATACGGCGGGGACATTTTGTTCTGGTTGTATAGTTGCGCTCGTATAGTTGCGCCGCCAGGAGGAAACCCTAAAATTTTGACAGAAGGCCAACTATACGGCGGGAACACATTATTCCGGCCGTAAAGCTACGTGATACGTTGCAAACGTATCTATAATGTTTGATGTTCCATGCTTGGTTTTTATCTACTTTCTTATGTTTTGTCAACACTTTGAGGTATTTTTATATATTTTCTTGGACTAACCTATTAGCAAGATGCCACCGTGTCAGTTGCCTGTTTTCTGCTATTTTTGGTTTTAGGAAAGTCAAAAAATGAATATTCTCGGAATTGGACCGGAGAAAAGCTAAAGTCGATATTTTATCGGAAGACTCACGGAGCCAGAAGACGATACAGAGAGGGGCCACAGTGCGGCCACACCATGTGGTGGCGTGGGTCCACCCTGGCCGTGCCACCTGGTGGTGTGGGCCCCCTGGCCGCCCACCGACCTTGCCTCTTCGCCTATAAGAAGCCTTCCGATATAGAAACCCTAAGTACCCGATCAAAATTCCACGAAAGAGTCTATAGTCGCCGTCATCTCCATCCCTAGATTGGTAGGGATCTGAAGCTCTTCCTGATACCCTGCCGGAGGGTAGAATTCACCCTGGAGGCCTTCTTCATCACCATGCAAGCCTCCGGTGTGATGCGTGAGTAGTTCATCCTTGGACTACGGGTCCATGTAGTAGCTAGATGGCTGGTTCTTCTCCTTTGTGCTATAATGTTTAGATCTTGTGAGCTTTGTTCATGATCAAGATCATCTATTTGTAATTCCTACATGTTGTGTTTGCGGGGATCCGATGGATATTGAGATGCTATTTCAGATTGATTATTGATTCTATCATGTCTTTGTTATTTGTGATCTTGCATGCTTTCCATTGTTAGTAGCTATCTTGGCCAATTAGATTCTAGCAACTCCAAGAGTTAGTATTTATGCTCGATAGTGGGTTCATGCTTCTAGTAATCTGGGGAAGTGACAGAAATCTCTAAGGTACTAAATGTGCTGTTGCTACTAGGGAGAAAACAACAATCCTTTGTTCATAGAACAATCGTATTGTTTACTTTACATGCAATGCTTAATGCAATTATCTGTTGCTTGCAACTTAATACTGGAGGGGGTTCGGATGATAACCTGAAGGTGGATTATTAGTCATAGATGCAGTTGGATTATGGTCTATGTATAATGTTTTAATGCCCAATCGAATCTCAAAGGAGTCAACATGAGTAGTATATGCATATTGCTTTGTCGATGTTTGTCAATTGCCTCGCTGTAATTTGTTCACCCAGCATGTCATCTATCTAAAGGAGAGCCACCACTTGTGAACTATGGACCTCGGTCCTTTCTTTTATCATCAATCTACAATCAACTGTTTACTGCTTTCTGTTTACTTTCTACAAAACAATTACTTTTTTCCACACAATACGTTTAATCCTTTGTTTTCAGCAAAACCGGTGAGATTGACAACCTCACTATAAGTTGGTGGCAAAGTTCTGTGGTTGTGTTGTGCAGGTTTCCACGTTGCTGCTGGCATTGGTAGTGCGCCCTGCCAAAGTCCAGCTAGCAACACCTTGGAGGTGTTTCCTTGCTCCTACTGGATTGATAACCTTGGTTTCATAACTGAGGGAAAACTTGCTGATGTGCTCATCATACCTTTCTCTTGGGGTTCCCCAACGAGCTCGATATATTTTGGGCTATCAAGCACTTTTTCTGGCGTCGTTGCCGGGGAGTCAAGGACATCTTCACAAGCGGATTCCCTCATAACCAATCTCTTTACTTTGTTGTTTTTTGTTTTGCTTAGTTTATTTCTGCTTTGTTTGCTTGTTTCTTTATCAAAAATACAAAAAAAATAGTTTTACTACTTTGCTTTCTTTATCAAAAAACACAAAAAAATTAAGTCTTTCTATAGTTGTTACCTCTCTCTTAGCTCACCATGTTGATCCCTAAATTCACTTTGAAAGACCTTTCAATAGGTAGTGGCTCTATAATTGGAAAAGACAATATTGAAGAATTCTTTAATCATGTTAGTAAACATGAGCATATTGAGGATAGATCCCTTGCAGAACTTGCTCCAAACTATGAAATTGCTGTAGCTTCTTTAGTTCACATGCTGGAAGCTAGGTTTGTTAACCTTAACCCCTTGATGCCAGTAATGTTTCTTAAACTTAAAGAAATTGAGGACCTTGAAAAGAGAGATTTTATTCTGGAAACTTTGCTTAAGGAATTCTATGATGTTGCCAAGGAAGCTAGAAAAGTCTTTGAACGTTTTAATATGCTAGGCTCATGTGTAGATGTTGTTGGTACACGAGAAAATATGAACAAAACCGAACCTAATGGGGAGGAAATTAAGATACCAATACCCTTCAAACTTGTAGCAATGCATGAAGCCATAGAAAAGAATCTTGATTGGATTGTTCCCGAAAACCCTTTTGATGAAAATAGTGAACCGAAGAGCATGGAGAGAGGATCCTCTAGAACTTATTTGAATGAGATACCTTGCCTTGTTGAAGATATTTCAAGTATTGATCTCAATGCTTCTTCATTTGAGAACACTTGATTATTTTTCTTGCTTCTTATGCCTAACTTAAAGGCGTTAAAGAAAAGTACTTATTGGGAGATAACCCAAAAGTTTTAGATGAGTCTTGTAAGTTATTACTTCTGTAATAACGCTCCTTATCCTTTTTATTTGTTTTTTGTGCCAAGAGTAACCTCTAATGAGAGAGAAGTAATGATTGGGAAAGTTGCTGTCCCGAAACAGATTTCTGTGCTTCACCGTAAAAATTCATGTAAAATCTCTATACGTCATTTTAAGGCGTGAAGTTTTGTGCTTCTGCCCCAGGTTGTTATCTGACATTCGTTAGTTCAACACTTTTTGATTTGAGCAACAGAAAGTCTTCGAAAAAAATCGTCTTTACTTGCTGGTCTGTTTTGACAGATTTCTGCCATTATTTGCTTTTGCTTCTTGTTGGTTCCTTTTTTAGTTCTTTTGGGGAATTGAGCTTTTTGAGGGAAGTGCTACAGTATCTTGTGTTTTAATGGAAGTTTTATTAGTGTTGAAACTGAACCTAAAGACTTATTATCTTGAGTGCACTAATGTTGCTAATAAAGATTGTGTGAAGTTTAGTATGAAGAAAAATTTCAGGTGTATGGAGAGAATGATTAATGAGATGAAGAATGGACTAAAGCTCAAGCTTGGGGATGCCACCCCATGTCACCCTAAGAAATATTCAAGAGGTACAAGCGTCAAAGCTTGGGGATGCCCAAGGTATCCCCTTCTTCATCAATAAAAATCCTAGGTTTCTTCCAAACACTTAATTTTTATTGTTTCATTCACAGTTGTGTTGTTCTTGGAGCATCTTCTTTTTTTTCTTTTTTCTTTTTTCTTTTTGGTTTTGGCTTGCTTGGTTTTCTTAGTTTGCTGAATAAATTGGTTGGACCCCCTCTTTCATACATTGGTTTTCAAATAGTTTGGTTTGGATTGGAAAAGAGTAGGAAAGTTCATACTTAAGCGGTAAAAGGAGTTTGTTTTTGACTGTGGCCTATGCCTTGTCATGCCATGCTTGATATTGTTTTGACTTTATGCTTAGTATTCTTTGTTGTAGCATGACATGTTATAAACAATTGAGATTGCTTAATGTGCCTTAGAAGAATCATGCGTTGTTTTAGCATATTAAAGCATAGTATTGTGGTATTCTCCTTTGATGCTTTATTTGGGTAGACTTGGCGCATGCTAACACCATTTTATGACTATCCCAAGTCACCATAGCCTTTACGATCCTTTAGTTTTCAACTTGTAGTATCACTTTATGCTTTGATTAATGATGTTTTGTCGCTCTGCATGATTATGGCCATTATTGCTCTCTTAGTTGGTCGCTCCCAGTTTTTTGCTAGCCTCCATAACCAAGTATGAGTTCCACTCATGCATCCAATTCCTAAAACCAAGTTATTCCAAAGAGTCCACCATACCTACCTATTAGCATTTGCTATTCCAAGTATATTCATGTTTTTGTTTACCTTCCGAATTAAACTTGTTATGAGAAAACTAGTGATTAAAGCTCTCACAAACTTGATGGCACACTTTAATTTTCTTGCATTTAATAAACTTGAACCATTGCGTCCATCTTTGTTGCGTATATGCTTGCGCTTTATAAGTTGAAGTTAGCAGAACCATGTATCATGGGGAACGCTTTCAACATTGCACTTGTACATTGTACCTAGGTGATATCATGTTCTTTTGCTTATGGATCCCGGCAGTGTGAAATAAAAGGGGAACTTGTAAGATCATGGAGTTTGTATTTGTGTTAGAGAAACGCCTGGGCCGTTAGCCTAAGTCATGCCTAATCATGGTGGAAACTTGCAGCATAACCATAATGAGCACTCTATGAAGCATCCTCAATAAAAACCTATGTAAATAGCAAATAAAAAGATCGCTGAGATGCTCATTGTCTGCTTGCCTCGTCATTTTGATTATGGGATAGCTCCTGTATCATGTGCAAGGGGTACCCCGTTGGCGGTTCTCTATGATACATATGTACTTACAATGACAAGAGCTTACTTGTGACTGAAGTTGAGTAGCATGAGGTTCGGTACTCGTAAGCAAGGGGCATGAGATTTCAACTTATAACTTGTCAAGCATATCCTCTTAGTTGTGTCACTTTAATCTTAATCACCTAAAGATGCTTATGATAGGGGCAATGAGAGATGAAAGCTAATAAGTACCATAAGTTTTGAAATCTCTTTATGAAACTTGAATCTCTGCTTCCTTCTATGAAGGCCTTTCTTTTACTTTTATGTTGAGTCTCCATCTTCTATCTTTATGCACCTATTGAGAGAGCATAGGGGCCATTCTTAGTTCTATGTGGATTGTCCCAAGACTTGTTGATTGATGCATAACTTGATATTGCTTGTTCTTAAACTATTTGTATCTAGTCACTCTTATGAACTTTGAAGGTGTCCTATGCATCTATGTTTGCTACTCTATGAGGGACAAGATGAATGCCACTTTGCTATGTTTTCGTTATGTGAAACAAACAAACGTCTTGCAAAGCATTGTTATTCATGAATCTTTTGTTTGTACCTTTTCATGTTGCAACATAGTTGCTATGTCTTATTGTTAGAACTTTGTCTTTCATGCTATGTTGAAGTACTATGATCCCAGCTATCAATGTTTTATAAATGCCTTGATCAAGATTGTGATGGTGCATGTCACCTCAAAAATTATTCTTTTCTTTTTATCACTTACCTACTCGAGGACGAGCATGAGCTAAGCTTGGGGATGTTGATACGTTGCAAACGTATCTATAATTTTTGATGTTCCATGCTTGGTTTTATCTACTTTCTTAGGTTTTGTCATCACTTTGAGGTGTTTTATATGTTTTTTGGGACTAACCTATTAATAAGATGCCACAGTGCCGGTTGCCTGTTTTCTGCTATTTTTGGTTCCAGGAAAGTCAGAAAATGAATATTTTCGGAATTGGACCGGACAAAAGCCAAAGTCGATATTTTACTGGAAGACTCACGGAGCCAGAAGACGGGACGGAGAGGGGCCACAGGGCAGCCACACCATATGGTGGTGCAGGTCCACCCTAGCCATGCCACCTGGTGGTGTGGGCCCCCTGGCCGCCCACCGACCTTGCCTCTTCGCCTATAAAATGCCTCTCGATGCATAAACCCTAAATAATCAAGCCTCCAGCCATGAAAAGTTCCGCAGCGCCGCCACCACCGAAGGGGAGATTCGGGGGACAAAAAGTCTCTGTTCTTGCACCCTGCCGGGACGGGAAGTGCCCCTGGAGCCATCTCCATCGACCTCCACCCACGAATTTGTAGCCACCAAAGCCACATTTTTTCCAGCCCCATGGATCCCATCTCCATGGGGAAGGGCTCCCAAGATGCCATGAAGGAAGGGTGCTAAGGGGCGGTGCTCCCCTGTGATACCAACAACGGGGAAGGAGTCCTCCGCACCACCGTCGGCGCTGCCACCATCGCCACTTCACCATCTTCACTACCATCTCCATCGCCGTTGATGACTCCCATGATGAGGAGGGAGTAGTTCTCTCTCTAGGCTAAGGGTTCTACTGGTAGCTATGTGTCCATCTCTCTCTATGCATGATCATATTTTGATCATGAGCTTTGTAATCAAGTAGATCTACTATGCTACTCAAGTGCTTTAACAGATCTCTGCTCTCCCCATTTGTGTGAAAGTGACAGCGTGCACACCATGGTGGCACTTAGGCTAGAGATTACAAATACTTTTTATGAGTTATATTTGGAGTTGGATGTCTCTATGAAATTGTGGTGTTTGTTGGAACCATCTAGTGCTCAAGGTGACAGTGTGGGGTTATCTAGATGGGAAAGGCTTACTTTGAGGTGTGCTGTTATAGCCCTACCATGGATTAGAGTGTCCAACCAGAGAGTAGTTTAGAGTAGTATCATAAAGAGAAGATATTTATATGAGAGTGTTCACTAGCGAAAGTATGATCCCTAGGCCTTGTTTCTAAGCATTGAAACATCGTTTGCTACTAGATCTGTTACATGTTAGCTTGCTTCCATCTTTATTTTAGTTTGCCTTTAGTCTCTTCCACGCCATCAAGCTATTTTCTAGCACCGTTGTCTTTTATCCATACCACTTGTATTTCACTATCTCTTCGCCAAACTAGTGCACTTATACACCTGACAAGTGTATTGGGTGTGTTGGGGACACAAGAGACTTCTTGTATCTTGATTGCAGGGTTGCTTGAGTGGGAATACCTTTCACCACTTCCTCCCTGAGTTCGATAAACCTTGGGTAATCCACTTAAGGGAAACTTGCTGATGTTCTAAAAACCTCTGCACTTGGAGGCCCAACAACTGTCGACAAGAATAGAAGTGCGTAGACATCACTACATCCGTATAGTTTGTATGACCACAAAATCGATGTGGGAAGGTAACCCCGATATCAAAATTCCGATATACTTTCTCCTAAGAAACTTCCTAAACTATAGTTCTCTATAGAAGTTCATGTTTCCTTTTTATTTTCCTTTTTATCGGTGGGGTAAACGAACTATGTTCGTATACAAAACCGATGCATTTTATTTTTATGTGTTATTTTCGCAGGGACTTGAACCTTGTGTGATGACATGTATGGTAGTGCCAACCATGTAAATACTCAGATGAGCCACTTGGTTGCTTCAATTCAACATTTCAACAATCAATGTCTGGTAAAACCTTCCAACTCGAACCTCTTTTAAATAAGCACATATGGGCTGCACACTCGTGTCTCGTATCCTGTTTCACTTGCACCTCATCACAATCTAGGAGAGACCACTGCTAGAACTAGTTTGTTGACTTGGGCGTGGTGCTTAGGTTGATGAACCGACTCAGTGGGACTTGTATTTTTATCACTTGTGAGCTAAACCCGTGTCTTCTAAAACACAAAAGTATTTTGTCTTCTTTCTAGTCTTGTTCCTACCAGGTTCTTAAGGCATACACCGGATCGTGAAGCATTCATTGAAGCAAAGGTTCTTTGTCCATCAAAGTAGAGGTTAAAAGCACCTCAATGGTAAAGTGTGTCACCCTTGCTTTAACTTAAGGCTGGGGAGGTAATCACTTCTATACTCTCTCTTGATAACTGCATTTTCTCTTTTGTTTTCACGATCTTCTCAAGTTTAGCTTGGGGAGGTTATTTTTGCATGCGTAGAGTCTTGTGCAAAGTTCTTTATCTTAAAAAGTTTTCATGCTATTGTGTATCTCTCTGTTTTTGAATGCTTGCTTAGGTGAGATTTTTTTCATATTTATATAAGGGATATACTTGCTCATGTTAGGCCCCATAGGAGACAAGCCATAGCTTTAATGCACCTTGTTCAACTTTTATCTAGATTGTGAAAAATATTGTGATCCTCTAAATATACATTGCTATGTTCTCTATATTTTGAAAAGAAAAAAATATATATAATAAAGAAGTTCTTCGAAACTTGCTAGTTGTCACTGTTCAGAATTGTCTTAAGTGAATGGTTATGGAGTAACACGACCCCATATTGCTGGAAATGATGGTCTCAATAGAAGCTTACTGAGTGAGTTGTCAAATAAGAAATGATGTTTCAAAGTTTTGAGATTACATATGCCAAAATTTTGTCTTGGAACTCAAAGTGAGATATTTCTTTATGCGTCTCTTGCACCATTGTCGCTCAACATGGGATGCTAACAACCCTGCTGGCCTTTAAACAATCCAAATAGAGGAAACTCTTGGAGTTTGGCTATGAGTTGCCCAACATATGTAGCAAAAATGCTATATTTGGGTATGCATTGGTATTCTCATGGGCCCGCGTTAAAAGCAAAAGTCGGAATACTCCTCTGACCGTTATGAGAAATCATTATACCGAAAAGGGAAACCTTGATAATGGTCACGAGTGTCCTCCTAGCCTGCACTGTCTCGACTGAACATATACCACTCTTTTGGCATGGTCTCGTTACTAAGAAATATATTTTCTATGAGCTCAACAATCAAAGTTTTCACTTTAGAGACTTTAATAGATGACATGAGTGGGAAGCATTGGAAAACTCTATTTCTATTTATGATTGACAACTAATTGTGTTCAACTGTGCCTTATACAGATAAATAAAATAAAGTGTGTATAGAAGGATCACAAGTTTACTTGCAAGCTAGATTTAACTTTGACATGGGGCATAGAAGTTTTGGACTAATCTCTAGTGGTTTGGAATAATATAACTGAGCTTATATTGCCTTGTATGATTATGTGCACTCTTACTTTGAGATTGTAGGAAAAACAAGGATATGATGCATTGATTTCCAATGATAAGCAAAATCACATCCATTAAGTTATCGATCCCTTTTGCTTGAGGACGAGTAAGATCTATCTTGGGGAAGTTGATGGATGTGATATACAACACTTTTTAGCAATATAAATTGTTTCATTTTCCTATCATATCATGCTCCATCTAACTATTTCTATGCCTAATATGCATGATTACTTGTTTTTATTAAATTCAATATGAGCTTGGGACATTTAGTAGTTTAGGTAGAATTTTATCCCTCTTCCTTTTCTTTTACATGTGTGTAGGTGTTGATGATTATTATGGGCAAAACAAAGGAAAAAGGAACCAAGAGAGCATAGTATGGAGGAGCTGTAGGGACCAGACTTAGCCATTTGAGAGGTTGAAAAAGTAAAATTTTCCAAGTTCTCAAAATAAATATCCAATATCACAGGGTTGTAGCCCATGACGATAGGAACTCAACAAGCCCGAGAACACCCAAAATGGAGTTCATATGAAGAAATGGCGACCAAAATACTAAAGCATACAGAGAATTTGACGAGCAACTATACGACCGGAGCTATATTTTTGGTCGTATAGCTCCGCCCGTATAGTTGTCAAAAAGCTCGGAAATGACGGGATTTCGCCCCAGAAAAGCTCTAGAACCTTACCTAAGTTATATGACGGTATTGGGGGAAACCTAGGGCACCCCCAAGGCCTATATAAAGGAGGGAGGACCCAAGAGGAAGCCACCATATACACAAGACACCATATACAAGATCTAGATCCCATCTACCGCCTCCACAGCGGCGCCCTGCCGCCTCCATAGCCTCTACAGCTCCACCAAGATCTAGATCTCCATCAACACCATCAACCATCCAAGCAAGAAGAGGAGGAGAAGGAGGACGCCCTTGATACGTCGTAAACGTATCTATAATTTTTGATGCTCCATGCTTGTTTTGTATTAACTATCTTATGTTTTGTTTACACTTTGAGGTATTTTTATACATTTTCTGGAACTAACCTATTAACAAGATGCCGCAGTGCCAGTTGCCTATTTTCTATTGTTTTTGGTTTCAGAAAAGCTAGAAAAGACATATTCTCGGAATTGGACGAAACAAAGCCTGAAGTTCCTATTTTTTCCAACATGACATGGAGTCCAAAGGGGAGACGGAGGGGAGCCAGGAGGCAGGCACACCCTAGGGTGGCGGGGCTCCCCTGGCCACACCACCAGTTGGTGTGGCCACCCTGGCCCACCTCTGGCATCGCCTCTTCGCCTATATATTCCCCCGGGATGAAAACCCTAAATAGAAGATCAGATTTCCATGAAATGTTCCGCAACGCCGTCGCCACCGAAGAGGAGATTCGGGCGACATAAGTCTCTATTCTGGCACCCTGCCGGGATGGGGAAGTGCCCCCAGATCCATCTCCATCGACTCCACTGCCATCTCCATCGCCGTTGCTGACTCTCGTGATGAGGAGGGAGTAGTTCTCTCTCGAGGCTAAGGGCTCTACAAGTAGCTATGTATTCATCTCTCTCTATGCATGATCTTATTGAGATCATGAGCTTTGTAATATAGATCTATTCTGCTATTCAAGTGGTTTAGTTAATCTCTTCTTATCCCCACATGTGTGAAGTTGACAGTGTGCACACCGTGTGGCACTTTGGCTAAGGTTATATAAATACTTATCATGAGTATAATTCGAGTTGGATGTCTCTATGCGATTGTGGTGTTTTTTGGAACCATCTAGCACTCAAGGTGATAGTGAGGGATTATCTAGATGGGGAATGCAAACTTTCAGGTGTGTTGTTATAGCCCTACATCGTCCAACCGGAGAGTAGTTTAGGGTAGAATAATGAAGAGAAGATATTTATATGAGAGTGTCCACTAGTGAAAGTATGATCCCTAGGCCTTTCTAAGAATTGAAACACCGTTTACAATCAGTCCTGTTACATGTTTACTTGCTGCCACTCTTATTTCAGATTGCAACTACCACTTATAATCATCCATATTACTTGTATTTGACTATCTGTTCGCCGAACTAGTGCACCTATACAACTGACAAGTGTATCGGGTGTGTTGGGGACACAAGAGACTTCTTGTATCTTGATTGCAGGGTTGCTTGAGAGGGATACCTTTGACCACTTCCTCCCTGAGTTCGATAAACCTTGGGTGATCCACTTAGGGGAAACTTGCTGCTATTCTACAAAACTCTGCACTTGGAGGCCCAACACTGTCTACAAGAATAGAAGCGTGCATAGACATCAAGCTATTTTCTGGCGCCGTTGCCAGGGAGGTAAGGTAAAAGGTACTCACATCCTCTGGCTACTAAGGTATCTTCTAGTACTATTGCTGGTGTGTGAGTGCTCGAAGTTATTTACTTTAGATTCTGCAATTATATCTTTTTGTTTCTTGTTTTTATTTTCACTAGTTAGGCTTAATGGAAAATAACAAAAAAATTAGAGAGCTTTATAGTATTTATCTAGAGTTAGGACATGAAGTGTTTGAAGAGAAAATTTAAAAACCTATGGAACTTTATTTGCGTGCTAATAGCAATGTTATTAATATGAATTCTTTGAACACCATTATTGCAAATGCTATGGATAAGTCTAAGCTTGGGGAAGCTAGTTTTTATGAAAATGATCTTTTTAGTCCCCCAAACACGGAGGAGAAAATTTACTTTGATGATACTATGCCTCCAATATATGATGATTACAATGATGAATATGATATTTTCAGTCCACCTACTATTGAGGAGAAAATTAATTATGATTACAATATGCCTCCTATATTTGATGATTATGGTGATGAGGATAATAATGATAGCTATTTTGTTGAATTTTCTCCCACTACGATTAATAAGAATGACTATGCTTATAGGGAGAGTAATAATTATTTTATGCATGTGGCTCATGATAAGAATGTTTTATGTGATATTTATATTGTTAATTTTATTCATGATGCTACTGAAAGTTATTATGAGAGAGGGAAACATGGTTTTATGTATCTCAACAATATTAAGTTTCCCCTCTTTATGTTCAAAATTTTGAAGTTGCACTTGTTTTGCTTTCCTATGCTCGTTGCTTTGTGCTTTCATGACTTGTTTCTGTACAAGATTATTTTTCATAGGAAGTGGGTTAGACTTAAATTTGTTCCATATTTGCTTCTTGATGCTCTCTTTTACTTCAATTCATATTTCTTATGTGAGCATCATCGAAATTATCACGCCTATCTTAATGGCTATAAAGAAAGAGCTTTTGGGAGACAACCCATTATATTTTTACTTTCAGTTTAATTTTGTTTTGTTGAGTCTTGGAAGTATTTGTCTCAGTAATAACCTCTCCTTATCTTTTTTTGTGGTTTTTGTGCCAAGAATAACCTCTAATGAGAGAGAAGTAAGACCTAAGAAAGTTGCTATCCTGAAACAGATTTTTGTGCTTCAATGTAAAAATTCGTGAAAAATCCCTGTACGTCGAATTGAGCTGTAATGTTTTGTCCTTCTGCCCCAGGTTGTTATCTAACTTTCGTTAGTTTGAAACTTTTCTATTTAAGCAACAGAAGGTCTTCGACAAAATCAGTTTTTACCTGCTGGTCTATTTTGACAGATTTCTGCCATTATTTGCATTTTCCTCTTAATCTCTTTCTCTTTGAGTTCTCTTTGATCACTTGAGCTTTTAGAAGGAATTTCTATAGTAGCTTGTTCTTTAATGGAAGTTTTACTTGTGTTGATACTGAACCCAAAGAATTATTATCTTGAGTACACTAATGTTGCTAATGAAGATTGTGTGAAGTTTTGTATGAAGGAAATATTTAAAATGTAGGGAAGAATAATGTGATAAGATGAAGTATGGACAAAAGCTCAAGGTTGGGGATGCCACCCGTGTCACCCAAGAAATATTCAATAAGTACAAGCGTCAAAGCTTGGGGATGCCCATGGCATCCTCTTCTTCATCAATAAAAATCTCAGGTTTTCTTCCAAACACTTCATTTTTATTGTTTCATGCACAATTGTGTTGTTCTTGGAGCATCTTCGTTTTGTTTTTAGTTTTCTTTTTCTTGGTTTGCTTAAATAAATTGGTTGGACCCCTGCATTCATACATAGTTTCAAATAAGTTGATTTGGATTGGAAAAGAGTAGGAAAGTTCATGCTTCTAAGTGGTACAAAAGGAGTCTTGTTTTGACTGTGGCCTAGACTTTATCATGTCATGTTTGATATTGCTTTGACTTTATGCTTAGTGATTATTGTTGTAGCATGACTTGTTCCAAACAATTGAGATTGTTTAATGTGCCTTGAAAGAATCATGCGTTGTTTTAGCATACAAAAGCATAATATTGTGGTATTCTCCTTTGATGCTTTATTTGGGTTGACTTGGCACATACTCACACCATGTTAAGACTATACCAGTCACCATAGCCTCTAGGATCATTTAGTTTTTGACTCGTAATATCACTTTATGCTTTAATTAATAATGTTTTGTCGCTTTGCATGATTATGGCCATTATTGCTCTCTTAGTTGGTCGCTCCTAGTCTTTTGCTAGCCTCCACATGTACCAAGTATGAGTTCCACTCATGCATCGAACTCCAAATAAAACCAAGTTATTTCAAAGAGTCCACCATACCTACCTATTAGCATTATTTCTATTCCAAGTATATTCATGTTTTTATCTACCTTCCGAATTAAACTTGTTATGTGAAAATTAGTGATTAAAGCTCTCACAAACTTGATGGCACACTTTACTTTCTTGCACTTAATAAACTTGAACCATTGTGCCCATCTATGTTGCGTATATGCTTGCGCTTTATAAGTTCTGAATTAGCAGAACTATGTTACCATGGGGAACGCTTTCAACATTGCGCTTATTGAGTTGATATCATGATCTTTTGCTTATGGACCCCGGCGGTGTGAAATAAAAGGGGAGCTTGTGAGCTCATGGAGTTTGTATATGTGTTAGAGAAACGTCTGGGTGGCTAGCCTAAGCCATGCCTAATCATGGTGGAAACTTGTAGAATAACCATAGTGAGCAATCTATGAAGCATCCTAAATCAAAACCTATGCAAATGGCAAATAAAAAGATCGCTGAGATGCTCATTGTCTTCTTGCCTTGTCATTTTGATTATAGGATAGCTCATGTATCATGTGCAAGGGGTACCCCGTTGGCGGTTCTCTATGATACACATGTACTTACTATGACAAGAACTTACCGGTAACTAAACTTGAGTAGCATGAGGTTCGGTACTCGTAAGCAAGGGGCATGAGATTTTCAACTTATAACTTGTCAAGCATATCCTCATATTTGTTCACTTTAACTTTAATCACCTAAAGATGCTTATGATAGGGGCAATGAGAGTTGAAAGCTAATAAGTACCATAATTTTTGGAAGCTCTTTATGAAACTTGAATCCCTGCTTCCTTCTAAGAAGGGCCTTTCTTTTTTAATTTTTGTGTCGAGTCTCCATCTTCTATCTTTATGCACCAATTGAGAGAGCATAGTGACCATTCTTGGTTTAATGTGCATTCTCCCAAAACTTGTTGATTGATTCATAATTGTGATATTGCTTGTTCTTAAATTATTTGTATCTAGTCACCCTTATGAACTTTGAATGTGCCCTATGCCTTTATGTTTTGCTATACCATGAGGGACAAGCTGAATACCATTCTTATTATGGTTTCTATATGTGAAACAAACAAACATCTTTTAATGTTATTCATGAATCTTTTGTTTGTACCTTTTTCATGTTACAACATAGTTGCTATGTCTTATTGTTAGAACTCTGTCTTTTATGTTCATGTTAGAGTACTTTGATCCTAGCCATCAATGATTTAAAAATACCTTTATCAAGATTATGATGGTGCATGTTGATGTCTATGCACTTCTATTCTCGTAGACAGTTGTTGGGCCTCCAAGTGCAGAGGTTTGTAGAACAGCAGCATGTTTTCCCTTAAGTGGATTACCCAAGGTTTATCGAACTCGGGGAGGAAGTGGACAAAGGTATCCCTCTCAAGCAACCCTGCAATCAAGATACAAGAAGTCTCTTGTGTCCCAACACACCCAATACACTTGTAAGGTGTATAGGTGCACTAGTTCGGCAAAGAGATAGTGAAATACAAGTGGTATGGATAAAAGACAACGGTACCGGAAAATAGCTTGATGGCGTGGAAGAGACTAAAGGCAAACTGAAATAAAGATGGAAGCAAGCAAACATGTAACAGATTTAGTTGCAAACGGTGTTTCAATGTTTAGAAAAAAGGCCTAGGGATCATACTTTCACTAGTGAACACTCTCATATAAATATCTTCTCTTTATGATACTACTCTGAACTACTATCCGGTTTGACACTCTAATCCATGGTAGGGCTATAACAGCACACCTCAAAGTTTGCTTTCCCCATCTAGATAACCCCACACTGTCACCTTGTGCTCTAGATGGTTCCAACAAACACCACAATTTCATAGAAACATCCAACTCCAAATATAACTCATAACAAGTATTTGTAATCTCTAGCTTAATTGCCACCATGGTGTGCACGCTGTCACTTTCACACACATGGGAGAGCAGAGATCTATTAAAGCACTTGAGTAGCAAGGTAAATCTACTTGATTACAAAGCTCATGATCACAATATGATCATGCATAGAGAGAGAGATGAACACATAGCTACCGGTAGAACCCTTAGCCTCGAGGAAGAACTACTTCCTCATGCTCATGGGAATAAGCAACGGCGATGGAGATGGTGGTGGAGATCGATGGAGATGGCTTCAGGGGCACTTACCCGTCCCGGTAGGGTGCCAGAACAGAGACTTCCTGTCCCCCGAATCTCCCCTTCGGTGGCGGCGATGCTGCAAAACTTTTCGTGGCTAGAGGCTTGACGATTTAGGGTTTCTCATCGGATGCTTCTTATAGGCGAAAGGGGAGGCCGAGGGGGTGCCGGAGGGGCCCACACCACCCCCTGGCGCGGCCTAGGCTAGCCCGCGCCACCAGGTGGTGTGGCCAGCCCCTGGCCCCTCTCTGTCTTGTCTTCTGGCTCCGTGAGTCTTCCAGTAAAATATCGACTTTGGCTTTTGTCCGGTCCAATTCCGAGAATATTCATTTTCTGGCTTTTCTAGAACCAAAAAATAGAAGAAAACAGGCAACTGACACTGTGGCATCTTGTTAATAGGTTAGTTCCATAAAAATGTGTAAAAGTACTCCAAAGTGAGGACAAAACATAAGAAAGTAGATATAAAACAAGCATGGAATATCAAATATTATAGATACGTTAGCAACGTATCAACATCCCCAAGCTTAACTCCTGATCGTCCTCGAGTAGGTAAGTGATAAAAAGAATAATTTTTAAGGTGACATGCACCATCACAATCAAGATCAAACCATTTGCGAGCATTGCAAGCTGGGATCAAAGTACTCTAAAAATGAGCATGAAAGATGAAGTTCTAACAATAAGACATAGTGACTATGCATGCAACATGAAAGGATACAAACAAAGATCATGAATAAAAATGCATTGAAAGACATTTGTTTGTTTCACATATAGAAAACATAGCATAGTGGCATTCAGCTTGTCCCTCATGGAGTAGAAAAACATAAATGCATAGGACACCTTCAAATTTTATAAGGGTGACTAGATACAAATAGTTCAAGAACAAGCAATATCAACATTATGAATTAATCAAAAAAAAATTGGACAATGCACATAGAACTAAGAATGACAACTATGCTCTCTTAATTGGTGCCTAAGAATAGAAGATGGAGACTCAACATAAAAGTAAAAGAAAGGCCTTCATAGAAGGAAGCAGGGATTCAAGTATCATAAAGAGCTTCCAAAAATTATGGTACTTATTAGCTTTAAGCTCTCATTGCCCCTATCATAAGCATCTTGAAGTGATTAAGGTTAAAGTGAACAGACTATGGAGTATATGCTTGACAAAGTATAAGTTGGAAATATCATGTCCCTTGAATACGAGGGCCGCTCCTCATGTTACTCAAGTTTAGTCACCAGTAAGTTCTTGTCATAGTAAGTACATGTGTATCATAGAGAACCTCCAACGGGGTACCCCTTGCCCGATGATACGGAAGAATCCTCATATCAAAATGACAAGGCCAGCAGACAATGAGAATCTCAACAATATTCTTATTTACCATGGGAAAATGGTGCTTTTTTTTCTCTCTTTCCTCTTTTCTCATGTTTTTTCTTTTTCTCTTTTTCTCAATCTCTATCTCGTTTTTTATAAGAAGAATGCTTCATAGACAGCTCATTATGGTTACGCTGCAGGTTTCCACCATGACAGCATGGATTAGACCGGTGACCCAGGCGTTTCTCTAACACACATACATAACTCCATGGACTTACAAGCTCCCCTTTCATTTCACACCGACGGCATCCATAGACAAAAGAGTATGATATCAACTAGGTACAAAGTATGAGTGCAATGTTGAAAGTGTTCCTCATGACAGCATGGTTCTGCTAATCCCCAACATATAAGTGCAAGCATATACAACATAGATGACACAATGGTTCAAGTTTAATAAGGGCAATAATAGTAAAGTGTGCCATCGAGTTCGTGAGAGCTTTAATCACTAATTTTCACATAACAAGTTTAATTTGGAAGGTAGATAAAAACATGAATATACTTGGAGTATCAAATGCTAATAGGTAGGTATGGTAGACTCTTTGGAATAACTTGGTTTTAGGAGTTGGATGCATGAGTGGAACTCATACTTGGTTACGGAGGCTGGCAAAAGACTGGGAGGGACCAACTAAGAGAGCAATAATGGTCATAATCATGCAGAGCGACAAAACATCATTGATTAAAGCATCAAGTGATATTACAAGTTGAAAACTAAAAGATCATAAAGGCTATGGTGACTTGGGATAGTCATAACATGGTGTGAGCATGTGCCAAGTCAACCCAAATAAAACATCAAAGGAGAATACCACAATACTATGCTTTAATATGCTAAAACAACGCATGATTCTTTCAAAGGCACATTGAGAAATCTCAATTGTTTAGAACAAGTCATGCTACAGCAATAATCACTAAGCATAAAGCCAAAACAATATCAAGCATGACATGACAAAGCAAAGGCCACAGTCAAAAACAAGCTCCTTTTTACCACTTAAGCATGAACTTTTCCTACTCTTTTCCAATCCAAACTAGCTTATTTGAAAACTAATGTATGAATGAGGGGGTCCAACCAATTTATTCAAGCAAACTAAGAAAACCAATCAAACGAAAATGAAGACGCTCCAAGAACAACATAACTATGCATGAAACAATAAAAATGAAGTGTTTGGAAGAAACCTGAGATTTTTATTGATGAAGAAGGGGATGCCTTGGGAATCACCAAGCTTTGACGCTTGTACCTCTTGAATATTTCTTGGGGTGACATGGGGTGGCATCCCCAATCTTGAGCTTTTGTCCATTCTTCATCTCATTACATCATTCTTTCCCTACACTTGAAAATTTCCTTCATACAAAACTTCACACAATCTTCATTAGCAATATTAGTGTACTCAAGATAATAAGTCTTTTGGTTCAGTGTCAACACAAGTAAAACTTCCATTAAAACACAAGCTACTTTAGAACTTCCTTTAAAAAGTTCAAATGATCAAAGAGAACTCAAAGAGAAAGAGATTAAGAGGCAAATGCAAATAATTGCAGAAATCTGTCAAAACAGACCAGCAGGTAAAAACCAATTTTTTAGAAGACCTTCTGTTGCTCAAATCGAAAAGTGTTGAACTTACGAAATTTAGAGAACAACCTGGGGCAGATACACAAAAAATTACAGCTCAAACCGACGTACATATATTTTTCACGAATTTTTACAGTGAAGCACAAAAATCTTTTTCAAGACAGCAACTTTCCCAAGCATTACTTCTCTCTCATTAGAGGTTACTCTTGGCACAAAAACCACACAAAAATGATAAGGAGAGGATATTACAGAGGTAATAACTTCCAAGACTCGACTAAAACTTTTGGGTTATCTCGCAATAAGTACTATTCTTTAACGCCTTTAAGTTAGGCATGATAATTTCAATGATGCTGACATAAGAAATATGAATTTAGAGTAAAAGAGAGCATCAAGAAGCAAATATAAAACACATTTGAGTCTAACCCACTTCCTATGCATAGGAATCTTGTAAAGAAACAAGTCATGAAAGCACAAAACAACAAGCATAGGAAAGCAAAACAAGTGCAACTTCAAGACTTTGAACATAAAGAGGGGAAACTTAATATTATTGAGATGCATAAAACCATGTTTCCATCTCTCATAATAACTTTGAGTAGCATCATGAATAAAATTAACAATATAACTATCACATAAAACATTCTTATCATGAGCCACATGCATATAATAATTATTACTCTCCACATAAGAATAGTCATTCTTATTAATTGTAGTGGGAGCAAATTCAACAAAATAGCTATCATTATTATTCTCATCACCATAATCATCAAATATAGGAGTCATATTGTAATCATAATTAATTTTCTCCTCAATAGTAGGTGGACTAAAAATATCATACTCATCATTGTAATCATCATATATTGGAGGCATAGTATCATCAAAGTAAATTTTCTCCTCCATGTTTGGGGGACTAAAAATATCATGCTCATCAAAACCAGCTTCCCCAAGCTTAGACTTTTCCATAGCATTAGAAATAATAGTGTCCAAAGAATTCATACTAACAACATTGCTATTAGCATGCAAATAAATTTCCATAGGTTTTCTAATTTTCTCTTCAAACACTTCATGTCCTAACTCAAGATAAATACTATAAATCTCTCTAATTTTGTTGTTGTTTTCCATTAAGCCTAACTAGTGAAAACAAGAAACAAAAAGACAAAATTACAGAATCTAAAGGAAATAACTTCGAGCACTCACACCGGAGGATGTGAGTACCTTTTACCTTACCTCCCTCGCAACGGCGCTAGAAAATACTTGCTGGCGCGTGGTTGACGTGGGAGCTTCTTCTTCTTCAGTCCCCGGCGACGGCGCCAGAAAATAGCTTGATGTCTATGCACTTCTATTCTTATAGATAGTTGTTGGGCCTCGAAGTGCAGAGGTTTGTAGAACAGCAGCAAGTTTTCCCTTAAGTGGATTACCAAAGGTTTATTGAACTCAGGGAGGAAGTGGTCAAAGGTATCCCTCTCAAGCAACCATGCAATCAAGATACAAGAAGTCTCTTGTGTCCCCAACATACCCAATACACTTGTCAGGTGTATAGGTGCACTAGTTTGGCAAAGAGATAGTGAAATACAAGTGGTATGGATAAAATCCAACGGTACCAGAAAATAGCTTGATGGCATGGAAGAGACTAAAGGCAAACTGAAATAAAGATGGAAGCAAGCAAACATGTAACAGATCTAGTTGCAAACAGTGTTTCAATGCTTAGAAATGATACGTCCAAAACATATCTACTTTCCCGAACACTTTTGCTATTGTTTCCCCTCTATACTTGTGTGATTTGGATGCAACTAATGCGGACTGACGCTGTTTTCAGCAGAATTGCCTTGGTGTCTACTTTTTGTGCAGAAATCAACTATCAGGAAAAATCCCAGAAAATATGCCAAAAATCCTATTTCACCCGAAGACTCCAGGAGCCAGAATACGAGACGGAGAAGAGCCCTGGGGTGGCCACACCACCTGGTGGCGCGGGCCAGGCCAGGCCGCGCTAGGGGGTGGTGTGGGCCCCCCAGGCACCCCCTTGGTATCTCTCTTCGCCTATAAGGAGCCTTCTGACCTAAAAACTTCGGGGGGTTCGACGTTTTTCTAGAAGGAGTTCCGCTCCGCCGCCACCACCAGATTCCACGAAACAGCACCAGTAACTCCGTTCTGGCACCCTGCCGGGACGGGGAATTGGTGGAGATCATCGCCATCATCATCACCATCGCTTCTCCATCGACCATCCATGCTTCCCCCATCTATGAGTGAGTAATCCCCCGCTGTAGGCTATGGGGATGGTAGGGATTGGATGAGATCGTTCATGTAATGGCATCAGATTATTAGGGCATGGTGCCTAGTATCTTTTATTAGTGCTTTATGACTTTGTTGCGACTTGTTGTGCTTAATGCTTGTCACTAGGGCCGAGTGCCATGATTTCAGATGTGAACATTTTATTGATTCATTATGATAGTATTGTTTTTGGTCTTATCTGCAAGTTGTATACACACGTTGTTGTCTGGAACCAATGGCCCCGAAGTGACAGAAATCGGGATAACCAGAGGGAATGGCTTTGATGTGAGGATCACATGTGACATGGAGTGTTAATGCTTTGCTCCGGTGCTCTATTAAAAGGAGCACATTAATTGCCAGTAGTTCCCTAGAGGCCCCGCTGCAAACGGGCTGGCAGGACAAAAGATGTTGTGCAAGTTCTCATTGCGAGCACGTATGACTATATATGGAACGCATGCCTAGGATTGTCTAGTACTTGGGTGCTTAATCTTATTTATCTGCAATTGCCCTATGTTCTGATTGCTATGTGAATTGTCTTGTCCATGCAACGCCCGTCCATCCATCCCTATGCCTACCGCACTCGAATCCCACTCTTTACTGCTTTTGTTACTACTGTCTTTGCTTTGCTACTGCCGTTACTTTACTATTCCTACTACAAAACTGTTGCTACTGATAAACTGCTATGAGCAAGATTGTTTCCAGGTGCAGCTGAATTGACAACTCAGTTGTTAAGGCTGCTAAATATTCTTTGGCTCCCCTTGTGTCGAATCAATAAATTGGGTTTCACTTCCCTCGAAAATACTGCGATACACCCCCTATACTTGTGGATCATCAAGACTATTTTCTGGCGCCGTTGCCAGGGAGCATAGCTTTATTTATCAAGTTCACTTGGATTCTCTATTGTTCGCTGCTATCCATCCATCATGGGTAAGTCTCATGATGGGAAGGTTCCTATTTTACCATCCACTACAAGAAGAGGTACGGTTCTAAACACCTCTGCTGCTCTTGATTCATCATATGTTATAAGTAAGCTTGTTACACCACCACATACACATGCTACACATACTGCTACTACAGCTGAATCTGATACTTCTGATACTTATGATGCTGCTTCTACTGTGCTTGATAAGAGTGGCTCATTAGGTCCTTTCCTAGATGCTACGATTGCTAGAACTATAGCTAGAAATACCGAAACTCCTAATGAATACACTACCACACCTGTTAGCTCACCTGAGTCTAGTGAGAGTTATGATACTGAAGAAGATTATGTTGAGATGACCAATGAGTTTATTGAAGAATGTAAGAACACCCATGATAGGAGTGCTGTTAAGAGTCTCCTTGAGAGGCGTACTATTAGACCCAAATTATCTCCTGCTTCTAAGTTTGCTGCTTCTCCCATAAACATTATAGATGAAGATTATGATTTCTCTCTCGATCTATCTTACATAGCTATTGTCGAGAAAGAACCTTTTTGTGGGACTAAGAATGAAAGTGTGGTAGCACATATGAATGAACTTTCTACCATGAGTGGCTTGTTTTCTGATGATATTAAGATGCGTACTTACTTTGTTGCTACGATTTTCCCCTTTCAACTGAAAGGAGAAGCTAAAACTTGGTTTAGTAATTTACCTCCTGGATCTATTGATAGCCCTGAGTGCTTGATTAGTACTTTTCTGCAGAAATATTTTCCCCCCAGTGCTAGAGACATGCTATTTTGCAGGAACTTTTTGATTTTAAACAGGGAGAAAAAGAGTTATTGCCTGAATCTTGGGCAAGGTTTTGTGCTTTGGTTCATGCACAGGCTGGAAGTCCATTACCTAAGAATGAGCTTCTTGATATATTTTATAATGGACTAACCGAGGAATCTATGACATACCTAGATAGTTGTGCTGATTGTGTTTTCAGGAATAGGACTCCTAAGGAAGCTGAGGAATTAATGGCTAAAATAAGCAAGAATTATGAAGATTGGACTCCTCCTAAACAAGCTTGTCGTGGTGGTGTCACGGCAGATTCCATGGATACGCTAAAGGTGGGGACTAAATGCACTAGGGGAATCCAGGGAGGGATAGTGTGGTGGTTCCACACACAGAAGCTTTGTATTTGATTCACCTTCACAGATTACAAGTGCTCCTAGAGACGTATTGGGGAGAGGAGGAAGAAAGAACTCTCTTACTCTCGCCGCTAGCTAGCCCTTAGATCAATCTCCCAGAATCCAACCCAATAGAGATCAACCCAATAGCATCTAACCCCTTCTATAGAGGCCCTAGCCCTCCTTATATAGGAGTAACCAGATCTCCAATTAGGGCACACGTGGAGGCATATTCCAGGGAATGTGCCTCCTCCCAAAATAGTAAACCGACTGGGTTACTTTTCCCCCGCGTCACCCAAGCAGAGGCTACGTGAGCCTCTGCGGCGCCTGCGTCAGCCGACATTGGCTTCGTCACCTTTGTCCGCCATGCCTCGGTGGTCCGGCCTCTGTCCGCTTCGCTCACGCTCTGCGCACAGGGGACACCTTTGACCAGCAAGATACCTTCCTTCTCTTACAACCTTGATATAACCTGGAACCTACATAGTTGATCCGGCCACACCTATTCCTGTATACAAGTTAGATACATCTTACCGACTTACGGCTTAAGTCGGTTGAGACCAAGTTAGGTGGATGTCCCCTGGTCCGGGTTACTCCGTGATCCGGCCTGCCTTGAGGTGACTCGGCTAGCACATGCTTTGACCTTGCCGAACCTCGGCTAACTCGGCATTTATATCCCGGTGTGACCCTACCCGGGGGTATCCCCCCAACATTAGTCCCCGAAGCTGGTGCGGTCTTAGCTGCCTTAGCCGCTAAGGCCACAACAGGTTCAATTTCACTGAATTTCTTGCTCCCTTTCCGAGTTACCTCCTATCTCGAATTCTATGGGTTTACTTTCCCTTGGCACATTCCAAGTTTTTACTTGCTGGCCGGGTTACCACATACCCATCCGGGTCATTCTTCCTTCTGTCGTACGCTTCCCCACGTGGAGGCTAATCATCACATCGCCTCATTTTAAGGGCCAGCCACAGTAACCGCCACAGTAATTGTCAGTTATCACTATAGCGCACGTCACATCGTGCTTGCCTCCTCGTTAACTGCATCATAACGTCACGTCATGGGATCCGCTGCACCCTGTGGCCTTCCGTGTGGCTCGATGCTGATTGGTCAATCCGGTTTGTACACGGCCACACGGTGTGGCTCGCCTGCAAACACGATCCCACTACCCCCCTGAGGGAGCGGTTAAATAGGGGAGGGGCGCGCCCCTTGGGTCCTTTCCCCACTTCCGCGCCCCTCTGCCCCTTCTTCTTCCCCATCTTCTCCCGTGACTGCGCCGCCGCCACCGCGTTTGAGTAGCAGCACCGCCGCCGCACTGCTTCCACACGCATCTCCATCATTACCGCCGCTGTGCACCTCCTCCGCCATAGGTCCTCGTCTGTCCAGGCCGCTGCCACCCACCGCCGCTAGCGCCAGTGAGGGCAGCAACCTCGAGATGACAGAAGAAGAGCTCATCATCGCCGAGCAGGAGATGGAAGAAGACATTGCGACCGCGGACCGCGGTGCGTGGGCTGGATCCTGGGTCTACCAGGATGACCTAGATTGGCTCTACCACACTAGGTGCATCCCCGCGGGCGTCACCGCACGCCTCGCCTCCGCCGAACTTGCCTCCTCACCCAATCCGGGTGAGTTTGTGGTGTTCCTGTCACATTTCTAGCGGGGGTTCGGTTTGCCAGTTAGCGATTTTTTCCATGACTGGTTGAACACCTACGAGCTCGAGCCGCACCACCTTCCAGCCAATGCCATCACATCTCTTTCCGCTTTCGCCTCCACGATCGAAGGCTATGCCGGATTATGACCCACAAAGGAGCTATGGATCCGGTTCTTTGGCCTTCGTCGGAACGTAATTCTAAATGTTGATTTAGAGCTGGAGGACAAACAACTCACGCAGTTCGGTGCTGCGTCCATTTGTCCCCGGAGGTTGTCCGTCTTCCCCCGAGTTACTGGGCTAGACTCCTGCAAGGGATGGGCCCGAACTTTCTTTTATGTCCAGAACGACACCACCGAAGACCTGATCCGGCTGCACCCTTACGCTCCGGGTCCTCCCAATCCGGAACTGTGGGATGTTATCCCCAAGAAGCCCACTGTCTTGGCGAACCAGGTCAACAAAAGGTTCGCAGAGCTGAAGGAGCTCGGGTTGCGCAACGAGGACGCCATGATCACATCCGACCGCAACCGGATCTCCTCCCTCCAGAAACACACTCATAAAGTGTGTCACATGAGCTGGGGCCACGACCCCAACCGGACCTCATCTTTCGAGTTGAGCAACACAGAGATCTATTGCCAGGTCAAGGCCCTCTTCACCACCCACAAGGACTTCTCCTCTGAGTGGACGTGGGGAATTGAACACTATTGCCGAGATAGGCTTCCTCCCGTGGTAAGCTTCGTGCCGCAAACTTTCTCTGAATTAAATCATATGTCGGTTGCGTTTGTATATTTAACTCTGTCGTCTTTTCTTTCCCTTAGTAATTCCTTCAGCAAACTATCGAGGATGGCACCGAGCCCTCCCTCAAATGGGTGCCTGACCGGGATACCTCTGACGAGGAGGAACCGGATCAGGAGATGTTCCTTCCAATGACCAACGCGACCAAGCGACCCACTGGTAAACTCTCTTCCATTAGAGATTGGCCCGACGATGAAGATGACTCCGATGTTGAGGTGATGGAAGCATTTGACGCTGTCCCCCTTTCTTATGCTTTTACAGCATCAGCTAACCCCTGTGGGCAGATCCATGAGGACCCTCCCCTTGCCGTGGGTGATCCTGTTCTAGTTGCGCCAAAGAAGAAAAGGGGAGCTGCATCAACCTCTTCCTCCGGACCTTCTCAGCCAGCCAAAAGGCGAAAGAAGTCCGGGGACAAAGCTGCCTCCAAGCCTGCCACCAAGGCCCCAGCACGAAGGGCTCGGAAGCCCAAGGAGCCCCTGACCTCGGATGAGTAAGCCTCTTTTCCTTCTGCCATTTACTTGTTCTTCTATTGTTATAGTTTTTCATTCGACACTGTTTAATTCGGCAGGGCCGCGGTGGAGTTCCCACAGAGTGGATCCGACATTGCCTCGCCACTCCGGCACAGCCCTTCTCCCCCTTGTGGCGACGATTCACGCCCACTAAGCCCCATTCCAGAGGGTTCAGCGGCTGCTCCGGGTTCCAGCCCACCTCGTCAAGAGGAGGGCATTCTTGGAGCAGGGGAGACTGGCCCTGCCGAGGCAACGGCAACCACTACTTTGGATCCGCCGCAACCAGCTACTACCGAGGCTACCTCAGCCCCTCTGTAGAAAAAGAAACTAGCACCAGCACCAGCTCCAACTCCAGCAGCAGCAGCAGCAACAGTTAAAGCAACAGCAGCAGCGCCAAGCCCCTCCGCCTCGTCCGAGTCTTCCCAGTCCCGGTGAGAGAGCCCCAAGGCAGCTCCCAAGGGTAAATCTGCTACAACAACTTCCACCTCTCAGCAGCAGCCCAAGGGCAAAAAGACCTCTGACGCCACCAGGGCAGCGTCCATCGAGGCTGGACAGAGCGCGCTCGCGTCCATGCTCCCGAAGAAGGCTCCGCCACCGAAGAACGCCCCTGCCGAGCCAGCTGATGCGCAACAACTTGTTTTGCACACCAGCCCGGCCCTTGCTCAGGTTGAGAGGAGGGAGGCACATGCCAAGGGTTTAGTGGCGCCCCACATGCTCAGCGGCGAGTGATACCCTCCGATCTTGATTGAGTTTGTAAACAATTGGAACAAGGCGGAGTTCGTCCACAACGACGATCTCCCAGAGAAGTTCGGTCCCGCTGAATTTTCTGCGCAGATGAATACCGCCACCAAGGCCATTAACCTTGCGGGTCGGATGATGGAGGTATGTTACTTCATCTTTTCCTTTAACAAGTTGTAGACATAACTGATATAGCCATTAGTCCCCGAGCCTCTGGGGGAGTAACTTGTTACTCGGCCGGATGCTCCTTGGAAAACTAACGTAGCTCCTTGATAACTTCTGATATGCACACACACCTAGAGCCCGGTTAAGTTCCACTTGACCCGGATTTTGTACACTTCGAATATGCACACACCTAGAGCCGGGTTAAGTTCCACTTGGACCGGATCTTGTACACTTCGAATATGCACACACCTAGAGCCGGGTTAAGTTCCACTTGGCCCGGATCTTGTACACTTCGAATATGCACACACCTAGAGCCGGGTTAAGTTCCACTTGGCCCGGATTTTGTACACTTCAAATATGCACACACACCTAGAGCCGGGTTAAGTTTCACTTGGCCCGGATCTTGTACACTTCGAATATGCACACACCTAGAGCCGGGTTAAGTTTCACTTGGCCCGGATCTTGTACACTTCGAATATGCACACACTTAGAGCCGGGTTAAGTTCCACTTGGCCCGGATCTTGTACACTTCGAATATGCACACACCTAGAGCTGGGTTAAGTTCCACTTGGCCTGGATCTTGTACACTTCGAATATGCACACACCTAGAGCCGAGTTAAGTTCCACTTGGCCCGGATCTTGTACACTTTGAATATGCACACACCTAGAGCCGGGTTAAGTTCCACTTGGCCCGGATCTTGTACACTTCGAATATGCACAAGACTAAGCTATATTTTGGTACTCTTTTCAGGTGACCACCAACCGCCGGAGCGCTGAGTTTCAGCGTCTCCTGGATACTCACAAGATGCTGTGTCCAAAGCACAATGCACTTCTTGCTGAGTACGAGAAAAGGGGTAAGTTCTCTTCTTGACATTTTCCCGTTTTCCTTCATCTTTTTCTGCCGAACTAACCCATCATTCGATTTCCATAGCTGGGGTGGAGGCTAAGAATACCCTCATGAGGAGGAGCTTGGACCAGATCAAGGGTAAGTTACTTTTGTGCGACCTTGCTATGCTTTCTATCTCCTTTTCTCCTTGGCTCGACAAACATTCATACCTCGGCCTTGCCAGGTCAACAAACTATTTCAGCATCTCTTGAAGATAGTGTGCCCATGCCTGATATGATGCTGCATTTTCTCGAACAAGCAGGGTAGCATCAGGCCGAGCTCAAGAAGAAATATGATGAGCTAGCCCTCCTCCGAACCAAGGATGATGAGATCGCCAAGCTCAAGGCCGAGATGAAGAAATTGAAAGCACAACACCAATCCGAGCTTCAAAAGGCTGGCTAGGACTATACTGAAGAGCGCGAGCGCCTCAATCTCCAGATTGCCAAGGACCAGGACTTGCTCAAGGAGGCCGACATCAAGCTTGAGTCGGTGAATGCTGAACTTGTGCAACTCCGGGAGAGGCGCGACAACTGCATCAAGGAGTTGTCCCGGGTTCACGGCCATATCTCCAGTAAGTTCTTTTCCTTCAACCGGCGTTGATTTTCCCGGGTCTGCTTCATTTACTTACCCCACCTGTGTTATTTTTTCTAGGCAAATTCCCAGAGAGCGATGTTATTGCATCCAAGGCTGTTACGAAGTTTCGCCAGCAGAGGGGTACTCCGTCTGGTCCTGGCTCCATTCCTCTTGACCTCGAAGATCTGATAGTCAGCTTGTCCTCCCGAGTTGAGACCGTGAGGAACTATGGCAAGGATGTTATGGACGTGGTAATCCGGATCTTCAACGCCTTTTGGCCTGAAGAAGATACTCCGGAGAACATGTCTATTCTTTTTGCCAGGCTTATGGACTGCGAGACTCAGCTCGATCTCTGGAGAGAATCTGCTGGGTGCGCCGGAGCTGAGATCGTTCTCCACTACGTGCTCACGTGGTACGGGAAGATTGACCTCAATCTCCTTGCACGCATGTGCACGGGATCAAAGTGGTCTACTGACCCGGATTGGGTAGCTCGGCACAAGGCTTGCGCTCACAGCTTCATCCAATACGCTCCCGTTCACTAGTGGAACGAGGGACCGAGCTTTCTAGATGTCGCCGATGATGAAAACACTGAGAACGTCGAAGATAGCTCGGATGAGGACGAAGAGGACGCTGCCTCGGATGTCAAGGACAGCGAAGATGATGCCGAACTTCCTCCTGCTGCTGCTCCTTGAGCGAAAAACTTAAGAATTTATCAGATCCCCGGTATGCCGGGTGCAGTTGTATCAAGTGCACAACTAATACTTTGCTACTAAGTTTCTATGCTGGATTGACTTGGGCGTAGTCCCCAAGTTTCATTTTCTCGTTCTTCCAATCTTTTGGCTCGGCTCGCGTCTACCTTGGTTCGGTTTTATGACTTACGAGTCCGAGTTTCATAAATTGTCTTAACAATACTTGGAAACTTTGGGATTAGCTCAAAATAATTCAGCATGATAAATTTAAAGTACACACAAGGTTAGTTCGAAAAACAAACGTCGGCTCGATTAAGTTTTTTCCCTTAGTCATTTTTCATGTGCTACGCAATTCCAAACTTGTTCTCTTGCTTGCCATGAAGCCAAATCTTGGTGGACAGAAGCAAGTCAAAGAGTTAGGTTCTTGGTGCTCACACACTTCTAATCCGACGTAAGCAGAAGCGACTTATGCCAGCCGATGTATAAATAATAAATATAGAAGACAACTAAAATTACTAAGGCAGTCCCCGAGTTACTGCTCAAGGTGCCAACACTTCATTGATAAGCTCATTGCCGGCATACATACCGACATATGAGAAGACTCGGATACATGCACTTCTTTGCTAAGTGTAGAAAGGACGAAGTAGAGCTACATTCCATGGACACTTAGATTCCTCGCCGGACCTGTCCGCCTTGTCCTTTTCCTGTGGTTTTCCATCGATAGGATAGTAAGAATCATTGTGCAATGCTTTGCTCACAATGAATGGCCCTTCCCATGGGGGATAACTTGTGCATGCCAGCAGTACGTTGTACCAACCGGAGTACCAGATCGCCTTCCTGGAAAACTCGGGGGCTCAGTTTCCGGCTATGATAGCATCGGAGATTTTGATGATATATGGCGGATCTGGACAATGCCAATTCTCTCGCTTCTTCCAGCAGATCAACATCATTTTGCCAGGCCTCTTGCACTTCGGCTTCTGTGTATTGGGTGACCCTAGGCGAATCATGCTCTATGTCGGCTGGTAATACAGCTTCTGCCCCATATACTAGAAAGAATGGCGTATAGCATGTTGATCGATTCGGAGTTGTTCTTAAACTCCACAGTACCGCTGGTAGTTCTTCTATCCAGCACCCCGCTGATCTTTGCAGCGGCTCAATGAGCCGGGGTTTTATCCTAGATAATACTAATCTGTTGGATCTTTCCACTTGTCCGTTCAACGCGAGGTGGGCTACCGAGGCAACATCTAGCCGGATCTTCTTATCTCGGTAGAATCGCGCAAATGCTCCTTCAGCAAAATTTGTGCCATTATCAGTTATGATACTATGAGGATAACCGTATCTCAAGATGATGTCTTTGAGAAATGTCACGGCCGTAGCTCCATCAAACTTTCTTATTGGCTTTACTTCAATCCATTTTGTAAACTTGTCAACCATGACTAGGATGTGAGTCAGGTTTCCCCTTGTTGGTTTGAACGGGCCAACCATGTCCAAACACCATACGAAAAACGGCCATGTGATTGGTATGGTCTTGAGCTCCGACATTGGCATATGTGTCTTGGTAGCATACCTCTGACAAGCATTGCATTTTCTTACCAAATCTACTGCTTGTTCTAAGGCACTTGGCCGTAGAATCCATGTCGGAAAGCTTTTGCCACCAAGGCTCGGGACGAGGCATGATGCCCGCACTCCCCTTGATGTATATCTCAGAGGATGTCCAGTCCTTCCTCCGGGTCAACACATCATTGGAGGACATTAGTCACACTCCTTTTGTATAGCTCGGAATTGATGATCGTGTATGCCTTTGCGCTCCTCTGAGTTTGCCTGGATAACACCTCCTCAGTGGGTAAAGTTTCATCTTTCAGAAATTGAAATATAGGTAATTCCCAAGCTAGTATTGCTCGTACAGGGAACACATCCTCATCAATTTCCATCTGATCCACCGGCATAACTTCAACCGGATCACGCTGAGTAGTCCCCGGGTCTTGCGAAGCAGTCCCCGAGTTCGCTGAGGCAGTCCCCGGGTTTGTTGAGGCAGTCCCCGGGTTTCGCGCACCACCTCCCATGTCAATGTCCATGGGCACAGCTTCGGACTCCGGATCCTCCGGGACGTAGATTGAGTCGGTTTCTGGGGACGGTCTGATAGATGGTTTTCTGAGGTGTTCTAATGCTACACCCGGTGGAATTGCTTGTCGGGTTGATCCAAGCTTCGACAATATGTCGGCAGCCTTGTTTTCCACCTGGGGTACATGGCGAAATTCACATCCCTCAAAATAACCAGATATCTTCTACACATGGAATCTGTATAGTGACATGTTAGGATCAAGAGTGTCCCACACCCCCGAGACTTGCTGAAGTACCAAATCCGAGTCGCCAAAGCATTGGATTCGACGTATCCCAATTTCTTTTGCCACTTTGAGCCCATGCACAAGTGCTTCGTATTCAGCGACATTGTTCGACGCTGCGAAATGGATCTGTAGCACATATTTCAACTGGTCATTCTTTGGTGAGGTGAGGACAACTCCGACGTCTAACCTGGTTTTTGTTTTTGACCCGTCAAAGTGCATTCTCCAGTAGTTCGGATCTGGTAGCGGTGGTTCATATTGTACCTCGGTCCAGTCCACAAAAAAGTCGGCCACCACCTGAGACTTGATTGCTTCTCTTCTGTCATATTGTGGCGCATAGGGAGCTAGTTCGATTGCCCATTTTGCAATCCTGCCACTTGCATCCTTGTTACTCATTATCACGGATATGGTAGCTTCACATATTACTATGATAGGGTGTTCTTCAAAATAATGTTTCAGCTTCTTTGCCGACACATACACGCCATACGCCACTTTTTGATTGTGCGGATAATTTTGCTTTGATGCTGACAATACCTCGCTCAGATAATACACCGGCCTTTGCACTGACTTACCCTCTTCGTCGCGCTCTACCACAATTACTGCACTTACAACTCGATTGGTTGGGGCTATATAGAGCAACATTGGCTCCTTTGATAGTGGAGAGGCTAACACTGGTGCAGTGGCTAACATTTTCTTTAATTGGATAAAGGCTTCATTGGCCTGTAGCGCCCAAATGAACTTATCCGACTTTTTCATGAGTTGATAGAGAGGCAATGCCTTTTCTACCAACCGACATACAAACCGGCTTAACGATGCCAGGCAACCAGTGAACTTCTGGACATCGTTAAGGCACTTCGGCAGTTCCATTCGTTCTATGGCCCGGATTTTAGTTGGATTGACTTTGATACCTCGGCTGGAGACTAGGAATCCAAGTAATTTTCCATCCGGGACACCGAAGGTACATTTCTCCGGGTTAAGCTTCATCCGGAACCTCCTTAGGTTCGCGAATGTCTGCCTGATATCGTCAAGGAGCGTTTCGCTTTCCTTGGTCTTGATAACCACATCATCCACATACACCTGTACATTTTGACCTATTTGGTCATGCAAACACTTTTGCATACATCTTTGGTACGTTGCCCCTGCATTACATAAACCAAACGGCATGGTGCGATAGCAATAAGCCCCGTATGGGGTGATAAACGCAGTCTTTATTTGATCATCCGGATTCAGGGGTATCTGGTGGAAACCAGAATACGCATCTATCAATGACAACAGTTCACATCCAATAGTCGAATCTATGACCTAGTCTATCCTTGGCAGTGGAAATGGATCTTTTGGACACGCCTTATTCAGGTTCGTGTAATCGATACACATACGCCAAACCACTGCCACATTCGGACCGTCTTTCTTCTTTTCCACCAGCACCGGATTAGACAGCCAATCCGGGTAAAGCACTTCCATGATAAATCCTGCAGCCAACAACCGAGCTATCTCATCTCCTATTACTTTTCTCCTATCTTCGGCGAAGCGGCGGAGAGGTTGCTTCACCGGCCTTGCTCCTAGTCTTACGTTCAAAGAGTGCTCGGCCAACTCCCTCGGAACACCTTGCAAGTCCTGTGTAGACCAAGCAAAAATATCCCGATTCTCACGGAGGAAGTTGACGAGCTCGCTTTCCTATTTGTCATTTAACCCGGCACCAATTGTTACGGTGCGCTCTGGGAACATATCATCAATAGGCACCTTCTTGGTATCTTTTGTTGCTTGGAATGATACACTACCATGCGGGTTACTCAGCGTCGGCATATACTGCTGTGCGGACTGAGCCAATGCCGCCACCTCTTGGATCTTTCTTTTTTCTTGTGCAATCACGAGTGACTCGGCTACGTTCGACCCGGCTGAAGCACACTCAATGGAACGTTGGAAATCTCCAGCTATGGTAATCACTCCATTTGGCCCGGGCAACTTCATCTTCAAGTAACTGATGTGACAACTTGCCATGAACTTGTTCAATGCTGGTCTTCCGAGTAACGCGTGATATGCACTTTCTAAGTTCACCACTTCAAACTCCAAATTCTCAGTTCGGCGATTATCTCTCATGCCGAACAATACGTCAACCCGGAACTTGCCTATGGGCTCACAAGAAATGCCTGGCACAATACCATGGAAAGTTGTCCTTGTAGCTTGGAGCATATTCTCCGAGATACCCAATTTGCGCATTGTATCCGCATACATGATGTTAATGCTACTGCCATTGTCAATCAGTACCTTTGAGAACCTCACATTGATGTGAGGCCCAATGAATGTCGGATCCAACACTAGCGCATACGAACCAGGACTTGGCATAAGCTTGGGATGATCTTTGATGCTCCAGGTAATTTCCTGGTCCGACCAAGGCATATACCTCATAACTGCTGGCATTACCGCATTCACCTCCATATGTCGGTGCTGCAAGCTCTTTCTGTCTGTTTCCTCTGTGGTAAACACACAGTAACTCTGATGATGCTCCCTGTACTCATTCCTCCCCTCGTTTCCGGGGTACCTCTGATCCGGTTGATTTTGGTTCTCCACCTGATGCACTGCATCCCTTCTCTCATGGTTGTCATACCTCGGCGGAGGGGGAGGCAACATTAGTTGTTGCATGTTTGCTCTAGAGAGAAATTGCTGCCGGGGTAACTCCTGCCAAGGTTGATCATTCCGGGGTGCCTCAGCATTCCCTGAACCACCTTGTTCTATCTTACGCATCCACTCACACTTCCTCGTTGTGTGACCCACTGGGTTACTCAGATTTAGCGTGTGAAATTTACACGGCTGATCCAACATTGACTCGTAAGTATACCTCGGACGGTCCTTTTTTCTTGCCACTGTTTCTTTTGCTCTGGCATCCAAGTTTTCTTGCCATCATTTCTCGGTGTCCATTGTTGCCCTCTAGTTTTCTGACGTTGATTTCCCCCTACTCCGGGCTCATCTTGATTCACAGCAGCAACTTGTTGCAAACTGTACCAGTAATCCGGTCTGTCATCTCTTATCTTACCTCGGTAGTCCTTCCTCCGGGATGATCTGGCTCCATCTCTCTAGTAGTACTCCTCATTCGACTCGTTTGACACGAGCCTGGGTTGAGTCGGATCACCCAAAGCATACGAATCAGGAATCCGATCGTCTCTGCCAATGTAGTTGGCATATCCCTTTGCAATCTTTGCCATAACATGCTTGCATATCTGCATCCTTGCGCAAACCAAGCTATGGCCTGTGACTCGATCACACCCTTACACGAGTTTCTCACGGTACACCACCGGGTTAAAAACTCCCGGTCCGTCTCATTCGGTCTCTGCTTACACATAGCTAGGGTCTGTGGCCTATTCGGTCTCTGATACGTACTCGAGAAATTTCTAATAAACATTTCCTCAAAATCAATCCAGCAGTTAATACTTCCGGGCGGCAAGTTGTTTAGCCATACCCTCACTGGCCCCTCCAACATCTGGGGTACGTATCTCACTGCCCATCTCAAGTTGCCCGTAGCAATTTTTATAGTTGTGGCATAGTTTATCAACCAATCCTCCAGCTTAGTACTGTCGTCATACGTCTTTGTGCCTCTAGGTAACTGGAAGTTAGGTACCGGAGGCTCCTTCATGATCCGGGGTCCAAAACACGCAGGACCCGGGGGACCTTGACATTCAATCTGCTCCAACCTATACAGCCGATCTAGTTTTAATCTGGCATCATCAGGCATCAAATCCCTGCTTCCCAATCTTGAACCTATCACATGATAGTTCAGCCTTGGGTATCCTACGTTCACCATTTCCAAATCACCATCGTTATACCGGTCTTGCTCTCGTGGAGCACCTCTCTGTTGCATACCTTGGCCGGCACTTTGCTCTTGCCTTAGTATATTCCGCTGCTGCGGTTGTCCTGCTCCTGCCGAGTTTCGCTGTTCAGCATTGCCATTTACAGCATTACCTTGACCGGCATTGCCTTGGTCACGGTTACCTCAGCCAGCTTCACCTCGGCTCACACTTCGACGATCCTCATTTCTCTGCACTTCTTTTCCTTTCCCTGCCCTTGTTGGGTCATATGGGACGATCTGTTTGTTTCTCCTTGCCGAGGTTACTACCTCTTCTCTTCTAGGACCACCATGAGGAGACGATGCGGCTCCAACGGATTTCTCCGGGTTACCCATCACCGAATGAACGGTCTTGGAGGCCCCAGCTCTCTCCGAGTTAGCCCTGAGCAACTCCTCATTTTGCCTGTTCGTGATCCGAACCAACTCATTGACCCTATCTTGCTGTCTTTGGCGGGCTTCAACCGTTAGACCTTCTAACTCGGATGCAGCTGCATCTGCTGCCCTGAGGTTCTTTGCCGGGGTACTATAGTTCGGCAGCCCCACGGACAAACAGTTCTCTTATTCCTCAATCCTAGTATCACCCTCTCTGTTCATTTCACTGATGAGATTTCTCCCTTTCACTTTTACAGCATCTACTTTATTTTCCTTTGCGTACTCATGCAGTGTCATGTTCAACGACTGCTGAGCCGCGGCTATCTTTTTTGCACCCTCTAGAATTTTTTGCCTAGTTTCCTCTAGCTCAGCCTATGCCTGAGCCGGATCTACCACTACTGCTACAGGGTTTGCTAAACTATCCATCGCTTCTCGCAGCACATTTTCAGGCCTCTCTAGTGGAGGACCTCTACCTTTCCTTGGTGCCTTAGGCGTTACCTCCGGATCTGGTGCCGGATCTTTGCTTGCGCCTGCACCTGGCACAGTCATCATCGCCTCTGCATGGTCCGGGGAGCGAGTGATACGCGCCCCGTGAACCACGCTAAGGGGTGGCTCGCCTGCCTCGACGACGTGCCACAGATGAACGCATGACACATCCACAGCAACGTAGACCTTGTGAGCACCGAGCTTGATGAAGAGACCGTTGCACGGAAGAGGACGCGTGCCGAAGCAGCCAGCATTGTCGCTGACGAAATCCAGCACTCCAAAGCGCTGAACGAGCCCGGAGATGATGCGTTCGCCGGTGCCGATGAGGTTTCTCGTCCGGATCTTGACCCTTGCTAGCGCCGCTAGCCCCACGGTGGGCGCCAACTATCGTGGTGGTGTCATGGCAGATGCCATGGATAGGCTAAAGGTGGGGACTAAATGCACTAGGAGAATCCAGGGAGGGATAGTGTGGTGGTTCCACACACAGAAGCTTTGTATTTGATTCACCTTCATAGATTACAAGTGCTCCTAGAGCTGTATTGGGGAGAGGAGGAAGAAAGAACTCTCTTACTCTCGCCACAAGCTAGCCCTTAGATCAATCTCCCAGAATCCAACCCAATAGAGATCAACCCAATAGCATCTAACCCTTCTACAGAGGCCCTAGCCCTCCTTATATAGGAGTAACCAGGTCTCCAATTAGGGCACACGTGGAGGCATATTCCAAGGAATATGCTTCCTCCCAAAATAGTAAACCGACCGGGTTACTTTTCCCCCACGTCACCCAAGCAGAGGCTACGTGAGCCTCTGCGGCGCCTGCGTCAGCCGATATTGGCTTCGTCACCTTTGTCGGCCACGCCTCGGTGGTCCGGCCTCTGTCCGCTTCGCTCACGCTCTACACACAGGGGTCACCTTTGACCAGCGAGATACCTTCCTTCTCTTACAAGCTTGATATAACCCGGAACCTACATAGTTAATCCGGCCACACCTGTTCCTGCATACAAGTTAGATACATCTTGCCGACTTACGACTTAAGTCGGTTGAGACCAAGTTAGGTGGACGTCCCCTGGTCCGGGTTACTCCGTGATCCGGCCTGCCTTGAGCTGACTCAGCCAGCACATGCTTTGACCTTGCCGAACCTCGGCTAACTCGGCATTTATATCCCAGTGTGACCGTACCCGGGGGTATCCCCCCAACAAAGCTATACCTGGAGTAATTGCACTTGAACCATCTATTCCTGTTCCTATTCCAACATCAAAGAAGAGGGGAGTTATTGAATTAAATGATGAAGTGATGAAGGAAGCTAAGAAATGTCTTAAGGAGAAGGGAATTAAAGCTGCAGATGTCAAGAATTTACCTCCTATAGAAGAATTATGTAAGCCTATTCCCTACTCACCCACTATTGAGGTACACTCTCTCCAAAACTTTGATGAAGGTGATATCCCTTACGCTAAACCTCCTAATCAATGCTTAGAAGAATTTGATATCTTTATTGTTAAGAAAGATAACTTTAATAAAAGGGTGCAAAATCATCTAATGGAAAACACTAGAGCTATTGTTGAGTTGAAAGATATTGTGGAAAGAACCTCTAATGATGTTAAAATGATTGTTAAACACTTTCAAATGGTTCAAACTCAAATAGATCAACTCGTTAAAGTGCAAAACGACTTGCTAGTAAATGCTGCTAAAGAAAAACATGCTTATGAAATTAGAACGAGAAGTGGAGCTGCTACCCAGGATCCTCTATATCCTGAGGGGCATCCCAAAAGAATTGAGCAGGATTCTCAACAAGCTGAAAATAGTGGTTCTACTCATAAGAAAAGGAAAAAGAAACATAAAACTATTGTAGAACCCTCTGAACCTGCTATAGATCCTAATAGTATATCTATCTCTGATGCTGAAACTGAAAGTGGTAATGAAGAAAATGAAGTTCCTAATGAAGAGAAAGTTGAAGAAGAACCTGAAAACCACACTAAGACTACTAAATACACTAAAGAAGATTATATTGCTAAGAAACATGGTAGTGAAAGAGAACCTTGGGTCCAAAAACCTATGCCTTTCCCTGATAAGAAACACAAGTCAAAGGAAGATGAACACTATAATAAGTTTTGCGAGTGGATGAAGCCTTTATTCTTACAAATTCCTTTGACTGATGCTATTCAATTTCCTCCTTACTCAAAGTATATGAAGGACATTGTCTCGAATAAAAGGAAGATCCCTAATGAAGAAATTTCTACTTTACTTTCTAATTATTCTTTCAATGGTAAGGTTCCTAAGAAACCTTGAGACCCAGGGATTCCAACTATCCCTTGCTCTATTAAGAACAGTTATGTTAGAACTGCTTTGTGTGATTTGGGAGGTGGAGTTAGTGTTATGCCTTTCTCTCTCTATAAGAGGCTTCAACTTGATAAATTGATACCAACTAATATATCTTTGCAAATGGCTGATAAATCTAGCACTATTCCTGTGGGAATATGTGAGGATGTACATGTTCAGGTGGCTCATAATTGCTTGATATTAGTTGATTTTGTTGTGATTGAAATGCCCGAAGATGATAATATGTCTATTATTCTTGGGAGACCTTTTCTTAATACTACAGGAGCTGTTATTAATTTTAATCAAGGAAAGGTGACCTTCAATGTTAATGAAAAGGAACATACTGTCTATTTCCCCAAGAAGATTGAAAGGTCTTATGGTTTAAATTCAATTGAACATGTTGAAGGCATTCAAGTTGGAGAAATATATTGTCCCATACCCAAAGAAAAATTTGAAACTATTATGATTGGGACCCTTGCTATCAAGGTTGAGGTAACATAATCATTAGTGGAGTACAAATTTTTGTCTCATATGAAATTGTTTTGGTAGCAAGACTTGATCAACCTTGCTAACAAAAGGATTCCATTGAACAAAACAATGTTTTCATTATGATTCTCTCCGTTTATTACTATCCTTTGCATTTTTAGTTTTTGCTTTCGTTTAGTTTTCTTTGTGTTGTTAGTTGCTTGCATGTTAGAACTTTTGTAGTTCTAACCTTGTTTTGTCTTTGCATCATGTTTCCAAAAAGAAAGAAAAAATCTGTCAGTCAGAAAAATCATTCTTCTATTTCTGAAAAATGCCCAAAAATAAAGTGTCTCGAAAAATTCCAGAAAATTGATGTTAAATTTTTACGTGAAAAAAGGGGCAGAGAAGTACCTGGTAGGTACCAGGGGGGCCCACCAGGCAGGCACACCACATGGTGGCACGGCCAGCCTTGGGTGGCGCCATGCCCTGGTGTGGGCCACCCCTGGCCCCCTACTACCTCTTTCACCTGCCACTTTCTTCTCTCTCCCGAGTAAGCTCCAGTTCATAGCTCAAAATCGCGTTCGTTCTGTGCTTGCTCTCGATTTCTTCGATCTCCTTGCTCAACCCATCTTTCTTGCTGAAATTTGGAGCATTTGTTCCTTGGTATGTGACTCCTCCCCTTGTCCAAGTAGATTTGTGTTTAGTGGTTTATATGTTGAGTATTTTGCTGCTGTAGGTGACTGGTTATGAGGGCTTGTAAGCTTGTTTGATGCTTAGAGATATAGTTTTGATGCATGTTTAGGCCTCTTGCAAGTCCCTATGAGTAGAATCCTTCATTATATTTACTTTGCAATCACTTGTTTAATAGGTGTTTAAATTTCAGAATACCAAGCATGAACAACCATACTTTTGGAGAGATATTTGAGAGTGATGCACCTAGGAGGTCGAGGCCCTCAAGAACAGCCTCTCAAGCTAGTCCATCATACAATGAAGACCTCATTGCAACACGCATTAGCAGTGAAAGGGATGATGGAGATGCTCACTCATCTTCTTTTCCTTGTTTTACTTTCTTGCAAGCTGCAGGTATTCTTGATGATTTCTTGCTACTGATTGAGAGGGTTGGCTGGACCTCTTATATGCAAGATGAGGGTGCACAATACGCTATGCTCACCAAAACTTTTGTTGAGAGCTTCTCATTTACTAACACATCCTATCAATCTACTGTCTCTTTTAAAATCTATGATATGCCCTTCACCATGCCTTTGGAGAGATTTTGCAGTATTGTAGGTGTGCATATGACAGGGACCGTGAAGAAAATTCAAGGGCGACCCGCTGATTTGTTGGAGCTTTACCGAGGGGTGACCAATGATGATGACCGCATGGCGCAGCATGGAAAGATAAGAAATATCCAACTCCCTGCTCTTAGATACTTTGCATACTATCTTGCCACTAGTGTATTGGGTAGGGAGAACACTAGTAATATCTCCAACTATCACTTAGATTACCTTGCTACTGCGCTCAACAATGATACTCGGTACAATCTTGGCTCGCTTATTGCTCGCCGCCTAGCTGCTAGGGGGCCTATCTATGGGGGAATCATTGCCTCGCGTGTAGTCAATGCATTAGGTCTTTTAGTGGATCCCGATGATGCTATGCTAGCACCACAGAGGCTTGACCTTGTTGCCATGAAAACTCATCACTTTGTCACTGATACCTCTGATTTGAACAATCTAGTATATAGGATGCTTTTCACTGACGGGGATGAAAGGGAGATCCTTTTGCCACAGCCTGCTTTGTTTAGTGTTGACAGGAGACCGTGGTCGCGCTCCAAGGAGGAGGTGGACGAGCAGCTTTGCTTGTTGGGTTTCCACGAGCAGCACCAGGAGGATGTGCCCTCCTATGATTACTCCGCACATTACGGAGGGGCGTACTCGGGCTCGCACCAGGACGAGGGTACCTCCTCGTCGTACCCCGGTGATACTTCGTCTTGGCCAGCTTGGGATTGATACCCACTTAGGCCAAAAGCCTAAGCTTGGGGGCAGGTACGCCGACACCGCACTCATCTCCATATCATGTTGCGTCGGTACTTTGTATATTCATGTTTTCGTTCTCTTTTTAGTTTTCGTTCTTCTTTTCTTTTGCTTTCTAAAAACACAAAAAGAGCAAAAATATTTTTGTTGTTTCTCTTGGGTTTGCTTCTTCTTTTTTCCTTGGTTTGCTTTTCCCTTTTTGCTTTGTTTGAACTATTCGAAAAACCCAAAAACATTTTGCTTTGCTTGTTATTCTCTTTTGGTTCTTGGTTAAAAATCGAAAACACCAAAAATATTTGTCGTTCTTCTTTGGTTTTTGCGAGTTTGCTACAGGGTTCGGCAGTTCTCAGTGGACTATTGGTTTCATATTATTATTCAAGCCACACAAGTGAAGAGCAATAATGAGGATTAATGACAACTTGAGGCGTGGTAAGAGGCTGGTAACGAACTCTATTTGTTTTCATTTTTGTACATATACTCATCACTGTGGGCATGCTTAGTCCGTTCATGTAGAGTGTATGTTTTCTTTGGATGCTTAGTAGTTCTTGTTTTCTTATGATTAGCTCCAGCTCGCTAATAGTTTGTAGCATGTTTCATGAATGTTTGCTTGCATTGCTCTATTCATAAATTGGTATGACACCATGGTATCCTCCTCCGAATGTTTCATTTGAATTGGCTTGGCACATGCTCACGCATGCACATGACTGTAATAATCAGTTAAGCCTCGATGAATTATTTTGCCTTGAGGATCTTGAATCACTTTCATGCCATGATTAGTCCTGTTTTGTTACAAGCATGATATTGACAGCTATTGCTCTCTCGTTTGTCACTCCCTTACTATTGCTAGCCTTCACTTTCACTGAGTATGTTTTACTCGAGTTCCAAACTCCCTAAACCAAATATTTCCAAAGTGTCCACCATACCTACCCATTAGCATCATTTGCTACTTCCGTGCATATTCAATGTGCCTTGTTTTCTTCCGAATAAAATGTTTGCTTGTTATGGGAAAATTAGTTAGTAAAGCTCTCATGAAATTGATGGCACACTTTATTTTTTGCACTTAATAAACTTGAACCATTGTGAACTCTCCATGAAAGTTATATGCTTGCAAATTATAGGCTGGGGATTAGCAGAACCGTGCTGTCACGGGGAACGCTTTCAACACTTGTAAATATATACCCAGTTGATACCTTGCTCTTTTGTTTGCGGATGTCGTCGGTGTGAAATAAAAGGGGAGCTTGTAAGTCCATGGAGTTATGTATGTGTGTTAGAGAAACTCTTGGGCCGTTGGTCTAATCCATGCTGACATGGTGGAAACCTGCAGTGTAACCATAATGATATCTATGAAGCATTCTTGTTATAAAAAAGAGTTATAGCTATTGAGAAAAAGGAAAAAAAGAGTTTTATGAAAAGAGAAAAGAGAGAAAAAAGCACCATTTTCCCATGGTAAATAAGAAGATTGCTAAGATACTCATTGTCTGCTTGCCTTGTCATTTTGATATGGGGATTCTTCCATATCATCGGGCAAGGGGTACCCCGTTGGCGGTTCTCAATGATATGCACATACTTACAATGATAAGAACTTACCGGTAACTAAAGTTGAGTAGCATGAGGAGCGGCCCTCGTACTCAAGGGACTTGGGATTTTCAGTTTATAGTCTGTCAAGCATATAACTCAGATTGGACCTCACTTTCACCTTAACCACGTTAAAGATGCTTATGATAGGGGCAATGAGAGCTCAAAGCTAACAAGTACCATACTTTCAGCATTTGGAAGCCTTTCAAAATTATTCAAAACCTTTTCCTTTACTTGTTGAATCTCCACATATTCTTTGAGCACCTTCTTGAGAACATAGTTGTCATTCTTTGTGTTTGTTCCATTACTTGATTATTTATGTTATGACTTTGATGCATGTACCCTTGATATCTTTACTTCTAGTCATCACTTGAACTTCAGAGGTGCCTTGGCATTCATAATCAAAGGCAAGCGAGATACCACTCTATCATACCTTTTTATGAGCATTGCAATGTTGCTTATGTTTGTGCTTTATGCTACTAATTATTCTTGAGTTGGAATCTCTTCATAGATTGCAAAGACTATTAAGTAGACTTGGTTGCATACTCTTTATCATGAATTGTCCAAGTAGTTGATCATATTGCTGAGAATATTTACATCATATGAAGCAAATGTGTTTGTGAAAGTTCTTTTATCGCACTTAGTTTTCAACTGAATTGCTTGAGGACAAGCAATAAGCTAAGCTTGGGAGGAGTTGATACGTCCAAAACGTATCTACTTTCCCGAACACTTTTGCTATTGTTTCCCCTCTATACTTGTGTGATTTGGATGCAACTAATGCGGACTGACGCTGTTTTCAGCAGAATTGCCTTGGTGTCTACTTTTTGTGCAGGAAATAAACTATCAGGAAAAATCCCGGAAAATATGCCAAAAATCCTATTTCACCCAAAGACTCCAGGAACCAGAATACGAGACGGAGAAGAGCCCTGGGGTGGCCACACCACCAGGTGGCACGGGCCAGGCCAGGCCGCGCCAGGGGTGGTGTGGGCCCCCCAGGCACCCCCTCGGTCTCTCTCTTCGCCTATAAGGAGCCTTGTGACCTAAAAACTTCGAGGGGTTCGACGTTTTTCCAGAAGGAGTGCCGCTCCGCCGCCACCACCAGATTCCAGGAAACGGCACCAGAAACTCCGTTCTGGCACCCTGTCGAGATGGGGAATTGGAGGAGATCATCGCCATCATCATCACCATCGCTTCTCCATCGACCATCCATGTTTCCCCCATCTATGAGTGAGTAATCCCCTGCTGTAGGCTATGGGGATGATAGGGACTGGATGAGGTCGTTCATGTAATGGCATCAGATTGTTAGGGCATGGTGCCTAGTATCTTTTATTAGTGCTTTATGACTTTGTTGCGACTTGTTGTGCTTAATGCTTGTCACTAGGGCCCGAGTGGCATGATTTCAGATCTGAACATGTTATTGATTCATTATGATAGTATTGTTTTTGGTCTTACCTGCAAGTTGTATACACACGTTGTTGTCCGGAACCAATGGCCCCGAAGTGATAGAAATCGGGATAACCGGAGGGAATGGCTTTGATGTGAGGATCACATGTGTTCACAGAGTGTTAATGCTTTGCTCCGGTGCTCTATTAAAAGGAGCACCTTAATTGCCAGTAGTTCCCTAGAGGCCCCGCTGCAAACGGGCTGGCAGGACAAAAGATGTTGTGCAAGTTCTCACTGCGAGCACGTATGACTATATATGGAACGCATGCCTAGGATTGTCTAGTACTTGGGTGCTTAATCTTATTTATCTGCAATTGCCCTATATTCTGATTGCTATGTGAATTGTCTTGTCCATGCAACGCTCGTCCATCCATCCCTATGCCTACCGCACTCGAATCCCACTGTTTACTGCTTTTGTTACTACTGTCTTTGCTTTGCTACTGCTGTTACTTCACTATTCCTACTACAAAACTATTGCTACTGATAAACTGCTGTGAGCAAGATTGTTTCCAGGTGCAGCTGAATTGACAACTCAGTTGTTAAGGATGGTAAATATTCTTTGGCTCCCCTTGTGTCGAATCAATAAATTGGGTTTCACTTCCCTCGAAAATACTGCGATACACCCCTATACTTGTGGATCATCAAGAAACAAGGCCTAGGGATCATACTTTCACTAGTGAACACTCTCATATAAATATATTCTCTTTATGAGACTACTCTGAACTACTCTCCGGTTGGACACTCTAATCGATGGTAGGGCTATAACATCACACCTCAAAGTTCGCTTTCCCCATCTAGATAACCCCACACTATCACCTTGAGCTCTAGATGGTTCCAACAAACACCACAATTTCATAGAAACATCCAACTCCAAATATAACTCATAACAAGTATTTGTAATCTCTAGCCTAAGTGCCACCATGGTGTGCACGCTGTCACTTTCACTTTCAGAGATCTATTAAAGCACTTGAGTAGCAAGGTAGATCTACTTGATTACAAAGCTCATGATCACGATCATTCATAGAGAGAGAGAGATGAACACATAGCTACCGGTAGAACCCTTAGCCTCGAGGTAGAACTACTCCCTCATCATCATGGGAATCAGCAATGGCGATGAAGATGGTGGTGGAGATCGATGGAGATGGCTCCAGGGGCACTTCCTCATCTAGGCAGGGTGCCGGAACAGAGACTTTCTATCCCACGAATCTCCCCTTCGGTGGCGGCGGTGCAGAACTTTTCGTGGCTGGAGGCTTGACAATTTAGGGTTTTCTCATCGGAGGCTTCTTATAGGCGAAAGGGGAGGCCGAGGGGGTGCTGAAGGGGCCCACACCACCCCCTGGCGTGGCCTGGCCTGGCTCGCGCCACCAGGTGGTGTGGCCAGCCCCTGGCCCCTCTCTGTGTCGTCTTCTGGCTCCGTGAGACTTCCGGTAAAATATCGACTTTGGCTTTTGTCCGGTCCAATTCCGAGAATATTCATTTTGTGGCTTTTCTGGAACCAAAAACAGAAGAAAACAGGCAACTGGCACTGTAGAATCTTGTTAATAGGTTAGTTCCAGAAAATGTGTAAAAGTACTCCAAAGTGTGGACAAAACATAAGAAAGTAGTTATAAAACCAGCATGGAACATCAAAAATTATAGATACGTTAGCAACGTATCACATGTCACCTCAAAAATTATTCTTTTTATCACTTACCTACTCGAGGACGAGCAAGAGTTAAGTTTGGGGATGTTGATACGTCGTAAACGTATCTATAATTTTTGATGCTCCATGCTTATTTTGTATCAGCTATCTTATGTTTTGTTTACACTTTGAGGTGTTTTTGTACATTTTCTAGAACTAATCGATTAACAATATGCCGTAGTGCCAGTTGCCTGTTTTCTGCTGTTTTTGGTTCTAGAAAAGCTAGAAAAGACATATTCTCGGAATTGGATGAAACAAAGCCCGAAGTTCCTATTTTTCCCAACACGACACGAAGTCCAAAGGGGAGACGGACAGGATCCAGGAGGCAGGCACACCCTAGGGTGGTGCGGGTCCCCCTGGCCGCACCACCGGGTGGTGTGGCCACCCTGGCCCACCTCTGGCATCGCCTCTTCGCCTATATAGTCCCCTCGGGACGAAAACCCTAAATAGCAGATCAGATTTCCATGAAAAGTTCCGCAACGCTGCCGCCACCGAAGAGGAGATTTGGGGGATAAAAGTCTCTGTTCTGGCACCTTGCCAGGACAGGAAAGTGCCCCCAGATCCATCTCCATCGACTCCACCGTCATCTCCATCGTTGTTGCTGACTCCCGTGATGAGGAGGGAGTAGTTCTCTCTCGAGGCTAAGGGCTCTACAAGTAGCTATGTGTTCATCTCTCTCTATGCGTGATCTTATTGAGATCATGAGCTTTGTAATATAGATCTATTCCTCTACTCAAGTGCTTTAGTTAATCCCAGCTTATCCCCACATGTGTGAAGTTGGCAATGTGCACACCATGTGGCACTTTGGCTAAGGTTATATAAATACTTATCATGAGTATAATTTGAGTTGGATGTCTCTATGAGATTGTGGTGTTTGTTGGAACCATCTAGCACTCAACGTGATAGTGAGGGGTTATCTAGATGGGGAATGCAAACTTTAAGGTGTGTTGTTATAGCCCTACATCGTCCAACCGGAGAGTAGTTCAAGGTAGAATAATGAAGAGAAGATATTTATATGAGAGTGTCCACTAGTGAAAGTATGATCCCTAGGGCTTGTTTCTAAGCATTGAAACACCGTTTACAATCAGTCATGTTACATGTTTGCTTGCTGCCACTCTTATTTAAGATTGCAATTACCACTTATAATCATCCATATTACTTGTATTTCACTATCTCTTCGCCGAACTAGTGCACCTATAAACCTGACAAGTGTATTAGGTGTGTTGGGGACACAAGAGTTGTATCTTGATTGCAGGGTTGCTTGAGAGGGATACATTTGACCACTTCCTCTCTGAGTTCAATAAACCTTGGGTGATCCACTTAAGGGAAACTTGCTGTTGTTCTACAAACCTCTGCACTTGGAGGCCCAACACTGTCTACAAGAATAGAAGCGCGCGTAGACATCAGCCGCCATCACCACGCCGACGCCACCATCACTGCGTCGTCATCACCATATCCATCACCACTACTCCTTCATCCTTCCCCATCATGATCTCCATGATGGGTTCTAACATGGCTTGAACCCCCTTTTATTAATGTTATGATGAGTTGAGTAATTGAAGTGTAACTACCTCGGTGAATTACGCTCTTAGTTGCATGCCTGGATGAACAAAAGTGGTTAAAATAGTACGGTGGGGCCCAGGGCCACTCACAGGTAGACCTGTCGGTCGTCCTAACCACTTCCAGAACATCGGGACAAGAACGAGCGGCGTAATCGGCAGGCGAAGGGATCAACTACATACACAAGTGAGTATGTATGCAAGCCACCATACAACTGTTCACAGAGCCATTCCATCTAAAAGAAATAGAAATATTGCAACGCCATACGGCAAGATCCAAATATCCTAGATAGAGATAATAGTTTAGGATAGCTCCTCATACATCAAACATCAGAGTATCAGGCGGAAGCGGAAAACAAGATCAGAGTATGGATAAGGAGCAAATCGGCATAAGATGCCACATAAATAAACACATCCCCCCCAAAGATCTCACGGATCCCCATCCCCGGAATCTCTACACCGAGTGATCGTTGCCAACATCATCTGTCTCCTCCACCTAGTATCCATCTTGTGAGTACACCTATTCATCTGAATCAAACAATTTATCGTGTGAGACCCTAGGGATACTCAGCAAGTCTTTATGCCTCTAAAGGGGACATATACCTGGGGTGACACAATTGCAGCAAAAGATAACAACTAACAAGCCTATAGATACTCGCTAACCATCCGCCTAACAAATGACAGACAGATGTCCGTTAATTAGTAACAACAGTTATAACAGGATAATTAACAGATCCATCCTCCTTCTCGCTTACCAACGAGAAAGCAGACGAACAACCCAACCGTTGGCAGTTTTATTAACCATTCCATGAGCATTGCACTATTTACTAGTCAGGTATTTAGTCAGATTAAAAGTAGTACTTTAGTTATACTTGTCTATGATCGAGAAACTGTGCTCCAAGTCGTCCATAACCGCGGACACGTCTTTCAGAAAGATTTACCCTGTAGGGGTGCACAAATAGCAACACACACTCGATCAACCTCGGAAAAACCAACTCAAAACCCAACGAGGCATTCACGACAAAGCGATCACAGGATTCAGAAACATTTCAGGGGGCCACCCCATTAAGCTACCCGCAACGAAGCTAGCTGACTCCGAGACGGACTCAAGGTTTGTGTGGACGGCGGTAACCGACTAGGAACCCGAAAGTGTGAATGGGCTTGTCGATACAGTGAAAACGTGTCACGATCCAAAACAGTATAGGTGCTCCACGCACAATCGTAAATAAACAGTAAACATGGCATAAGTACAGGATAGTAATAAAACCCCAAACTAATTGTGGCCCCAAGAAATAGAAATGAATCAAGCTCTAGCTCAGGGGGGTCCATAAGGCCTCCCGGATGTGGATAGTGCAAATAGTCAAGGAACAGGAATCAAGTACTCGGGGTCCTACGGGGCACAAGTGAGCAGGAAAAACCGAATAGCAGATATTGCTCACCGATGCCTCTTTCATTAGTTATCCCATTACTACTCAGGTTAAGTTGTTTAGGTACCTCGTTATCCATCAGACACTCACATACCCTACACATTCTGTTCTACGACTCGCATGGCTCAAACAACTCCTGTAATAATGGCTCATGGGATGGAGGAACAAGCTTCGGTGGGGTTTAAAAGTAAAGGCTATGCAGTACTTGGGATTCAATTTAATACAATCGCGACTCAATGATGCAAGAATAAGAAAGAGGCAACATGTACTATATGTATGCAAGCATGTGGTAGTGCTTGCCTGGTAGCTCAGTTGAAGCGAGAGATGGATCTGGGCAGAACTCCTGTGATTCCTGATAATTCTCCTGCTGAGCGTCTATTCGAAGAAGAACCAAACAAACAAGGGCCAACATAAATAAAGTGCACAAGCATATGAACAAAATGCGACAAGCAAACAAGCATTCCATGATGAATGATGCACAATTTACATGGCAATAATGTAGCATGGCATGGGTGAGGTGTGGGGTACAAGAATAAAGCATCTTATTGAGTTCTAGTCACATTTTAACCCCAAATAAGTTGTTGTATACTTTATATTTATATGATGCATGCTGCCATTCAGAACATGGAATGCATAGTTAGAACAGCCTCGTCGCGCTGATCGATTTAGACATATTATTTGTCGAATTTGGAGTTGTAGAAATAAAGTTATTAATTAATTACGAAAAGGGCATTTTATTGTAATTTTAAACATCTCGAAAAATTAAAGTGCTCAAATAATATTTTGAATGGCATATTTGAATTCCTCTCATTTTTCTGATTCAAAAAACATATATCATTTTTATTATTTGGAATTATAGTTCAAAAGTTATTAAAACAGATTTAAAATCATATTTAAATCATATTAAGACTAGCCGCAGCAAATGACAGGTGGGGACAGTGGCCTCGCGGGTCCACTGCGCGCGCGGCCAGCCGATGGACGACACGTGGCGGATCCGGGGGACTGCGGGATTAGGTTTAGGGAACCTGGGGTACCTTTTTGTAAAACTTCCGCAGTGGCTGACAGGTGGGTCGGAGGGGAGCGCGGGTTGAGAGAGTAAAAACCTGGGGGGTTGCGCAAAGTGCTCATGACACTGTTTCTCTTCCTGAATTTACTGACGAGGGGATGGTCCGCGACAGGGGACGGTGTGCGGCGTAGGGATCGAACCCGCGACCTCGCGCGCGCGCGCGGCGGCTACCGCTGCGGTGGCTTGGGGTTGGTGCTGGTTAAGGGGAACGCGGCTAGGAGTAGCTGTTGTGGCGCACTTCGAGCAGAAGCACACGCATGCCGGCGCACAGAGAGCGCTCAGCACAAAGTCCGGCGAGGCCAGAAGGTTACGGCGAGGCAGAGGATGTCTGGGAGGTACGGTGGCTCACCGCGGGGTCATCGGAGGTGGTGGATCGGGCCAGGGAGCAGCAGGACGACGACGATGCAGAGGCCGAGCGAGCTAGGGTTTCGTCGGCCTTGACGGTGTGCGGCAAAGCTAGGCCGGCTCCTCCTCGGTGACGTGGACAGGGCGATGCAGGGGTTCTCCACGGTCCTCCTCGACACCTCAACGACCGCGCCCGCCGCCTGTAGGTTGGTGGATGGGGAGATGCCGACGGTGTTGCTGATGATCGGCGATGGAGGGAAGGGCAGCAGGGTGGAAGGGAGGAAGGGGAGGCGCAGGGGCCTGGTAGATCTGGGGACGAAGCCAAGACAGAGAGGGAGTAGATAAAGTAGAAGGGGAGAGAGAGACGCCGTGGGAGGCTCGGGGTGGAAAGGTGGCTTCGGCCACTTTTCTTCTCCCTCACGCTCACGTGCTCGATCGGCTTGGGTAGGAAGGTAGCTGCAGATGGGGCTCGGACGGGAGAGAGGCTAGAGAGGCTGGCTTGGGTGTGGGGCCTAGCTGGCAGAGGGAAAGAGAGAGGAACCGAGAGGGGGTGAGGATAGGCATGGTAGAGCATGGGAGGCTCGGCTAGGGTTAGGTTAGAGGGGTGGTTTGGTTTGGAGTAGGGAGAGGGGAGGCTCGGCCTGGTGGGGTTCTTGTGTAGTGAGAGAAAGAGAGAGGGCCGAGAGGTGAGATGCTCGGCTAGGTCTAGGGCTAGAGGGGGGATGAGGAGAGATGAGGGGTAGGGCCTTAGGGTTTAGCATGATCAAGCATGGGGTGGAGTTGGTTAGGGTTTTGACATGATCCCAACGCAAGATCAAGCAAAGAGGTGAAAGAGATGTGGTGAGGTTGAGTTGGAAGTGAGTGATGAGATAGGAGATGCACATGGCAAGGAGAGGAGAAACAAGAAGAGGAGGTTGGAGTTCAAACAAAAGAAAAGGGCCTCTTGTCCATGCCCTACTTCAAAACCCAAGAAAACCAAGAAACAAACAGGGGATGGTTGTGATCTTGCATGGCCCATGCATGGGCATTAAATGTCATGTCCATTCTTGTGAAAACAAAAATAATAAACATGGCATTTACACATGCATTCCAAAATATGGGGTAACGCCAAGCTAAAAGAATTAAAAGGAGATTCCATGTGGAGTAGATGGAGATGATCATGTTTGAATATAACTTGGGCTTGCTAGAGTGTATGTTCCACTAGATGTTTATTAGTCCCAAAAATATTCCCACATGAGCAAATATCACAAAACAATCCATATGGAAGCTAGAAAGAGGAATGCCACTCATAATGCATGCAAAGGTGGCTCCACATATCAATAATGTGAAAACAACATGATGCCACATGAGAGCATGTGGAGTTAGAAGTGGATCCATCCCAACCCACATGAGCTAGATTAAATGCCAAAAGAAAATGTAATAGATCATGGATAGTTAGGATGGTGTAATTATAAGGTGGTAACAAATAAAAAGGTGATGGAGTTGATTAAAAGATATGCCCCCAACTCAACTTGGGCATCAAGCATTTATCAAGAACCAAATACAATATAACAAGAGCCAAATACAATTATTAATGTATATGAGATAAGAACCAAATGAAAAGGGTTTTATATGATGCTCAAATGCAATGTGGCATGATGACATGAGCATGATATAATTATGATGCAACAATTATATGTAGGAAGTAGCAATTATATTACTAGACCATGTAGCATTACATATGTTAGACAGATGGGATGCTACATGAAGTGTGGTGTGTTCTTGTTAATTAATATGTTTGTGCTTTCTCTTTACATTGTTCTATTCATGATATTATTCTAGTGATTGGAGATGTCCAATCCATTGTTGAGGAATTTACTAGGGATTCACGGAGTATCACAAAACATATCATTAGTCTCTACTCGTTCCATGGGCCTGATAAGTCCGTGGGTAGAACTAATAGGCTATTTGCTATAAATGATTTGCGGAGGCAATAGCATCTTAGGATGCACCGCCCATTAAGATTTAATTTCCTCAATATCACTCATGATATAGATAGGTATAGTGTTGCGAATTGCTTGACCCCAAAGTGACATATGGGATATCTTGTGACTAGCACACTTGCTTAGGAGTACGGTTGTCCATAGAACTTAATGCCTTTGCTCTGGTTTACCTTGATTGGTCTTGTAACCTTAATACACTATTCTCTTACGGATGACCCATGTCCGGAGAGGGTGCGAACAATTGAGTTGTCTAGTCGCCACTTACCAACGGTGGGAGACAACGATATATGAGGGACCGCCACAATTATAGTTAACAGCTATTCCATAAGCACTTATCATGCACACCGGTATACACAACATTACTTGAGGAATCATAACATTAATATTTCATCTCATTGCATTCACCTCTCTCCAGTTTTACTTTTGTTCTAGTTTTCTTCTAGTTCTAGTAGTAGTTATTACAAAACATCTTAAATTCATTTATCCTAGCAACTTATAGAATAGGCTATTTCTAAACCACGGTTTGGGTGCGTACTTGGTCGCATTGACAACGCGATTATGAGGGTTGTGTTCGCCGAGCTCCCATTGGGACAAACTCTTAAATATTTGCTGCTCCAAGTACTGCAATAACCCTGTTTTGGTGCAGGAACTCAGCCCATCATAACCCCGGATGTTTTCTTGGTTAATCACATGCTTGTCAAAACCCTTGGGTATAATATCCTTTCCGTTCATGTTTTAGCCATTATGGGTCTTTCGTCCTTTTTAATGAGCATTCAGTGGTCCTTGTATGGAGCAAGACTCTCATGGTTGCTTTCATTGGATACGTAGAGCATGACTTGTACATGGTGGATTTCTCCAGAAAACCATCTACACATGCTATATGTCTCTATGCAAAATCCGACGTGGTCTGGTTGTGGCATCGCCGCTTGGCCCATGTAAACATGAAGTCTTTGCAAAGTCTCTACACGGGGGCCACATCCTTGGACTAAAAGACATTTCCTTTGCCAAAGATCATGTGTGCAGGGATTATATTGAAGGGAATATGCATGAGTCACCTCATAAGGTCCTCAATCAAATCACCCCTGAACGATGCTTGGAACTCCTTCACATGGATCTTTTTGGGCTTCCGTCTCATGATATCCTTGGAGGGAAGAAGTATTGTTTGGTGATTATAGATGATTTATCAACATACAATTTGGTCTATTTCTTCAAGTTCAACAATGATACTCAACAAACTGTCATCGACTGTGCCAATCATGTTCAACGGAAACACAATGCTACAATCGTTTCCATTCAGAGTGCCAATGACACCGAGTTAAAAAACTACACCTTGGATGAGTTCCTTAGTGGTGAGGGGGTCAAACACCAATACTCAACTCCTTATACCCTTGAACAAAATGGTGTTGCCTAAAGGAAGAACCGTACCTTGATGGATGCGGCCCAGACCATGTTGGCGAAATTCAAGTCACCATATAACTTTTGATCCGAGGCCATTTCCACCGCTTGCCATGCTATCAACCGGCTTTATCTATGTAAGAAAAAGAACATGACTCCATATGAACTCCATATGAACTCCTCACTGGACGTAACCCCAATGTTAGCTACTTCCGGGTGTTTGGGTGTTGATAACCCCCAACTACAGGGGATCACCGTAGTACCTTTGAATGTGGAAGTAGGGTATCGATCTGCAGGAGCAAGAAGGGAAGCTATATATTCTCTACAACTAAAGTGTCACATGTTTTAGTTGATTATGCACTAAACAAGTTTTAAGGAATAAGATGGTTGTTTTAATGGTTGAAAGTTTAATGTATCAAAACAAGAATATTAAAAAGTGTCCCAATCCTCTTCAATGCAAGAGGACAAGACAAGGGTTTTCTTTTATAGGAACAATGGACATGGGTTCATGGGTTCACTTAATCCTCTCTTCTCCATCTATGGTGATCATCATGTTATATATAGTAAAGTTACACACAATTGTCATGTTTTAATGGTACTTTTATGGTGGCTACATGTCATAAAACACATAGGTGAAATAAGTACTCTTTTGTGTTACTAGGTCACCCTTGCAATAAGGCTAGAATTTGGTTTGTGTCACACCATACATCATACTTATCCCTTTTTACCCCTAGATAAAGGATGTTGGGATGCATTGCTATCACTCAACACATATGCCGTTGTCACTCGGCCACTCATTACCTACATACATCATACTTCTTAATGGAAGACATTTTAAACACTAGTGAAATGATTCATATGTTGTGATAAGTTGTGAGTATTATCACATCTCTCTCATCTACCCCCACTTAGTGGTGTCAATCACCTCATGATATGGATATAAAAGGCATCATGTATAGATCTAAAATATTACATGCATCATAGAATATTCCCAAAGTATGACAAACCATAAAAGATCCAACACAATGGTAAATGAATAAGAAGTATCTCATAACACAATATCCACCATAGAAATTACATAGATAGATCCATACTCATGCAAGGCACATCATATGGACTTCAACAATGGTCATACATGGAGAGATTAGATCAAGTTACCACCATAAACCCAAAGTCCAGGGGGTGGACTACTCCACTTTCATCATGGAGAGTGATGAGGAGGCGTTGGTGAAGGAGGAGACATGGCTGGAGGTGATTCTGGTAGCGGTTCCCCCTCCAATCTTCCTTCGGTGGTGGACAACAAACTCTTTGTTCTTGGTGTTTTCTATCTCCGCCTCCTCTCTGTCGAGGACTCCTTGGGGATCCTTATATAGGGGTTTTTAGGTCAAAAGAACTCTGTGGGCGAAAGAATCAAGGCGATCGGATGGCCGAGGAGGAAAAGAGGGTAGGTGGCGCGCCCACCTGGCCGGGCGCACCACCCAGTCTCTTTTGGGCATCCTGGCCCTCCAGGTGAGGTTCTCGTGCTCCAGAAGCTTCTCGTGGATAAATATTGGCATTCCCAAAAGTTCAGGTCCGTTTGACTTCGTATAGGTCCTGAAACATCAAAACCATTGAAAACAGGGTTTTTCTGCCCTATCGGGTTATAGCCAAAATAAAGGGGATCATTGGTAAATCCCCAAAAATAAATATAAAACATGGATATAACATTATATATGATGCAAATATGTAGGAAAAGATGTTAACAAACTACTGCATTTTACATGCGTCAGGTGTAGATGTTTTATTCTCAAGAAGGGAGTCCAGTTGTCTTTGAGTCAAAGGCACAAGAAGGTTTCTTAATTGGTTACTCCAATCAATCTCATGCCTATAGAGTCTATAATAAAGCCAATCATCGCCTATAGAGGCGTTCTCAATATGGGAAATTGTTGAGATCGAGCTACTTTAAAATTAGATGGTGTTTTTGGCAGCAGTCCAAGGGGTTGGTTCACTTTTGGTCATGCTACCTTTGCTTTGCTCTTCTTTTTTGGACACATTTGGCATGGCACTAGAACCTTGTTCCGGATTCGATAGACATCCTATTAGGATAGATGTAGATAAACAACACGCCCCTAGAAACGTATAGGGGGTTTTCTCCTCATACGACTCGATAAAATGATTCTAATTTCTATCTATAATAATACTATTAGCAAACAGAAACAAAACCCCCAAAAGACCTTTACCTTATTGTTTTTAAGTTCTTGTCTAGTTATAGATTGTTTTTACTTTCATTTATTTATAAGTTTTATTTCGGTTTTACTAATACGAACCCTTGTGCTTGACAACCACACGGTGGAGTTGAGGACAAAAGGAATTTTTTTTTGTAGGTTGCTTGAAGAAGAAAATAGGAGAAGTCTCTATCCAATTCCCAAGAGTTCTATATAAACCCTGGAGTCACCCTTGTGGGGAAATGATGCTTGCTACAACACTCAACACTTAGAGTTCCAATGAATTGGTACACATAGAGGTATTTCCATCACATCCCACCTCGAACAACACACAGCATGCCTGCAACCCTAGCCTCCTCCACTAACACACACAAAATTATGGATGTGCCATTATGATTTTAGAATAGAGAGCCAGCAAGCAGCGAGGCATCCCATCAGCTCCGCTTCCTCTTGATCATCAATATCGATTCTCCACAATCCTCGGTTCTGCTCATCTTCTTCCTATTAATCCCCATTGATCTCCCACTATTTAACTCCTACCCTTCCCGCAGAATCCTAGTGCACCTTACCTCTCCAATCCCTCTCCCCACTAACACAAGGAATTTCTCTGTCCAAACAGTGCAACCATGGCCACCTTCTAGCTCCCGCACACTATAAAGGAGCTCCAGCCATACAAGGTCCACGAGGAAAATTCCCTACACATCTGGGCCTTTATCCTATGGAGGAGGAGGTGTCAGCTGGCCTATGCCTTCCTCGACGAAGGCTATGGCCACTGTCGCGATCGCCACATGTATGACTTCGAGCACAATGCTGACGGGACACTAACGGTCTGCTACATCATCCCCAAGGACGCGACACTGCTATAAGACCATGCCTACCACTATGACTATGAGCTGGTGGTGTTCACCCGCACCAACATGCACACCAACTACCGGGACCGGTTCCCCAACAGCGGTAAATTCGTCCACTGCATAATGCTGGAGCTGCCGATAGCGGAGGTGGCGACGCCGGTGTTGGAGGACCTGCCGATAGTGGCGGAGGTGGAGATGGCAGAGGTGGCGGTGGCACCGGAGGAGGCGCCACACCAGCAGTAGTGCGGAACTAACATTTCTATCATCACTTATGCTAGTATCAAGTAGGCATTTACTTGGATTGTAAACTTCTGTTCGTATATTAATGAAAAATCATGTTTTAGTCTATGATCGAGTAGTGTTATGCTCGTAATATTCTATTTCAGTTTCATCAGATAAGCATAACCTATTTTTTATTTGATTTTCGTCAGAAGCTGATAGTCAAACACACCTAAACTTGGCCCCTTAACGTCAAATACCGATGAACTTGGCCCCTTAGTGACAAATGCCAACAAACTCGAACCTGTGATCTAGGAAAATTAATTTTTCCTCTACCTCTCTATTCCTCTCATCCCTTAACGCAATTCTGGAATAACAAACACTCGCATCGACCATCAGCCAGATGCCTATTATTCCAGCTCTGCCTCACTGCAAAAAATTGGCTGTTGCGCTTGCCATCGGCTCAATGCTTCTCTATTAATACCTCCGTTCCACAATATAAGCCTTTTTAGCAAGCTAAAACAATCTTCTAAAAAGACATATATTATGGAATGGAGGTAGTACTATTTATTCCTTCCAAATTCGAATGATATGCTTGCCATCGGCGCCCATATCTTCACATCCACAATCTATATACCCACGCCTTGTACGGAATCTACCTAAGGCTATGCAAGCTATGAAAGCTATGCTTCGAAGGCCTTCCTATATAAGCCATGAAGATGGAGGCGCTGAACTAGATTATCCGCAACTTTGGCGGGGAGATGCTGGAGGTGCTTCCCTAGGAGAGGCGGTTCTTCCAGGTGAAGGCATTACTTGAGGACCCAGTCTCCCTCTATAACATCCCAAAACTTAATCCAAGGTTAATCAAGATCAAATCTACCCAATTTAGGGTTAACAAAAACTTTTCCATTTAAAATCATTAAGCATTCATATGTGTGTGCATTTAAATTAGGAGTTATTTTGAATTGCCATGTTTGAGTGATCCATTGGTTGTAAAATGATTCTAAGGTGAATTAAACATCATCTAGATCATTCCCAAACAACTCCCAAAGAAAAATAAATCGAAATGAATAAAATAAGAAAATGGTCATTTTTGCCATTTTAATCACCTAGCCTACTTTGGCTATTCCTAGAACTCAAATCTTAACAGAAACAATTGTGGATCTTTGCGCCCCTTGCTAGTACAAGTAGTGATGTACCAAGGCCCACTTTGTTTTATCCCAAAAACTTTCAAACACTAAATTTAAATGACAATTGAAAATTGAATGTAGTTCATACGTATAGATCACATTAATTCAAAAACCACTCAAATGAACTCCATTTCAAAAATCCAAGCACACCTAGAAGCTTAAGCATAGGTTACATCACTCCACCAAAAATCAGCTCAAAATTCAAACATTTTGTTCTTGCGGCCATTTGATCGAACAGGTGGCAGGCCAGATTTTTCTGCCTAACTTTTGTTGTTTGATGATCAATGCTTTGTCGAGTTTTTGACCCCCATTTGGTTCCCCTGTCTCCCCAGACCCAACCAAGTCCTCACCGGCCTACCCCTTAGCTTGGAGCAGTAGTGGCACGCCGCCTGTTTTTGGTCACTACCGGCCGAACGTGGGCAACGCTCCACAGACCGCGTCGTGTCGTTCCAGCACCACCACTAGCTCCACCCAACCCTACCGCCGCCCACGGTCCACCCCTCGATCAACCCCAGCCCCTAGACCACCTCAGCACCACGCTGCCAATTCTCTCTGCGCCGTGTGCAGCACACCCCAGAGCACGATCGCCGCCAGCACGCAGCAGACCGTGCCGCGACACCATATCCCGCACGCCGCTCCGCCTCGACACCCACAGTCTGCCAGACACGGCCGTGCGACCCACAGTCACCATAATCGCCGTGGAGCACCGCCGCTGTCTCCTAGAGCGCGTGACGCTCCCGACCAAATGCCACAGCCCTAGCCTCACCATAAAGCCGTAGAGGACCGCAAGGAGGCAAGCCACCATCCGCCTATGCTGCCCATGCCGATAGCTCTCTGTATCGTCATCACCGACGAGCTCGCCGTCGCCCCCTCGGTCCCCTCCTCGAGCCTATATAAGGAGGCCTTCCCCAGCCTCAATCGCCACACCATTCGACTCCCCTCTCACTCCTAGTCCTTCCCCACCTCTCGCCAAAGTAGCCCGAGCAGCAGGCCACCGAAATTTCACCGGAGGCAGCCGCAGCAGACGAGGAGACGCTGTCGTCGATTCCTTCCACCTCAGCCCCTGCCGCGACCTCGCCTGAGCCCGCCGTCGCCGGCCAGTTCGATCGCCCGCCTCGCCGCACTAGCTGGAGCCCTAGTACGTCCCTAGTAGACCCCCACCGTCTGCTTAGGGTTCGGTCTCGCCGGCGACGAGTCCATCGTCGACAATGAATGTGGACCGTCGATCCAGGTTCTAATCATAGCGCCCAGATCGTCCCATACCGTTTCAGGTTTTATGTGTCGCTGACAAGCGGGACCAACCTATCAGCCGCCCTCTGCGCCACTGAGCGCCACTGGGCCGGTCCATTTCATTTCCCGCGCTGACCCAGCAATTCAAATTAGGATTTTTCTATTTAGGTTTAAACTCAATTCTGTCCCTTAGTTTAAAAATCAATTCAGAGAGTTTTGCAAATCCAAATTGAGTTATTCCAATTTTGTTGGAAAGCTACTGAACTTATCTATCCAATCCCGTTGGATTTAAATCATTTAAAGTTAGAGATCTCTACTAGTAAAAATAACAAGGCAGAAGCATTTGCACATTCAAACATTTTTCTAAATTCAACCAAAATAGATTTTGAGTTGTTTCCAACTCTCAAAAATCACATTTAACCATACCTATCTGAATATGTAATAATATTAAGGTTTACATGCAGTGACTTTGGACTAGTACCAAAATAATGCTATATAGGCATTTCTAGTCACTTTAAATCATTAAACATTAAACTTAAACTTATGAAAATGTGATCCAACCTTTAAATCACATTCCCACATGTTAGAATATGTGGTGATGACATGTGTCCACATGATCCCATATTATAATTGGAGAATATTAAATCTTAGTTATTTTCAATGAGTAGAAATTACTTTTCTTAAATAAAAAGAATGAAGCTAGTTAATAAAACCTTGTGATGCTTGTGATGATAGTAGATCATCAAATGTGTGCCTTAGTGTGGTAAGCAGACTAGTTAAGTATTGTTTGGTGATTGTGTATCCCGTATGTATTTATAGACGATAGTACCGACCAAGCTTTCGAGGAGGAGGAGTTCTACCAAGAGGAGGAGGAAGAAAACTTCAACCACTGCACCAACCAAGGCAAGCTAGCACTATAAAAGTTAACCCTTGCAAGTTTTACTTGCAAGACTAGCACTTCAAGTAAACTGAGCAAGCTATTGTTAGCAAGCTATAATTAAACTAGATAACCTAAGCAAGATGCATTAGGCATGCTTTGGGTTATACCACTTTGAATATTACCTACCCCAAGTTTTATTTTCAAGCTTTACTTCCTTACTTTACCAAAGTCCCTTACTTGTTTGAAGGTAGCATAAAAAGTATAAAACTTGACCTATCTAGTTAGACTTAGATGTCATTCTATGGCATGAGATTGATCTTAGCATCCCCTATTAGTGAACACGCTTAACTTAGTAGTTTAGAGCTAAATCAAAACTTGAGTCACTTAGATGGGAGTACTTGGTGAAAATGAATTGTGAAAACCTTGGAATGATGAGTCATTCTATTGAGATGTTTTGACATGTGTTGAGAAACACAAATGGTTTATGATGATGAAAATGTTGAGGCATGAGCCTTAACCCTTTTACAAAACTGATGGTTGGGTTCGGATGCGATACCATTCCAATTTTACCGTACAACCACAATACCTGAATTGGGTAAGGCTTAGCCGGAAGTTTATATGCATTAGTATTAGTTCCCTCGCGGGAGAGGTTTGAGCTGAGGCTACCTCTCAATGTTGTCCACCTATGCAGTGCCCAAGATGACAAATGGTCATGGTTGGGAGGCCATGCTCATAGGAGAGGTGCTTATACTAGGGTGTGTAAAGGAAAGGTTATGTTTGATTATCTGCATACTAAGTATGATGATTCAGGGTTATCCCTGACAGATGTATCGAGTCTTGTGGTTAAAGTGTACCACCTCTGCAGAGTGTCAAACTATTCAAATAGCAGCGTCCACGGTTATGGACAGTTGGAGTGGCCATACTGTTCCATTGTCAGATGTTTTCAAAATGACTTATGATATGAATTATGAATCTTGACTTGACCACAACAGGGTTGTGACTATGACACTATCTTCCCAACTTAAGTGATTCTAGAACTTTATTTTATCTTTCTTTGTTTCTGAACTCAACTTAGGTTTCAAACTTAACTTTACAAATAAACCTAGAGTTAGCATTTTCCACTAGCACTACCTTACTTGTTAGTGATAGTTTGCGAGTACTTAAAGAGTACTCATGGCTTTTGTCCCTGGCTATTCCTATGGCCAGACTATGAAGGAGATTACCAAGATGAAGGATAGCAGGATGGCTATGATAACTAGGACTATCTTCCATCGTCAGCATTGCATGTGCCACTGAAGATGGACCCCATCGCTACACTTATTATTTATTCCGCTGCTTATTGTATTAAGACTGGATCATGAGATCCTTTATTTGTGTAAGACCTTATTATGGTTTGTAATGGATGAGGTACTGTGATATCTAATCTGTTATGTCTCGCAAAAATGGTAATCCTGGGATTGTGATGTATGACATAATAGGCATCTGGGATTAAAAATCCAGGTGTTGACACCCTCCCAAAGCAGTACGACCTCGACATCACCCGCGACTTATTTGGATCGCCGATCGCCTTGAAGCACCGAGTCACCATGCTTACCTCCGACGTCCTTAGTAGGCCACCACGCATGGCAAGAGAATATGGCCACGGTGAAGGAGTTATTCACTAGACACAAATAATAAAGTGTATTGTTTGATATATCTCCTATATGTTCATAATACGTTTCATATTGTGCTATAAATGTATTAATACGAAACGTTAATACACGTGTGGTATGTAAACAAATCGTGTCTCTAGTTACCTCTAGCGAACTAGTTCATTGGTCATGAGGATGATCTGGGTTTCAAGATCATGGGCATTTATTCCAATTGACAATGAAGTCATGTCATTGGTTGAATGACATGATAGACAAACATCCGACAGTTGTATCTCAATGAGATCTAGTTACAATGTTCACCATTGATGATAAACGCATGAAACCTCGCAACTTGATCCTTAGACTATGAGATAATGCAAATCACTGTTCTGGAGGGAGCTTAGATGGTTATCAAGTATCATACCGTGTTTGGGTGATCAAAAAGGTGCCACCCATGTTTCCCAAAGGGGCGCATAGAGGAGTACATATCAAGACCAGGATTTTCCAGTCCATGTAACGGATAGATACATATGTGGCCATCTCGGTGACGTTACATTAACGAAGCTTACAAGCATGTGACTGGGTCACGAAATGCAACAACATGGTAACGAGTAAACAAGTTCATTGGTAACGAGATCAAACTAAGGTATGGAGATACCGAAGATCAAGTCTCGGATGAACTAGGTATCAAGTGGCAAAGGGAACGGGAAACGACTATTCACGGTTCGAGCGATAAGATTCGTGGAATGCACGGGGGTCATCATGGGCATCCAGGTCCCGCTGATGATCATTGATATGAGAGTATTCTCAATCATGTCCGGAGTGTTCCTGAACCGAAGGATGTCACGCTTAAGGGTGGGGGCGCTTAGAGATATGTGAGGTACCGTAGGAGAAATGGAGAGAGAGAAACCAGAATAGTCCCGGGTAACATTCGATGGTGATCAGAGGGGGCCCGGAAGGAGTTCCAGAGTAAAGAATATAATAATATGTGTATTTTAATATTAATTGGATAATTAATATTAAATATATTTTTTATTTTATTATTAAAGGTAGCCCAATGCTAATGGGCCTCACCCGAAGGGGAGGCCCAAGGGGCAAGGCGCCTAGGGAGAGGGGGCCAGCTGGCCTAGGCTTAGTGGGCCGCCCAAGTGGGGCCCACCTAGGGCCGGCAGCTGCCCCTAGGTGGTCGGCAGGTGTGGGCATTAGTCCCACACCGCCTGGCCCATGGGTGGTGCACCCCCTCCTACTATATATAGGTGTCTCCCCTCCCCTTTGGAGGCATCTAATTCTCTCATTCTCTCTCATTTACATTGAGGACTTCTCCATAATATTTGGAAGGATCTCGAGGTATTTGAGTTCTCCACCTTCACACTACCGTCGTGTGATCTTCGGTTCGGCATCTTCTTCTTCCGCTACTCGGCTGGATCGGAGCCCGGGAGGCGCCGCCTACACCGAACGTGTGTAGTACTTCGGAGGAACCACACTTGGGGTGCTTGGAGCTGCTCGGCTTCATCAACATACGCCTTCCTGCGTAAGGCATGCCTCGGTCTTCAAGGGGATGAATACTGTCTCTCCCTTCTGTTGCTTATGTCTACATAGTATAGATCCTGGTTTTAGTGTTTGTGTAGATATAATTTTTTTATTTTCTGCTAAGGAACCCTACAGTGGTATAAGAGCGGGTCTATGGGGATACATGTACGGATAGAACACATAGAAATATGTGGGCTTTGATTCTCTAGTTGCTACCCTCTTTTATGTTCTTATTCATATCGCAACACTGTTTGATGAAGCAGTCCCAACCGACCTCACGTGGTGATTCACGAGACTGGTCCACATATCAAAGTGGCTTAGGGGATGTCTGTCTCTCTACAGTAGTTTATATGGCATTGGCATTGGAGGGCCCTGAAAAGGGAAGTAAAACGGCAATAATTGAATCCATGTTCTGGCTCCACGTTCATAGGTGGGAAGGGGTTCTACCGTGAAAGCCCTAAAGCCGCGTAAAACATGCAATAGATAATATAGACGAGTCTATATTTGATTTGCATAGGGGGCTAGCGTTGTGACATGGCAATGACAAGTTTGTGAAACTTCCATTGAAGCTCTCGATGGTGATCAAGATGTTGCAACCACGTCATGACACTTTACTTTATGTAGTATCTTTGTGTGCATCTTGTTATGCTAGTATGATAGTATATACGACGGTAGCATAATAGGATAATCCCTCACAGAATTCCAGTCTTAGTATTCCCCTTGTGTGTGCACCACCAAGAAATTTCTCCGTTATGAGGCAGGCCGTGACGATCGAGTGTCAGACATATCTGCATTCGCATATGGTGGGTGTAAGCCATGTTGCACTGCGGATACACACAAGTTAGAACTGGCGAGTCTAGCATGTATAGACATAGCCTCGGAATACAAGAGACCGAAAGGTCGAGCATGAATCACGTGGTAGATGTGATCGACATTGGGGAATGTCCAGCTTTGAAACTGCATTGCCGGCCATGACGATTGAGGGTAGTGTAGCAGATTAGGATCATGTGATCACTGAAACGAATAGAGGGATGTTCTTTTGTTTTAGTTTAGGAACATGAATTAAAACTTGAACTCTTTATTATGAACATGGTCTAAACAATTTGCAAATCCATTGTAGATGTCTCGCCCACCCACCTTCAACCTTAGCACTTTCCTCGAGAAGGACAAGCTGAAAACTGATGGAACCAACTTCACCGCATGGTTCCATAATCTTAGGATCCTCCTAGTCCCCTACAAGTTGACTTATATCATCGAAGCTGAGCTTCCGGCTAAGCTTGCAGATTCCGCCTCCTAGGACGAAAAGAATGTCTGGTAGTCCAAGACGGATGATTTCTGCCTCATCCAAAGTGGAATGCTCTATGCCATGGAGCCGGAGCTTCAAAAGCATTTTGAAAAGATGAATGCTTTTGAGATCATTGAAGATCTCAAGGCTGTCTTTGCTCCATAGGCTCGTGCATAGAGGTATGATGCCTCCGACCTCTTCTTCTCTGCCAAGATGGAAGAGCATAGCAGTGTTAGTGAGCATGTAGTCAAAATGTCTAGCTACGTTAAGCGGTTGAATGCTCTGGATTGCAAAATCCTGGAAGAGCTTATGATTGATAGGGTGTTGCACTCGCTGCCCTAGCTACAAGAGCTTTGTGATGAACTACACCATGCATGGGATGACTAAGACCCTTGTTGAAGTGTTCGCCATGCTCAAAACTGCTGAGGTAGAAATCAAGAAAGAGCACACGGTGTTGATGATCAATAAGACCAGTAACTTTAAAAGGTCGGGGCAAAAGGGCAAGGGCAATAAGCCAAAGAAGGATAGTAAACCAGTTGCCAACACCTCTAAGGCTACAAGGCCTGGCCCTAGGTCCAGGACCACGTGCTATTACTGTAAAGGGGATGGGCACTAGAAACGCAATTGCCCCAAGTTTAATAAATCGAGAAACTTATGATCATTTCAGTTAGTTCCCATCTAGTTTGTTATCAAACACCTAACGTGCAATACTCACATTGGATCAAACCTAGGCTCCAAGTTTTTTTTCCTTGGATCTAACATTCTTGTACCAATAGACGTGTGCATACAAGTGGACACGATCACCTGTACCATGGTAACCGGATCAGTAGAACGTGACCTGCATGACTGTGTAGCTGTTCGGCATGTCCAGAGCGGCCGCATCCGGGCTTGCGAGGCCCCGTGGTATACTTTCTTGAGCATTCTTTCGATGCTTCTGACACGGCTATGTGATGGGTCCCTCAGATCACGCAATCCCATCTACTTCAATCGATGGACACCTAAAATACATTACTCACATTTACTTTAAATTGAGGTCAAACTCGTGTCTTTTTATGAATCTGACGTTCATGTACCAATACACGCGTGCTTTCGAGTGGGCACGATCCACCTTACCATGGCACCGAGATCAGCAGAACCTGACCGACATGGCCGTTTAGCCGTTCGGCATGCCCAGAGTGGCCGCTACGAGCCTTGGGAGGGCCCGGGAATAGACTTTCTGGAGCATTCTTTCGACGCTGCTGATGCGGTTACGTGATGGATCCCTCAGGTCCTACACTCCCATCTAGTTCAATCGACAAACACCTAAAATGCATTACTTACGCTCGCTCTAATTCGAGATGAAGTTGTGCCTTTCCATGAATCTAACGTTCATGTACCAATATACGTGTGCTTTCGAGTGGGCACGGTCAACCGTATCATGGTACCGAGATCAGCAGAACATGACCGGCATGGTTGTGTAGCCGTTCGGCATGCCCAGACGGCCTGCGTCGGTGCTTGCGACCCCTTGGGAATAGGCTTTGTTGACCGTTATATTCCTGCTGCTGACGAGGCTAAGTGTTGGGTTCCGCATGTCGGAAGCAATATAAATCTAATTGTTTTCTGCTTCGCTAGTGGGTTGTGTGCTTGGTCCCATATGTCAGAAAACAATATATCTATTTATTTCCATCGCCACTGACAGGGCAAAGAGGAGGTCTCACATGTAAGAAAACGAGTCAAACAAACGACAAGCAAGCTCAGCGTAACGGCCCCCGGCGTCACATCATGCCCACGTAATGAAACCACGTCGACTGATGGCATATCTCCAATTGATTTATAGTGGCACAGTTCCAATTTCCGAGTGAAATAGGGCCACAGGTGTAATAAACCCTATATTCTATTAGAAACTTAAATTTATGGGAAATCAGGAAAATCCGATAGATAGATATATTATCTTTCATTTGAACAATCTTAACAGTCGTTTAAATTATCGATAGTAAAAGTTCAACAAGTCCTACTGCACATTTATTACTAGGCCATGAATTCAAAATAGAACTTAAAATCCCTAGGGCAGTGGTTGCACATCTTCAAATAAATATTACAAAAACGCAGTTCTAGTGGGAATTTTATCATATCCATGTATTCTATGAAACCTATGGATTTATCTTGTATGTATGTCACGTGACGCCACCTAGACTTCCCTATAAATGCACAAAAATATGCACAAGGAAGCACACGGCCCCTCAAATAGTAGCGTGCAAAAGTTAGCATGTGGAGATTATAATTGTCTGAAATAAAGCATTCCAAATTAACATAATCAGCATGATCATCCCATGTTGTTGGTAGCTGATAATGCTCCATGTTTAAAGATCAAGTGATAAAAAACAGTCAACCGTAACATAAACCACAATAGGCAGCAATCGTGTTGGATTAGACGATTATGCAAGAAATGTAACACGATCAATCTTCACATGGCAATCATCCAGTCTCTGTTTCCTGGAAAGAGGATCAGCACAGTTTGTCATCCCCTGGATCGCTGGAGCTGTACCATCATTTGCAGATTAAGTTAGAACCAAACTATTAAAACATGTTCCAAAGATAAATGAACAGTTGAAGTAGATGTTAATGTCAAGACAGTGGAGCTGAATTAAGCATGAAAATTGTCTGATTTGTTTAAACAGCAACAACCTCTATCAGAATATATAGCTAGCTGGCTCCCTTGGAAAAACAGGTGCCAACACTAACAGTTAGCTGAAAAAAGTTAGTGCATGTGTGTTGTAAGTTCTGACCGAATGAAATTTCTCAGCAACCAGCCCAGGTAACATCATGCACATAGAAATGAAAGGAAAAGCTGTTTGGGTTAAAGATAAAAACCTGAGTCAAATGTTCCCCAACTGCATCCCATGACAGCTTCAGTGCAGCTGGGTGGCAGAAAACGTGCTTGTCAAGTCTCCCAACCTGTAGGAGTTGTGGACTCAAACTCTGCCACCACCTGCCGAACTCAGCAATGCAGCACTACTTCAGTGAAACATCCAATAGGGTGTGCTATACATATTCCAGTGATTAGCGATGTAATTAGAACTAACCTGGCAGCAACACATACATGCACCTGGCTGTCTAGGTTATCCAACTGCATGCAGAGCTGTAACATGATCAAGAGGACATCATTAGTAATGAAAGATGAAAAACAAGAGGAGTATACAAGGTTTTCCATAGACACATACTTCATTTACCAATGGGTGGTCTCCTACTATGTCAAACCTGTCAATGAACAACAGAGAAGGTCTCTCACACGCAGCTCTCAGGAACAGGTCTGATATCTGAAATTTCAAGAATATTGAGTAACACTCAGTCCAAATTTACAGTAAACACATTAGCAGAAAATCATCAAAAACGCATAGTCTTTACCGCCACAACTCCAACATGGTTGTACTGCATGAGAAGTTGTGATGCGTCAACTCTGACAAGGTTGAGACAACGACACGCAGCAAATGAACTGGCGACTTTCCATGTCTGAGAATTCCACCCATAAAATACAACATTTGGTGTTCTCCAACGGTTATTTACTGCATTGTATGGAGGTGTCATCAAGCGCCGGAGAATAGCTCCAGCGTTGTCCCACCCTTCTTGCTCTTCTTCTGGTCCACAGAACAATGTATCACTGATCCGTGAATGAATACCTGGTTCTACCAGCGTTCTCCACCTTAAAATGTATAAAAAATTCCTATAAGTTAAAGGTGGCACACAAGCAATGTTTATGTGTGTAGAATCTTGCAAGGTGCACGTGCACTAGTACATAACAAGCTATACAAGATTTTTTCTAACCTTGCTCCAGCAATGATAAAGCTTGGTGTGTCAGTTGGCTCGTCAAAGGTTAGCTTAAGCTGTAGAAGACGTTACATTAGCTTTTCGTGAATTAAATTAATAGGAGGATCATTTGTTAACGGTTACCTGTGCGGCTATCACATCAGTGATGCGGCTGTATCCTCTTCCGACTTCAGGTGCAGCATCATCAAACTTATCGATGAATAGCATGCATGGTTCTCTGTCTGCAAACAACTTGTTAACCTAAAATATGCAAGAAATAAAGTTAAAATGGGTTACTGATTAAGCTACCAAGTTGAACATGTGCATAAGAAAAAACCTACAGCTGCTACAGAGTCACCAGGATAATCTTTTATCAACTGTTGTGCACTGGTGGACTCAAATCTCCTGTTCAGAGCGCAAGCAACTCCCCTGGCAATTGCTTCTTTCTGGTAAGGGCCGTAAAGGATGACCGAGCACTTGCCACGGATTGGTCGCTTCAAGTTCCTATAGCTCAGAAATTTCTATAGATAGGAGAACATGTGTTCGTTATTTAGCACCGTAATTGCACATATTATATAGTTCTTGGTACAATGTATATAAGTTACCTCTGCAATGCGACCAATCAATTGAGACATGCTTGCCAGTCCCACTACTGCTGACTCTGGTGGATTTTGAACAATCGGATGGAAGATGGGATGATGAAGGTTCACTCCCATCTGAGTGTCTTTCCCACCTTGACTCACATGTACCCTTGTACTTTGAGCCAAGATGGCTGCAATTTCAAACAAATTATTGAACTGTGTTATTTGAAAATTCATTTAAATATTAGATGGAAAACTAATAAAAGTTTTAGCTAACCTGTGGCCATTGGCAGTGTACCAATGACTACAAATTCTCCAAGCTTCTCCCTGTTTCTCCACAGAGGAAATTTCATATTCAAGTAAACGATCCCAACCTGTCCAATACAAAGTGGAGGGCGTGTAAAGATTTCCCTCTCTGCACATGCCCTTAACACACAACAAACTGAGTGATGCTGCCTAAAACTGATACACATGTAGTACCTACAAACACCTCTTTGTGTCCCCTGTTCTTCCCTACCCAGCAAACCAAGCCAAAGTTGATAATGTCTATTCCCTGTACTTGTGTTGTTGATATTCATTGATAAGTGCATACTGATCCTACAACACACTATAGGACTCAATCGTTATAGTTGTTATTATTTTCAGATTTACAGTGTCTTTCCAATTTATATGCACGTCTCACTACAATCATTCAGATTTAAGCTAATTGAACAGCTGCAGCCATAGGCGTCATTGGTTGGTGTTCCACTGCGAGCAAAACAATCAGAGAAAGATTCCAATTAAATTAAGAGTGGTAACGTTACTGAATATCATGTACTGAGCTCCTAGCAGCCTTGTGCAACCATATGTGCCAAACAATTAAACTGGGAGATAATACAGACTGAACAAAAAACCACATATAACACTTGGGTGTCAAGTGATTTGGAATGACAACTAGCTACAATATCATAATACATATACTGCTAAATCATAACCACAAATCATATGGTTATAATATCAATTTCAGAATAGTCTCACTGAAATATTTTGGTGACTGTAGTGGTATTCAGTGAAACATTCACATTGGGTTAACAACAAAATAAAATCTAAATTTTTAAGGGATTTGGGTTAATGACAGTTAGCTACAATAGTGCATGGGCTAGGCAAGATGTGATGGATAGCATACCTGGTGGGCAAGATGTGCGGACGTACACTCCGGCAGCAGGTTGTTGGCCTCGGGCAACGCCTTGATCACAACGAACTCTGCTGCGGGAAGATTGTCCCAAATGCGGAGGCGGACAAGTGTGTTCTCACGGATGGCAGTGCATTCTGCGAGATCATTGGGCACCTGAAATGTGGGCACGTGGATTCCATGATCAGTATTCAGAGTACAGAAGTAGTTTGAATGTAATATATTGCATAGACCCACAAAAGAAAAATCAAATCAGAAACTGTTTGTTGTAACTGTTAGCAACATCTCAATTTATTTAGAGAAACTGCAAAATAAGGTGTAAATCTGAGTACTACCATGTCAAAAATGAAGGTACAAACAATGTATTGGATAATTTAGCTACATTGCAAGAATAAGAGAAAAACGCACCCGCGGTACATCAACTTGCCCAGAAGGAGCAAATTGGTCATGAAGTAGCAGTTTGTCAAATCTCAGTCTCCAACTTGCCCAAACTGAGCAGAGAGGTCACTCTGTTACGGCCGGGCTGACGGAGCCGTTAATTGAGCACGTGATGGTCTGGTAGGGGCGGTATTTTTGCGTAGACCCCCTCGATCTATTCTCCTTGCCATTTTTTCGTCCACCACAACTCTAGGTCTCACATCTTCCGCTAGAGGGCGATTCGCTAGCGGCGGCGAAGACACGACCGTGGTGACGGCTGCTCACCATGCGCGGCGGCGGCGTTGAGGAGGGAATGTCCTCTGAGGCAGCGGCGGCGGCAGAGGAAAAGCCGTTTCTTCCGCGCCGAAGAGATCTAGGCAAAGACGCCCCTGATTACGGTGAGTTCGAATCTCGACTTCAGACCAGGCGCGGCGGCGGCCTGCCAGATAGTGGTTTTCTTCTTGAATCTCGACTCCCTAATTTTGCTGACAGCGGGAATCTCAAATATGTAGGTTCAACGCTAGGAAAATTCAGTGTAGAGCTGCATCATGGGGGATTTTTCTATGGCCTTGGTTCAAGACGTTGTTACCTAGAAGAGAAGGTTGATTGGTTCGATAATTGCGATGCCGAAACATGGAATCAGGATGCTATTGACATGATGCTGAACGAGTTAGGGTATCCCACTTCTTTGATGGAACGAGTGTACTGGCTGCAGCCTGGAAAGACACTTGCAGATGGGCTGAAACTAACGATATTGCAGCGGCATGCTAAGGAGATGGCTGCTGCGTCTTTGGTACTGGACAACCTGGTTCTATATGTGGATCATGTTGATTTGCTGAAGACACAAGAGAAGCCGGATGATGTTGCAGTTTCAGGTACTCCTCTTCCTAGTGTCGTGTGTCCTGTCAGTTCACTTAAAGTGAAGAAGGAGAGGATTCCTAGCAGAGAAGATGATACATTGGCTAGTTCTGGGTCAGATACAGATTTATTTGATAGTGATTACGACATGGCAGAGGATGATGGTACAGATGATGATGATTTTTTCCAGAATGCAGTTGATGACGTAGAGGATGTGCTGATTAAGAACAAAATGAAGGAAGATATTTGGGCAGATGCTGCTGATGGAGAAGATGATGAGCTGCGGCTACCTGTGAATGAAGGTGAGTACAAAATAAAGTTCCACACTAAAACTTTTAATGCTGAAACTGATATGGACAATCCTCAGTTTAAGCTCAGTATGGTATTCAGTAGCATGGGAGAGGTGAGGAAAGCTCTGTCTCAATACATTGTGAAGGAAAGAGTGCAGATACATAAAAAGAGGAACAATTCTAAAAGATTGGAAGCTATTTGTGTAGGAAAGTGTGCACACGGTGTTTGTCCATGGAAACTAGTTGTGTCCAAGGACAACAGGACAGAGAACAAGTTTTGTGTTAAGGAATTTGTTGGTATCCATGACTGTGAGAGAGTGTGGGATGTAAAAGAATTGACATATGTATATTTGGCCAGCAGATTCATAGAAGAATTCAGGGACAATGAAAATGTATCACTAAAAACATTTGGAAAAACTGTTCAAAAGGAGCTGAATATGTTACCAAATAGGTTCAAATTGGCAAGAGCAAAATACAAGGCACTTGCTGTTATTCATGGAGATGAGAAGCAACAGTACAATCTGTTGTGGGACTATGGAGAAGAAATCAGATACACAAATCCTGGAAGCACCATCTATTTGAACACAATAGGGAACCCTGGAGTATTCAGTACTTTGTACATGGCTTTGGACAGCTGCAAAAGGGGCTTTCTCAGGGGCTGCAGACCTCTAATTTGTCTTGATGGTACACATATCAAGACCAAGTATGGAGGACAACTTCTCACAGCTGTTAGCATTGATGGAAATGATTGTATATATCCAGTGGCAATTGCTGTTGTTGAAGTAGAGTGTTACTCTAGCTGGAAATGGTTTCTCACAACTCTGAAGAACGACCTGAACATCTACAATTCTTCTCCTTTCACCATTATGAGTGACAAGCAAAAGGGGTTGATCAAAGCAGTGTTAGAGGTCTTTCCTGACAGTGAGCATAGATTTTGTGTCAGACATTTATGGCAGAATATGAGGCAGCATTGGAAAGGAGAAACCGTGAAGAACCTTCTATGGGCATGTGCAAGTGAGAAATGGAGTGAGAAATGGAGTGAGAAATGGAGTGAGAAATGGAAAGGGAAAATTTGCCCCAAAATAATGCAGAAAGTCAGAAAATTGACAGATCTTTCTAATATTTGTGAAGCAACACCTACTGACAAGGGAGTGTTCACGGTTATGTCCAAGCAAATTTTGTATGTTGTGGAGCTAAAATTGAGGAGCTGCACTTGTAGGAGGTGGCAATTAACAGACATTCCTTGCCACCATGTGATTAGTTGTTTGAGGCATGAGAGGATCAGACCCGAGGATGCAGTTTCAAATTGTTACTCTATTGATTTTTTCTTGCAGGCATATGACAAAGAAATAATGCCTTGCAGAGATAGGAGTGAATGGACAAAAACCAATGGCCCAGATGTGCTCCCTCCATTTTATGAGAAGAAAGTTGGTAGGCCAAAGAGATTCAGGAGAAAGAACCCAGAAGAGAATGAGGCGGGCACAAGGATTAGCAAGCATGGTGTGAAGATGCATTGCAGTTACTGCCGATCTCCGGATCATACCAAGAGAAACTGTCCAACATACAAGGCTGACCTAGATGTTGTGATTGCTTTTCCTGTAGCTGACGATTTACCGACAAAGGAAGTAGTGGCTGCAACAGAGGAAGTAACATCAACAACTGAGGGATTAGCAGCAACAATAGAGGAAGTAGCAGATGATCATGTACCGGATGATCATGTTCCACATAAAAGAAATAGAAAACCAAGTGTGAAGAAGATGGAACAGCAGGAAGGAGAGGCTTTGTATGAGGCCAGGAGGAAAAGAGCTAAGGTTTTTGATAAAAATGGTGACATTGATGTCCCAGAAATATTGCAGAACATTGTCCCTAAAAATTTAGTTCTTGGACATGATCCTACACAGCGTAAAAGCACCATGGTGTACAATTTGTCACATGAGGTTTGGTTATATATTTGTTCATTTATGTTGATTCATTAATTTTTCATATATTTGTTTGTTTGATTTTTCACATACTATTTGTTCATTTTATAGATATCAATAAGGCCAATTAGGAGAGTTGAACCACTACCTGAGGAATCTTCCTTTGTGGCTGAGCACAGAGCTGAGATCCCAATATCTGGTAGGACAAGCACTGCACTAAGTTCTTGGAATGTTACAAGAGCAAGAGAAGGATCTGCTACTGAAAGAGGAAGAGGAATATCAACTACTACAAGAGGAGGAAGAAGAAGAGGAAGATCTACTACTGGAAGAGGAAGAGGAAGATCTGCTACAGTTGATGAACGTGCACCACCAAGTGGAAGGGCAAGAGAAAGTGGAGATATCAGGAAGAAGAGGGGAGCAAAGTGGCTACTATTTGGTGATGGTGGGCAATCTTCATCACAGCCACAACAAGAGTTCCAAGAAGAGTATCAGACCGTGGAAATCAACACCACACAGGGAGCACCTACAAAGTACTATGACTAGTTGGTGTAGCATATCCAGTGCAAAACATTCCTAGCTGATCACTTTTTGGTGTAAAACAGTCATGTTTGCTGATCAATGTTCTTTTGGTACATTCCGTTGACCATGTAGCTAAAACAATCATATTTTTTGATCATGTACTGTTGAAGTGACAATTTTAATGTACTACTCCCTCCGACCCATATTAGTTGACTCGAATTTGTCTAGATTCGAATGTATCTAGACATGTTTTAGTACTAGATACATCTGAATCTAGATAAATCCAAACCAACTAATATGGGTCGGAAGGAGTAGATAAATGCTGATAGATAGCAATGTTAGATGCAACCTTCTAAAAAAACTACAAAGCTAAACGGCTCCGTCAGCCCGACCGTCACGGAGTGACCTCTCTGCTCAGTTTGGGCAAGTTGGAGAGTGCGGTTTGACAAACTGCTACTTTGTGACCAATTTACTCATTCTGGGCAAGTTGATGCACCGTAGGTGTGTTTTTCCCCAAGAATAATATCAGTACATCATGTGAATCAACAAACGAATTCACCAATCCCTTGATCATGGATCATGCACTGATGTATGGACTAAAGGAGGAAAAGCAATCAGAACTGAAAGAATTGTCGCCGGTGGGCGAGTGAACAATGACGATGCCCTTGCGGCTTGTGACTGCCATGGACAACGACCTGCTGGCCGCCGGCGAGCGGTGCTGCCAGGGCAGGACGCATGAGGTTCTGGTCCTGCTACCAGGCTAAGGCCCAGGATCCAAGGGAGTGTTAACAGGCCAAGGCCTGGCTCAAGTAGCAAGTCAGCCCATGTGGGCAGGTGAAGCCTCAGTCGCATTGGATGAGGTAGAGGCAGATAGTTTGCTCTTCTTTTCACAATTGTTTTGCATTTTAGCGCTTCAAAACCACAGCTATACACAGTATGCATTTATGATTATTCGAAAAATCATAGATTTTCATAGAAAAAATAGATCTGGCTTGGAACCAAAATTTTACCACTAAACATTATTGTAAGCCAATAATTAAAATGAAACTATTTGACCATATACCCTTTCTGTATTTGTAAATAAAGGGACATTTTTTTATCTCCATTTGCATGAAACAACATGAACCTGCTGAAAGGAAATGAAATAACTTGGCAGATTCAAACAACAAATTCGACAACTTTCTGTTTGAGTCACGATGGACTGGAGTAGCTAAGGACATACCACGCACACGAACTAATCAATCGCGTCTATGCTCTGTTAGAGCGCGTATCATTCATCATCAAGAGGAAAAAAGGAATACACTTCATGCATGGACACGGAAAGGTCTGTCTATGGAGTATATATGGACGTGCACGCGCGCGCTCACCTGGATGGTCCCGTCCGACGAGGCGTGGTCTCTCCACGGCAGCTGCCACACCCGCGCGCCGCGGCAGAGGGCGCACGGGGCCGCGTCCGGATCCGGCGCCAGCGCGGCGTGGCCGACGCAGTAGGCGCAGCGTAGCTCCAGGGCCGCCAGCAGCTGGTCCGGCAGCCGGCCGCCGCCGCGCGCGTCGACGAAGCGCCGGACCACCTCGAACGGAAGCCGCGCGTGGAAGGCCCCGCCGTCCGTGGCCGCGGCCGCGTCAAGCACGCCGACGCGGTGGACCGCGCCGGCATCCTCCCAGCCCATATCCTCGTCCATGGATCTCTCTAGGTACTTGGATTTTCTTGCTCTGCTCTCGCGTGTGGTGGCGGCGGAGGCAGAGGCAGAGGAGGGTGGGTGGGTTCCGGGTGGGTGGTGCTTCTCTCCTCTCTCTGTGGAGCTTTGTAGGCGGGGGAAGGGAGGGTTTTCGCCTCGGGATCATAAGGCTGGGTGACGATCGTCGTGCTGCAGCTTTACTTTTAACCTGCACAGCGCAGCGAGGGAAGGAAGGAGACGGCCGTTAACCTGTACGGACACCCAGAGCTCGGGAACGGAGGTTCGTGGTCTGCAAGCAAACCGTAGCGCCGTTAGCTTTTAGAGGAAACGGAGCCAAGCAAGATGCCAAACGGGTGCAGCTTTTTCTTTCTACTTCTATTGACCGCCACTCGCATCGCCTAGCCAGACGGTAAATTCACCTACACATGCGTCTAGCGTTAGTAGTAATTTATTTGTTTTGGGTGATACATGTAACTACTCCGTATATGATATAAGTGATGAAGCAATTCAAGGGATTGCATATAAAACGAAGACAAAAGGGCCTTTAAATGCGGAAACTGCAAATGGAGGCCGAGCTCTATGAGCCCTTTATTTTCAAAAAAAAAGTTAAAATCAAAATTGAAAGTTTCGAAAAATTCTCAAGACAATTCTGGATATGGTCCATGTTATATACTACAAGTGTGCAAAATCTCACTTTCAAATACTTTATGTTCTAGGCTACACAAAAATGATAAATGTGTAGATCTGAGTATAACCAGTGACCGAATAGTGCATATTGGAGAAGTGGAACTAGATATATACATGCACCACCTCATTTGCTTCACACATTGTCCATGGCAAGCCCCGTGTTTGCCATGTGTAGGATCCTACCCATCTTGTGCCTTCAACTTAACGAATTAGAAGACCAACATTAAAGAAAGATGTCACATAAGATCGAGACACACACGTGATGACCACACATTCTCACGGGTTTCCGCATCGACAACAATGAGAATGTTGTTTGGACGACCAAACAAAGAGCCAAAAGAACTCACTTCTACGCAATATCATCTTTACCGTCACCGTATGCCACCTAGGAAAATAGAACTTAAACAACATAGCACCTATATGCAAGCCAATCGTAAGTGGCTTCTCTGCATGCAAAGCTATGACTTTCGTCAAAACCCTTGTTGCCTTTTGAAGTTGTGTACTAAATTATGCAGATGTTTAAGGCATTGTCCTGGGCGAGCCCATGAATAGACATAGGAGGAGGCCACGGTCTGCTAGGCTCTTGGAGCAACATTTTTTGACAAACACATCATAGTTCTATCTATGGTATACTTGGATTGGGCCAAGGCTATAACCCTCCTAGCCCTAGGCATAGGGACACTTCTCGGCATTGTAATACACTAACATGGCCGTCTACTTATAGCACTACCACCGCATGCCACACTTAATATTGCGGAATCACCCTCGTAGTGCCAAGCAGCGTTCCATGTAGAGTTTCTTATGGTAGTAGAGATACTGCAGGAATATTTCTATTTAGAAACATATAAAACAACATCATCCTATAATCCTTATGGTTCATGAGAACCAATATTTTCTATGTCGTTTAGTCAATAATACATCAGGATGCTATTGTTTTGCATATGTCATATGTTTGTTTGGGTTTGAGATGATTAATTCTTCAAGGACTTCTCATTAGGTTACTATTTGTGTCCACCCCTGATTATATGCTTATTATTCCATATACTATTAGTGATTACGTGTTGCTCAATACTTTGTTATGAATGAGAATAATGATTTGGCGCGACGAGTTTCCTCGTACATTGAAACGAATTATAAAGAGTTGCATAGTAATCAAGAATTCTCTTGAACTCACCCTCATGTCATTTCTGTAACATCCCAGCATTTAGGACTAAACGAAGGGTAGATTTAAGATTTTGTGCATCTGCATGCATGTATCTGAAAACTGCGGTAAATTTTTCGCCAAACAAAACTCTGGGGAGATCAGAGTTTCTTTCACTACTTTGAGCTAGGTATTAGTTCTTTATAGTGATTGCTATAAACTTTGACATGATCTCTAGGAATTTAAAAGATTTTGGGAGAACAATTTGAGTATAGGTTTAAATTTGAATCATTTGAAAAATATTTGAAAATAAGAGGTAATTAGTATTTTATTGTTTTCCAAAAATATTTAGTTAATATTGTTGGAATATTTAATATTTGTAAAACAGTAAAGAAAATTGAAAACAATACAAAAAGAGAATAACTCAAATAAGAAAATACTTCTTATTTCTTTCCTTTATTCAATGTCAATTATACAAATACAAATGAATATCAAACAATAACCTTACACGAACAATTCTCAATGAATAGAAAACTCTATTGAATAAAAGAATGATATTACAAAGATTCTTTACAAAGTGAATAAATAAATGTTTACAAAAGAAACTAAATAAAAGAAAGATGGACATGGCATGTTGGCTCATAGGTCTAGATGAACCTATTATAAAAAATATATTTTATATGAATTTCAAAATGTTAAAAAAATCCGAAACAAAATCCTAGGTGTATATCTGGACATGTATATGTTCATACAAAGTTTTTGCGGTGAAAAGACATTTTTCGTTGTCCGTGTAAAAAGACGAAAATATGTCTTGTGAAAAGCTATTTTACAACACAGAAAATTTTCTTTTTATACAAGCCACATAAAATGTCATTTCCTCATGAAATTTCGTGTACGAACATAGAATATCGACATGTACCCCGGGTATTTAAAAAAAATTAAACATTTTTAAGTATGTCATTTTGGTGGTGGGTGCATCTACACCTACGAGCCAAAGTGAATTTCCGACTAAACTAGTTCCTATCTAATTCCTAGTCTAGACTTCTTAATCTCCAATGCATGATCTTGTACATGTGAACACACTAGTAAACAAAAGAAAGCAAAAGGTGTTAATGTGGAGGCGGCAATTTGGCTCATAGGTGCAAATACACCCACCGTGAGAAAACATATTTTGAAATGTCAAAAAAAAGTTAAAAATTCTACATATACATTCAAACATTTTGTGTTGGTTCACAAGTTTTGAGGACGAAAAGCATTTTATGTATTGTGTACAAAAAGACAAAAAATATCACGTGAATAGTTGTATTCCTGTGACACATTTGGTCTTTTTATACACAGCACATAAAATGTTCTTTCATCCCAAAAAATTGTGAACCAACATAAAATGTTCTAATATACATGCGGATTTGTTTTCTGGATTTTTTGACATTTCAAAATATGTTTTCGCATAATGGGTGCATTTGCACCCGGGAGCTGGGAGCTGAAGTGAATATCTGGGTTAATGTTAGATACATTGCTCTTAGCCATGAACCGTGAAATGCACCGTTTAAATTGCATCATTGAGCAGTTAGAATATAATAGGGGCAAATTTCACCAAAGTGTAGAACCTGTTCTTTTAAAATTAAAAGGGCTTTAGTACAACATCATAAGCCAAGTAAAAGGGGAAAGTTTCACCAGCGCAGACAATAGTAAAAGGCAAGGGCAGTGAATAAATTTCACTTGATCAGATCCAAAGAAAAAGGCCATAGTGAAGCAGCTCACACAACTAAATGCATGTGGTCTGCTGTCAACAGCAGGGAGAGAGAGGGAGAGTTAAAACCACAAGCGTGCACAACAAAGGAGTCTTTGCTACACTAGTCCACTAAACCAAGATGTTCTATCTCAAGAACACAGCAAACACCACCATAGTTACTCAGTAGTACTAGTGAAGCAGTAGCATTTCAAGAAGGAGGAAGAGAACCAGAATACATGAGTTGTGGCTGGAGCTAGACCAGGAGTAGAAGGTGGATAAAGCCACAAGATCAAGCAACAACTGATCTGGAGGAGTTACCGGATCATCCACAACCTTCTCATCAAGCACATCTGTACTCGGCAACCATAGGTTGATCACCAAATTAATTCCTTAGCATATGTTCTTACCAGATCTTTTGGGAAAATAATTATGGTGAAGGAATATCCTCAGATCTACATACAGTGGTATGTGATACGTTGCTAACGTATCCATAATTTTTGATGTTCCATGCTTGGTTTTATCTACTTTCTTATGTTTTGTCCACACTTTGGAGTACTTCTTATACACTTTGTTGGACTAACCTATTAACAAGATGCCACAGTGCCAGCTGCCTGTTTTCTGCTATTTTTGGTTCTAGGAAAGTCAGAAAATGAATATTCTCGGAATTGGACGGGACAAAAGCCAAAGTTAGTTTTTCACCGAGGGGGACATGGAGCCAGAATACGAGACGGAGAGGGGCCAGAGGGCCGCCACACCACCTGGACGCACGGCCAGGCCTGGCCTGCGCCAGGGGGTGGTGTGGACGCCTAGGGCATCCCCTCGGCCTCCCCTTTCACCTATAAGATGCCTCTGATACAGAAACCCTAAGTCCCTGATCAAAATTCCAGAAAATAGTCTATAGCCGCCGTCATCTCCATCCCTAGATCGGGAAGGATCTGAAGCTCTTCCCGGCACCCTACCGGTGGGGAGAATTCACCCTGGAGGCCTTCTTCATCACCATGCAAGCCTCCGGTGTGATGCGTGAGTAGTTCATCCTTGGACTACGGGTCCATGTAGTAGCTAGATGGTTTGTTCTTCTCCTTTGTGCTACCATGTTTAGATCTTGTGAGCTCCATTCATGATCAAGATCATCTATTTGTAATCATACATGTTGTGTTTGCGGGGATCTGATGGATATTGAGATGCTATTTTTGATTGATTATTGATTCTATCATGTCTTTGTTATTTGTGATCTTGCATGCTTTCTATTGTTAGTAGCTATCTTGGCCAAGTAGATGCTAGCAACTCCAATAGTTAGTATTTATGCTCGATAGTGGGTTCATGCCTCTAGTAATCTGGGGAAGTGACGGAAATCTCTAAGGTACTAGATGTGCTGTTGCTACTAGGGAGAAAACAACAATCATTTGTTCATAGAACAATCGTATTGTTTACTTTACACGCAATGTGTAATGCAATTATCTGTTGCTTGCAACTTAATACTAGAGGGGGTTCGGATGATAACCTGAAGGTGGATTATTAGTCATAGATGCAGTTGGATTACAGTCTATGTATAATGTTGTAATGCCCAATCAAATCTCAAAGGATTCAAGATGATTAGTATATGCATGTATGCTTTCTCGATGTTTGTCAATTGCCCCGCTGTAATGTGTTCACCCAACATGTCATCTATCTTAAGGAGAGCCACCACTAGTGAACTATGGACCCCGGTCCTTTCTTTTACCATCAATCTACAACTGTTTACTGCTTTCTGTTTACTTTCTGCAAGATTTTACTTTCTTCCACACAATATGTTTAATCCTTTGTTTTCAGCAAACCCGGTGAGATGGACAACCTCACTATAAGTTGGGGGCAAAGTTTTGTGGTTGTGTTGTGCAGGATTCCAAGTTGGCATCAACACCTTGGAGGTGTTTCCTTGATCCTATTGGTTTGATAATCTTGGTTTCATAACTGAGGGAAAACTTGCGGTTTTGCTCATCATACCTTCCTCTTGGGGTTCCCCAACAAGCTCGATATATTTTGGGCCATCAAGCTACTTTTGTGGCGCCGTTGCCGGGGAGTCAAGGACATCTTCACAAGGGGAATCCCTCATAACCAATCCCTTTACTTTGTTTATTTGTTTTGCTTAGTTTATTTTTGCTTTTGTTTGCTTGTTCTTTTTATCAAAAATATAAAAAATTAGTTCCTACTATAGTTGTTATTTTCGTTGGTCTTTTTTATTGTCTTGCTTTATCATGCTTTCTATCAATGGTTAGTTTCTTTGAAACCGAATCTAATTAGCAAGGTGGGTTCACGGAAGAACAAAAATATTATTATAAGGAACACCGCTTGTCACAAAAAGGGAAACACTTATGGGAACAAATTGATAAATTGTATACCATTGCTAGAAACGTGTGCTCTACTTATAATTTTACTTATTGCTTTGATAAATCTTGTTGCTGTAAGAGGTATAAACACCTCCCTTTTTAATGTGAGTATAATGATGATGTTACCATATCTTCTTATGTTAAGGGAAATTATGAATTTTATGATGTGGAACAAATTGAAGAATTTATTGCTTGGAAGGGTGCATTTGAACTTGCTAGTTTGCCTGAAAATACCGATGATTCACCTTATAAATATGAGGTTTATGATATACTTAAATTTTTCTTTGATAATTACAAGGAAGAAAACTACATTCTTGAATATATTAATAGATGCTTTCCAAAAACAGAAGAGACTAATGCCTTGCAGGAGCTTATGGAAGAAGAAATTGCTGAAACGGGAAGCTCATTAGATGAAAAAGAGGAGGAGAGTGATGAACAAAAGGAGGAAGAATGGATTAGCTACCCATGCCTACCTTCTAATGAGAGTAACTCTTTATCCCTTCCATTATTTGATTGCCCCACATGCTTACCAAAGGAGGATGAATGTTATGCTCATGTTATCTGTGATAATCCTTTATTTGTGCCTAACTTCGAAATGCATTGTACTAAATAGTTTTGCTTATAAAATGTTTATGATAAAGCTCTAGATGATGGTCGTATATTGAATGATCAGTCATCTTGTTATAGAATTGTTAAAAGTGGGTTTGAAGGTTTTAATGCCACTATTTTTGAGCTTGATAAAAATTATGTGTTTGTAGATCATGAAAATCATGCTTTATGTGATAGTTATATTGTTGAGTTTATTCATGAGGCTAGTGAAAATTATTATGAGAGAGGAAAATATGGTTGTAAAAGTTTTCATGGTACTGAAACACCTATCTATGTGTGATGACCCACAAGTATAGGGGGTGTATCGTAGTATTTTCGAGGGAAGTGAAACCCAATTTATAGATTCGACACAAGGGGAGCCAAAGAATATTTATCAGCCTTAACAACTGAGTTGTCAATTCAGCTGCACCTGGAAACAATCTTGCTCACAGCAGTTTATCAGTAGCAACAGTTTTGTAGTAGGAATAGTAAAGTAACAGCAGTAGCAAAGCAAAGACAATAGTAACAAAAGCAGTAAACAGTGGGATTTGAGTGCGGTAGGCATAGGGATGGATGGACGGGCGTTGCATGGACAAGACAATTCACATAGCAATTAGAACATAGGGCAATTGCAGATAAATAAGATAAAGCACCCAAGTACTAGACAATCCTAGGCATGTGTTCCATATATAGCCATACGTGCTCGCAATGAGAACTTGCACAACATATTTTGTCCTGCCATCCCGTTTGCAGCGGGGCCTCTAGGGAACTACTGGCAATTAAGGTGCTCCTTTTAATAGAGCACCGGAGCAAAGCATTAACACTCCGTGAACACATGTGATCCTCACATCAAAGCCTTTCCCTTCCGGTTATCCCGATTTCTGTCACTTCGGGGCCATAGGTTCTAGACAACAACGTGTGTATACAACTTGTAGATAAGACCAAGAACAATACTATCATAATGAATCAATAATAAGTTCAGATCTGAAATCATGGGACTCGGGCCCTAGTGACAAGCATTAAGCACAACAAGTCACAACAAAGTCATAAAGCACTAATAAAAGATACTAGGCACCATGCCCTAACAATCTAATGCTATTACATGAACGATCTCATCCAATCCCTACCATCCCCATAGTCTACAGCGGGGATTACTCACTCATAGATGGGGGAAACATGGAGGGTCGATGGAGAAGCGATGGTGATGATGATGGCGATGATCTCCTCCAATTCCCCATCTCGATAGGGTGCCAGAACGTAGTTTCTAGTGCTGTTTCATGGAATCTGGTGGTGGCGGCGGAGCGGAACTCCTTCTGGAAAAACGTCGAACCCCCCGAAGTTTTTAGGTCAGAAGGCTCCTTATAGGTGAAGAGAGAGGCCGAGGGGGTGCCTGGGGGGCCCACAGGACCCCCTGGCGCGACCCAGCCTGGCCCGCGCCACCAGGTGGTGTGGCCACCCCGGGGCTCTTCTCCGTCTCGTATTCTGGCTCCTGGAGTCTTCGGGTGAAATAGGATTTTTGGCATATTTTCCGGGATTTTTCCTGATAGTTGATTTTCTGCACAAAAAGTAGACACCAAGGCAATCCTGCTGAAAACAACATCAATTCGCATTAGTTGCATCCAAATCACACAAGTATAGAGGAGAAACAATAGCAAAAGTGTTCGGGAAAGTAGATACGTTTTGGACGTATCAACTCCCCCCAAGCTTAGCTTATTGCTTGTCCTCAAGCAATTCAGTTGAAAACTGAGTGCGATAAAAGAACTTTCACGAACACATTTGCTTCATATGATGTAAATATTCTCAGCAATGTGATCAACTACTTAGACAATCCATAATAAAGAGTATGCAACTGAGTCTACTTAATAGTCATTACAAGCTATGAAGAGATTCCAACTCAAGAATAATAAGTAGCACGAGGCACAAACATAAGCAACATTACAATGTTCATAGAAAAGTATGATAGAGTGGTATCTCGCTTGCCTTTGATTATGAATGTCAAGGCACCTCTGAAGTTGAAGTGATGACTAGAAGTAAAGATATCAAGGATACAAGCATCAAAGTCATAACACAAATAATCAATTATTGGAACAAACACAAAGAATGGCAACTATGCTCTCAAGAAGGTGCTCAAAGAATATAAGGAGACTCAACGAGTAAAAGAAAAAGGTTTTGAATAATTTTGAAAGGCTTCCAAATGCTGAAAGTATGGTACTCGTTAGCTTTGAGCTCTCATTGCCCCTATCATAAGCATCTTTAATGTGGTTAAGGTAAAAGTGACACAACTAAGAGGATATGCTTGACAAGTTATAAATCGAAGTCTCATGCCCCTTACTTACGAAGACCGATCCTCATGCTACTCAACTTCAGTCACAAGTAAGCTCTTGTCATTGTAAGTATATATGTTTTATAGAGAACCGCCAACGGGGTACCCCTTGCACATGACACGGTAGCTATCCCATAATCAAAATAACAAGGCAAGTAGACAATGAGCATCTCGACGATCTTTTTATTTACTATGTGCATAGATTTTTATTGAGGATGCTTCATAGAATGCTCATTATGGTTATGCTGCAAGTTTCCACCATGATTAGGCATGGCTTAGGCTAGCGGCCTAGGCGTTTCTCTAACATACATACAAACTCCATGATCTTACAAGTTCCACTTTTATTTCACACCGCCGGGATCCATAAGCAAAAGAACAAGATATCAACTAGGTACAAAGTACCTATGAAGTGTTGAAAGCGGTCCCCATGATACATGGTTCTGCTAACTTCAACTCATAAAGCGCAAGCATATGTGCAACAAAGAAGGACGCAATGGTTCAGGTTTATTAAGTGCAAGAAAATAAAGTGTGCTATCAAGTTCATGAGAGCTTTACTAACTAACTTTCTCATAACAAGCAAACATTTTATTCGGAAGAAAACAAGGCATATTGAATATGCACGGAGGTAGCAAATGATGCTAATGGGTAGGTATGGTGGACACTTTGGAAATATTTGGTTTAGGGAGTTGGAAACTTGAGTAAAACACTCAGTGGAAGTGAAGGCTAGCAATAGTAAGGGAGCGACAAATGAGAGAGCAATAGCTGTCATTATCATGCTTGCAACAAAACAAGACTACTCATGGCATTAAAGTGATTCAAGATCCTCAAGGCAAAATAATTCATCGAGGCTCAACTGATTATTATAGTCATGAGCATGCGTGAGCATGTGCCAAGTCAATCAAATAAAACATTCAGAGGAGGATACCACAGTGTCATACCAATTTATGAATAGAGCAATGCAAGCAAACATTCATAAGACATGCTACAAACTATTAGCGAGCTGGAGCTAATCATAAGAAATCAAGAACTACTAAGCATCCAAAGATAACATACACCCTACTTGAACGGACTAAGCAAGCTCACAATGATGAGTATATGTACAAAAATGACGACAAATAGAGTTCGTTACCAGCCTCTTACCACGCCTCAAGTTGTCATTGATCCTCATTATTGCTCTTCACTTGTATAACTTGAATAATAATATGAAACCAATGTCCACTGAGGACTGCCAAACCCTGTAACAAACTCGCAAAAACCAAAGAAGAATGACAAATATTTTTGGTGTTTTCGATTTTTAAACAAGAACCAAAAGGGAAAAACAAACAAAGCAAAATATTTTTGGGTTTTTCGAATAGTTCAAACAAAGCAAAAAGGGAAAAGCAAACCAAGGCAAAAAGAAGAAGCAACCCAAAGAGAAACAACAGAAATATTTTTGGTCTTTTTGTGTTTTTAGAAAGCAAAAAAAAGAAGAACGAAACCTCAAAAGAGAACGAAAACATGAATATACAAAATACCGACGCAACATGATATGGAGATGAGTGCGGTGTCGGTGTACCTCCCCCCAAGCTTAGGCTCTTGGCCTAAGTGGGTATCAATCCATGTACAAATAGGGGTTCCAAGCGGGCGGATCTTGGTAAGAATGGTCGTAGCTGGGCCCATGAGAAGAAGAAGAAGCTCCCCAATCATAAGCGGGCTGCTGATATGAAGACTCTCCCTCATTCGAGGGCTAGACCGAATCATCCGTGACCTCCCTTCTAGTGTCCTGCTCCTGTTGGGAGAGCTCTCCCAAGTACGTGTCAAGCTCCTCCTCAGTGAGGGACCATCCTTCCCTGTTATCAAGGTTAAACAAAACAGGTGCAGGAAAAAGAACAACACGCTCGGACTTGCTCTTTCTCTAACCAGCTTTGAGAAAGGTTATTTCATAAGATAACTCACTCATACTAGCCCACGAGGAAACAAATTTATGCTGTATCATGGAATTGAGATCAAGCCTCTCTATGGGAAACTGTAGGTCTAGATGATGAGGCACTAAACCATGCAATGCTAGCAAACGAGAAGCAATGGGGCCTCCACAAATTCCACATTTCTCACGGTTAGCAGCAAGACGGAAAGCTATCAAAGCACCCAAGTTGTAAGACCTATCTCGTCTAAGAGCAGCAGAGATAAATGCTAGATCAAACGAAGATAACTTATTGGCAGTTTTCCTAGCAAGAACACACTTGGCAATAAAATAGGCAAAGTAGCGAATGGAGGGAAGGTGAATATTACGGATTTTTCCACTCTCCTTCGGGAAGCTACTCCCTTGGCAAATTTTTGCATATAAATCCATGAGTGGTTCAGGTCTCTCCTTAATCTTCCTACATGATCCCCATTGAGGTACCTTAATAGCTGCACAAAAATCATCAAGAGAAAGGTTGACAGCAATATTGTAAATTTTGTAATGTACCATGGGGTTAGGCAAAGAGTGACTAAATTGGAAATCCTGCACCACGGACATGGTTAGCTTCACAAATTGACAAGGTTCATCTTCTAAAAAGTGCTCTAACCCTGCATTAGAAACCAAAGTGTGGAAATCTTGTAGAATTCCTGCAGCACTCATGAACTCAGAGCATGGATAAATGGAGGGAAAAACTTCCTCCTCCTGGTGGACCTTCATGACCTAAGGTACCCAAAGCTCATGTTGGTTTAGGTGGTGGTCACTCATCTTCTATTCTGAAATTTAAACACCTATTAAACAAGTGATTGCAAAGTAAATATAATGAAGGATTCTACTCATAGGGACTTGCAAGAGGCCTAAACATGCATCAAAACTAAATCTTTAAGCATCAAACAAGCTTACAAGCTCTCATAACCAGTCACCTACAGCAGCAAAATACTCAACATATAAACCACTAAATACAAATCAACTTGGACAAGGGGAGTAGTCACATACCAAGGAACAAATGCTCCAAATTTCAGCAAGAAAGATGGGCTGAGGAAGGAGATCGAAGAAATCGAGCGCAAGCACAAAAAGAACGCGATTTTGAGCTATGAACTGGAGCTTACTCGGGAGAGAGAGAAGAAAGTGGCAGGTGAGAGAGGTAGTGGGGGGCCAGGGGTGGCCCACACCAGGGCATGGCGCCACCCAAGGCTGGCCGCGCCACCACATGGTGTGCCTGCCTGGTGGGCCCCCTGGTACCTACCAGGTACTGCTCTGCCCCTTTTTTCACGTAAAAATTTAATATGAATTTTCTGGAATTTTTCGAGACACTTTATTTTTGGGCATTTTTCAGAAATAGAAGAATGATTTTCTGACGGACAGAATTTTTTTTTGGAAACATGATGCAAGGACAAAACAAGGCTAGAACTACAGAAGTTCTAGCATGCAAGCAACTAACAACACAAAGAAAACTAAACGAAAGCAAAAAACTAAAATGCAAAGGACAGAAATAAACGGAGATAATCATAATGAAAACATTGTTTTGTTCAATGGAATCCTTTTGTTAGCAAGGTTGATCAAGTCTTACTACCAAAACAATTGCATATGACACAAAACTTTGTACTCCACTAATGATTATGTTACCTCAACCTTGATAGCAATGGTCCCAATCATAATAGTTTCAAATTTTTTTTTTGGTATGGGACAATATATTTCTCCAACTTGAATGCCTTCAACATGTTCAACTGAATTCAAACCATAAGTCCTTTCAATCTTCTTGGGGAAATAGACAGTATGTTCCTTGTCATTAACATTGAAGGTCACCTTTCCTTGATTACAATTAATAACAGCTCCTGCAGTATTAAGAAAAGGTCTCCCAAGAATGATAGACATATTATCATCTTCAGGCATTTCAAGCACAACAAAATCAGTTAATATCAAGCAATTGTGAGCCACCAGAACAGGTACATCCTCACATATACCCACAGGAATGGTGGTAGATTTATCAGCCATTTGCAAAGATATATCAGTTGGTATCAATTTTTCAAGCTGAAGCCTCTTATAGAGAGAGAAAGGCATAACACTAACTCCAGCTCCCAAATCACACAAAGCACTTCTAACATAACTGTTCTTAATAGAGCAAGGGATAGTTGGAATCCCTAGGTCTGCAAGTTTCTTAGGAACCTTACCATTGAAAGAATAATTAGCAAGCAAAGTAGAGATCTCTTCATTAGGGATCTTCCTTTTATTCGAGACAATGTCCTTCATATACTTTGAGTAAGGAGGCAATTTAATAGCATCCGTCAAAGGAATTTGCAAGAATAAACGCTTCATCCACTCACAAAACTTATTATAGTGTTCATCTTCCTTTGACTTGTGTTTCTTATCAGGGAAAGGCATAGGTTTTTGGACCCAAGGTTCTCTTTCACTACCATGTTTCTTAGCAATAAAATCTTCTTTGGTGTATTTAGTAGTCTTAGTGTGGTTTTCAGGTTCTTCTTCAACTTTTTCTTCATTAGGAACTTCATTTTCTTCATTACCACTTTCAGTCTCAGCATTAGAGATAGATATACTATTAGGATCTATAGCAGGTTCAGAGGGTTCTACAATAGTTTTATGTTTCTTTTTCCTTTTCTTACGAGTAGAACCACTATTTTCAGTTTGTTGAGAATCCTGCTCAATTCTTTTAGGATGCCCCTCAGGATATAGAGGATCCTGGGTAGCAGCACCACTTCTAGTTCTAATTTCATAAGCATGTCTTGCTTTAGCAGCATTAATTAGAAAGTCGTTTTGCACTTTAACAAGTTGATCCATTTGAGTTTGAACCATTTGAAAGTGTTTAACAATCATTTTAACATCATTAGAGGTTCTTTCCACAATATCTTTCATCTCAACAATAGCTCTAGTGTTTTCCATTAGATGATTTTGCACCCTTTATTATGGTTATCTTGCTTAACAATAAAGATATCAAATTCTTCTAAGCATTGATCAGGAGGTTTCAAGTAGGGGATATCACCTTCATCAAAGTGTTGGAGGGAGTGTACCTCAATAGTGGGTGAGTAGGGAATAGGCTTACATAATTCTTCTATAGGAGGTAAATTCTTGAGATCTGCAGCTTTAATTCCCTTCTCCTTAAGACATTTCTTAGCTTCGTTCATCACTTCATCATTTAATTCAATAACCTCCCTCTTCTTTGATGTTGGAATAGGCACAGGAATAGATGGTTCAGGTACAATTACTTCAGGTATAGCTTGTTTAGGAGGAGTCCAAATTCTTGCTTATTTTAGCCATTAATTCCTCAGCTTCCTTTGGAGTCCTATTCCTGAAAACACAATCAGCACAACTATCTAGGTATGTCCTAGATTGCTCGGTTAGTCCATTATAAAATATATCAAGAAGCTCATTCTTAGGTAATGGACTTCCAGCCTGTGCATGAATCAAAGCACAAAACCTTGCCCAAGATTCAGGCAATACCTCTTTTTCTCCCTATTTAAAATCAAAGACTTCCTGCAAAATAGCATGTCTAGCACTGGGAGGAAAATATTTCTGCAGGAAAGTACTAATCAAGCACTCAGGGCTATCAATAGATCCAGGAGGTAAATTACTAAACCAAGTTTTAGCTTCTCCTTTCAGTGAAAAGGGGAAAATCTTAGCAACAAAGTAAGTACGCATCTTAATATCATCAGAAAACAAGCCACTCATGGTAGAAAGTTCATTCATGTGTGCTACCGCACTTTCATTCTTAGTCCCACAGAAAGGTTCTTTCTCGACAATAGCTATGTAAGATAGATCGAGAGAGAAATCATAATCTTCATCTATAATGTTTATGGGAGAAGCGGCAAACTTAGCAGCAGGAGATAATTTGGATCTAATAGTACACCTCTCAAGGAGACTCTTAGCAGCGCTCCTATCATGGGTGTTCTTACATTCTTTAATAAACTCATCGGTCATCTCAACATAATCTTCTTCAATATCATAACTCTCACTAGACTCAGGTGAGCTAACCGGTGTGGTAGTGTCTTCATTAGGAGTTTCGGTATTTCCAGCTATAGTTCTAGAAATCGTAGCATCTAGGAAAGGACCTAATGAACCACTCTTATCAAGCACAGTAGAAGCAGCATCATAAGCATCAGAAGTTTCAGATTCAGCAGTAGTAGCAGTGTGTGTAGCATGTGTATGTGGTGGTGTAACGAGCTTAGTTATAACAGATGGTGAATCAATTGCAGCAGAGGTGTTTAGAACCGTACATCTTCTTGTAGTGGATGGTAAAATACGAACCTTGCCATCACGAGACTTACCCATGATGGATGGATAGCAGCGAACAATAGAGAATCCAAGTGAACTTGATAAATAAAGCTATGCTCCCCGGCAACGGTGCCAGAAAATAGTCTTGATGACCCACAAGTATAGGGGGTGTATCGCAGTATTTTCGAGGGAAGTGAAACCCAATTTATTGATTCGACACAAGGGGAGCCAAAGAATATTTATCAGCCTTAACAACTGAGTTGTCAATTCAGCTGCACCTGGAAACAATCTTGCTCACAACAGTTTATCAGTAGCAACAGTTTTGTAGTAGGAATAGTAAAGTAACAGCAGTAGCAAAGCAAAGACAATAGTAACAAAAGCAGTAAACAGTGGGATTCGAGTGCGGTAGGCATAGGGATGGATGGACGAGCGTTGCATGGACAAGACAATTCACATAGCAATCAGAACATAGGGCAACTGCAGATAAATAAGATGAAGCACCCAAGAACTAGACAATCCTAGGCAAGTGTTCCATATATAGTCATACGTGCTCGCAATGAGAACTTGCACAACATATTTTGTCCTGCCAGCCCGTTTACAGCGGGGCCTCTAGGGAACTACTGGAAATTAAGTTGCTCCTTTTAATAGAGCACCGGAGCAAAGCATTAACACTCTGTGAACACACGTGATCCTCACATCAAAGCCTTTCCCTTCCGGTTATCCCGATTTCTATCACTTCGGGGCCATAGGTTCCGGACAACAACGTGTGTATACAAATTGTAGATAAGACCAAGAACAATACTGTCATAATGAATCAATAATAAGTTCAGATCTGAAATCATGGCACTCGGGCCCTAGTGACAAGCATTAAGCACAACAAGTCACAACAAAGGCATAAAGCACTAATAAAAGATACTAGGCACCATGCCCTAACAATCTAATGCTATTACATGAACGATCTCATCCAATCCCTACCATCCCCATAGTCTATAGCGGGGATTACTCACTCATAGATGGGGGAAACATGGAGGGTCGATGGAGAAGCGATGGTGATGATGATGGCGATGATCTCCTCCAATTCCCCGTCCCGGTTGGGATCCAGAACGTAGTTTCTGGTGCTGTTTCATGGAATCTGGTGGTGGCGGCGGAGCGGAACTCCTTCTGGAAAAACGTCGAACCCCCCGAAGTTTTTAGGTCAGAAGGCTCCTTATAGGCGAAGAGAGAGGCCGAGGGGGTGCCTGGGGGGCCCACACCACCCCCTGGCGCGACTTGGCCTGGCCCGCGCCACCAGGTGGTGTGGCCACCCCGGGGCTCTTCTCCGTCTCGTATTCTGGCTCCTGGAGTCTTCGGGTGAAATAGGATTTTTGGCATATTTTCCGGGATTTTTCCTGATAGTTGATTTTCTGCACGAAAAGTAGACACCAAGGCAATCCTGCTGAAAACAACATCAATTCGCATTAGTTGCATCCAAATCACACAAGTATAGAGGAGAAACAATAGCAAAAGTGTTCGGGAAAGTAGATACGTTTTGGACGTATCAATGTGCTGAAAGTTTTGAAGTTACTCTTGTTTTGTCTTCCTATGCCTGTCACTTTGTTCTTTGTGAATTTATTTGCATACAAGATTCCTATGCATAGGAAGTGGGTTAGACTTAAATGTGTTTTGCATTTGCTTCTTGATGCTCTCTTTTACTTCAATTCATATTTCTTATGTGAGCATCTTCTCAAATTATTATGCCTAACTTAAAGGCGTTAAAGAAAAGTAATTATTGGGAGATAACCCAAAAGTTTTAGATGAGTCTTGAAAGTTATTGCTTCAGTTATAAACTGTCCTTATCCTTTTTATTTGCTTTTTGTGCCAAGAGTAACCTTTAATGGGAGATAAGTAATGACTGGGAAAGTTGTTGTCCCGAAACAGATTTTTGTGCTTCACCATAAAAAATTGTGTAAAATATTTGTAAGTAGTTTTGAGGCATGAATTTTTGTGCTTATGCCCCATGTTGTTATATAACCTTTGTTAGTTCCACACTTTTCGATTTGAGCAACAGAAGGTCTTCGAAAAAATTGGTTTTTACCTGCTGGTCTGTTTTGACAGATTTCTGCCATTATTTGCATTTGCTTCTTGTTGGTTCCTTTTTGAGTTCTCTTTGGGGAACTGAGCTTTTCGAGGGAAGTGCTTCAGTAGCTTGTGTTTTAATGGAAGTTTTATTGCTTTTGAAACTGAACATAAAGACTTATTATCTTGAGTGCACTAATGTTGCTAATAAAGATTGTGTCAAGTTTTGTATGAAGGAAAAATTCCAGGTGTATGGAGAGAATGCTGTAATGAGATGAATAACGGACTAAAGCTCAAGCTTGGGGATGCCACCCCGTGTCACCCCAAGAATTATCCAAGAAGTACAAGCGTCAAATCTTGGGTATGCCCAAGGCATCCCCTTCTTCATCAATAAAAATCCTAGGTTTCTTTCAAACACTTCATTTTTATTGTTTCCTGCATAGTTGTGTTGTTCTTGGAGCGTCTTCGTTTTTTGTTTTTGGTTTTCGTTTGCTTGATTTTCTTGGTTTTCTTGAATAAATTGGTTGGACCCCCTCTTTCATACATTGGTTTTCAAATAGTTTGGTTTGGATTGGAAAAGAGTAGGAAAGTTCATGCATAAGTGGTAAAGAGGGCTTGTTTTTGACTGTGGTCATGCTTTGTCATGCCATGCTTGATATTGTTTTGGCTTTATGCTTAGTGATCGTTGATGTAGCATGACATGTTATAAACAATTGAGATTGCTTAATGTGCCTTGGAGGAATCATGCGTTGTTTTACCATATTAAAGCATAGTATTGTGGTATTCTCCTTTGATGCTTTATTTGGGTTGACTTGGGGCATGCTCACACCATGTTATGACTATCTCAAGTCACCATAGCCTCTATGATCCTTTAGTTTTCGACTTATAATATCACTTTATGCTTTAATTAATGATGTTTTGTCGCTTTGCATGATTATGGCCATTATTGCTCTCTTAGTTGGTCGCTCCCAGTCTTTTGCTAGCCTCCATAACTAAGTATGAGTTCCAATCATGCATCCAACTCCAAATAAAACCAAGTTATTCCAAAGAGTCCACCATACCTACCTATTAGCATTTGCTATTCCAAGTATATTCATGTTTTTATCTACCTTCTGAATTAAACTTGTTATGAGAAAACTAGTGATTAAAGATCTCACGAACTTGATGGCACACTTTACTTTTTTTGCCCTTAATAAACTTGAACCATTGTGTCGTCTATGTTGTATATGCTTGCACTTATATGTTGGGGATTAGCAGAACCATGCTGTCATGGGGAATGCTTTCAACATTGCACTTGTACTTTGTACCTAGTTGATATCATGCTCTTTTGTCTATGGATGTCGGCGGTGTGAAATGAAAGGGGAGCTTGTAAGTCCATGGAGTTATGTATGTGTGTTAGAGAAACGCCTGGGCCGCCGGTCTAATCCATGCCTAATTAGAGTGGAAACCTGCAGCGTAACCATAATGAGCTGTCTATGAAGCATTCTTCTTATAAAAAAAGAGTCTGATATTGAGAAAAAGAGAAAAATAAAAAAATGAGATATGAGAAAAGAGGAAAGAGACAAAAAAGCACCATTTTCCCATGGTAAATAAGAAGATTACTGAGATGCTCATTATCTGCTTGCCTTGTCATGTTGATATGGGGATTCTTCCGTATGATCGGGCAAGGGGTGTTGGAAATATGACCTAGAGACAAATAGTAGTAAGGATTATTATCATATTTCATAGTTTATGATTCAGTTTTATATCATGCTATAACTGTATTGAGTGGAAACATCAATACAGTGTGATATACAAACAACCAGGGGTTCCTAGTGAAACTCTAGTCATGGTTCATTAGTCAACAGATGATCATGTGGCATTTATGCCAGTTGGAAATGGAGTCATCTCATTCGGAGAATGAGATGATGAACCAATACCCAACCTAAACATCGTGACCCGATCATGTCACGAAGTTCAAGTTATGATGATTAGAAATGGATCCTCATAGACTATTCCTTAGACCGTAAGGCTATATCAATCACTGTCTCCCGAGAGTGCTTAGATAGCATCAAACGCCATCTGGTAATACGGTGGTTATAAAGGTGTGTTCAGGTACTCGGAGGAAACCGTAGAGGCAATATATGTCAAGAGCGGGATTTGTCCGTCCATGTGACGGGAAGATACTCAAGGGCCCACTCGGAGAAGTTATATCCAATAGCTGCGCAGCGTGTGATTTGATCACGGGGATATCACTTGTCGGAACGAGTCAAGTAGCATTGTTCAGTAACGAGATTGAACACGACATGGTGATGTCATTGATCAGATCTCGGGCAATGCAAGTATCGAGTGACAAAGGGAATAAGACACGACTGTCCCGGTTCAAACGACGAAAGATCTTCGTGGGACGCACAGGGGTCACATAGCCATCCAGGTCCCTCTGTCGATCATTGGTGCGGGAGTGTCCTGACCATATCTAGAGTGTTCCCGAACCGTGGGGTATCACGCTTAAGGCCTTGATGATGCTTATAGAGTGTTTATAGGATCGGTGGAATCACCGAAGAAGAGAAGGGAGAAAACCGGAAGGGTTTCGGTAAGTCCGGAGGATGTCCGGAGTGGAGGTGGAAGGTGTTCCATGGCCACGGAGGTTTAATAATATGTGAATGAGTGTTAAATATTGATTTAATCATTTATTCATAATTATTTAATAAAGAGAAAATTAATTAAAGGTCAAAAAGGCTTAATGGGCCAATTTCCGGAGGGAGAGGGCCCATTAGGGAAAGGAGAGAGGGAGAAGGGGCAAGGGGCTGGCCGGCTGGGCCTAGCCCCCCGCGCGGGGCCCACTAGGGGCTGGCCGGCGGCCTCCCCACCCCCTCCTCTCCTTTAGTCCCATCCCGGGACTTTGAGGGAGGGTGTACCCCCTCCTCCCCCTATATATAGTGGGGTATTTGGCCAAGATAAATACACCAATAATCAATGAAGGTCTTCCCACTTTTGGGAGGACCTCTAATTGATATCTTCTCTCTTCCCCTCTATCTCTCTCGTGACCGTGGTCCCAAGTCTGGACTGCGCGAGCGAGAGACATCTCCACTACGGAGCGCCGTCGCGCTGCAGGATTCGGATCCGGGAGCTCTACTTCCGCAACTGCTGCTCGATCGGGCAAGCAAGAGTCATTGTCAGGCACCAGACATGTGTAACTCCCCGCGAGGTGTCGCACTTGAGGCACTTAAGTCGTTGGAGCCAAGGAGCGCAAGGACTTCATCACGACCTTGAGGTCGGCTTCGGCTCGTCTACATCAACCACGCTCTCCTGAGCATTGACAACGCTTTTCAGTCTTCAAGGGTAAGTTCGCGAAAATCCCCTCCCGTTACTGTATTAGTAATAGATAGGTCCTGGCAGCTTCAGGGGTTCAGGGGCGTAGGGTAAAATTTTATTGTTTTCATACGCAGAACCCCAACAGTGGTATCAGAGCTAGATCTATGCGTAGTAATGCTAGTACGGGTAGAACACACGAGATGTAGCGTGTGGGAGTTGATCTTTTAGTTGTGACCCTCCCACGTGTACTTGTGCATACCGCAGTAATGCTTGATGAAGCGGCCCCCAACGGACTTTATGCGCTCATTCGCGAGACTGGTCCACGCTTGACATACGTCTTGTACCATATAAAGTGTCTTAGGGGGGTGTCTGTCTCTCTCGCATTAGTTGGTATACCATTTACAACGGAGGACCCCGAAAGGGGTGTAGTATAGACAACGACTTGATCAGCGTTGTGCTGAAAGTTCGTAGGTAAGAACGGTTCTTGTGCGAAAGCCCATTCAGCCACGTAAAACATGCAAAGATAAAGTAGAGACGTCTAACTTTGTTTTGCGGGGGGCGTTGCTTTGTGATATGGTTGTGGCAAAGGTATAATGATTACCTTTTGTTACGTAGTAGTAGATAGTCACGGAGGTGACGGACTACCACGCCGGAATGATACCAGTACCCTGGTGTCTACGGCGCTGGAACCCGGTGATGGCGGATGGAGATCACGACGTGAAGGACCATATCGCATAACATTTACATTCAATGTTATTGTTTGTATGTCTTATTGTGTGCTAGTATCAGATACTTGACGGTAGCCTAATAAGATGATACCTGTTAAAATTACCAACGATTGTGTTCCCCCTTAGTGTGCACCACCAAGAAAGTTCTTCGGTATGAGGCGATCCAGAGTTACAAGCCTGGGTGTCAGACATATCTAGGTCTGCATACAGTGGGTGTAAGCCATGTTGCACAGCGAATACACTAAGGTTGAGTTGGCGAGCCTAGCACGCCAGAGAAGCGTGGCCTCGGAACACGGATGGTCGAAAGATCGAGCACGAGTCGCATGAATAATGTGACCAACGTTTAGCATCTACCTTTGAAGCCACATCTATGGCCGTGATCAATTGGGGGAGATGTGGCTGATAGGGGTCATGTTATCACTAGGAACCCTTCTGGGGATAGGTGTTTCTGAGTGGAGTTATTATTAACTCATTTAATTATAAACTTAGTCTAAATTCCTTTTGCAATTATAAATGTAGAAAATGCTTCTTCCCGAGATTACCTTTCCTATCGACGATTGGTTGAAAGGAGAAAAGCTCAAGTTAGATGGATCCAACTTTTCTGCATGGGTCATACGCATGTTTGATCTCCTTGGGGAGAACAATGTAGCTGACTACATGACCTGCGAGATGTATTTGGAGCCACCCTATTCTTATGAGACCTAGGAGCAGCGGGGTCTGCGTTATCGTCGCTGTGTGATGGCCATATTTATATCAGTGACCATGCGCCGCGGAATGGAGGATGGGCTATGGCCAATGGTGGGAAGTCTCAAGCCCCGAGTGGTCATGGCACATTTGAGATCACATTTTGTGGAACAAGTGCGCATGTGGGAGTATGAGCTGATGGGGGACTTCCTCTCCATAAAGATGGCGGAGGGCTCCTCACTGGATGAGCACTTATTGCACATCTATGATGCGTACATGAGTTTGGCATACTACCTCGACAACTGGTTCTCAAGCTCATTTGCGATGGGAGTTGTGCTACGGTCGCTTCCAAGCACAAGTCAGGCTCTGCATTATGAGAGGTGACACAAAAACACTGGATTTCCTCGAGTTCATATCACATTTCAAAAATGTGGTAGATGAACCCAACGTCGCTGGAGTCGTCAATGACAAAGGTATATATTTGATATACAGTTTTATAAATGTTATAATCATGCAAACACATTGAAGTGTTAAGTATATCTGATACTTGTTTTGTTTTGCTGAAAACAGGTCCTTCTGCATGAGAGGTGCTTACTGGAGAGGAGGTGACGTTGCGTGTTGATGGCGAGCATGATGATGATGGCCGACGACACTCTCCCTCGACATTTATCATTTAGTTTATGTCTTAGGATGATTATTGTAATCAAGAGATTGTGAACTTCTTTAGTGTGTCTCACACTTCGTGAGACAGTTATTCATATGAGTTTGTAACAAATAGTTGTTCTGCTTTTATGAATGATTTCTATTCGTGTTCATATGTTGTTTGATTATGTGTGAATTATCCTTGTTGTTTGAAACTAATTGATAATGCACGAACATTTGTAAAACATTAAAATGCCTTGTTTAAAATACCCAACTTAATGATATGTTCATTAATGAATGAAAAACCATTGTTTAAATTCAAAGTTATGTGATAATATGTGAAAGTCATTCGATTTCTTATCACATATAAATCATGCCTAAGTTTGGCAAATTAACTTGAACACCGTGTATTACTTGAATACAAAGTGTTTAAAAGAATTGTTAAAAGTAAATACATATTCGATGTATTGTGTTTTAACGAAAAATGGTAATTATCATTATATGAGTGTTGAAATGTGTAAATAAGTTTACCAAAGGAAACATGAATATGAAACTATTTGATGTGATCAAAGTGTTTCATCAACAAAGGGTATAAATATAAAAGAGAATCCAATTACTATGATTTGATCAATAGTAATGAAATTCGACTTTATAAGAATGGCATAAAAGAAATTGTGGAATGCAAAGCATTCTGAAACGTCAGAACACAAAGCATCACAATGTGATATTAGATATCAAAGGGGTTGAATAGAAGGCACCAAATAAATCGTTGTAGTGTAGATGTAGAGACCATTAGTTAAATAGTTAGCACTCAATTAGAATTTATAGTGATCCATTTGAATTCGTCAAAGTTTTGGGGTTATTCGATATAACCAAGACAATAGCGAATGAGTCCTTGTAGCATATTCATTGGAAACTTTGAATACGAAACCCATAGCTAAAACCAAAAGTAAAGCAAGATTCGTATTGCTTAGATTTTGGTACACTCTTGAGAAAGCTCACTTTTAGTGATGTTTCTCGATTATGGAGCAAATGGAAGATAGTGAAAAACACGATGAGGATTCAAAACCCTGCATCAGAGTGTTGACAAGCGCAACGGACAACGTTCCTGAACGATTCTCTTCACAGAAGGAAGGAATCAATGATTTTGATCATTGTGTTTTCCCCACTAGTGTTTTCACTATATGAAGTAGGATTCAAAATGTAATCCATATCTTGTATGGAGACATTTGTGAATCACTTTTCATGATTTTTGGAATATGACATACCTACGAACTACTGAGGAAATAATGGTAAACTAAATTATGAGAAATCCTAGAAGCAAACTTCCCTTGAGTTTAGAAAGCAATTCGTTGCTAAATCACACAAGTAAAAGGGGTTACTTGAATTTTCCCAGATGACTGCAAAGCCATAGTGGAAAAAGGGGGTGAATGACAAAAGCACAATTTGTCAAGTATTGGATGAATTCAAATGAATTTGATTCATGTGTGCTAAATGTCCGGTGGATTTAAAACTAGTAAGGTACTAGTATCTCATAGTAAATCTCCAAGTTTGATATTTGATCAAAGGATTTTGAAGTTATTCAAAATAGTAGGAGATATGCAATTTGCATAAAATTGAGTGGGAGCTATGAAAGTCTTCCTGAAACAATATGTGATTGACATATTTTAAGTGGGAGCAATATAAGAATCAAATTCAAATATGTAGGAACATATTTTGAGTGGGACCTTATAGGAGTGATTTAAAACTAGTAAGGTACTAGTATCTCATAGTAAATCTCCAAGTTTGATATTTGATCAAAGGATTTTGAAGTTATTCAAAATAGTAGGAGATATGCAATTTGCATAAAATTGAGTGGGAGCTATGAAAGTCTTCCTGAAACAATATGTGATTGACATATTTTAAGTGGGAGCAATATAAGACTCAAATTCAAATATGTAGGAACATATTTTGAGTGGGACCTTATAGGAGTAATTCTTAAGTATGTTAAGGATGAAAGCACAAATACTTATGAATAATGATTTATAAGATGTAGAAGTTGATAATAAGTGTATTATGATATTGTGTAGGATTCCTTAAGGGATTCTGAAAAGGGTTTCGGAATAGAAGTTAATTAAGGAACTGGTCCTTAATGACTCAAATTAGGAATAGTATTAAGTTGAACATCAATGGTTGAAACAAAGAAAAGGATGATCATCATCCACTATGTTAATACATATGTTCTATCTTAGTAAACCATGTTGATAACTTAACATAATATATGATCCAATAAAGAACATTTGAAAGTGATTAAGTTCGAATCACAGAACGTTGAGCTAAGTTTGTCCGCTGTGTCTAGTAGAGAACTGTGGACATATTTTCCAAATCCATAAAGGATAACATATCTTAAATCATAAAGAGTTATGTTATAAGGGAATATGTTGGAAACTCCCATAGATACCGATTAAAGTCAAGTAGGAAGCGACGTGATCAAAGACATTGAAACTTGCACAGAGTGCACTGGTGTTTCGATGAATACATTTATAATAATAGATAAGGGTACCATCTAAAGTGTTGTATAATGTTATGGCGGGGCTAGTTCGCTTTTAACGTACAATGATGTGTCTCAAGGCACAGTGCCCATGAGAAAGCCCTCGAGGTTGATCTAACGTCATTGTAGGCTCCTAGAATCAGGCCTCGTTCTGCTGCCATAGCGACGATGCATTCACACATATGCTATCATGTGATGATAAAGTATTAATGTCAATCAAGGTGACATTAGAAAGTTGCAAAGGATTTGGGACTGTAAAGTACAGACCTAAGACTCAACCTCTTCCATGAGCAAGCATGTTCAGGGTACCGGATATATGGTACCAATGATTGATAACAAATGCAGCTAGTGTATTTGTACTCTAGTGCAAGTGGGAGACTGTTGGAAATATGCCCTAGAGACAAATAGTAGTAAGGACTATTATCATATTTCATATAGTTTATGATTAAGTTTTATATCATGTTATAACTGTATTGAGTGGAAACATCAATACACGTGTGATATACAAACAACCAGGGGTTCCCAGTGAAACTCTAGTCACTGGTTCATTGGTCAACAGATGATCATGTTTCCCGATCATGTGGCATTTATGCCAGTTGGAAATGGAGTCATCTCATTCGGAGAATGAGATGATGAACCAATACCCAACCTAAACATCGTGACCCGATCATGTCACGAAGTTCAAGTTACGATGATTAGAAATGGATCCTTGTAGACTATTTCTTAGACCATGAGGCTATATCAATCACTGTCTCCTGAGAGTGCTTAGATAGCATCAAACGCCATCTGGTAATACGGTGGTTATAAAGGTGTGTTCAGGTACTCGGAGGAAACCGTAGAGGAAATATATATCAAGAGCGGGATTTGTCCGTCCATGTGACGGGAAGATACTCAAGGGCCCACTCGGAGAAGTTATATCCAATAGCTGCGCAACGTGTGATTTGATCACGGGGATATCACTTGTCGGAACGAGTCAAGTAGCATTGTTCAGTAACGAGATTGAACACGACATGGTGACGTCATTGATCATATCTCAGTCAATGCAAGTATCGAGTGACAAAGGGAGACACGACTGTCCCGGTTCAAACGACAAAAGATCTTTGTGGAACGCACAGGGGTCACATGGCCATCCAGGTCCCTATGTCGATCATTAGTGCGGGAGTGTCCCGACCATGTCTAGAGTGTTCCCGAACCGTGGGGTATGATGCTTAAGGCCTTGATGATGCTTAGAGAGTGTTTATAGGATTGGTGGAATCACCGAAGAAGAGAAGGGAGAAAACCGGAAGGGTTTCGGTAAGTCCGGAGGATGTCCGGAGTGGAGGTGGAAGGTGTTCGATTGCCACGGAGGTTGAATAATATGTGAATGAATGTTAAATATTGATTTAATCATTTATTCATAATTATTTAATAAAGAGAAAATAAATTAAAGGTCAAAAAGGCTTAATGGGCCAATTTCCGGAGGGAGAGGGCCCATTAGGGAAAGGAGAGAGGGAGAAGGGTCAAGGGGGCTGGCCGGCTGGGCCTAGCCCCCGCACGGGGCCCACTAGGGGCTGGCCAGCGGCCTCCCCACCCCTCCTCTCCTTTAGTCCCACCCCAGGACTTTGAGGGAGAGTGTACCCCCTCCTCCCCCTATATATAGTGGGGTATTTGGCCAAGATAAATACACCAATAATCAATAAAGGTCTCGCCACTTTTGGGAGGACCTCTAATTGATATTTTCTCTCTTCCCCTCTCTCTCTCGTGACCGTGGTCCCAAGTCTGGACTGCGCGAGCGAGAGACATCTTCACCATGGAGAGCCGTCGTGCTGCGGGATTCGGATCAAGGAGCTCTACTTCCGCAACTGCTGCTGGATCGGGGAAGCGAGAGTCATCGTCAGGCACCGGACGTGTGTAACTCCCCGCGAGGTGTCGCACTTGAGGCACTCAAGTCATTGGAGCCAAGGAGCACAAGGACTTCATCACGGCCTTGAGGTCGGTTTCGGCTCGTCTACATCAACCACGCTCTCCTGAGCATTGACAACGCTTTTTGGTCTTCAAGGGGAAGTTCGCGAAAAGCCCCTCCTATTACTGTATTACTAATAGGTAGGTCCTGGCAGCTTCAGGGGTTCAGGGGCGTAGGGTAAAATTTTATTGTTTTCATACGCGGAACCCCAACAAGGGGGTACCCCGTTGGCGGTTCTCTATGATACACATGTACTTACTATGACAAGAACTTACCGGTAACTAAACTTGAGTAGCATGAGGAGCGACCCTCGTATTCAAGGGACATGAGATTTCCAACTTATACTTTGTCAAGCATATACTCCATAGTTTGTTCACTTTAACCTTAATCACTTCAAGATGCTTATGATAGGGGCAATGGGAGCCTAAAGCTAATAAGTACCATAATTTTTGGAAGCTCTTTATGAAACTTGAATCCCTGCTTCCTTCTATGAAGGCCTTTCTTTTACTTTTATCTTGAGTCTCCACCTTCTATCTTTATGTACCTATTGAGAGAGCATAGTGTCCATTCTTAGTTCTATGTGCATTGTCCCAAGACTTGTTGATTGATGCATAACTTTGATATTGCTTGTTCTTAAACTATTTGTATCTAGTCACACTTATGAACTTTGAAGGTGTCCTATGCATTTATGTTTTCTACTCTATGAGGGACAAGCTGATTGCCACTATGCTATGTTTTCTTTATGTGAAACAAACAAACGTCTTGCAAAGCATTGTTATTCATGAATATTTTGTTTGTGCCTTTTTATGTTACAACATAGTTGCTATGTCTTATTATTAGAACTTTATCTTTCATGCTATGTTGAAGTACTATGATCCCAGCTATCAATGTTTTACAAATACTTTGATCAAGTTTAAGATGGTGCATATCACCTCAAAAATTATTCATTCTTTTTATCACTTACCTACTCGAGGACAAGCAGGAGTTAAGCTTAGGGATGTTGGTACGTTGCTAACATATCCATAATTTTTGATGTTCCATGCTTGGTTTTATCTACTTTCTTATGTTTTGTCCACACTTTGGAGTACTTTTTATACACTTTCTTGGACTAACCTATTAACAAGATGCCACAGTGCTAGCTGCCTATTTTCTGATGTTTTTGGTTCCAGGAAAGTCAGAAAATGAATATTCTCGGAATTGGACAGTACAAAAGCCAAAGTCAGTTTTTCACCGAGGGGGACACGGAGCCAGAATACGAGACGGAGAGGGGCCAGAGGGCAGCCACACCACCTGGGCACGCGGCTAGGCCTGGCCCACGCCAGGGGGTGGTGTGGCCGCCTAGGGTACCCCCTCGGCCTCCCCTTTCTCCTATAAGATGCCTCCGATACAGAAACCCTAAGTACCCGACCAAAATTCCACAAAAGAGTCTATAGCTGCCATCATCTCCATCCCTAGATCAGGAGGGATCTGAAGCTCTTCCCGGCACCCTATCGGAGGGGATAATTCACCCTGGGGGCCTTCTTCATTACCATGCAAGCCTCCGGTGTGATGCGTGAGTAGTTCATCCTTGGACTATGAGTCCATGGAGTAGCTAGATGGTTGGTTCTTCTCCTTTGTGCTACCATGTTTAGATCTTGTGAGCTCCGTTCATGATCAAGATCATCTATTTGTAATCATGCATGTTGTGTTTGCGAGGATCCGATGGATATTGAGATGCTATTTCAGATTGATTATTGATTCTATCATGTCGTTGTTATTTGTGATCTTGCATGCTTTCCGTTGTTAGTAGCTATCTTGGCCAAGTAGATGCTAGCAACTCCAAGAGTTAGTATTTATGCTCGATAGTGGGTTCATGCCTCTAGTAATCTGGGGAAGTGACATAAATCTCTAAGGTACTAGATGTGATGTTGCTACTAGGGATAAAACAGCAATCCTTTGTTCATAGAACAATCGTATTGTTTACTTTACACGCAATGCGTAATGCAATTATCTGTTGCTTGGAACTTAATACTGGAGGGGGTTCCGATGATAACCTGAAGGTGGATTATTAGTCATAGATGCAGTTGAATTATGGTCTATGTATAATGTTGTAATTCCCAATCAAATCACAAAGGAGTCAAGTGATTATTATATGCATGTATGCTTTCTCGATGTTTGTCAATTTCCCTGCTGTAATTTGTTCACCCAACATGTCATCTATCTTAAGGAGAGCCGCCACTAGTGAACTATTGACCCCGGTCCTTTCTTTTACCATCAATCTAAAACTGTTTACTGCTTTCTGTTTACTTTCTGCAAGCTTTTACTTTCTTCCACACAATACGTTTAATCCTTTGTTTTCAGCAAAACCGGTGAGATTGACAACCTCACTGTAAGTTGGGGGAAAAGTTCTGTGGTTGTGTTGTGTAGGATTCCAAGTTGGCAACAACACCTTGGAGGTGTTTCCTTGATCCTGCTGGTTCGATAACCTTGGTTTCATAACTGAGGGAAAACTTGCTGTTGTGCTCATCATACCTTCCTCTCGGGGTTCCCCAACGAGCTTGATATATTTCGGGCCATCAGTATGCAAAGATCATCACAGAGATATTTAGACAACATAAAGTATTTGTTCTTATCCAACAGCGGTCTCAGCCTTATGCATCATTGACCAAGATCACATATTAAGGTTGTGCATCTAGATTATCCAAACTGGATGATATCATTTTCCCACACCCTACTTGGAAAGCCTAGCAGATCCAGTAGTGGAGTCCACTGTGTTCCATCCTAAAGGAGGCATCACAATGGCATCTCATTAGTGGATCAACACATCACAAGAGAACAACACCACATAATCCTTTTCCTAGCTAAAAACATCTAGGAATCATATGACCACTGTCTTACTAATAGTAGTTGGACATTAGCCAAATCAGTTGCAAGGAAAACTAAAAGGTAACAATAATATATGATCATGTGCAACAAAAGTAAAGCCTTAGACCTGCATCATTAGCAAGAGTGAAACCAAATATTGGTCAAGCAAACATGCAGCAGATCATGTACTTGATCTGGCCAGTTTGCATCCTCCAAAGAGGCACCACAGTAGCTTAATCATCTTTAGAAGCCACAAGTATTGCATACAGGAGATAGCCAACAGATCAAAGCATCAGTTTTATAAAACCTTAAATAAGCTAAATCATTTTCCTAGTGATGGTTACCAGGAATCATTTCAAATAAAGCTAGTGTTCAATTACTAACTAGCACAACTCTTAGCCATCCAAAGGAGCAGCAAATTTTTCTATTGGAACCCACTATTCTGCATACTCTAGCATGGAGGCAGCACGGTAGTGGATCACAACTATTTCAATCACATCTTCTCGGGGAAATAAATAAATCATCTTCCTAAATATATTAGGAATCATTATGAATAGACCTCTGGCAGATTTACAAGTCAAGGGTGAAGGGTTCCGTAGCAGAAAACAAAAAAATTCTATCTACTCGAACACTAATACGAGGATCTATACTATGTAGACATAAGTAACGGAGAAGGAATGCAGTATTCATACCTTTGCAGAGAGAGGCACGCCTTACGCAGGAAGGCGTATATTGATGAAGACGAGCAGCACCCCAAGTGTGGTGCCTCCGAAGTTCGTCACACGTCCGGTGTAGGGGACGTCAACCGGGCTCCGATCCACCCGAGCAGCGGAAGAAGTAGATGCCAGATCGCCGATCACACGACGGTAGTGTGAAGGTGGAGAACTCAACTACGAGGTCCTCCCCAATATTACGGGGAAGTCCTCAGCAGATGAGAGAGAGAGAGAGAATGAGAGGAATGGGTGATTTCCAAGGGGAAGGGGAACCCCTTTATATAGTGGGAGGGGAGGCACACCACCCAGGGGCCAGGCGGGGTCGGACTAATCCCCACACCCGCCGGCCACCTTGGGCAGCCGCTGGCCCTAGGTGGGCCCCACTAGGGTGGCCCACCAGCCCTAGGCCGGCTGGCCCCCACTCCATAGGCGCCTTTCCCACTTGGGCCTCCCTTCGGGTGAGGCCCATTAGCAATATAGTGCCTTCAAAAATAAAATAAAATAAAATATATAATTAATATTAATTCTCCAATTAACATTCAAATATACATATTATATTATCTCTTCACTTCGGAACAACTTCCGGGCCCCTTTCCGATCTCCATCGGGTGTTACCAAAACTATTCCGGTTTCTCTCTCTCTATTCCTTATACGATACCTCATCTACCCTAAGCGTCCCTACCCTTAAGCGTGACATCCTTCGGTTCAGAAACACTCCGAACATGATAGAGACCACTCTCATATCAATGATCAACAGAGGGACCTGGATGGCCATGTGACCCCCGTACGAATACAATCGCTCGAACCGTGAGATAGTCGTTCCCCATTCCCTTTGTCATTCGATACCTAATTCATCCGAGACTTGATCTTCGGTATCTCCATACCTTAGTTCGATCTCGTTACTTATGAACTTGTTTTCTCGTTCTCATGTCGTTGCATTCCGTGACCTAGTCACATGCTTGCAAGCTTCATTAATGCAATGTCACCGAGATGGCCACATGTATCTGTCCGTTACATGGACTAGACAAATCTTGGTCGTGATATGTACTCCTCTACGCATTCCTTCGGAAAACCTGAGTGGCACCTTTTTGATCACCCTGTTATGAGATGATTCTTGATAACCATCTAAGCTTCTTCTAGAATGGTGATTTGCATTACCTCACAGTCAAAGGATCAGGTTGCGAGGTTCTCTGTGTTTTATCATCAATGGTGAACTTTGTAACTAGATCTCATTAAGATATAACGGTCAGATGTTTGTCTATCATGTTATTCAACTAATAACATGACCTCATTGTCAGTTGGCATAAATGCCCATGATCTTGAAACACAGACCATCCTCATGACCAATGAACTAGTTCACTACAGGTAACTAGAGACACGGTTTGTTTACATACCACAAGTGTATTAACATTTCATAGTAACATAGTTATAGCACAGTATGAAACGTATTATGAACATACAGGAGATATATCAAATAATACACTTTATTATTTGCCCCTGGGGCATAACTCCTTCAAAGGGAACACTAGCAATCAATTTCACAAGGCCAACATCACCAAAGTAGTAAATCAATCAACTATACCTTACAGGAGGTATCACTAGTACTCGAATCCACACAAGAAAACAAACCATTTTCCTAGGAATACTACTAGGAATCATCTTTAGATCCAAATCCATAGTCACTCTTGACACTCATCCTATTTATGAGGGAGTCATTTAAGACAACATGCAGATATAGAAGATTCTAGAAACTACTCATTGAAGCAAGCTTCGGTACATTATCTCCCAAGTATCAATTCGTCTAGATACACAAAGAGCTCACTAAATTGAATTTAAACACATGGTGAAATCTAAGCATTGGTATTGTAACCAATTTAGGAGAAAAGCCATCAATTGCATGAGTATAATATAAACTCCAATTAAACTAACATCATAGCATCTGACCAACACATAACAACACATCATCCATAATCTACCAGTAAAGGGAGTTTCAGAGGAAACGAATCCAAGGGTCTCTACTACCCACAATTATAGGGATGAACCCTAATTAGAGATTTAGTTCAGTAGTCACATAGAATGGAACAGGGGGAACAGAGAGCTAGGGGGAAGGAATAAACTTACTCGGGGTCCTCGCTAAGAAATTGAAGAGGAAGCAGAGGCCTGCGATGGTGAAGTGTACATCGGCACGGGGAGCACCCCGGAGGGGCGCTGCAACTCGCGTCAGGCCGCATCAAGAGCAACCATAGAGGAGGAGGCGACACCATAGGCACCAGGGCAGCGTTAGAGAGGCGTCGGAGCACTGAACCCACGATGGGGTCCAAACCCTAGCCGCCAGGGTGATGACGGCATGGCTAACCGGAGGTGTGAGGAGCGAATCTAACTGCATAGGGGGGCGTTGCATCGTCGTCTGCATCGTCCAGCACCTCGGTGGTGGTCGAGGCAGCTAGGAGCGGTCTGGAACGAGCGCAGTGGTGGCAGCGGTGGCATCAGATCGGCTCGGAGAGGAGCGCGTCGCGATAAAATGAGAGAGGAAGAAGGAGTGGGGGTACTCGGCCGGGTGAGACCAACCAAGTATAGCCCTGGGGGGTTTGACCAACCCAGTTGGGCCGGGTCGGGCTGGGCTAGCCTAGTGGCCCAGGTTTTAAAGAATAGGAATCCAAATTATTTTAGGGAAAGACCAAAATACCCCTAGAACTCATTAAGCTCTAGAAGAAATAAATCTAAACCCTAAAAATACAAATAAAATATCCATGTGCTCATAAAAAATAATAGCTACCTAAGAAAATTATAACCTTACTTGTTTAAGTTAAATAAAAAGCAAATAAATATTAACACCGTTAAATCTCTAAATAAAATTTCGTAAATCAAAGAAAAATCCTAAAAATGATTAAAAATCACTTTTGAGTCCTAAAAGAAATATATTAACTTATAAAAATATTAAATCTAAATTTGCACGTTGTCTTAGGATTTAGAAAATAAATGTGTATTTAATTTTACAAGAAGTATTTTCTTAAAATGTATTTCTTTTATTTTTATAAACCAAAAATAATTTCCTTATAACTTCATCTAAGTTATATAGAATTTAGTACTTTGGAAAAAGATTAATCTTTTCTCCAAAAATTGTTTATTGCTCAATAAATCGGGTGGAATACCAAATAAAGATTAAGTCTAAATATTACACTTAAAACCATAAATATAAGTATATAATAATCCTTTAGAAACTTTAACTAACTATAAGTCAAAGATGTACAAGTTCATTTTGCAAATCACTAACTTATATTAGAAGTGAGTGATCTCAATTTTCAGATATATATATATATCCATATTTTATATAGCTCCTAAATTTGGTTTTAACAAAATAAAATATATAATAAATTTACCTATTTCCCATAAACAAATCTTATTATATAATCCATGAATATTAGACATTCTAGATTTAAGTCTTTATGACTAAGCCTCATATTTATAAGCTTTCATCTTTAAATATGCTTAGGAAAAACCCTAATGGTTGATAATGCCATCAATGTTATGTCTTAAGTCCAATTATATTTTTATAGTTAAGATTCATCTAATACACCATGAACTAAGAATATAATAACCCAAGTTCATGTGAACCTTATCAAAAACCATAACTTTAGTCCTATTAACCTTTAGAGTTGATTAACTTAACATAAATAATATTTTCTTCAAATGTTATTCTTTTTGCCACTTCAAAAGAACTATGATGTTATTCCTTTTAAAACATAATGACTTAACACATGAAATTCATAATAGTTACATGACACCACTTAACCTTAGAATTGTATTATGATTGTACTTTACATTTCATATCTTATATGCTTATCTTAGAATCCCTACAACTACATTCTTTTGTGAAGTAAACTTGAAGATAAATAAAATTTTAAACAAATCATCTAAATTCAACCCACTTGTATTGTTGGGGAATTACTTCGGATTTTACAACATGCATCTCATTACTTAGGCATAACGACTAATTGCTTCTTTAAACATTGTCCTTACTGGGCAACGATGGTATTTTGTAGAACCCGAGGTCCAGGGTCAAGTCAAAACATTTGACACAATACTTCGCTATACCAAGGCAAGTTCAGACTTACTCATGTCCTTTGATTATTTTCTATGAAGTATTTACAAAATTTTGTGTCAGCACCTGCATTTCAAAAAGGTCAAAAAACACTATTATCATGATTAAATATGAACTAATGGTTACTGGTCCAGGGTGATCAGTTAATCTATTTAAGACCGGCAATCGAAACCACATTGTACGGGAATATATTATCTAGGACTTAACAATCAATGTCGCTAGTGATTCTTGCATCGTAAATTACACGTTAACCATAAGATCTACAATGGCTCTGGGAAAGTCAGTTGGATCTTCTCCCTCTCATATGCCAACAGAAGATCGGGTAGTGGCTGTAATTCTAGGAAAGGATTGATAGTTGGGTGGGATCCCTCAATGTCCCACGACATCTGGTGTCTACGAGGGTTATGTTTTTTCAGGCCATAATTAGAAACAAGATTTATCCTGGGTCTGGCGTGCAATCCAACTAGTATATGAGGCTCGAGGAGAGGGACATTGGTTGGCTTGGGTTCTTATACTGGGCCTCATACCAAAGGAAGTGTGAACAGGAAGGTACACCCGGATGTGTAAGATGGATAAGAATCTCTTATGGGTATAGCAACGCACCTATGCAGAGTGTATAAAAGTGTGACATGTTACTCCCTGTTTCGGGAAGGAGCTGCGAACGCTGCAGGAATGAAACTCCACAAAGTTCTAGTGAACCTATGAAGACTGACGGACATAGTTTTTTTCCAGAATAAAAGCAACCTTTGAAGAAATGTTTACGAAAACCTGCATAACCTACGACCTTTGGTATGTGGTTATAGCTAGTGCATCAAACACTCCTTTTTAGTGAACTTACTGAGTATGCTCGTACTTAACCGCACCTTCTTAACCCTTGCTAGATTCTGAAGACATTGTCGACCAAGAAGGTGGAACACGCTATATAGCTGAAGACCAAACATAATTTTATTATGAGGAGCTAGAGTTATACGGAAGCTTCAAAGGAAATAACTACGAAAGAATCTATGGAATGGAAGCCGAAGAGTCTGAATCATAGATACATTAGAGATAGATTATTAGGTCTAGTAGTATAGATCTCCAACCTCTATCTAGTAATCTCATATTCTAGTAAGGTTTAGTTGCTTCTTTATCTTGTTCTCAAGTTATTATAGTTTATATTTGAGTCATCGGGATTCCACTATAGACCTAGGAGGATCTCAAAGTCATCGTGTACTTTGTGATTGTAATAATAATGTATGTTTGTGAACCCGCTTTGTTTCTGTTGTACCACTCTGAGGATGTAATATTTTCGGAATGGTGTTCCGTTAGTGTTATGTCCACGACTATGGTATATTACAACATGCATTGGTATGATGGGTCACCACAATTTCACTGATGATGTGATGCGCCCTATTGATGGCCCGACCTCGACAAGTATTACTGATGATGTGATGGGCCATGACATTGGCCTGAAATCCGTAAAGACTTTTAGCGGAACTTTGTGCTAGTGCTACGCACTACTCTGAGGAGCACGTTTGACTCATGCCACCTGAAGTTGAGTACACATGGGCTGGCCCATATTAGGATGTTCTTCTATGCGTCCAACTCGGTCGATGTTTCGTATGCTTCCACCATTTTGATTGGGTGTTTTGTTGCGTGTTTTTCCTTTTTAATTTCTAGATTTTCAATGCGTTTTCAATCCACCATTAGGAGTAGTATTTTATATTATGTTTTATATAAAATATGACCATATTTTGTAACATTCACTTTTTTAAACAAGTGAACATTTGTTTTTCAAAAACCCATGAATACCTTTTAGAACATCGTGACATTTTTGTATTCACGAACGTAGACCTTGAACTCATGAATAATTTTCAATCTTGTGAACAATTTTTCGTATCGGTGAGCATTTTAAATTGTAAGATCATATTTATTTGAACCTATGAACAACTTTTGAACCTCATGAACATTTGATTAAATCTCATGAACAACTTAAAAAATTGAAAAAATGTTTTTGAATCTATGAACACACTTTTTGAACCTTGTGAACACTTTTTTCGAGCCTATGAACATTTTTAAATTATACTGTTTTTCTTTTTGTATTTTCTCTCTTCTTTTTTCCCTTTTTTGAACCAGTGAACAACTTTGGAACTGATGAGTGCATATTTGCATCATGTTTTACATTATTATTTTGCATTGTAGATGTAGGATCTTGGTATTTTACGGCGCTCGCGCGTATATTTTATGTTTGTTTTCACCAGGATCAAGACAGATGATGGATACAATGAACACAATTTTTGGAGCAGTTGTACTGAGGAGAAAAGGAGTCAAAACAACGTAAATCGTTTATTTGGGAAATATCAATAATACATGAAAAAAACCCGAAGCGATCAAGGCACACGGACGGTTTAACGACCAACTATACGGCAAAAATAAATTTTTCGGCCATATAGTTCCCGCCGTATAGTTGGTGCCGCTACCGCCTCCTCAAATAGTTTCACCCCGTGCAACAGGATCAGAGATACGACATACAGAACAACAAGAAATCGCTGAAACCTCACCAGCGGAAGGCATGTGGAGGGGGAACTCGTCCACTGGGGATCCATCTTCGCCCTGCACAGACCGGGAGGCTAAGGCATCGATCTTCATCATCAACCGCTGCATCACCACCATCTCAATCCATCCCATCTACATCTTGTCTAGATCTTGCTGTAATTTCTGTACTCATTGTGGATTTATACAAGTATTATTCGTCTATGATAGATTCCGTTGTTATTGCCATGATGTTGATTGCCTCCATGTCTGAGTAGATCATTAGTTCTTGGCGAGATGGAGAAACCCTAGTATGATATTGAAATAAGATAAAGTTTATTATGATATTCATCGATGTGACCATGTGTTAGATTGTCTTCATCTTGATGTTGAGACAAGTCGACCTCTCAATATTTGCCTCTCATGGGGACTTATGGAGGGAACTACTTGTTGGTAGATGAAGGTGTGTTAGCACTTACAGTGACTATAAAGATGTTGGCATCCCTTACGTAGCAACTTGGGAACTGAGGAAACTCACGGAACACTATCCATGCCATGGGATACATCCTACGGGATTATGTCCCTTAATAACATAGTAATTCGATTGATGTCGATTGCTGACTGCTCTGGTTATGAGGATGATGTGAGCAGTGGTTGATGCCTGTTTGTCCAAATATGGAGTTCCTCCCACACATACATAGTTGAGAATGTTCAAGATAATAATCTTTACCTTAGTTTTTTATAATGCTAGTGGTGTATCCGCTACTCTCTGATAACGCTTTTTCCCTATTGCAGTTCCAATCCCTTAAATACATGATACTTACTTTCTATGTTCAGTTATTTTACTTTACTTAATTTTGCTCTTACACCAAAAACCCAAAAACACATTTTTACGCAATACTCGTATTTTATCTTGTCACTTAGAACTTTATTTAGCATTTCTATTGTAGTATTTATTTCAAGAGTTATTAGACTTCAGACTCCTGCTCCCTGTGAGATCGATATCTTTATTTCGGAACTAGCTACAAACGATCTGTGCACTTGCAGTCATCAAGCTATTTTTTGGCACCGTTGCCGGGGAGCTAAGCAATGTAGGTCTTCTAGTTTTTGCTTATTTATTTTTCTTGCTAAGTTTTGTTTTGAGTTACAGGTTTCCACCAACATGATGGAGTTTGAGCATATGACTAGTGCTAACCCACTCAGTCACTTTGGGAAGCCCTATGATATTTATAAACAGGGCAACTCCAATGATAATACAAGGGGGTTTGAAATAAATCCTCTATTACTTGGTATTTTACACAAGAAGCAATTTACTGGGGATGAAGAAGATCCTGATCCATATGAGCACATTGCATGTTTCGAAGATATACGTGGCACTTTTGAATTGACAGGATATACTGCTAATGAGGTAAGGGTTAAACTTTTTAGTCAAACTTTGACTAGTACAGCTCTCTCATTATATAGATCTCTACCCCAGAAGCCACTACTACTTGGGATAATTTAGCCTTTGAGTTTCTAGCAAAATATTACCCATTATCATAATCTTTTGGAATCAGGCGTCTTATAATGACTTGGAGAAACCGTCCTAGTGAAGGACTAGTAAGATCTTATATCAGATTTAAAGATTTACTTAATCTATGTCCTCATCATGATTTGCCTGAATGGTATTTATTGCATATCTTTTATGGCGGTTTAATTGAACCTAAGAAAATTGAACTAGACTCTTTCACGGAAGGAGCATTTATGAATCTTCCTATAACTAAAGCTTGGGCTTTACTTAATAGAATTCGTGATCATAGAGATTCATGGAATTTTGGTCTAGGAAGCGAAGGAGGCGTAGAAATAGATCATGATTGTATTCATGACTAGAATAAAAAGGGCCATGTTAAAGAATTATCTAAGGAACTTTATTTGGATTCAGATCTTGTGTTGCAAGTTGTTAAAGCTTTTATAGAACACATCAAAGCTCCAAAAGAGGGTTTGGACAAGTATGATCTGCCACCTGAACCTGAGAAGAAAATAGAAGTTAAAGCAACACTAGCCTCCCTAGAACCAACATATGAGATACATTTCCCTAACACTACAAAGAAGCATATTTTTGAATATGAACAGGTCAAAGCAGTATAGGAGAAGAAGGAAGAGGAAAGTATGCTAGAAGTCGTGGAACATCTGGAAGAAACCAAGGATGAAGAGGTAACCAAGGAAGCAATTATGGCTATGTATGCACATTGTAACATAGTTGAACTTGATAAAGAGACTTCCCTATTGGTTGAAGGTAAAACAAAGGTAAAAGATGTGGGTAAGCCTATTCTTCCCTGCATATTTAAGGAAACCTCTCATTATAGTTTATGCGATCTTGGCAGCGAAGCTAATGTTATATCTTATGATTTCTATCTAGAAATAAAAGAAGAAATAGAACCTGCTACAACTAAAGATACTGAAATGGAAATCATCATAAGCCGGTGGGGAAAGAAGGAAGTTTGTCCTCAGCTGTACCAATTGACTATCCGAGAATGGACCTGGCTCTATTGAAAATGCTCATCCACTAGTTTCAACTGCAGACAAACCCTGCTACCGACTTTGCAATATGACAATCATGTTAGCCAACAAAACTCTTAGAATTCCAACGAGAGTAGTAGAAGATGCAACTGTCACAATTGGCAACAAAAGCTTTCCTATCAATTTTGTATTTTTTGATATGCCAACTGACACTCTTTGCCCAATTATATTTGGAAGGAACTTTCTGAGTGATGTAGGTGCCAAAGTTGATTTCAAAAAGGAGAGTGTGTCTCTTAAGCTTGGGGAAGCGGAAAAAGAAGTCCACTTTTCCAAATTAAAAGACAGACCTCCATAAATACAAGAAGAAGAGAAAGAGAAAACTATTGAGGAAATGGCAGCTCTCTTCTTTAGTGATCAAAAAGAAGAAACAAATGAAGACTTAAATTATGGAGAAATAGTTATGGAGGACAAGTCCCTAGAAGAACTAGAAGATGAATTCGATTCACTTCCTATTATAGGGCCTCCAACTAATGAGGATTTCGGAGAGCTAGAAAAGAGAGGGGACAAAGAATTACCACCCCCAGAGTTGAAGACTCTACCAGATAATCTTAAATACAGATTCTTAGATGATACAAATAAATTTCCTGTTATTATTAGTGCTAAACTTTCAGGAGAGGAAGAAGAACTCATGAAAATACTTAAGGAGCATCGCAAGTCCTTTGGGTACTCAATGGATGATTTGAAGGGCATTTGTCCCATGATAACCGTCCATCGAATATTCATGGAAGAAGGTGCTAAACCAGTTGCAGAATTTAATAGAAGACTGAAGCCCGAAATGAAGGAAGTGGTAAGAAAAGAAATTTTATGCCTACTGGACGCAGGTATAATCTATCCTATAAAAGAAAGTGAATGGGCGAGTCATGTTCATTGTGTCCCTAAGAAGGGAGGTTTTACCGTTGTTCCTAATGAAAGCAATGAATTGATACCTACTAGAACTATTGTTGGGCATAGGATGTGCATAGACTTCAGAAAATTAAATAAAGAAACTAGAAAAGATCACTATCCTTTACCATTCATAGATCAAACTTTAAAGTGTTGGCGAACCACACTCATTTTTGCTACTTGGACGGATACTCTGGTTTTTCTCAAATAACTATTCATCCCAATGACCAACTTAAAACAACTTTTATCAGTCCTTATAGTTTACATGCTTACCGATGTGTGCCTTTTGGTTTATGTAATGCTCCAGCTACTTTTCAAATATGCATGACTGCCATTTTTGCAGATTTTATAGAACTGATAATGGAAGTATTTATGGATGACTTTTCTATCTATGTAACTTCGTTTACTAGTTGCTTGGATAATCTCAAAAGAGTTTTGCAGCGTTGCGAAGAAACCAATCTTGTTATAAACTAGGAGAAGTGCCATTTTATGGTCAAAGAAGGTATAGTCCTTGGACATAAGGTATCAGGTAAGGGAATTGAAGTTGATACAGATAAGGTTTAGGCCATAGAGAGAATGCCACAACCTAGGGATATTAAAGGTATAAGAAGTTTCCTTGGTCATGTGGGTTTTTATAGAAGGTTCATTAGAAATTTTTCTAAAATATCTAAACCTTTGACTAACCTCCTGCAAAAGGGAATAAGGTTTAATTTTGATGATAAATGTCTTGTAGCCTTTGATAAACTTAAAAATGCTTTATCCCATGCACCTATCATTAAACCACCTATCTGGGATATGACTTTTGACTTAATATGTGAAGCTAGTGATGTTGTTGTAGGAGTAACTCTAGGACAACACATAGGTCACAGAATTAATATTATACATCATGCTAGTAGAACTCTTAACAGTGCTCAAAAGAATTATCCTAAGGAAGAAAGGGAACTTTTTGCTATATTCTTCTCTTGTGATAAATTTCATTCTTATATAGTTGATGCAAAAGTAAGAGTTCATACAGATCGTGATGGTTTAAAAGAACTCCTTGAGATAAAAAACCATAAGCCAAGACTGATCCGTTGGATTCTTTTACTTCAAGAATTTGAGTTGCAGATTATGCAGAGGCAAGAAATAAAGATGTTGGCTGCAATGTTCATATTTGCCCAGCAAGACACCAATCTTATTGAGAGTAACTTTAGTCCTGGTGATTTTTGCTTACAAGAATTATTCAATGAACTAAGGTTAATTCCTCCAAAATAGAAGAATCTTTATTGTTGGAGGAGCTTGTCATCCTCGAATAAGTAAACGGTAAGTTCAAGGTAAGTGTTCTTACTCAAATAAGTGATTTGTTTTCACAGATTTTACTTCCGAAATTTTTGCCTTCGAATTCCTCGTGTTTTTCTGAAGTTTCTGGAGGTTTTTACCAACTATACGGGCGCAACTCTACAACCAGAGAAAAATCTCCCGCCGTATAGTTGGTCGATAAACCCTCGGTATCTTATTCGTGAAATTGTTTTCAATGTCTGGACCTATACGGGCGCAACTATACGACCGGAGATAAACATCCGGCCGTATAGTTGGTCGTTCAACTCTCAGATACTTTCGATTTTTTATGTCTGTATCTATACGGTCACAACTATACAGCCGGAAATGATATTTCGGTTGCATAGTTGGTTGCTAAACTCTCAGACATCTTCGTTTACTTTTTCGTTTTCTCCCGATAAAAAAACATTATTGTTGGCTTCGAGTCATAACTTAACCGGCCTAGACTCAAGATATTTGGAAATATCTGACCGGAACCAACTATACGGCCGGAGCTATACGGGCCGTGCCCATATAGTTGGTCATTACGCGGTAGGACTCCACCAAATCCACGATTTCTTTCCCTATTTCGTTAAGATTCTTTTCTTGGGCGAGAATTTGGTGTTTCTCACGAGTTTTACCGACCTCTGACCCCCTTATAGACTGCCATTGTCTCTCTCTCTCTCTCTAATCATAATCTCCATAAACCAATCTACCTCTTATTCGCACGTGAGGACACGCAACCAAGGGACAGAAGCCAAGAAGAAAGGTTCCTATGGAGATCGGGAGCAATAGCGATCAAGGCAAGGAGATCAAGATCGTCCCTGTGGAGTTCCTCGACGCCGACAATGCACGCCGGAAGAGGGAGTTGAAGGCCCTCGAGCTGAAGACTGCAGAGATGAACAAGGAGACAGTGGGGACTCCCAAACATCTTTGGTTGCTGTGACTTTATCTTGATAAACTTGATGAAGATATCAAGCAGACAACCGAGACAGGGTTTTCTATGAGTCTTAAGGTGCTACAAACCCTACAAGATAAAAATGAGTTCATTAAAGAACAAGTGAAAGTTCTGGAGAGGAATAATCTTTTCTACAAGCTGTGTGTTAAAGAGTTAGAAGCTATGAATCAATCCCTGCGTCTCAGGCTGGCCCATGAGGAGAAGATACCGTGTGCCATGGTGCCACAGTGATATAGAATAATCACAGTATCAAATAATCGCAAGGGATTATTTGATCCCACCTGACTTGATTCCAATCTTGGGGAGATCTTTAAGACCTTTTAATCTATCTTATAAGTTTTACATTACTATTTTAGTTTTGCATTAGTTCAAACTAGAATAAAAGTTTGCATCATTAGAATTCCCTTCAGGAATAGTCGATCCCTTTTATGAAATTCCAAGTTTATTATCATATATGGAGCAATATTGAGTTTGTGTTTGTTCTATTGGATATATGAATGGCTTGAGTATAATTTTACTTGCACTTGATGATAGCAATAGGAGTCTTCCACAGTATTGGTATTAATGGAACATACAAAGATAATTTGGTCAATATGTTGTAAGTACATGGTTTGATTTACAAAGAAAGAAAATTATCTAATTAGTTAAGTTGAAAAGAAACCTTGAACAAAGGAAAAAATAAAATCAAATTAGAGTGAGAACAAGACGAGGTAGAATATTCAAGCTATAAAGATTGCTTCATATATAATTGGAATTTGGTAATTGAGATCGTTAAATTCTGAATTCCTACATGAAGTGGAATGTATGCCTAGCTCCTTTGCACACCACTTAAACAAAAGTGTGAGCATATACACAAAAGAAAAGAAAAGAAAAGAAAGAATAAAAAGAGTGAATGTGCAAAGTGCAAATAGGCATACACCACTATATTGTAGTATGACAAAGAGATGCTTTGAGATTTTGAATCCCAAGTGAATATGTTAATCCTAAAACACTTGGGACTACCTCGCTAACTCATTCGGTTGAACTGAATACTTTTACATCATATTGAGAGTGATCTTTTGTGAACTATTAAAGCCTGCTAATATTATTCGGATGGTTTGAGTAAGGTACTATTCATGAACTTATTCCTATATATATATATCATATATGATAAACACATGCTGCAACTACGTCATTTATTTTATCGACTCATCTTCATGAATATGAGGATCACATCCATTAAGCTAAAGCTTGCTTGGGACGAGCAAGAGTCTAAGCTTGGGAAGTTAATGAGTGCATATTTGCATCATGTTTTACATTATTATTTTGCATTGTAGATGTAGGATCTTGGTATTTTACGGCGCTCGCGCGCACATTTTATGTCTGTTTTCACCAGGATCAGAACAGATGATGGATACAATGCACACAATTCTTGGAGCAGTTGTACTAAGGAGAAAAGGAGTCAAAACAACATAAATCGCTTATTTAGGAAATATCATAATACCAGAAGAAAACTCGAAGCGATCAAGGCACACAGACGGTTTAACGACCAACTATACGGCGGAAATAAATTTTCTGGCCGTATAGTTCCCGCTGTATAGTTGGCGCCGCCACCGCCTCCTCAAATAGTTTCACCCCTTGCAACTGGATCAGAGAGACGACATACAAAATAACCAAAAATCGCTGAAACATCACCTCCGGAAGGCATCTGGAGGAGGAACTCGTCCACCAGCGATCCACCTTCGCCCTGCGCAGATCCGGGAGGCTAAGGCATCGATCTTCATCATCAACCGCTGCATCACCACCATCTCCATCCATTCCATCTACATCTTTCTAGATCCTTTTGTAATTTCCGTACTCGTTGTGGATTTATACAAGTACTATTCATCTATGATAGACTCCATTGTTATTACCATGATGTTGATTGTCTCCATGTCTGAGTAGATCATTAGTTCTTGGGGAGATGGAGAAACCCTAGTATGAGATTAAAATAATATAAAGTTGATTATGATATTCATCGATGTGCCCATGTGTTAGATTGTCTTCATCTTGATGTTGACAGAAGTCGACCTCTCAATATTTGCCTCTAATGGGGACTTGATGGAGGGAACTACTTGTTGGTAGACAGAGGTGTATTAGCACTTACAATGACTATAAAGCTATTGACACCCCTTACGTATCAACTTGGGAACCGAGAAAACTCACGGAACACTATCCATGTCAAGGGATACGTCCTACGGGATTACGTCCCTTAATAGCGCGGTAATTCGATTGATGTCGATTGATGACTACTGTGGTTATGAGGATGATGTGAGCAGTGGTTGCTGCCTGTTTGTCCAAATACGGAGTTCCTCCCACTCATAGATAGTTGAGAATGTTCATCATAATAATCTTTACCTTAGTTCTTTATAATGCTAGTGGTGTATCTGCTACTCCCTGAGAACGTTTTTTCCCTATTGCAGTTCCAATCCGTTACATACGCGATACTTACTTTCTGTGTTCAGTTGTTTTACTTTACTTATTGTTGTTCTTACACCAAAAACCCTAAAACACTTTTTTACGCAATACTCGTATTTTATCTTGTCACTTAGAACTATATTTCGTATTTCTATTGTAATATTTATTTCAAGAGTTATTAGACTTCAGACTCATACTCCCTATGAGATCGATATCTTTATTTCGAAACTAGCTATAAACTATATATATACACTTGTAATCATCAGGAATCTCACACGAACATTTAATTAAACCTTATGAACATTATGTCAAAATAGGTGAACAACTTTATACATAAGAAAACATTTTTTATCCATTAACATCGTTTTTAAATCTATGAACAATTTTTTGAAAATCGTGAATATTTCTCGAAATCGATTTACACAATTTTTGAAACCATGAACACCCTTTTCTAATCCACAAAAGAGTTTTTAAAACCCGTGAACATTTTTGCAAATTGGTTTACATAAATTTTAATCCATAAATAATTTTAACCACATGAGGATTTTTTCGTGATTTTTTAATAGCAAATAAAAATAAAATAAAATGGAATGGAATAAAAAATGAAACAAGAAAAAGGGAAAAATAAGAGAGAAAATACAAAAAGAAAAGAACTAAGAAATCAAAAAAGAAAGAGCAACATACGAGAGGAGACTCTACTACTCAGAAAGAAAGAAGGGAAACCAAAAAAGAACCTCAAACTCTTGTCAAGGAAAAGTCACAAGCATAAAAAAGATTTAGCCGCTGCCTCTCCTAGACCTAGCCGCCACAATGCCTCCTCCTCCTCCTCCATAGACGGTTCCCCCCTCATCCGGCCAGTTTCGCCGGGTCGCGAGGGGTGAGGAACCCGACCTATGGGTGGAGTTTTCAGTAAAAGTACTATTTTCAGAATATTAGATTAAGATTTTGGTAGACATCTTCTTGACGTCTACGTCAATGGAGATGTCATCGTTCGCAATAAGTGATCTTTGGCCCTTCGTTCGACGACGAGATCTTCCCGGCCTCAATGGTGGGGTTGTAAGATTGAAGTTCTATAGGTACGGTCTTTCAGATCTTGCTTCGCCAGATCGATCTTGGATTTTTTTTTCTCATGGTTGCCGCGAGGAGGATTATCCTCACAATATTCATCTCGGCTGCTACGTCCTCGACAATGGAGATTCGTACTCTCGATTCTCCTTTGACGTCGATCTGGCTTTTTAGTTTCTTTTCCCTGGAATACTGGTGGTGGTACTTTTGCCGTTGTTGTCTGATTACTCTAATGGTTGCGTGCGTGCACGTAGCCTTGACATTACAGATCAAATTATGGGAGAACCCTCATTGGTATTTACAGGTCTATGGTTTGACATCTATGTGATATTTATTGGGCTGCCTTCAGACAAGTGCAATATTGTATCATAGAACAAGAAGATTTTGAAGACCTTCGAGATTTACTTATTCTCTTTTAGACTTTATTTTGTAGTCATTGAAGATAATTTATATATCTCTGCTATGTACTATTTGTTGCTATGAATGTATGTGGTATTGATTGTCAAAAAAAAGTCGCAAGCAACAAGGAAGAAAAGAAACTGATTCGCAAAAGAAAAAAAAATCAAGGAAGTAACTGTGGAGCGACTGATAAACTGGGCTGGGCCCATGTGCGAAGGGGGCACGGGGCGAGCGCAAGGACTCAAGCAAGACTATGTCCATTTGGAATGAGCTGATGTAAGATTGTTGCGAGCACTGATGTGAGTACTCTCATATTAAACACATATACTTACTGTCGTGTAACTTTGTTGCTAATCTATACTCTCATCTTTCAGGCGGTTGCTAAGATGTTGGCTGATATCACGGTGAAAGACGTGACAAACATATCATCGGAGATGGTGACTGTTCTGTTACTGCTGCTGTCTGTCGAGAAGGCTGGATTGGCGAGTAAGATGAGCCACATTTCGATTGGTGGTGGCACTAGCATGGAGCCGTTAGAGTATGTACAATGCAAGGTGTTTAGGACAGTGTTTAGGAAAATAAATAGATTTTTTGTTAAGCACCGGTGCTTATTTATACTAGATAGATGCCTAACTAAGCACCTCTCCTATACAAATAAGCACCAATACTTAGCAAAATGGTTGGTTTATTTTTATAAGCACTCCTCTAAGCACCTCCCATTACACATGCTCTTAGAAGACGAAAACACCTCCGGACGTATTTGCTATTGACAACGCATGGGCTGGCGGCGTTGGGCGGTTGTGCGCCCATTGTCCAGGAGAACGTATCATATGCACTCATCAAAGGTGCGTAACCGGTGTAGCTAAACTAAAATATACATGCAAATATTTTAAAAATATCTAACACATAGATATAGTGTGCACTGATTATGTCACAAAGTTTAAAATCAAAATTTCGAACACACCTCGAGAAAAAAATGACAAATTTGGCTCTCCTTGTATTAATGGGCCCAATTCACAGCCCAACTTTTGAAATAAGTACTATTCACATTGTGTTTTGACATTTATTATGTAGAAGTTTTGGACATAATTTAAAATTTAAATTTTGCATCAGAGATACACTCTATCTAATTCATAAATTATTTTCGATATTTTTCTATAACTTTTCCGTGTATGTTCTAGGTTGGATTCACCGGTTCACCAGTTTGATGAGTGCATATGATACGTTCTTTGTTGTCATGACCTCTCGTGTACAAGCATGAGAACTTTTTTTAAGCTAACTATCCCTTTATTATTTAAAAAAAGTTGAAATATACAAGCTCAGTGAGCCAAAAGAAAAGAAAAGCAACTAACCTAAATAAGTTTCGAAAGGTTGGCAAGCCATGATGATAAAATAGGTACTCTACATTTCTTTACTCTATGCTTCAGCAAAGAGGTATCATACATAAATCCTTTCATCTAGGCTCTGAAAGTGGGTTGGATGTTTTTGAAGATTTTATCATTGCGTTGCTTCCATATATTCCAACATGCTAAGATTACTACGTCTGTGAAGCAAATACCAGCAAACAATATTTTTGCCCTTTGTAGCATTTCAGGCCCTGAACCACTGCCCCATTGTACTTGCAAGTATGACCCGAATCTGACACTGAAGTTGCATTCAAAGAATAAGTGTGACCAATCTTCCAGAGTTTGACAGTGGCAAAGGACATGGATATGATCATTAATTACCAATTTCCCCTTATAAGCATGTCTCTTGTATTGATACGATCATGAAGGATAAGCCAGGCACATAATTTGGTTTTGAAGTACATTTGCTTTTCCAAATCCATTTGGAGGGAAAATGATCTGATATATGGTGAAAATGCATTTTGTATGTAGCACTTGGTAAATACTATCATGTTTTTGTGATGATAATATTCCAACTATCAGTTTTTGTGGCATCAAGAGAAATATCAGCAAGTGCTCCCTGTAAATATTTTTTTTGAACGGCACAACGGGGCGCGAACTGCCCACCTGCATATTTCATTGAAAAAAAGGCGGAGAAAACGCCCAAAGTTTCTTACAAAAAGGGGGAGGAGCGTCAGCTCAAAGGAATTACAAGAGTGTCGCGCACCATTGCTCTACATTCTCAAAGCTAACACGCGGAGGGACCCGAGCCTGCCATAATCGCAGGTGCTCGATGACTTGCTCGAGGATGGCCGGAAGGGGGAGACGGACGGCGTCGAAGACCATCCGATTTCTGGTTTTCCAAATCACCCAGAGGAGGCATGAGGTGACGGTGCTCCACAGCGGCACACCCCAGGAGGGGTTGCTTGCCTGGAGCAAGACCCAGGCCGCTTCGGCAGAGGTGGGGAGGGCGCATCGACGAGGTCCAAGCGCACACCTCCACAATAGGTGCAGGCGGTGGCAGGTGAAGAAGAGGTGGGCGAGAGTCTCCGGCTGGCGCGGGCAGAAGGGGCAGATGTCTGTGTCCAAGCACCCGATGTGCCGCAGAAATGCACGCGTGCGGGTATTGCCATGACGAAGGACCCAGATGAACACCTTGACCTTGAGCGGCGCATACCCAGCCCAATTCAGGTCGTGTAGGGGGGCGCATCCCGAGCTCTTCAACATCCTGTACGCGGCCCTGGCACTGAAATGGTGGGCATCGCCCCACGCCAGAGACCGCTTGTCGTCCGCAGTGGAGGAGCGTGCGAGGAGGTGATCGAGGGTGCCGTGGAGCAACCGCAGCTCGTCCCCAGCCCGGTCGGTCACCCTGTCATGCGTACGGAGCACAAGAGCCCGATCCACAAGCGCGTCGGAGACCGAGCCGGCGGCACGGATCATGTGGGAATATGCCGCAGGCAGGGCGGTTGAGAGCACGCCAAGCGAAGTCCAGTTGTCCCCCCAGAGATCCACGGAGCGACCGTGCCCCACACGCACGGAGGTGATTGCCCGATATAGGGGTAAGAGCGATGAGAAGACCTGCCAAGCGGGAGTCGAGGGGGGGGGGGGGAAACGTGGGAATATATTGAACTACATACAGTAAAGGATTTGCCAGATGAGCAGTGAGTAAGATCGACCTTCATTGCAATATTTGGAACAAGCAACCCTCTATGGGCGTGTTATATATTTAGCCATATAGTTTCAGGTATTTATGTCGGTGTTTATGGGAACGATGCCTTCTACTTGGGCTCGGTTACGTGTTAATATAGCATAGAAAAATCCTACCATGTTGTACAAAGGATGTGTATGTACGCGGTGTGGTATACTATACCATGACCCATACGTATCTGTTTACATGTCTAACATCTCCCTTAATCTAAACCTTGGAAAGTTTGAGACTACATAAAATCTACAATATTTTTAACAGACAATGCTTTAGTAAAACCATCAGCAACTTGATCCTTGTTGGAGATAAATTTGATGCCAAACAGTTTTGTTGGTAACCCGTTCTCTGGAAAAAGGATAGTCAATCTCAATGTGCTTGGTCCTAACATGAAACATAGGATTTACAGATAGATAGGTAGCACCAAGATTATCACACCATAGTCAGGGACGTGGAGAAAAAGAGATACCAAGTTCAGATGTTAGTTCTTCCACCATAATTAATTCAGTTGTATCATTGTCAAGATCTTTATATTTAGCTTCGATACTTGAACGAGAGACATTATCTTGTTTTCAAACACTCCATGAAACCATATAAGAGACAAAATATAGCAAACCCACATGTAGAACATCTATCATTAAGGCATCCAGCCTAATCAATATCACAAAAATCACTTAGAAGAGTGTTAGATGATTTTCGATACGTAGTACCAACTTTTATTGTGCCCTTAACATAACGCAAAATGCTCTTAGCCACTATCAAATAAATTGTGGTTGGCGCATGGAGATATTGACAAACTTTATTGACTGCAAAAAAAATATTTGGACGAGTTAATTTGAGATAATAAAGGGCACCAAAAATGCTCCTGTAATGGGTGATATCCTGGGACTAAGAGGAGAACCATATCGAGGTTAACTTATCTTTATCTGATATAGGTGTAGAGGTAGATGTGCTGGTACTCATATTTACTCGATCAAGCAAGTCAAAAGCATATTTCTCTTGAGTTAAAAAAGACCATTGTTGTTCTCCAAACCTCAATGCCCAAGAAGAAATGAAGCTCACCAAGATCCTTGAGAGAAAAACATCTCCCAAGTTGCGAAAAAGAGTAGTAACAGCATTATAGGAAGAACTAGTGACAATGATATCATCAATATAAATGAGCACACATATGGTGATACATTAGTAAGAGAAAAATAGATGTACCTGCCTTTGATGAGGTAAAACCATGCTGAGTCAGTTTGGAGCTTAAGCGAGAGAACCATGCACGAGGGGTTTGTTTGAGACCATACAAAGATTTATCAAGTTTGCAAAGATGTTGTGGAAGCTCAGGATCTTCAAATCCAAGAGATTGTTTCATATATATACTTCCCATTTCAAAATGCCATGTAAGAATGTTTTCTTGACGTGTAGCTAACGCGGACCCCATCCCTTGGAAGCAAAGATAGACAAGACACGACAAATATTTGTTTCCTTGACCAAGGGACTAAAGGTGTCTTCAAAATCAATACCATAGCGTTGTTTGAAACCGTCTGCAATAAGTCGCGCCTTATACCTATCAATAGTACCATCAGCAAGACGCTTGATATGGTAAACCCATTTGCAATCAACAATATTTTTTTTTGGAACTCGGAGGAATAAGATGTCACGTCTTGTTTTGAATAATAGCATTATATTCTTCTTGCATTACTTAAACACCTATTAGGAGTAGCAAGAGCATCATGAGTACTTGGAGGTTCACCTATGGAACTGAGTAGACCATACCGAACATAGGATATTTTTTGGATCATCAGTGTATTTTTTGGATTACTAATACCTTTTTGAAGCCTTATTCGAGGAGCGGTAGTAGGCTAGGGCACAAGTGGTGTTGTTGCAAAATATCCATGCATGCAACATAGGAATGGACGCAGCCATAGGGGATCTGACATCGCCTGGGGACAACACCCTAGCCACAGAAGATCTAGGGGTCAGGGATCCGCTGGCGGGCGATGGACTGGCCTCTAAGCTAGACGATGAAGACGTGGGGACATGGTAGGCCCATTAGTCAGCCACTACGGGGCGCACGATAGATCCTGGTGTGGACATGGCGTTGCTGCATTGGCCAATGACAGGCACGTAGCCCGGAGATGATGATGGCTCCCGATCCGATGGTGAGGATGCGCCAGAAGCAGAAGGGGGATAGAGACCGGGCCAAGAGAACCTGTTGCTTTTCGTCATCTTCTGTTGTATTTGATATTTGATGGTGGTTTTGGCTAGAATTTTTAGTGGCTATTGCACTTGAACTGCTAGTAACATAATCAATCTCCATAACAATTTGCACATGGTTAGTAACTGGTACAATTTGCATGCGATCATGAATATTTGCACCTTCGTGGCTAGTGGAAGGAGAGATCAAATTGGAGGGAAACAAAATAATCTCCGCACGAAAATGAGCACTAGCATTACGATCAAGTGAATCAAACAGAAAAAACATTTTCATCAAACATAATATCACGAAAAATATAGACACGTCCAGTGGAGACCTTAATGCATTTTACTCCTTTATGAATGGTGTTATATCCTAAAAATACAAATTGTTTAGACCAAAAAGGAAGCTTACACTTGTTGTAAGGGTGGAAATTAGGCCAACACGCACAACCAAAAATGCGAAGATATTCATAGTATGCTTTAGTTTGAATGAGATTTTCTACAGGAGACTCAAAATTGAGCATTTTGGTGGAAGAAGGTTAATATGAAATGTGGTAGTGATGAAAGCTTCATCCCAAAACTTTAAAAGCATAAAAGGATTTGCATGTAAAGCAAGACCAACTTCAAATATTTGCGCTCAGGCAAACAATTTTATTGGTGAGCGTGAGGGCATGAAACATGCCGAGTAATACCCACTTTTTGAAATACATGGAGTTTTTCATATTCACCACCATAGTCAGTTTTCATAGTTATAATTTTGCAACTATACTTTTGTTCAACAAGTTGTTGAAAGTTATGCTTATTGAGCAAATAGATCCAAATGAACTTCTATAATCATGAATAAATCTTACATAATAAGTGTGTTTGCTAACAAAAGCTAGAGTTAGGCCCCATACATTAGAAAATCCTTCTTCCAATAGAACAGTGGATACACTGGTGGAGGTAGGATAAGGAAATTGATGATGCATCTTAGCTTGTTGGTAAGGATCACACACATATGGATTTATTTCATGCAAATAATGGAGTTCATTTTCCTAAGCAGTTGTTGAACAATAAACAAGGATGGATGTCCTAAATGATGATGCCATGTGGACGAGGAAGGCTTGATGATGATGAAGGAATTCTTGCAAGATCATGTAGAGATAGGTACAATAGGGTATAGACCACCATGACATGGACCCCCTAAACACGACCTCCTTCGTGTCTTGATCCTTAATCAAAAAGAAGAAGGGATGAAATTCAAGAAAGGCATTGTTGTTAAGAGCAATTTTATGATTGAAGAGCATGTTTTGGAAGCACTAGGGACATGTAAAATGTTACATAGTGCAAGAGAGCTATGAGGGGTATGCAAAGCTGAATGACCAATATGCTGAAGTTTTATACCTCCAGCACCAACATTGTACACTTGATCACGGTCTTGATAGTTCTCATGAACACAGGGCTTGTTGAATTCACTAGCTATATGATTTGAAGCTCCAATGTCCATATACCAATTGGTGTCCACTCCATATGCACCAGGCTGAGTGTTAGGGTCATCATCACGGTCTCATAGCGCCACCAACACTCATTTTGCAGTGTGCCCATATTTCTTGCAAATATGACAAGTCACATCTTTATGAGGTGAGGGAATGCGCCCATGTCCACGACCACGCCCCCTGATTTCCATGTCCTTGATTTCCACGATTGTCAGCCCCATAGTACTGGTCATTGTGACCATAGTTGGCACTGTTCTCACCATGGTTACCTCAGTTGTCACGGTAGCCACATTGATTTCCATAGTAATTGCCACGGTTATCATACCCGTGGAAAGTATTTTACTGGGGCAGACGACCGCATGTTGCAGCATTTATAGATGACTGAAACACAATAGTGCCTTGGCTAGTCTCGGACAGATTGCTTTGACGTTGATAATTGGTTGTCACCATACATGTGAGTGAGTGTAGTGCTATGAATTTCATTGATTGAGGCAACAAACGGTGTGTATTCACCATCTAGTCAAATGAGGATGTATCCCTTTAACTCAAGGCCATCTACTTTCCGTCTAGCTGTAGCCAATTCAGAGTCAAAGGCCTTCATTGGCAAGATACTTGTCTATGGACATATCAAGTTTTTTTTGTATTGGACAGCGCATCATGGAGCATGGTGATACAGGACATGGAGCCAAATAGATCCATGAGCGCATCTTAGAGTTCAGCAGTATGTTCTGGGGATAGATATTTGATCAAGTAACTAAGAACCCATTGATCTCGTGTGAGCCACACATAGTATGCAGGGCACGACACCATATTATTCTTCTTCTCTTGTTCTTCAACCTCCATAGTTTCTACTAATGCCGAGTCGGAGCCGCCAAGTAACCCCATGACTTGCACTCCGTGAAGAGCTGGGATCACTTGGATCTTCTAGAACAGGTAGTTCTCCCTGGTTAATTTTTCCGTTGGTGGCGTCCCACGGGCATCCACTATTGCCGCCGCAGTTGATGAAGTCGACGACATCTGATTGTTGGGGAGGGAAGGTTTGGAGCGTGGCCGATCATGACCACCAATAGGATCTTGAGATCACACTGATCTTAACCAGGGGATCATATTTATGTGGGGATTTCTATGGGATCGACCGATCTTGACCGGCGGTGATCTAGGTTTTTTTTGGGTTAGAAGTCTAGAAAAGGTTGCTCTGATACCATGTCGGCATTTGTGGGAGCAATGCCCTTCACCTGGGCTCGGTTACATGTTAATACAGCGTAGGAAAACCCCTATGGTGGTGTACAAAGGATGTGTATGTATGTAGTGTGGTAAACTATACCATGAACCATATATACCTATTTTACATGTCTAACACTTTACACTTGCATTGTTAACTAGCCAGGGCCGTCTCCAGGAAATTGGGGTCCCAATGCAAATGTAAAATGGGGCCTAAATTATGCAAAAGTTCATATAAGATTACTTTTTTAGGGAATAATGCCATATGGCTTTTTTAGGGTAAACACATACTTTAGGGTGAAGTCATAGATGACTTTAAGCACAAGAATTCTACATTCATTTTTTGGAAGACATGATTTTCCTGTTTTGTAAAAACAAAGGTCATATAAATGAATGCAAGTAATACATGAACTTCAGGCTTACCCAAATAAGATAATCCTAGGAAATCAAACATTTATCGTCCTTCGGGGTTGGGACTAGGAAGTAGGGTGTCAAGGCTAGGGAAAAACTTGGGCGATCGATTTGTGCCGATTGATCGAGACTTGAGCAATCATTTCTTGTGGGAGAACAAGATTAGGAGTGTTTTTTCACATTGAGAACGATCAGGATTTTTTTTGACACAATCAAGTTGAGTTTTTTTAACTAGAGATTGAGTATTTTTTTTAATAAGGAATTAAGAAACAGTAAAACTCAACCATCTAGGAACACGTACAGTGATTTGGCGTCTAGAACCGTCCTATCTGTCCGAAGAACAGTGCAGATCAACCTGCTAATCCTGAACGGTCATTCAACTCGTTTTCCTACAATCTTGCCGAACGGGCTGTCACAATGTTTTGGGGCTGCTACTCCTCAAATCGAGTTAGCCCACTCCTGATTCGTTGGGCCACCAAATCTCGCCATATGGGCCTTACCGGTTTGGCCTTATTGTTTTCTTAGTTTCTTCCAGACGCTGTTATCGCATCCCCTCTCTGCTTGTTCTTGTTTCCTCTCTCTCCCCTGCTCGCAGGGAGGTTTCTCTTCTGCCCGCACTTCAACCATCGCTGCTAATCCCGCCAGCGAAGAACCAACGAGATCAGGTAACCGACGTATTATGCCTTCGGGTTGAAGATTCTCCCTCTATTTCGCGTTGATTCTGAAGATCCTGCCCATATCGATAGCCACGGTTCGGATGGCGTGCAGGCTGCGGGAGTTGGTTCCCTCCATGCGGGCCTAGGATTCTTAGATTCGCCTGTGGACCGGATCCACCATCTAGGGAACGCCTACCGTTCGCTCGTATGTGCCTCGTCGTAATCATGGCCTGCAAACTGAAATTGCCAGCGTCCTAATCATGGTGGTAAAAGTTTCGACCCTCTACCTCCTGTAATTATGGTCATTAATTTCAGCGTTATCGTCAGTTCTCTTTTGTCCTCGATATATGTTGCGCAGCGAGCAATCGTCTCTAGAGCAGCATGCTCATCCTTTCACCTATTTTTCCTTCTTTTGATTTCCTATCCTTTGAGGATTGGTTATCCAATGTGCTTAATTCTTTCTTACCGCAAGCATCAAGGGCATTCTCATTGCAACCATAGGCTGAAACTTTAAAAGTGTTTTTGCAGGCAAACCTAGAGCTCGGTTTATCTCTGTTGACCAACCAATTGACATATGGAAAGGTCTGCTCTCCAAATTACTTTTGGCAATTAGTTACGAGTTTTTTTGGGACCTCTATACAGAAAAAAATAGCAATATTTTTGTCAGCAAGAGGCGCAGCCTAATAAAGAAGGAAAGATATGATGTATCTTGAACTATCCAGGAAGGAATTCGGTGGGCTACTCCAGCGCAAGATGAAGCTTGGCTCCAGGACCGACGCCTTCCAATTCACATTATATTGGTTGATGCCTTCATTGTAAGTCATCTTCTTTTGAAGCTTTGTGGTCAAATCTTTTGTAAGACATATGTATAGCCATGGGAGTAAAAAAATCCATCATCTCTGACTCCGACATAGTTAGAATTAGTTGTGCATGTGACAAGTGACATGATGTTTTTTCACATTCAGACATGTTTCCTGTGGGTAAATCAAAAGCTGCTAGACTGGGAGCTGCATTTTGGTAGTGTATCCAGCAGCTAATGTATCCTGCATGCAACTAGATCTAAAATTTTCGCTATGATGAGTTTGATTCCAGTAAGCTTCGTAAGGATAAGGAAAAGCTGAATGTTAGTGCCCCTGAAATCTGCACAATATAGATACTTGTAATCCTCGGTTTCTATTTAACAGAAATAATACAATGGTTAGGCATGTCATCATGCGATGAACAATGGTACATGTGTGCTGTCAGATATTCAAAAATGCATTATGCAGGAATTGTTACAAGCACGTGAAGTATGCAAAGCTATATGGTCAATATAGTAAAAATCATCAACTAAATATTTAGAAGGATGGTACTACTTTTATATGCAAGTCTATGCACCATTCGTACACTGAGTTCTGGCATGTGATCTGACCAATAAAATTACTAAATGTACTAATTGATGTTTTCCTGCCATTTTTAATATAGACCAGCTATATTCTATTGTGATAGCGCTACGACTATGAGACAGATATAGTGGAAAATGGCTGACTTATTGCACAGCATAATAAACAAATCCCCTAGCTTATGGAGAATTCATCTAATAGATATCTAGGGGAGCATGTAATATGCTCATGTTCACTTGTCTCTACTTCGTATTTTTTCTAATTCCTTTATTTAATCATAAGCTCAGTTTCATTTTCCCAAAACATCTGCAAGTTACACTTGGAGTTTCCTCACTGATCTATAGGTCCTCTGGGAGAAAATAATGCGGATCAAATGGAATTCCCCATGGGAGATGGGAAAAAATATTTTATACATCTAAAGACTGCCAACGAAAGTACTTAAGTAAATGGTTTCTTCATGTACTAACGTTATTGGTAGGGTGGCCCTGAACTGGTCTTCGCTACTGCTGATGTTGTAGGCGCTCCTTATGTTTCAAAATGATGCTAAGCTCCATTGAGGAAAAAGAAATAACATCTATTTATTTTGGGAGGTTATGGCAAGCAAGTATAGTATAAGGTAAGTCGCTTATGCAAGTGAAATTCATCATGTAGTCGATTAGGAGTGGTACATTTTCACGAGCAAAAGCATAAAATTGTGCTTTTCCCTTGTATTATTTTCACCTTCCAATTATGGTGGTGAGCATAAGACTTTTCCCTAGGTTGTGCTGAGGCACTAAGCAAATCCAATTACCGAGATCTTGAAATCGGGTCAAATAGCTTTCTTTGTCAAATATTTAGTCAATTCTTTTGTCTTGTTTCAGAAGTGAATTTCATGCTTTCTACCACTAGGGCTTTAATTGTCGAACGCAACTAACCTGACATGACACTTGGTGAGCCGAGTCCTGCCATTGCTTGAATAAAACAAAGAGATATTATATTTTTCTATGCTTGAATACTATGGATATCTCTTACCCGTGGTGCAGTGATGGGTTATGGTATTCTCCAAGCCGTGTTGGTGAATGGCAAAGTTTGTAAGACAGAAAGCTGTAAATGCGTATGCAAGATCATGCTTCTATGTGGGTGCACAAAACTGAATGTGTGGATGATCAGTAAAACAAGTCCTTCATAATATGTCCCATTGGTCAGGACTGATCGGAAGTAATTATGTATGATGTGCTTTATGTTTGATCGTATCTTAGAGAAATTAGTATGTATGTAACTTAAATAAAATTAACACGATAGGCAAAAGAATGTTGAACGATTGATGTGCGCTTGGAAATGTAGATTGGTTGATCAAATCCTTATTATACTAATATCCAATGTATAAGGTTTGTTTGGTCTGCTCTATTCCTATATTTTTATCTTTCATGTTTCACGTTGTTGTATATGTACATCATCAATACATTAAAGACCGAAATTATATTGAAAAAGTGGACGGGCGCGGCAACGCGCGCTATCATGGTCTAGTTAGGGACATTAAAACTGGTACAAGAGAGAGCTCTCTCACTATCCCAGTGATTTTGGCCGTCCAATTGTGCCGTCTGTTGGTTTTTGGCCATCGGATATCTTTCAATTCTGGCACTGGCCAAGCTGTCCCCCAGGAAATGCTATTATGCGCATCAAATTGGCATGTTTCAATCAATTGGGCCGAAAAATCACGCTAAAGCCCAGCCAGACATACACACAGTAGAGTCAGGTCAGGTCGAGCGTCTCCTCTCGCCGACCCTTTCGCTTCATCTCTCTCGTGGTCGCTGCGCCTCCCGAACAAATGATGCCGATGTGGGGCCTCCCATCAGCACTGATCGCTCCTCCCATCGGCACAATAGATGTGGGAGTGTATGATTGCTCCTACCATCCCAACGATGCCAATCAGCGCTGCACGGGCTCCCTCTTCCTTGCCTTTGTCGTGTATCCTCCCACGGTACCCCTCTCCTCTCGTGAGCGCTAGGTGTGCCACCGCCGCCGCCGTTCCTCCATTTCCTCTGGCTCGCAACCCCTATTGTTGCCACCGTCTCCTCTCATCCTTTTTGGATTATTCTAATTGCATAGCATCTCTACATCAGGTGATTACAAGTACGAGGTATTGATTATTTGTATTAGGTAAATTCCTTTCTTACTACTGAATTCCTCTTATTTGTTTTTCATCTTCCAGATATCAAAGATGTCTTGAATACTTGATGCACTGTAAGAGTTGATTGCGTGATGTTGTTCTGTTATGAAGTTTTACTCTGATTTTTTTTATAGGTGCTGAACGAAATTCCCCCATAAGCGAGGTTAAGTTCTGTTGTACTAGAGTTGCAAGGTGGATATGGAAGAAAAATTTACGCACAGGTGTTGATTTCTATAAACTTGCATCTATTATGTGTAGACGACTGAATCTTGGTGATGCATCTTTTTCAGGGACAGAACTATGTGCTATCAAAAGATGTGTTGACTGTTCAAAAGTATGTGATCATCGAGTGTGAGACGTTAGGCAAGAATACACGGTATTTATTGCTATACGTGCACTAATAAGATGTGCTGACTGTTCATGTTCCTACAGTAGGCTCATATTTTGTTATAGAAAAAACTTCAGAAGTATTCAATGGTTTCTATTGACATTAATTTTCTTTGAGGCTGGTGATGAATCTACGTCAGAACAAGGGCACTTTTTTTTTTTTGCATAAAGAACGGCTATTTACTTAAACTTTGACATCCTCAGTACACAAAAATTGCCGCATAAACTCCGGAGCAACATCATGAAAACTATAAAGTTCACAGAACAAGGGCAAGTTAAGGATTGGAGGTGATGCTCTCTCTTCTCAGTTTCGACGACATGCCAGATATACTCAAACCAGTTTCCCAACAATTGATACTTATAGTTGATTGATCAGCCCATTGATAATTATAGTTGATTGAGTAGTACAGGAAAATGTTACATGCAATTTAACTACTTCAATAGATTAAGTATGGATTTTTTCAGGTCGTAGTATAAATTCGGAACATATTGGAGAGGAAAAATATGACAAGAAATTTTGTTTGGAAGGTTATGTGGATCTTTTTATTTTTAAAACTTTTATTAAGATCGATATCTTTAAAATGATCCATATAGAAAGGATAAAAAAGTTTTTTAATACTTGCAAATCGTGAATTCCATGAGAAGTTTTTAAACAACTATTAACATTACAATTAGTGAATTCCTAATGTTTGATACTTGTTCTATGGTTACTTCATAATATTGTTAGAGTTAGACTGGATATAGCGGGTTGTTTCACATATAAAATTGCGTCTACGCTACGATACGCCTTGGTTTCTCACATATTTTTTTGCAGCATGTAATGGTAGGCACTGTCGCTTAACTGTTGAGTCTGAAGGACTGAAAGGAAGAGCTTACATTATATGCAGAAAATAAAATTTGACTAGATGTGGAGGTAATTTCACTTAGTTGTGGACACTAAATAATTGATATTACGGTATGTAATTTTCAAAAACAAAACATTATCTTATTCTAGGTACGGTCTTGACCAGTATTTCATCCTCTTTATATGGGATTTTCAACAGATATGATAGTATTGGTTGATTTTCTAGATATAATACCTTGGGTAGCCATTAGACTTCTTAAGCCATTCTCTGAGTGTGTGGTATACGTCTTCAATTTTTTTGATTTTTCCTTCTGTAAAACAAATTACGGGGAAGTAGTTTCCTTCAAATCTATGTGATTTACCTTCAATTGATCTTCCTAAGCCTCATCTTGCATTGAGTACATTTATGTTCCTTTGCTAAAGTGCACACGTGGAAATGTTCCTTGGCAGCTACATCCACCCTCCTTGGAATTTTTGTTTTCTCACTCAGGATAGATACCTATATAGGAGAAACATCAACAGAGCCGCAACTTTTTCATTTTCTTTGGCTGCCCAATGTGTCTCCTACACTCTTTGATTTTTTTTTCCACATTAGAATTTTTGTTGGATTTGTTTCATGTTTTTTTGTATAAGGCCTATCCCATATCACTAGTAGGGAAAGGCTCACCGCCGGCACACCCAAAATATCTACCACCGGTGAGTTGCGGTTCGCCGGTGACAATCTCGCCGGTAGTAATTCATTACCTCCGGCGAACTACACAATTCGCCGGCGATAAAAGCGCATACCACCAGCAAGTATCCCAATTCGCCGGGGATAATGTCCACTAACACTGGTGCACTGCTTTTCGCCAGGGGTAATAAAATGTGTTGGCTAGCAATATTATGTATCAGAGCAAAAAAATTAATAAGAAATAGACAGAATACAAAGACGAATACACAATATACAAGATATTGATAACAAAATACATATTAACACAGGAAACAGTAGCAGTATCCACCAAATGTTCAATATAGCTAGAACATTGGTTTAACATTGGTTCATATAGCATTATCTAGAGTTCACTCATCTTCACCCTCGTCGGAAGAGTCAGGAGGAAATAAATTGAAATAGATGATGCCATAAGTATGACTGAGAAAAAACTTGAACTCTCGACCCTCTTTTATGTCGTCGTACAAGACGAGGAGTCTGTTCCATCCAGGACCACTAAAATATGTTCGGGCCTCCTCGTTGGTGACCCTAACCTGGTATGTCCTATCGGGATGAATATGATGCGTCAAAGTGACACTAAACACGGCAACCTCATCCATGCTTCTATGGAGATGGTCCATGAAGCTATGTCGTGCACCGCAAGGGATTGACTGAGTAAAATTATAGGACAGAACAATTAATCATGATTTTCATTGAACATATATATATATTTACATTCTCCACATGAATTTTAGAAAACATGCGGTTCTAACACCAAAGTTCACAGGGAGCGGTATGGTAATCTTCTTGTCCATGCAATGCCAACTATGTTGACCACAATTGCCGAATGCATGTATAGAGTAAACGACATATAATACGATGGTCTCAACTACATAGCTAGCTTACTGTTGGATATCATCATCAGGGGCCGTGGACATGTAGTAGATTACGGCTGTTTGATGAATGAGAAAGATCTTTATCTTGTCTCCGTATTGCATGTCATGCTCATTCAAGAAATTTATCCAGCTAGGTCCACTGAAAGATGTCCTGATCGCTATGTTGGTGACTATAACCATGTAACTCCTATAAAGGTCAGCATCTGACATCAAAGTGACCTCAAACATGACATCGTCAATGGTGTTTCTATGAAAATGGTCCATGAAGTCCCGTCGCCAAGCGCAAGGGATTGACTGAGTAAAACAATAACAATACAACAAAGTCCATGGTTTTATTTTTGATTCTATATAGAAACATCCATGATACTATGTATCTCAGAGCACATACCATCCTAGCCTCAAACCCGGCAGGGAGCACTATGAGGAACTTCTTGTCCAGGCACCTTCCCAATGGTTGTGGACAGTTGTTGCACACTTGATCCATTCTATATTTATCAAGAAAGAAGGCGCATTGTAAACATAGTTATAAAGTAATTAAGTAGCAGGATAAGTAATATATGACAAGTAGCTGATCTACGTCTAGCAGGATAATTGATATATGTCAAATTCTAGCAGGATAAGTCTAAACTAATATATGACAAAGTCTAGCTAGACCAGGCGTCGTCGTCGTCGGACGACAACAGGTCAGCAGACGACGTGGGTGTGACGGTGAAGTCGCCAGGGCTAAACCCGTAATACGGGCCCTGAGGGCGCGTGGTGGAGGAGCCCGCGCCATCGGACCTAGAGGGACCCGCCTCCTGGACAGGTTGCTAGCGCGTAATGGCCGCCAAGACCTCAACTGTTGCGCCATCGTCACCATAGGATCCTCGCGGAGTGTCTGGACCAAGGGGACAACAAGTTGTCTCTTGACCAGTCGGTGCTCCTGCTCCTCTGCCATCGTGGCGACTCTCATATCCACGGGCCTATTCTGAATGGCCCTAGCTCAATCCTCGGGGAAGTTTAGGATCGCCTCGCCCCGAAGTGTTGGACTGCCATGCAGTCGTAGGCACGTTCTGCCTCCTCAGGGGACTGCCATGTCCCAAGGTGGTGCCTAATACCATCGACGGTGATCTTAGCCTCCCAAGTGGGGATCTTTGTTGGCTTCTTATACACACTGCGGTACTTCAGATCCCTATGCGCCATACTAATTAAAAAGACAATAATCATTAGACGTATAACAATTATGTGAGGAAAACTACAAATGATAATAGAATGGGACTATTACTCGTATACTAAGACAAACTGGTGATTCCCAGCTTAGTAACTCATGTATCACTAGTTAGATAAACTAAGACAAACTTTGTGGTATCACTAGTTAGATAACCTGGTATGTGTCGTGGTGGTGTCACGGCAGATGCCATGGATAGGCTAAAGGTGGGGACTAATACACGCTAGGGGAATCCAGGGAGGGATAGTGGAGTGATTCTCCACATAGAAGTTTGTATTGATTTCCTTCCAAGATTACAAGTGCTCGTAGAGCTGTATCAGCGAGAGGAGGAAGAAGGAGCTCTCTTACCCTCACCCACAGATCACACCTGAAACCCTAGCCAAAACAGAATAGAAGAAAGACCAACCCCTTCTACTGAAGCCCCAGCCCCCCTTTTATAGAGGAGGCTCGGTTTCTGCCTAGGGCATAAGTGGAGGCATATTCCTAAGAATATGCCTCCTCCCAAAGTGGTAAGCCGACCGGGGTGCTTTTTCCCCCGCGTCACACTTGCTTTTGCTACGTGAGCCTCTACGGTGCCCGCGTCAGCCGGCATGGGCGTCGTCACCCCTGTCGGCCATGACCCGGTGGTCCTGCTCTTGTCTGCTTCGCTCATGCAGTGCGTACCGGGCCCTCTTTTTGACCAGCAAGATTCCTTCCTTCTCCTAGAAGCCAAACATGACCCGGATCACAGCTGATCCGGGCACCCCTGTTCCTGCATACAAGTAAACATATACTTCCGACTTACTGCTTAAGTCGGTTGAGACTTAGTTAGGCGAACATCCCCTGGTCCGGGTCACTCCGTGATTCGGTCGGCCTTGAGGTGACCCGGCCAGCATCTGCTTTGTCCTTGCCTAACCTCGGCTAATTCAGCCTTTATACCCCGACGTGACCCTACCCGGGGGTATCCCCCCAACATTAGTCCCCGAAGCTGGTGCGGTCTTAGCTGCTTTGGCCGCTAAGGCCACATCAGGTTCAATTCTGTGCTCCGGTCGTTATTGCCGAGTTACCTCTTTACCTCGGATTATATGGATTTACGTTCCCTTCGCACATTCCAAGTTTTCACTTGCCGCCGGGTTACCACAGTTTCATCCGGGTCTTATTTCCTTCTCTCGTACGCTAACCCACGTGAAGGGTAATCATTATGTCGTCTTATTTTAAGGGCCTGCACAGCAACCGCCGCAGTAATTGTCAGTTATCACTGTGCGTGGGTCACGTCATGCCTGCCTCCTCGTTTCTCGCATCATAGTGTCACGTCATAGGATTCTCTCCGCTCTGTGGCCCTCCATGTGGCTCCCCGCTGATTGGTCCGGAAAGGTGATACATGGCCACTACGTGTGGCGGGTCCGCAGGATACGATCCCACTCACCGCTGGTGGGAGTGGTTAAATAGCAGGGGGGTGCTTCCCTTAGGGTCTTTCTCCTTCTACGCCCCTCTGCTCGTTGCCCTTTTTCTTCATCTTCCTCGTGACCGCGCTGCCGCCAGTGATACCAAATAGCAGCGTCGCCGCCGCGCTTCTCCGTCGCACCTCTGCGTCGCCACCACCGCGACGCAAATCTCTCGCCACGGGTCCTCGTCAATCCCGGCCACTGTCCCCCGCCGCCTCCAGTGCCAGCGAGGGCCTCGAGGACCAGATGACAGAAGAAGAACTCATCGTTGCTGAGCAGGAGATGGAGGAGGACGCCGCGGTGGCGGACCGTGGCGCGTGGGCCGGGTCATGGGTCTGTCAAGATGATCTTGACTGGCTTTATCGAACCAGGCGCATTCCCGCCGGCGTCGCCGCTCGTCTCCCTTCTAATGAACTGGCCCCCTCACCCAATCCGGTGAGTTCGTCGTCTTTTTGTCCCACTTCCAACGAGGCTTCGGGTTGCCGGTGAGCGACTTTTTCCGGGACTGGCTCAGTACATACTAGCTCCAGCTGCACCATCTTCCAGCCAACGCCATCACTTCTCTCTTTGCCTTTGCTTCTACGATCGAAGGCTACGCCGGACTGTGGTCCATGAAGGAGCTATGGATCCGGTTCTTCAGCCTTCGTCGCAATGTCATCCCCAACATCCACGCTGATCCGGAGGACAAACAGCTCACTCAATTCGGAGCGGCTTCCATTTCACCCTGGAGGTTTTCTGTTTTCCCCCGGGTCACCGGGTTAGAGTCCTGCAAAGGATGGGCCCGGACTTTCTTCTATGTTCGGAATACGGGCACTAAAGACTTGATCCGGTTGCTCCCCTATACTCCGGGTCCACCTAACCCGGATTTGTGGGATGAGATCCCCAACAAGCCCACTGCCCTGGCCAATCAAGTCAACAAGATGTTCGCGGAGCTGAAGAAGCTCGGGCTGCGCAACAAGGATGCCATGCTCACTTTCGTGCGCAACCGGATTTCCCCCCTCCAGAAGCGCACCCACATGGTGTGCCACATGAGCTTCGCCCGTGAACCTAACCGGACCTCCTCCTTCGAGCTGAGCAACACGGAGATCTACCGCCGGGTTAAGGCTCTTTTCACCACCCACAAGGACTTCTCCTCTGAGTGGACTTGGGGAATGGAGCATTACTACCACGATAGGCTTCCTCCCGTGGTAAGCTTCATGTTGCGAACTTACTCCGGACCAATTATATGTCAGTTATTGTTGCATTTTTGACTCTTTTGTTCATTCCTTTCCTCGGCAATTTCTTCAGCAGACCATCAAGGACGACACCGATCCGACCCTTAAGTGGGCGCCGGACCGGGAGAACCCGGATGAGGAGGAGCCAGACCAGGAGATGTTCCTCCTAATGACCGACGCCACGAAACGACCCACGGGTAAATCCTCTTCCATTAGAGATTGGCCCGATGATGAAGATGACTCGGATGTCAAGGTGATTGAACCTGTTGAGGCTGTCCCCCTTTCTTTTGCTTTTCCGCCATCAGCTCACCCCGGTGGTCATATCCACGAGGATCCTCCCCTCGCTACGGGCGAACCTGTTCCGATGGCTCCGAAGAAGAAGCGCGGGGCTGCTTCAAGTTCATCCTCCGGACCTTCTCAGCCCGCTAAAAGGCGAAAGAAGTTCGGGGACAAGACTGCCTCCAAGCCAGCAGGCAAGGCCCTAGCACGAAGGGCTCGGAAACCCAAGGAGGCCCAAACCTCGGATGCGTAAGTTGTTTTGCCTTCTGTAACTTGCTCTCCCTTGCATCGTTGTGATTTCTCTTCTAACACTATTCTCTTTTGCAGGGCTCCGGTGGAGGTCCCTCAAAGTGGATCGAGCATCTCTTCACCTCTCTGACCCAGCCCTTCTCCCCATCGCAACGACGAGTCCCGTCCGCTGAGCCCTATTCCAGAGGGTTCTGTGGCCGCTCCGGGTTCTGCTCCACCTCGGCAAGAGGGGGGTAACCTTGGAGCGGGGGAGACCGGCCCAGCCGAGGTGACGGCATCCACCACTTCGGCATCGCCGCAACCAGCATCCACTGAAGCAACTTCGGCTCCAGCACCAGTACCAACAACCAGACCCGTACCAACACCAACTCCGGCATCAGCACCAACTCCGGCTGCTAAAACATCAGCAGCAGCACCAAGTCCAGCCCCAAGAGCATCAGTGCCTAGCTCCTCTGCCTCGTCCGAGTCTTCTCAACCTCGGCGAGGAACCACTCCGGCCGCTCCTAAGGGAAAAACCGCTGCGTGGGCTTCCTCTTCCCAGCAATCCAAGGAAAAGAAGACTCCGGACACTACCAAGCCACCATCCGTCGAAGCCGGGCAGCGTACCCTTGTGTCAATGCTTCCCAAGAAAGCACCAGCAGCGAAGGACGTGCCTGCCGAGCCAACTGACACACAGCAAATGGTTCTGCACACCAGCCCAGCCCTTGCCTTGATCGAAAGGAAAGAAGCGCATGCGAAGGGCTTGGTGGCGCCCCATATGCCCAACGGTGAATAGTACCCTCCGAGCTTAATCGAATTCGTCATGAATTGGAATAAGGCAGAGGTGGTTCAAGACACTGATCTGCCGGACGCTCAGATGAACACAGCCGCAAAGGCAATTAACCTCGCTGGGCAAATGATGGAGGTACGTCGCTTCCCCTTTACAAGTTGTAGATAGTAACCATTAGTCCCCGAGCCTCCGGGGGAGTAACTCGTTACTCGGCCGGATGCTCTGTAGAAAACTAATGTAGCTCCATGAGAACTTCGAATATGCACACACCTAGAGCCGGGTTAAGTTCCACTTGGCCCGGATTTTAGTACACTTCGAATATGCACACACCTAGAGCCGGGTTAAGTTCCAGTTGGCCCGGATTTTAGTACACTTCGAATATGCACACACCTAGAGCCGGGTTAAGTTCCACTTGGCCCAGATTTTAGTATACTTCAAATATGCACACACCTAGAGCCGGGTTAAGTTCCACTTGGCCCGGATTTTAGTACACTTTGAATATGCACACACCTAGAGCCGGGTTAAGTTCCACTTGGCCCGGATTTTAGTACACTTCGAATATGCACACACCTAGAGCCGGGTTAAGTTCTACTTGGCCTAGATTTTAGTACACCTCGAATATGCACACACCTAGAGTCGGGTTAAGTTCCACTTGGCCCGGATTTTAGTATACTTCGAATATGCACACACCTAGAGCCGGGTTAAGTTCCACTTGGCCCGGATTTTAGTACACTTTGAATATGCATCGAGCTAACTTGTGTTTGTCCTTTTCAGGTGACCACCAATCGCCGGAGTGCTGAATTCCAACGCTTGCTGGATACCCACAAGCTGCTACGTGCAAAGCATGCTGCACTTATTGTGGAATACGAGAAGAGGGGTAAATTTCTTCCTTAGCGCTTCTTCATTTTGCTTCATTTTCCTTTGCTAGACTAACCTCATCATTCGGTTTCCGCAGCTGGGGTGGAAGCTGAGAACATCATTATGCGCAAAAATCTGGAGCAGATCAAGGGTAAGTCATTTCTTTCCGACTTTTCTGTACTTTCCATTCCCTTTTCTCCTTGGCTCGGCCAACATTCATACCTCGGCTCTGCTGGGCCAACACACTATTTCAGCATCGCTTGAAGATAGTGTGCCCGTGCCTGATATGATGCTGCATTTTCTCGAACAAGCAGGGCAGCACCAAGCCGAGCTTAAGAAGAAAGATGACGAGCTCGCCCTCCTCCGGACCAAGGACGATGAGATTTCTAGGCTCAAGGCTGAGATGGAGAAGATGAAGGCCCAGCACCAATCCGAACTTCAAAAGGCTGGCCAGAATTTCATAGAAGAGCACGAGCGCCTCAACCTCCAGATCGCCAAGGACCAGGATCATCTCAAGGAGTCCGGCATCCAGCTTGGGTCGGCGAACGCTGATCTTGAGCAGCTCCGGAAGAGACGTGATGACTGCACCAAGGAGTTGTCCCGGATCCTCAGTCATATATCTCGTAAGTTTCTTTCCCTTTTCCGACCTACTTCTCCGGGTTACTTCATATGTCTTTTCTTGACCTTTCTCCATTGTCTCGTTTCCAGGCAAATTTCCAGAGGGCACTCCTATCGCGAGCGCAGCAGTTGCCAACTTCCGCCGACAAACGGGTACTCCGGTCACTTCTGATAGTGAAGGGATTCCTTACGACCTGGAGGACCTGTTGGTCAGCTTATCATCTCGCGTGGAGCTCATCAAGAATTACGGCAAGGACATCCTCGGCGCTGCATCTCGCATCTTTAACACTTTCTGGCCCGGCGAAGAAGCCTCGGAGACCACCGCACTTCTCATTGAGAAGTTAATGGAAACCGAGACTCAGCTTGACCTTTGGAGAGAGTCCACTGGACGTGCGGCAGCTGATACCATCCTTCACCACATACTCACGTGGTACGAGAAGATTGATGTCAACCTCCTAACACGTCTGCGCACAGGATCCAGATGGACCAATGACCCGGAGTGTGTAGCTCGGTGCCAGGCTTGTGCCTGTAGCCTCATTGAATACGCTCCCATTCATGAATGGGTTGAGGGGCCGAGCTTCCTGGAAGCTGCCGGAGACGAAGAGGTTGAGCACGGTGAAGATGGCTCGGATGATGAAGGAGAAGATGATGCCTCTGATATTGAGGGCAGCGAGGACGCTGCCGAACTTCCTCCTCCTGCTGCTCCTTGAGCTAAAACACTTAAAAATTTATCAGATCCCCAGTATGCCGGGTGGAGTTGTATTCCAAACACATGTGATATTTTGCTACTAAGTTCTTATGCCGAATTAACCTGGGCGTAGTCCCCGAGTTTCTTTTTCTTGTTCGTTCAATCTCTTGGCTCGGTTCATGTCTACCTTGATTCGGTTTTATGACTTACGAATCCGAGATTCAAGAATTGTCTTAACAATACTGGGAAACTTTTAGACTTAGCACCAAAATAAAACTGCATGATAACTTGAAAATAAATGCAGGGTTATTTCGAAAAACAAACGTCGGGTCGAATAAATTCTTCTCCTTAATCGTTTTTCATGTGCTACGCAATTCCAAACTTGTTCTCTTGCTTGCCATGACGCCAATTCTTGTTGGACAGCAGCAAGTCGAAGAGTTGGGTTTTTGGTGCTCGCACACTACTAATCCGAGTTAAGTAGAATAACTTATTCCAGCTGACGCGCAAAAAACAACAAACATTATTAAGGCAGTCCCCGAGTTACTGCTCGAGGTGCCAACATTTCATTGATAAGCTCAGTGTCGACATACATACCGACATATGAGATAACTCGGATACATAGACTTCTTAGCTAAGTGTAGAAAGGACGAAGTAGAGCTATATTCCATGGTCGCTTGGATTCCTCTTCGGACCTGTCCGCCTTGTTCTTTTCCTGTGGCTTTGCATCTATAAGATAGTAAGAATCATTGTGCAATGCTTTGCTCACGATGAACGGCCCTTCCCATGGGGGGATAACTTATGCATGCCCGTAGTACGTTGTACCAACCGGAGCAGCAAATCGCCTTCCCGAAAGACCCGGGGGCACACTTTCCGGCTATGATAGCGTCGGAGATTTTGCTGATATATGGCGGATCTGGACAGTGCTAGTTCTCTCGCTTCTTCCAGCAGATCAACATCATTTTGCCGGGCTTCTTGCACTTTGGCTTCTGTGTATTGGGTGACCCTAGGCGAATCATGCTCTATGTCGGCTGGTAATACAGCTTCTGCCCCATATACCAGAAAGAACGGCGTATAGCTTGTTGATCGATTCGGAGTTGTTCTTAAACTCCACAGTACTGCTGGTAGTTCTTCTATCCAGCACCCCGCTGACCTTTGCAGTGGCTCAACGAGCCGGGGTTTTATCCCGGATAATACTAATCCGTTGGATCTTTCCACTTGCCCGTTCAATGCAGGGTGGGCTACCGAGGCTACATCCAGCCGGATCCTCTTATCCCGGCAGAAACGAGCAAATGCTCCTTCCGCAAAATTTGTGCCATTGTCAGTTATGATACTGTGGGGATAACCGTACCTCAAGATGATATCTTTGAGAAACGTTACGGCCGTAGCCCATCACATTTTCTTATAGGCTTTACCTCAATCCACTTCGTAAACTTTTCCACCATTACCAGAATGTGAGTCATATTTCCCCTTACTGGTTTGAACGGGCCAACCATATCCAAGCACCATACGGCAAATGGCCAAGTGATTGGTATGGTCTTGAGTTCCGACATTGGCATATGTGTCTTGGTAGCGTACCTCTGACAACCATTACATTTTCTCACCAGATCTTCTGCTTGCTCTAAGGCGTTTGGCCAGTAGAATCCGTGCCGGAAAGCTTTTTCTACCAAGGCTCGGGATGAGGCATGATGCCCGCATTCCCCCTGATGTATATCTCGGAGGATGTCAAGCCCTTCTTCTGGGTCAACACATCTCTGGAGGACATTGGTCACACTCCTTTTGTATAGTTCGGAATTGATGATCGTGTAAGCCTTTGCCCTCCTCCGTGTTTGCCTGGACAACACTTCCTCAGTGGGTAACGATCCGTCCTTCAGGAACTGAAATATAGGTAATGCCCAAGTTGGTATCGTTCGCACAGGGAATACATCCTCATCAATCTCCATTTGATCCACTGGCATAACTTCAACCGGATCACGCTGAGCAGTCCCCGGGTCTTGCGGAGCAGTCCCCGGGTTTACTGAAGTAGTCCCCGGGTTTGCCGAGGCAGTCCCCGGGGTTCGCGCACCACTTCCCATGTCAATGTCCATGGGCACAGCTCCGGATTTCGTGTCCTCCGGGATATAGATTGACTCGGATTCTGGGGATGGCCTGATGGATGGTTTCCTGAGGTGCTCTAATGCTACACCCGGTGGAATTGCTTGTCGGGTTGACCCGAGCTTCGACAGCATGTTGGCAGCCTCATTTTCCACATGGGGTACATGGTGAAATTCGCATCCCTCAAAGTAACCAGATATCTTCTGCACATGAAATCTGTACACTGTCATGTTTGGATCAAGGGCGTCCCACACTCCCGACACTTGCTGCACCACCAAATCCGAGTTACCAAAGCATATGATCTGACGTATCCCAATTTCTTTTGCTACCTTAAGCCCATGCACAAGTGCTTCATACTCAGCGACATTGTTTGATGCGGTGAAATGGATCTGCAGCACATATTTCAACTGGTCCTTCTTTGGCGATGTGAGTACAACTCCGGCACCTAGCCCGGTTTTGGTTTTTGATCCGTCAAAGTGCATTCGCCAATAGTTCGGATCTGGAAGTGGCAGTTCGTATTGTACCTCGGCCCAATCCACGAAAAAGTCCGCCACAGCTTGAGATTTGATGGCCTCTCTTCTGTCATATTGTGGCGCATAAGGAGCTAGCTCAATTGCCCATTTTGCAATTCTGCCACTCGCATCCTTGTTACTCATTATCTCGGATATGGGGGCCTCACATATGACTCGGATAGGATGCTCCTCAAAGTAGTGCTTCAGTTTCTTGGCGGCCATGTACACGCCATATGCCACCTTTTGGTAGTGTGGGTAGTTCTGCTTTGAGGCAGACAACACCTCGCTCAAGTAATATACTGGCCTTTGCACCGACTTACCTTCCTCGTCGCGCTCCACCACTATCACTGCACTTACAACTCGGTTGGTTGTGGCTATATAGAGCAACATTGGCTCCTTCGATAGTGGTGAGGCTAGCACTGGTGCCGTGGCTAACATTTTCTTCAGGTGGGTAAAGGCTTCATCGGCCTGTGGCGTCCAAACGAACTTATCCGAATTTTTCATGAGTTGGTAAAGAGGCAACGCCTTTTCTCCCAACTGACATACAAACCGACTTAACGAGGCCAGGCAACCTGTGAACTTCTGGACATCGTTAAGACACTTCGGCAGTTCCATTCGTTCGATGGCCCGGATTTTGGTTGGGTTAACCTCGATACCTCGGCTGGAAACAAGAAAACCGAGCAATTTCCCAGCCGGGACACCGAAGATACATTTTTCCGGGTTAAGTTTCATCCGGAACCTCCTTAGGTTCGCAAACGTTTGCCTGATATCGTCAAGGAGCGTTTTGCTTTCCTTGGTCTTGATAACCACATCATCCATGTACACCTGTACATTTTGACCTATTTGGTCGTGCAAACATTTTTGCATACATCTTTGGTACGTTGCCCCTGCATTACGTAAACCAAACGGCATGGTGCGATAGCAATAAGCCCCATACGGGGTAATAAATGCAGTCTTTATTTGATCATCCGGATTCAGAGGTATCTGGTGGAAACCAGAATATGCATCAATGAATGACAATAATTCACACCTAGCAGTTGAGTCTATGACCTGATCTATTCTTGGCAGCGGAAATGGATCTTTTGGACACGCCTTGTTCAGGTTCGTGTAATCGATACATATGCGCCAAACCACTGCCACGTTCGGGTCATCCTTCTTCTTTTCCACCAGCACCGGATTAGACAGCCAATCCGGGTAAAGAACCTCCATGATAAATCGTGCAGCTAGCAACCGAGCTATCTCATCCCCAATGACTTTCCTCCTATCTTCGGCGAAGCGTCGGAGAGGTTGCTTCACCGGCTTAGCTCCGGGTCTCACATTCAAAGAGTGCTCGGCCAACTCCCTCGGAACACCTTGCAAGTCCTGTGTGGACCAAGCAAAAATGTCCCGATTCTCACGGAGGAAGCTGACGAGCTCACTTTCCTATTTATCATTTAACCCGGCACCAATTGTTACGGTGCGCTCTGGGAACATGTCATCAACAGGAACCTTCTTGGTATCTTTCGTGGCCTGGAAAGAGACACTTCCATGCGGGCTACTTAGCACCGGCATATACTGTTGCGCGGACTGAGCCAATGCTGCCACTTCTTGAATTTTCCTTTTTTCCTGTGCAATCACAAGTGACTCGGCTAAGTTCGACCCGGCTGACGCACACTCCATCGAACGTCGGAAATCCCCTGCAATGGTTATCACCCCGTTTGGTCCGGGCAACTTCATCTTCAAGTAGCTAATATGACAACTTGCCATGAACTTGTTCAGCGCTGGCCTTCCGAGTAACGCATGATACGCGCTTTCTAAGTTCACCACTTCGAACTCCAGATTTTCAGTTCGGCAGTTGTCTCTTGTGCCGAACAACACGTCAACCCGGACTTTGCCTATTGGCTCGCAAGAAATACTGGGCACAATACCATGGAAAGTTGTCCTCGTGGGCTGTAGCATGTTTTCCGAGATGCCCAACTTACGCATGGTGTCCGCATACATGATGTTAATGCTACTGCCATTGTCGATCAACACCTTTGAGAACCTTACATTAATGCTAGGTCCAATGAGCGTCGGATCCAGCACCAGTGCATACGAACCAGGGCTTGCCATGAGCTTGGGATGATCCCTGATGCTCCAGGTGATTTCCTGGTCCGACCATGGCATGAACCTCGTCACTGCCGGCATCACCGCATTCACCTCCATATGCCTACGCTGTAAGCTTTTTCTGTCAGTTTCCTCAGTGGTGAACACATAGTAGCTCTGATGATGCTCCCTGTACTCGTTTCTCCCCTCATTTCCGGGGTACCTCTGATCCGGCTGATGCTGATTTTCTACCTGATGCACTGCATCCCTTCTCTCATTGTTATCATACCTCGGCGGAGGGGGAGGCAACATTAGTTGTTGCGTGTTTGCTCCGGAGAGCAGTTGCTGCCGGGGTAACTCCTGCCGAGGCTGATCATTCCGGGGTGCCTGAGCATTCCCCAAACCACCTTGTTCGATCTTGCGCATCCACTCACATTGCCTCGTCGTATGACCCGCTAGGTTGTTCGGATTTGGTGTATGAAACTTACACGGCTAGTCCAACATCGACTCATAAGTATACCTCGGACGGTCTTTCCTTTATTGCCACTGCTTCTTTTGCTCTGGTGTCCAAGTCTTCTTGCCATCGTTTCTCGGAGTCCACTGCCCTCCAGTTTTTTGGCGTTGACTGTCCCCTGCTCCGGGCTGATCTTGACTCACAGCTGCAACTTGGTGCGAACCATACCGATGATCTAGTCTATCATCTCTCCTTTTTCCTCTATAGTCATTCCTTCGGGATGATCCGGCCCCATGTCTCTGATAGTACTCATCGTTTGACTCGTTTGATATGAGCCTAGGTTGAGTCGGATCACCCAGAGCATACGAATCTGCAATCCGGATCATCTCTGACAATGTAGTTGGCATTTTCCTTTGCAACTTCATCCACAGCTCGCTTCCATACCTGCACCCTTGTGCAAACCATACTATGGCCTGTGATTCAATCATGCCCTCACACGAATTTCTCACAGTGCACCACCGGGTTAAAAACTCCCGGTCCGTCTCATTTTGCCTTTGCTTGCACATAGCTAGGGTCTGTGGCATATTTGGCCTCTGATACGTACTCGAAAAATTGCTGATGAACATCTTCTCAAAATCTATCCAGCAGTTGATGCTTCCTGGTGGCAAATTGTTCAGCCATACCCTTGCCGGGCCTTCCAACATCTGGGGTACATATCGTACAGCCCATCTCAGGTTGCCAGTGGCAATTTTCACAGCCGTAGCATAATTTATCAGCCAGCCCTCCGGCTTTGTACTGCCGTCATACGTCTTCGTGCCTCTGGGTAGCTGAAAGTTCGGTACCGGTGGCTCCTTCATGATCCGGGGTCCAAAACATGTTGGGCCCGGTGGACCTTGACATTCAATTTGTTCCGACCTATACAGTCGATCCAGTTTCAACCTGGCGTCATCCAGCATCAAATCCCTGCTCCCCAATCTTGACCCTATCACATGATAGTTCGTCCTTGGGTATCCCGGGTTTGCCATTTCCGAGTCTCCATCATTATACTTGTCTTGCTCTCTTGGAGCGCCTTTCTGTTGCATACCTCGGCCGGTACTTTGCTCTTGCCTTGGTATATTCCGCTACTGCGGTTGTCCTGCTCCAGCCGAGTTTCGCTGTCCGGCATTGCTGTTGACGGCGTTCCCTTGACCGGCATTGCCTTGTTCACGGTTACCTCGGCCAGCTGCACCTCGGCTCCCACTCCGTCGATCATCGTTTTTCTGAGCTTCCTTTCCTTTCCCTGCCCGCGTCGGGTCATACGGGACGATCCGTTTGTTCCGTCTGGCCGAGGTTACCACCTCTTCTCTCCTTGGACCACCATGAGGAGACGATGCGGCTCCAGCGGATTTCTCCGGGACTCACCGCCGAATGGACGATCTTGGAGGCTCCAGCTCTCTCTGGGTTAGCCCTGAGCAGTTCCTCGTTTTGCCTATTCGCAATCCGAACCAGCTCGTTAACCCTATCTTGTTGTCTTTGCCGGGCTTCACCTGTTAGACCCTCCAACTCGGATGCAGCTGCATCCGCTGCTTTGAGGTTCTTTGCCGGGGTACTGTACCTCGGCAGCCCCACGGACAAATAGTTTTCTGATACCTCAATTCCAGTATCACCCTCTTTGTTCATCTCGCTCATGAGATTTCTCCCCTTCACTTTTACAGCGTCAACCTTGTTCGCCTTTGCATACTCGCGCAGCGTCATATTCAACGACTGCTGTGCCGCGGCTATCTTTTTTGCGCCCTCTAGGATTTTCTGCCTAGTTTCTTCCAGCTCGGCCTGCGCTCGAGCCGGATCTACCGCTGCTACTACAGGGTTTGCCAAGCTATCCATTGCTTCCCTCAACACGTTCTCTGGCCTCTCTAGTGGAGGACCTCTACCTTTCCTCGGTGCCTTAGGCGTTACCTCTGGATCTGGCGCCGGATCCTTGCTCGTGCCCGCACCTGGCGCGGTCATCATCACCTCTGCATGGTCCGGGGAGCGAGCGATACGCGTCCCGGGGGCCACGGTGAAGGGAGGCTCCCCCGCGTCGATGACGTGACGCGGATGAACACCTGACACGTCCACGGCAACGTAGACCTTGTGCGCGCCGAGCCTGACGAAGAGGCCATTGCGCGGAAGAGGGCGCGTGCCGAAGCAGCCAGCGTTGTCGCTGACGAAGTCCAACGCTCCAAAGCGCTGAACGAGCACGGAGACGATGTGCTCGCCGGTGCCGATGATGTTTCCCGTCCGGATCTTGACCCCCGCTAGCCCCACGGTGGGCGCCAACTGTCGTGGTGGTGTCACGGCAGATGCCATGGATAGGCTAAAGGTGGGGACTAATACACGCTAGGGGAATCCAGGGAGGGATAGTGGAGTGATTCTCCACACAGAAGTTTGTATTGATTTCCTTCCAAGATTACAAGTGCTCCTAGAGCTGTATCAGCGAGAGGAGGAAGAAGGAGCTCTCTTACCCTCACCCACAGATCACACCTGAAACCCTAGCCAAAACAGAATAGAAGAAAGACCAACCCCTTCTACAGAAGCCCCAGCCCCCCTTTTATAGAGGAGGCTCGGTTTCTGCCTAGGGCATACGTGGAGGCATATTCCTAAGAATATGCCTCCTCCCAAAGTGGTAAGCCGACCGGGGTGCTTTTTCCCCCGCGTCACACTTGCTTTTGCTACGTGAGCCTCTACGGCGCCCGCGTCAGCCGACATGGGCGTCGTCACCCCTGTCGGCCATGGCCCGGTGGTTTTGCTCTTGTCTGCTTCGCTCATGCAGTGCGTACCGGGCCCTCTTTTTGACCAGAAGATTCCTTCCTTCTCCTAGAAGCCAAACATGACCCGGATCACAGCTGATCCGGGCACCCCTGTTCCTGCATACAAGTAAACATATACTTCCGACTTACTGCTAAAGTCGGTTGAGACTTAGTTAGGCGAAAATCCCCTAGTCCAGGCCACTCCGTGATTCGGCCGGCCTTGAGGTGACCCGGCCAGCATCTGCTTTGGCCTTGCCGAACCTCGGCTAATTCGTCCTTTATACCCCGGCGTGACCCTACCCAGGGGTATCCCCCCAACAGTATGCTTAGGAAGTCAGATGAAAATGTAAAAGGGTAAAACATCAGGAAATATCAAGCCTTTACTTGATCTGATCCACATGACACAGCAAGCATCTCACACATAGCAACATGTGAGCGTGTTGTCAACACTAGAGAAGGGATAGCAGGTAGTAAAATGGGAGAGAGAATAGCCGCAACACATCTGCTAAAGTACTACTCATTTCTCCACCCAAGCAAGGACTCGAGCACTTCACCTAATCCATCGAAGCACATCACCTCCAACTCATATATTAGTTCAGGAGCACACCAGACAACCACAGTTCATCCATTTCATCAACCAAAAACCTTACCCAGCTCCTCGCCAATATTAGTTGCTTCACAGCCACCATAAGCACATCAGTAGAATTAGTCTAGTAGTACAAGGAAGAGCAGATCCATGAAGAGAAGGCCAAACAGAAGCTTGAGCAGTAAGCCATTAGCGGCAAGGAGGGAAAGGTGGATCAAGCTACAAGATCAATTAGCATCTGATCAAGAGCAGCTACACAAGATCCATAATCATAGCTCCAAGATAATCTATTCTACAACCTCAAGTTACTAAACATTCAAATCTAGTCCTAGTAAATGTTTTCTCAGTTCTATAACATAGATCACGGGGATATGATCCAAGGAGCTACAGGTGTTTAGGGAATAGAATATGTGCGATACTGTGGCAACCATATAATTCAGCATCACTAGATTATGTTTTGACATGACTTGGGGATCTATTGCTTCACCAAGCACAAGCACCAACAACACTAGTTTCTGATAAGCATATATGTACCATGTGCACACTCATATGAGGCACCACAAGAACAAATACAGTCTAGCAGTAGCACATGGGAACAAGTGTAAACAAATCTAAGCAAATTCCAAAATTATAAGGTCACCAACAAGCCATCCAAATAAACCATTATAGCAGATTTTATTCACAAGGAGCTGATAATATCACACCTAGATGCCCAAACAGCAAGTCTACAACCAACAGGTTGATAACACAAAGCTAGTCATAACATCTGTTCTTATTGTTTTAAGCAACTAAATCATTTGGGACAGAGCTCTCAGTACATCACCGGGGAAGTGGTGTCGAGGCTCGAATCCAGCAGCGGGGAGGGGGATTACTTTACCTCGCCGGTGGTCAACAACGAAGAGGTGGCAGTGCGGTGCTCCTGCTGCAGGACAGGCGCGGGATGGCGATGGCGAGGCTGGCCTCCTCCTCCTTCCCTTCGGCGAGACTAGCCTCCTTCTCCTTCCCTTCGGCGAGGTGGATGGTGAGGCGGAGGCGGAGCGAGGGGGCGCCTCCTCCTCCTTCCCTTTGACGATGAGGCGGACTGCTAGGGTTGCAAGTTGGGGATTTTCGTCGGTGATAGGAGAACTGTGAGATGGGGGTTAGTTGAGATGATGCGTTGTTACGGGTGGACCCGCGGCCCACTTACCCCTAGCGCCTAAGGGCCTTATTCGACGACGAGGCGCCCATCCAGCTCACCGTACCCCCGGCACCTATGGGCTTTATTCGTCAGTGGTAAAGGCCTGCCCATCCGGGGCACGCGACCCACAGCAGCCCCAACGCGCGCCTGGCCTGTTCGCCGACGGTAATTGGGCTAGCCCCGACGCTGCCATTTTTGTTTTCTCCGGCGGTAACACGAGGAAGGCCTGGATGGCCCTTACCACCGGCGACCCCCGTGCCCACTTCGGTGGTGGTAAGGAATCCGACTATATGGTTTTCCCTAAAGGAGTAATCAGCTGTGACACGAAAAAAACGAATCCTTTTGTAGCTGGTGTATACATCCGTTTAGTCATCTTATGGCGAAATGGAGCCTTATGAGCACAAAACCTTTAGTGATAAATTGTGGGACCTTTTTATCCCATTTTGATCATGAACTATATAATTGTTGGAAATATGCCCTAGAGACAAATAGTAATAAGGATTATTATCATATTTCATAAAGTTTATGATTATGTTTTATATCATGCTATAACTATATTGAAAGGAAAAGTCAATACACGTGTGATATATAAATAACCAGGATTTCCGGTGATACTCGAGTCATTGGTTCATTGGTCAACATATGATCAAGGTTTCCTGATCATGTGGCATTTATGCCAGTTGAAAATGGAGTCACATCATTGTGAGAATGAGATGATGAACTAATACCCAACCTAAACATCGTGATCCGATCTTGTAACGAAGTTCAAGTTACGATGATTAGAATAGACCTAGTGGATTATTTCTTAGACCGTGAGGCTATATCAATCACTGTCTCCCGAGGGTACTTTGATAGCATCAAATGTCACTTGGTTAAATAGTGATCATAAAGGTGTGTTCAGGTATTCGGAGGAACCGTAGATGCGATATATGTCAAGAGTCAAGAGCAGGATTTGTCCATCCATATGACGGAAAGATACTCGAGGGCCCACCCGGAGAAGTTATATCCAATAGCTGCACAGCGTGTGATTTGATCACAGGGATATCACTTGTCGGAACGAGTCAAGTAGCATTTGTCGGTAATGAGATTGAACCTGACATGGTGATGTCATTGATCAGATCTCGGACAATGCAAGTATCGAGAGACAAAAGGAATATGACACGACGTTCATGGTTCAAATGACGAAAGATTTCATGGAATGCACAGAGGTCACATGGCCATCCAGGTCCCTATGTTGATCATTGGTCTGGGAGAGTCCCGACCATGTCTGGAGTGTTTCCGAATCATGGGGTATCACGCTTAAGGGCTTGGTGATGCTTAGAGAGTGTTTACAGGATCAGTAGAATCACCGAAGAAAGAGAAGAGAGAAAACCGAAAGGGTTTCGGTAAGTCCGGAGGATGTCCGGAGTTGAGGTGGAAGGTGTTCCATAGCAACGGAAATTGAATAATATGTGAATGAATGTTAAATATTGATTTAATCATTTATTAATAATTATTTAATAAAAGAGAAATCAAATAAAGGGTTAAAATACCTTATTGTGCCAAATCCGGAGGGAGAAGGGCCCATGAGGGAAATGAGCAAAGGGAGGAGAGAGAAGGGGTGGCCGGCTGGGCCCTGGGCACCCCGCGTGGGGCTCAGATGGGCCTTGGCCAGCGGCTGCCCCCTCTCATCCCTCCTTCGTTTAGTCCCGCATGGGTAAGCTAGTTAGCTTGGGGGTGGGATTTCCCCTATATATAGTGGGGTATTTTGACCAAATAACACAACACAATATTCAATAAAGGTTTCCTCACTTTTGGGGAGACCTCCAATTGATATTCTCTCTCTCTCTCTCCCAAGTTCGGACTGCGCAAACGAGAGACATCTTCACCACAGAGTGCCGCTGCGGGATTCGAATCTAGGAGCTCTACTTCAGCAACTGCTGCTGGATCGAGGAAGCGGGAGTCATCGCCATGCACTGGATGCATGTAACTCCCTGCGAGGTGCAATATTTGAGGCACTAGAATTCGTTGGAGCCACACGAGCGCGAGGACTTCAACATGACCTTGAGGTCGGCTTTGGCTCGTCTATATCAACCATGCTCTCCCGAGCGTTGATAACGCTTTTCGTTCTTCAAGGATAAGTTTGCGAAAAGCCCCTCTCGTTGCTGCATTACTAATAGGTAGGTCCTGGCAACAAAGGGGTTCAGAGGCGTAGGGTAAAATTTATTGTTTTCATACGCGAACCCCTACAATAATATCCTGTAGTGTGTGGATATTCACTTCCTTTTTGTCCATCGATGTTCGAGTATCTATTTTTATACTGCTCTATTGCGGTATTCTATATTTTCAGTGAACTTTGACACAGTATAATCATGGTGTGCTTGGAAAGATGATTACACTAGATCTCTTCTCTAATCAGTTGGTGTTAGATAAGACTCTTTACTGTAGGTTAGTATTAGCCAACCACTTCTCATATTTGCTTCACATACTACCAATTAAATAGCTTTTCATTGGTTGTAAGTGTGTGGTGGTTGAGTATTCGTACTTAGAATATAAGATAGATTAGTAAAAGATAGTTTGCATGTTTTGTACTATCGATGTTACAACACACATTTAAGACACGTTCTTAATGTTTACATGATTGAAACACACATTGAATACACATGCTTAATGTTTACATAATTAGTTTTTCCACTTGCTACTGAGTTAAGTTCCTTCACTATGTTAGTTACATATGTACTATTTATGGGTTGCTCTACTCTCACTTCATATCTAGGACAACATACTTAGACGTATTCCTCATATCTCTTAACTACACATGCTCGGATCTTTTATCAAGAGTTCAATTTAGACAGATTCAGTCTTAATGCCTCCAGATTGTTTCTCTTCCATGTTTTTAACAACATGTGATTTCTTGTACAACAGTTCTTGGCATAACCCGATGCTGGCCCTTTCACAAAAAATGGTACTCCTACCGATCCATAACAATTGTCGTTGATTTAGTATAACATTGTAAATCAATGACACTTATTATAGATCGGAGGAAGTACCATCAATTAAAATCTATATATCACGTTCGATACATCTACGTATCAAAGAAACAACCGACGCTTCCTCATGTATGCCAAGTGCCTAAGTGCCTGCTTAATTTACCAAATGTATTCTCTTCATTAGTCCTAATAATACCTTTCACATTGCACTGATACCTTCCTTTCAACCAAGAACATTTACTCCTCTTTCCTATTTGCAAGTTCTGTAAGAACATCATAACATATAAAAAGTGAAAGATCTTCTACTTAAGGACTGGAGGAGAGACCGAGGGCGTTGCACATAGGCTAGCAGATGGCCTCCGAGGAAGAAAACTGATATTTTTGTAATTGAGATAAATTAACTTGACATTCATTGTATTATACTCCTATATATCTTTAATTTTCTGTAATATGAATTACCACTACAACCTATGCATCTGGATTCTATGCAATATCAGTGCACTAAATAGTATTATTTTCATATTTTATTACTTTGTGTATTTAGACTAAAATCCTATCAATACATTGCAATAATAAATAGAAGCAGCACAGTGCGCCATCATGATTTAATATATGATATGTCACCATGCCAAGTATGCACGACTGAGTGAGAGAATATCTCATCAATGAGTTCGCTATTCTGTGTCCATTTATTCCAGGGTTATTTTAAGAATCCGGTGGTATAATAAACTATTCTTTTTCATACACCGGTTCTCATAATGTTTTCTTCAAGTTAGTTTATTATTGTGTGCTTTTGAGAAGTAGCCTATCTCATGCAACGTAAGGTCACAATTTAATGAGATAAGTGATATAGCAAACAAATCACTCTAAATCTTCATGCATATCATATCATATCAGACTCGGTTACCTAAATTTTATAGCTCAATTTTTTAGTATTTCATTGCTAAGGAAAACCACATTAACATCATCACTTGAGATGTAGCATTAATTAAAGTGAGAAACATAAATCAAGACATATCATCAAGCCAACATGCATAAACCATCATCATCTAATGGGCAATAGAAATGACTAGAAATGGATATATGCCTCATCATATGCTCATGAGTTGTATCTCCTATGGTGGATGAATTTAGAGACTGGATCGATGATGCTAGGAGAGAAAACTCTAGAAATCTTAAAATGGTAATACTAATTAGGATTCTTTGTGCATATATGAATTCAAAGAAAATTAAAGAACATGACACACAACTAATAATAGTTTTAGATAATCTGTGCACCCGCTTAGGCATGCGCACAACATAGGGAAATTATCAAGTTTAATGACAAAAGTTAAAGATAATATTTAGAGAACAAGCACAACCACAGTAAACAGGCTATGTAATAGTGACATGATTCATTGAAAGACCAGCCTTGTCGCCTCCAAGTGGTCATCTCTTGATGAGAGTGCCCTCCTACCCTTGTGCATATCCAACTATGCATTGTTAATGTGCTGCAACAGATGGCCCACCCTTTCTGCAAAAGAACAGTTTTTGGTGAGATTTGAAAAATGGAGATGATATTATTATACTAAATAAAATAGCCAATTAGGAAGGCAAAAAGCATATTAGGTGTGACATTCGAGTGTACATAGGAGTCAAAGTTCACCCAAGAAAATATATTCTCTCAATTCAAGCATCAAGTGTTTTTATTAGATTAGTGCGTGTTCGTGCCACTACCAACCAACATATTAATACTTGAGAGTTGTTCCCAAATCATAGAATAAAGGGAATATAGATATACCTGGCGGATTGTAGAAACTCATGTATGGAAACAAACAACAGAATGTGTCTCTCTTCCATAACTTCTTCCAGTGTAGTGATTTGAGATTAATCATGTAGACTCCAAGGTCTAATTTCACAAAAATAAAATCACTACCCTCCACAGATCCAACCAGTTGAGCTCCTTTCTCGGGATTTTGAGTAGGAATAAGTTTCTTGAGATCAATAACTCTATGGCAAGTCCATGATGCAATTTGGTCAGAACCCATCTGTCTGGACCACATGTTAAGGGTTAAACCGGCTACATGTGCAAATCCCAAACTACCATCCTCCATCGCCATGTGTATAGAAGCTCCGACAAGAGCTGGCGGTGCACTATGAAGCGATAAGCAGTTAGAACTCAAGTCGTACTTGAGAATTTCTACATGTTCATCATGTTCATACCCAAGCATGAAGTAAAGTGCATCTTGAATGAGGACAGGGGGCACAGTCTCGATGAATGCATCATGAGTCACAAGATGAAGACCAGAAGAGGGCTCGGTCCACATCTGAATATGAGAGCATGGCTTGGTCCACTCACACGGCTCGGGTAAGGACACATGTGCAATACATCCACCATGAGTCTCATTCACGCTGACAAAGACCACCCGAAAGGGGCCCTCATGACAGGCGCGGTGGTCGCAGCCACTAACGGCGCAAAGCACTGCGGCCCCAAGGCTGGAGCAGTACGGGAGATCATACACATCCTTTCGGCGGCCTGTCATGCGATCCCAAACAAAGAATCTCTGCACTGGCACATCCTCATGTTGACGAAGAACTCGGCCATGGCGGCAGTCCCATGCAGAGTACTTGCGGCTTCCCCAGTTGTCAGGATAACGAGCGCCAAATTTCATGGTCGAAACCAAGGTCGGGACGGGATTGGAGGATGGGAAACAAACAAAGCCGAGCATGGGGGGAGATCCATGGAACTCGTGGTACCTACCGCGGAATCCAGGGCTGGACAGGCGGCCAAGCCATACCTTGTTGGCGAGGGAGGCACGCACGAGCCACGCAGGTTCGTCCGGTGGGAGGCGGAGGAAGATCTCCTCGATAAGTTCTTGCGGCAGCGCCGGTGCTGATGCTGGTGGCGGCATGTGGTAGGTGGAGGCGACGAGGGCTTGAGATGGGGAAAAGTCTGAGGTGGTGTTTACCATGGTGAACCTGATTATTTCCCTTTTTACCTTGGCACTTGACGTTTTTGCCCTCTTTTACATCCACCTTCCTTTTCTACTACACATTTTTGGTAACCTAATTATTTCCTTTTGTATTAATTTCTTTTCTTTTGAGGAGATTAATGAATGTCCCCCTAAAGGGGGCGAGAGAAATCATAGAATTTTCCGCTGATGCCCATCCCACAGCTTGCCACGTCGGCTACACCTCTGTGCCGCCAACTACCGTCTCTACCTCCACCCTCCACAGGCGTGAGCGTCGACTTCCGGCTCCCAAAGCATAAGCCCCATTGGTGGATACGTGACGATGTCGTGGCTTCCCACTCCTCTAAGCCAGCGTGCACCATCGGATCATCCATATCCATCACCGCACCACAAGTGTGATATCCATGGCATCTAGCAAAGCTCTCCTCTTCCCGTTGTTTTCTCCCTCTGGTCGATATGTATGTAAGTCATCGTTGACCCAGGAGTCTAGGGTCAGTAGTAGACAACATTTCTACCACTGAGATCCCCATGGGCCCTGGAATTCACGCAATTTTTTGACTCACTTTTTCTACAAACCAACCGGGGATGTACATGGTAGAAGAATCGCCCCCTGTTTTGACCGTTTGAAGACCTGCTATCCAATTCGAAGTTGGCTGGCGCACTAGGGTACCCTATACAGCTCTCGTTGCGTCCGTAACACCTGAAGCGCCATCGCGGGTGACCTGCTATCCCTATTCAGATTTTGGAAAATGTTAAAATATCAAAAGACATTCTGATTTTGAATATTCCAAGCTTGCTGTGGATTTTTCCGGTTTATACTCGTCCAAAAAACGTTATGTTTCTTCGGTTTGATAAAATTGGTGAACTTAAAAAAGAAAAAGGTTTAGTTTTTGAAAAAATATTCAGATTTTGGAAAATGTTAAAATATCAAAAGATATTCTGATTTGGAAAAACTTCTATATTTGAAAAATGTTCCGACTTAAAAATGTTCATTTTTGAAAAAAGATTCATATTTGAACATGTTCAAAATTTAAAACTGTTCAAATTTGAAAAAATTCGGATTTTTACATGATGAAAACAGATAAAGAAAACCAAAAATAAAAAAAATAGAAAAGAAAAACCAGTGGAAACTAGAGGGAACCGAACCTCCGCAATGCCTTGAAAAACCAAATACACCAGTATTAGCGCTAAAGGGGGTGTCCATTGCATCTATAGCGGATGCAATGCGCGTTGTATAGGTTCGTCAGCATGACCATGTGAGGGACTTCCGGATCAAAAGGATGTTGCAAAATTCGCTCGAGAAGGAAAAGAAAAAAAGAAAAAGAAACAGAAATGGCAGGGTGTGCAATGCATGGTGTACTAGTCATGTATTTTACTCCACGGAAATGGCAGGGTGTGCATTGCATCCGTAGCAGATGCAATGCGCACTGTATAGGTTCGTCGGCGCATGACCATCCGAGTAAGTTCGGGATCAAAAGGATGTTGGAAAATTCTCCCGAGAAGTTGCAAGCCTGAGCTGCTGAGCGCGATTGGATTTGGGGGCCCAAACTATTTGGGCATGTGTGGTCGCCGAGCCCGCACTGTCCCTTTGATGGACCTGAACTGCATGGTCTTTTGGTGTTGAACTGCTTACGCTCTTTGTGTTTGGAGTTTGAACATACTCCTTTATTTCAGCAAGCATACATGGTGTTTTTCGTGCTGAAGTGCTTACGCTCTTTGTGTTGGAGTTTGAACATACTCCTTTAGAGCATCTCTAGCCGAAGTACAAAAAAGGCCATAGAAGAGTATTTCTTTCTCCTCTAACCGCTAAAACAGCCTCAAGCCGAAACCTGAAAACGGCTTAGAGGACGACTATATAAAAGAAACCGGTGACAAAAACTTTCCCCATCGCCCCGCCGCCAAATCACCCCACGCTCCCCACCACCCATCCGCAGCGCCAGCCGCAGTCGGGGTGGCCCACGTCGCCGATATGCCGCCCCCACAGACCTCCCGCCGCCATTGCATCGTCGTTACCACGGCGTGCAACAGCGCGACTGGGGTACTTGATTGTCCGAGATCACCGGCCGGAACACCGGCCAGCGCATCTGGCTCGGCACCTTCCAATTGGCGGTGCATGCGGCATGGAGGCACGACATCGAGAACATCTGCCCCTATGATAGCGACTGCAGGGCGCTCAACTTCCCTCTCGGCTTCGAGGAGCCCGTGCTGGAGCTCATCTCGCCGCCCTGTCATGGCCGCACGACCCAGCTCGTGAGGGAGGACCACGAGCCGTGGGAACGCCAGGAGGCCGAGCGCGCCAGCGAGGAGTACATGGCCAATCTCCGGCTGCTCAACCCCGAACACGTGGCGGAGGAGGCGGCAGCGTACGCCATGTACGAGAGGAGGCGGCGGCACACGCCATGTACGAGAGGAGCCGCGGAGGAGGCGGCTCCGGCGACCCCGACGACTCCTTCGGCTTCGACGATTAGACGCCGGACTACGACGGTGACCTTGGCGGAAATAGCGACGACGCCGGGACTAGTTTAGTTTAGATTTTAAGTTTTAGTTTAAGTTTGAAGTATGTTTAAGTTAAATTTTGTTTAGGTTTTAGTTAAACCCTATGAACTATGTCGAAATCATGTGAAATTGTCCAAATCGTGTGCTTGTTTTGGGGGATCGGTTCTGCTGCCACTATTTAGAGGACTAAAATTTTCTCATCTATATATTTTTGTCCGCCGTTTTGTTCTCTAAATTTTTGTACTTTTCTTACTTCAGCAAATCATAAGGAAGAAACGCAAGCAATCAGTCCGTAAAAAATATGGAAAGCTTATCTGAGCTTCAGTTTACACGAGCACGGAACACTAGTGAACTAGACTGGGTTTGTCACATTTGGATCTCTAGCCTATCAAACCTTTCTCCCGCGTGCAGACTTGAGAAGATCAGTCAGCAAGGAAGGGCGGCTCGTCTCTAGCTGACCGCATCAAGAATTGCGGGAGTGCCGACGATGAAACTCGCCTTGAGCCGTGAGCACTTGTACCACTCCGCAAGAACCAAGTCGCCATCGCCGTCTCGATGGTAACGTCTAACGTCACTGGAGAGCTTGCGGTACCAGATGAACTTGAGCCGGACTAATCGTCGTCATGTCTGTCGCTCGAGCGTGAGATGGATGCCGAAGTGGCGGTAGTAACAGTGCGGGTCATCCCCGGGCGTCGTGGATGGGGTGCTCTTTGTTAGAATAAACCACGCCACCCAGCGTCTACGTGTTTGGGTTGTTCTCCAGTTTGTTGCAGGAGGCGCATGAGTCAGGCTCACGGTGGATTCTGCCGCATAGCGGTTCAGGTTGTTAGCTAGATTAGCGAGAGTCGTAGTCGTGGTTGTTGGACGCCGGCGGCGTCGTGCGCGTACAAGCGCGCCGTGCACGCGGCCTAGGCAGCGGATCACGAGCGTCGTGGGCAGAACGTGCGTGCGTGCGCATGTGTTTAGGCTAGCTATAAAATCTCTGTGTTTGTAACTGGTTTGATAAAAAACAGAAAGAAATATATTAGGGTGTCGGTGCGCCCACGGCGGCGTTCGTGCGCCGGCCGGGAAAACTGTGTTGTCTCCACTCCGTCTCCTACCTCCGTCTGTTTGCTGAGCGAGGAAGAGGAGGGTGCAGCCGAGGTGCTGCACCAACACTCTTATGCAGCGGCGTGTGGTTTTGACCAGGGGTCGACTTGCATGGAGTAAGGTGGCGGCGACGCAGCTCATGGCGGCAGCTGACAGAGCATGGCGGCGAGTTCAGTCGGTGGTGACAAGGGACGGTTCGACACATGGTTGCAGGTGGATGGCGACGACAACCAGGGCGCGGCAGCGCGACGGCGGGGCTAATTGGCCGGATCTGAGCCTGGCAGGCGGCCGGGCTTGATCTGGCACTAATTGGCCCTAATGTTGCGTCCGGACGGTGATCACCTCGGGTGGTGGAGTGCGGATCCTCTCTCCTAGGCTATCGTGTGGCCTGATGACTGTAATCTATTTGTTGACCTGGCTAGTCCAATCCGCCTGCTTTTCAGTGCAATGGATCATAAGCTCGAGTTCGAGTTCGTGGATGTCGGGACGACGGCCCCAGAAGGTAGACTGCGTGGGTGGCTCTACGGTGAGCGACGTTGCGGTGGTGGTGGTCTTTCTCCTCGGTCATGCGGATGACGTGGAGCGGATGGTGGGTGTTCCTAGTGTTGGCGGCGCTTCGGCTCTAGCAGCTCCCAGATTGTGGTTCAGAGACCTAACGCGAGGACAGCGGGCGGCTGAGTTCTTGGGAGCGGTGTGAGGACTTTTCGGGCGAAAGCTCAGCGCCTTGGCGCCAACGTCGGCGGTGCCTATGGGTGTCGTAACCCTCTTGACGGCGGGCGACACAGTGCGTCGTTACCCTCTTGGGGGCGTCGTCTTGGAGTCCCAGTTCTTCTCGGTCTCGTTTCAATGTTCTCGGTGACAAATTTTGGTTTTTCATGTTTTTTTTTTCTTATTTTTAATCTGTGTAAGAGGTTCGCCTCACCACCTTACCTTATATCGGTTCGGTCGGGAAAGTCTGTTTCAAGGAGCTTGACCCTGTCCATTGTCGTCGCCGCGTCTTCCTGCCGGTCAAGCTCTGGACCTCCACGCGCCACGGGCACTTCTTTTCCTTCGCGTCGCAGAAGAACTCGGGCATGAACTCGGCCATGAACTCCGCCTCGCCAACCGCCAGGGCGGCCCAAGGATTCTCCTCCTGCATGACTGGCGCTCACGCCAGGGACGTCAACCTGTGTTGCAAACATGGTCGCCGGACCACCCTGCTAGCATCATGGAGGTGCCCCGCACCCTCACCCGTGTCCGATGTCCGTTCCCAATCCCGGCGTTCAGGGGCACCCAAGCTCCGTACAGAGGCGCAGCCAACATTGCGCCGCACCTCGTCACCCAGCAGTGCCGTGGGCTCGTTGTCCTTGAAGCTGCCGCTGCAAGGACGCACCACGTGTCCAACCCGTCCACCGGACAGATGGTGGCCCTTCCCGAGGGGAGGGCCACGGGACGTGGTGCCGCCGATGCCAAGTCTTCCCACAGTTATGCAAGCTTGGCACTAGGCTACGACACAAGTACCAAGAAACACAAAGTGGTTCGCATCTATTACCGTGGTTGTGATGTGGACAAGCGTCCCTGTCTCACCGGGTGCGAGGTCTATGTGATCAACTCTGGGACGGGACTTTGGCGGCCGGCGGAGGGCGGGGACCAAGCGAAACCGCCGGGCTGGGTAAATGCGTATGAAACAAGTGTCTTTGCACAAGGGCATGTGCAGTGGCTAGCTAAGCCTAGGCTCGACTCCGGACAGGAACAGATGTTCATGGTGGCCTTCTCCCTAGACAACGAGAAGTTTCATATGGTTTCACTGCCATCACCGGTCGACAGGAAGAATATCTATGAACTTATACCCTATTCGACTGATCTTGGTGGGCGTCTATGTCTTCTCTGCAGAGAAAGGTTCTACCTTCCTACCTGGTACGACATTTGGCTACTGCATGACCATGAAACAGGCACATGGGACCAGCAGTGCCGGATTGACCTGTCGCCAAAGATTGTTGCATTCATGCGATCCGCGGGAGGTTTCCACCCTCTCACTATTGTTGACAATGGCCGTCGCATCGTGCTCATACAAGCATGTTTCTTGTCCCATATACGAGACTTCAGGATGTGCGCATACTCTCTTGTGACAGGCGAGATGGAGGATCTCAGCTCACTTGGTAATGACAGCATGCTCTTGAGACATGCTGCCTTTTACGAGGAAAGTGTCGCCTCTCCTGGGCAGCCCCATGAGGACATCATCTTCGCCATGTCACTAGTGCTACTACGACGAGAAACAGCTCACAAAACACTTGCAAGGCTCAAGTGTGTTTGCCGGAGCTGGCGTACCATGATCGAGAGCGATTACTTCTGTGATACACGCCGATATTTGCTTTAATTTATAAGTGTTAAATTGTAATAGTGGCATGCATATCCTATGCATTAATAATAGTTCTAAAATTAAGACCAAGTTGTTCTATACGAAAATTTACTTTGAGGGCAAATGTATGAGGATGGTGAGAATGTGAAACAAGAGAAAAAAGAGTCAAGTTATCACATCATTGAATCCCTTTGCACTAAACTAATTTCCTCACTTTCAAGGGAAATTGCATGCACTAGTTAACTATGAAAATACTTTTTAAGAAGTTTGTTTAATTATTGGATCCACATGAAAGATCCATATGAACAAACCACAGCTGCATGACATCAGAAAACAGTTATAGATCATCCAAATTGGGATTGTGTCTGGCCAAGCCTGACTAGGTCTGGTGTGCCCTACTATTGCGTCCGGTCGGCAACTGCTGAAGCGGCGGTGGAGGAAGGACTCCTCCGAGGGTTGCCATTCTGTTGCACTCCTGCTCCACAAATTCGAGCCAGCGGACTTGGATCTGGAGCTAGCTTAATCCATCCGCCTTATCGGCCACATGGTGTGTTATCTCTCATGTGACAGGATCAAGTTCGCGGATGTCGTGGCGGCGGCCCTGGAAGGAGAGGCTGGATGGGTGCTATCGGCAAGCAACATCGCAGCGGTGGTGGCCACCCCTAGGTCATGTGGATGACGAGGGGCTTGGCAACGGGTGATCCTAGTGTCGGTGTGGGCCACTCCCTGGTCAAGACCTGGAGGCATCATGCTTGCAACGTGGCCCTTGCCTCGGGTTAGGTTGTTCCTTGATTTCTCTAATGGCACTTGGGTGGATTTGAGCAAAAGCTCTACTCTTTGTTGCCAACGACAGTGATGTCTGCAGGTGTCACGCCCCTCTTGGGTGCGTTGTGTATTGTATCCCCTCTGTGACTGGGCTCCGGGTGAAAACTCTAGCACGTTGTGGGCTCGGCAGCGGTGGCGCATCACATCGTTACCCTCGTGGGGGCGTCGCTCGGGAGCTCATGTTCCATTCGGGTGTAATTCGTGGAGTCATCGTCTTGGCGTCAAGCTTTTTTGACTTTAGTGTGTCCGGTAGTCTAGGTTGCCTTGCGTTAGACGTGACATCTCCTTTTTATTGTTCGACTTCAGGTGGGTGGCTCGCCGCTATCTTGAATGTCATTTTTCTTTCTGACTTGCTTGTATGAGGACATCCCCTCCACTATTATCGGTTTGGTGAAAGTCTGTTTCGAGGAGTATACGACAAGTTGGAAGTTGGAAGCAGATAAATTATTCCATGCATCAGTCAATAATTCAATCAATGCAAATAAGGAGGTTCGGCGACTCTGCACATGCGGCACCCGTGAGGATTTGATTTGATTTGTGGCCGGGCGTCACTTATTTTTGCTGCTAGCCTGATACTGATTTCTATTTTAAATCTTTTGCATGTAGATGCTTTGCAAAATCTCAAATCCTTTGCATTGCCTATAGTAACCAAAGCATTCTCTGATAGTTGTTTTTGGGCATCTCAACAGAGCCCATGGATAAAAGATTACCGAAGTAATACTAAGAAAGCTGTTCAGGTCGTACACAGGCAAGCTATGTAATTTTTTGAACCATATCGCTGAGTCTTCCTCACTTGTAAAGCACTAAGATTTGTCCCGCTGAGTCTTCCTCACTTGTAAAGTAAACACAAAGAGCATCTCCAATCGGGGACCCTAGAGCCCCCTAAAAGGTTCTTTTTTGATGCTGGTGCGGCCTATTTTGTTATCCGACGCCCCAAGGCCAAACCCAACCCACATGGGGCTAACGGGAGCGCCGGATGGAGCTAAAAACGTCGTGTGTCAGCCATGGCAGTGGAAGAAAGGCGCCTCGACCACAGAGCCCCTTCGTTCCCGTCATTTCCGTCGCTTCCCGCTCTGTCTTCCCACACTGTCCTCCCGCCCTTTTCCCTGCTATATCTATGTGCCCCTCCCTCCCTCCCTCCCGCCGCCGCCATGGAGAGGCTCAATCTCAATTTCTACGAGGCCATGATGTACGCCCACTACGACATCCTCGCGCCGCCCCGCGGGAGGCTTCTGCTGTTTTCAAGCTCAGCTAAGCCGGTGTGCCGTGGCGTCACCCTTGCGTGGCACCGAATTGGTGATGCAGATCGAAGAGCCCCGCCGCGAGCTGCCAGAGCGGAAGAGGGCAATGGCTGCTACTCGCCCACGAGCGCGTACTGGCCGAAGCGGTTCAAGAAGGAGTGAAAGGCGGAGCTTGCGCTATGCTGAGCGCACCGGCGGAAGCTCCACCCGGATCTGCGGAAATCCGAAGGGAGGCAGCGCTTATGGGCAGTGCCCGGGCGTACGATCTCGCCATGAAGTCGACACGGCACGCCGTGAAGAATTCATGAAGAGGGCGGAGGCTGCCGGGATCATCGACCTCAATTCTAACACGGAGGAGGAGGATGTCGACGCGATGGATGGCGTCGATGACGAAGACGGCGACAACAGTAGTGGAAGTGGCATAGTCGATTAGGATCATCTTCATCGCCCTTCGTTTTATCTATGTATGAATATGTATAGATTAAATAGATGATAGACGTCCTATTGGGAGCGTTACTGGGAACACCCTCTCCCCCAAATTAAGGAAACATCCGGCGTCTCTCCGGAGGGGGAAAAAGTGCTGCCGCCGGAGCCCATTTAGGGGTTACGAGTGGAGATGCTCTAAGAAAACTGCTCACTAAAAGAGGGGCATCACCATTGCAGATGCCAGATTGTACATGCATTTAGGAGAAAAGGGCAGACAACAAGTACATGAGTTGTATATGATCACGATCGTACTAAATTAGAGAAGGCATCCATTGTTCTCCAGTACATGTTTTAGCAAGACCGATAATACATGATCTCCTTTTGGTCGTTTAAAGTATACATACAGAACATTTTGCCAACCTATTTGATATTTTCAGAGTTTGCAAACTGTCATGCCACTAAGACCAAAGAACATTGTGAAAAGTTTTAAAAGGAAGCATGGCAGTTGAGCAGCCGCATATGCATAAATAAGGGCAGATGCACAACGGTGATAAACAAGCCCAAAATGAGATAGAGTTGCCACATCTTGAAATATTCAGAACGCAATAATATTTTTCATCAAATTTAAGGGGAAATGCGAGCACTAGCTAGTTGCTCAAAGCATAGAGATGGGAAAAAGATAGGCATAGTGAAGTTCTAATACATGTCTACATCATCCATGGACTTATGCACCTAATTTATGCCTCAGTTCCTTCTGCTACGCATAGAGATGACAATGCTAGTAAGCGCTGCAGGGCAGCTTGCCTCCAGATGCTTATACCCCTCGGTCGCCACCACCGCATCAAGAATCTCAGGAGTGCTGATGATAAAATCAACACACTTGGCCTTGAGGTGCGAGCAGTTGTGCTGCTCAGCCAGAGCCAGTGTCGTCGCCGCGGTGTCAACTGTGATGCCACCGGCCAGCTTGCCCTCACATATCACCTTGAGCCTGTCCAGTCCGTACCTGTCAGAGGCCGCGAGCAGATGTTGAGCCATGGTCGCCACGGCCTCCAGCTCCTGATCAAGCTCAGGAACAGTGTCTGTGTAGATGAAGTGCAGCATGGCTTTGAACGCTGCCACCTCCATATCCTCAATCACGACGCGTCCAGCTCTCGCCTCCCACATGTGCCCGAAGAACTCGGCCATGAGGACAGGGGACCTCGCAGCAAGTATATTCTTGTGAGCAGCGAAGGACTCACCGGAGACGACGAATGTGATGTCGGATCCCGTCCCGCTACGCAGCAGTTCGCCGAGGTGCCGGTGCAAGTTGGAGGGTGGCACGGGAACCGTCTTTGCCGGTTCCGGTAGCTCCTTGACTATAGTGATGGTGCACTGCACGATCAGGTAATCATCTTTGAGAGACGCCGGCACCGGTAGAGAGGATCCGGCCCGCAAGAGGGAGATTAAATCTGAGCAGTCTTTGGGACGCTTGAACACATGTGACACGGTCTTTTCTACGTGGGATACGATCCTCGGGTGTATCAGGAGACAGCCGAGACTTGCCCTCACGTTGCTGCTGCGGGCTTCACTGAGGAACATTAGCTTGAAGTCTACCCAATCGCAGTGCTGATCATAGGCAGGATAGCATTGGATTTCCCACTCGTACCCATCGACATTCCACCTGGATTTGATGCACTGGGTCGTGCTCATGGTCCTGGAAGCCAAGGTGAACCCGTCGATCTGGAACAGACGCACCGAGTGCACGGTACCAGTGAGCTTCGTGCAGGCATTGGCCATGGCGAGGGATGGAGAAGTAGAGAGTGGGATGCTGGGGGAATAATTGGGGGTCGGGGCAAGAAGAGGATGGTGGAGCAGGGCGATTTATGCAGCAGCGCCTAGTTTGGTTGCACTTAAAACCAGCGAGACGGCGACTCCTCGGTACGAGAAGCACGCATTCATGGACCTTGGAAGTTGAAAACGCCAGTTGTGATGGACCAATCAATGCAGAATACCAACAATCACCTTGACCAGACCACCGGCTGGAGTACGTACTCTCTTCTCCTTCAGCCCTGAGTCATACCTGGTGACCCACAGCCACAGGGACAGTGGCCTCCGTGATGTTTGAGGTGGCTCCTTCCGACTTTATCATGTGTATGGTTTTCACTACATCTGACTGAGATAAGCTTACTAGCCGGCCGTGTTTCCAGTGACAGGCTAAAATCTCCCAAGTCCAACAAAAATAGAGGCAAAGTGATGTATGTACTAGCTAGGTTGCAACCTGCAGCGATAGAGAAGCAGCAGGAAACATGATCAGACTAGCTTGCACATGCTTAGTTTCAACCAACAGATGACTGCAATGGCTACTGTATACACAACTAAAATGTATGCCAGATTTTCGAATCCTTAGCGAGTGGGTGATTGCATCGCTAGACCTTCACCTTTTTATAAAGAGGCAAGCCGACAACATGCATCTGATCTTTTGATTGTTTGGCAGCATCAAGTCCAGAGATAGAAGACTACCAATGTTTTGATTGTTTGGCAGCATCAAGTCCAGAGATACAAGACTACCAAAGTACTCCAACCGATGGTAAGGTGATTGTATATGCAAAAACATTTACCAAGAAGCAGGAGGTAAGCACACAAGCAGTTTTAAGTTCTCAACGCTCTCGCTGAACCCTTCGCAACTGTAAGAGTACAGTAAGAACAGAGAAAACTGCTCAAAGGAGGGGCATCACAAGTGCAGATGCCAGGTAGTACATCCACTTTGGGCAAATACAGTCAGACTACAAGTAATCCAATGTATTGGTTGTAGTCTATGATCGATCATACAGGAGCAGAAAAACGTACAGCGTTCTAATGTTGTTAAATTTAACCAGGAGGCCATTTCATCTGCCTTCCGCCGAGTACATGCACGTGCAGATGATAGACCGACTGACCTGTGAGCAGGAAGATGATACGGCATTAGCAGAGTTGTTCAAAATACTGTGGTGGAAGGAGCAGAAAGAATTGCTGGGTGGAAGATCTGCAGCATGAGCTTGCTTACATCCTTCTGCTCCATTGTTGATGACGACACGGTATCCATGTGCCACACCTTCTTTCTCAGCCACTACTTTTGCCGCGTAAAGAAGCTGCCCCAGAATGTCAGCATGTCTAGGTTCAGCCTACATGCATGTCCTTGTGTAAACAATAGGGTGATATAATGGATATGGAGGGCTATCTAATAAAGATAAAATTACTAAGTTCGGTCAACAACTGTTGCCATGACATGATGTTTTACATGTTCAATTCCTTCAGTGAACATAAGTGATAATTGATAAGTAAGTGGTCGTACATACCTTATCAAGTCCAGTTAGCCCATCTCTTAGCTTCGGGATGACAAGAACATGCACAGGAGCTTGTGGATTGATATCTCTAAATGCCAATACTTTCTCATCCTCATAAACAATGCTTGAAGCGATTTCCTTTGCGATGATCTTGTCAAAACTAACATAGATGAACAAACAAGAATATTCAGAGCCACGAAAAGGGTTGTAAAATAGTAAAAATAGGCAAGCTTATCAGAGGCCTACATGGTTGGTCCTCCGGTATCAGCAGTCGCTGCCGCTGCTCTGGCAGCAGCCTCTTCATTTGTAGACGAAGCAATGTGGCGCACAAATCTAGCATAACAGGGCAAGTGTAAAAGACAACACTAGTGAAGGACCATAAGTGTGAACTAAGAGATGGTCTCACGAAGTAGCAGTGAAGTTTCAAAATGACCATGACTAGAGAAGGGATAAGTCAGAGCGAGTTTTGACATTTATCAAGTGAGTTAGAGTGAGTTTGGCTGCGGAATCACGTTCAACAGAATCAAATAGAAGTTTTTAAGAAGCTTTCATCAGTGAAAACTCAGAAGGTTAATGGCTGTAACTGGACTGATTCCCATCTGTCTATTGGCGCTGCTGAATTTTGAATTGAAACGTAAACCAATATCATAACTAACTGGGATTCCACAATGGCATTTTCGTAGTCAAAGCTGAACTGTTAAGTGATCACTCTACGTAATCTTCTTCCTTGTTGCATTCTACCAATTGCAGAAGCATAAACAACTTCAAATGCATCTTCAGCGATGCTCAGATGACTTTCTAACCAACCAAGAAGTTTACCAGTCCTAATACAAAACATTATACCGAATCTCTTCAGGGTATAACATTAATCTAAACCGATTCTTCATAGGTCAATAAATCTGAAACTGCACATGCACAAGTGTTTTACAGTACTGTGTTTCTATGCATCAGGGAGTTGCTCTACATTAAACCAAGTGCTAACAACAACGAATTTTACAATGAAATTCTCATAAATTATTTGAAGGTAAAGCTTCAGATACTAGTAGTCACTAAAATTCCCAAGAATTAGCATCATCGCGACACATAACCCTGGCCCAAATTCTCGACTGATTTGCACAGGAACTCTGGGGGCGGGGAAGTAAAGATCCGTGATACAAGGATACGCCTGACCTTCGGGGAGCGAAGTCGCGGGAGACCCGGAGCCCGTGAGGCCGCAGCAATGGGGAGCGTCTGCGACAACAGGGAGGAGAAGGCGTTAGATTGGAATGGACTGGACCGGATGTGGTATCTGATTGACCGGGACGAAGGAGAGAGAGAGATCTCACCGGAGGAGAGAGGAGGTGGCCGCCGCGAGCGTCGCCGCCGCCGCCGTGGCCGCCATTAGAGACAAGGTTTGGGAGTAGAGGCAGCGGCCGTGCGCGTGCGGCTGGGGCCGAGGTGTATCCTAAGTATTGGCCGCCCGATGGAACAAGAACGGTCCAGATGGAGCTTGATGTCCAGCGTGCTCTCTTGGCATTTGCACGGTGAAATGGCGATTTCACTAATTTTTTCATAGGAGACATTCTATCGAGAACCCATCCAAATAGAATCGGTTTGCTAAATCTAGTGCCTTCGTGTTCAGATTCACAGTGATCCTCACTTGAAAAAAAACTCACACATCAATAAAAAAAGACCGACTTAGACAAGTTTAGACAAAATACAACATATTACATATACTGTGCTCCCTCCGTCCTAAAAAGATGTCTTAGATTTATTAAAATTTGGATGCATCACATGTCTAGATTCATTTAAATTTAGATAAATTTAAGACATCCTTTTCAGAATGGAGAAAGTATTAAGTTTTGGTGAATTGCAACATGGGGACAGGTAACCAGGGTACAATGCTAGTTGAGCTCTCCATTTAGGTTGTGCTTGTGGTGCAAAGTGTGGTTTAATCACTTTAATCTGTCATGTTTTGAAAGTTCAGAAAATGAAGATCTTCTCATCCCCTTCTGACAACGAGTGGTGACTTTCTCAGATTGTTCCTACGATGATCCGGAGAAATTGGATGATAGAACACAAAAGGTACGAGGGGCAAACAGGGTTGCATGACCTTCTTGACTTCTGAACAACATCACATAAATGAATTGCGCGTGTTCAGAAATCTCTAACTCAAAGACAAAAACACATCTTGTGATTTAATCCTTTATAATCATGTCAATACATAGATTAGTGCAGCACGCGTACAGAAAAGTTTTCCCTGTAAAACATGATTATTGATCTGAACTTGTATGATAACAAATAATTAAAATACACCTGCAACATAGCTACTGGGTTCATCTGAACATTTGTCGCCAGTAGTTTGATTAACAACCCATCCATTATCCCATAATGCATCAGAGCATGCTAGTAGGAGAATGAGTTTACATGTGCAACTTTGTTGCATGCGTGCACCTTTTTAACAGTAGATTTCTTTTACTGACTATATGGGGAATACAGACAATTAGTACCCAACGTTGGGTGCAAAACAAATCCGAGAGGTGTACCACTCCCAAAATACGTTTCCTGGCTCAATCCATCTGAGTACTAGCTGACAAAACGATTCTGGAACACCGATTTACTGCAACAACAAAAAAACATCTGTACCTATCGGTATTCACTATTCAGATGCGAGCCGTGTAAGACACGACGAAAACGAATCAAGGGACCATGAAGAGAGAGGGGAAGGGGGAAGGGAGGGAGGGAAACCTGGGCACTCCTCAAAGCCCACATCCAGAAAAGATCGAGACTTAGTTGGATCCATCTGGAAGATGCCAACACTAAGCTTTTCCACACAAGGGAAAATGGTCGTTGCAGGAAGGTCTTTATCCAATCGCTCGCCACTGATGGTGGCATGGTTATCACGACCAAGGACAAAGAGGAGGTGCTCCTGAGTCACTTCAGCGACTTGCTTGGGACCAGAGCGCCTAGGCAGGTCTGCCTCAACTGGGACGGCATCGGCTACACCCCACATGACCTCACCGACCTCGACACCCCCTTTGATGATGATGAGATTAAGGAGGCGGTCTTCTCTCTGCCTTCGGTGAAAGCCCCGGGCCCTGACGGTTTCATTGGAGCTTTCTTTAAATCTTGCTAGGGCACGATCAAGAACGACGTCATCAACGCCATTTCCCACATGTCCAAACTCCGGGCAAACTGCGTCAACCTTGTGAATTCCGCCAATGTCATTCTAATCCCGAAGAAGGCAGACGCCACATCCGTGGGAGACTACAGGCCTATCAGCCTTATTCACAGCCTGTCCAAGATTTTCTCCAAGCTCCTCGCCAACCATTTGGCTCCGAGGCTCCCGGACATCATCTCTAAATGCCAAAGTGCTTTCGTCAAGAAGAGGAGCATCCACGGCAATTTTTTACATGTGCAGAACCTCATTAGAGAGCTTTACTCCTCGAAGACCCCGAGCTTTTTCCTGAAGTTGGACATATCAAAAGCTTTCGACTCAGTTGGATGGGCCTACCTTATCGAGGTATGACTGCCCTGGGTTTCGGCCCGACCTGGCGCAACTGGGTCTGTCTCTCCCTGGCCTCTGCATCCTCGAGAATCCTCCTCAACGGCAATCCTGGCAAGCCTTTCTAGCACGCCCGTAGACTTAGACAAGGCGACCCCCTCTCCCCCATGCTATCCATCCTCGCCATCGACCCGCTGCAGCACATCCTGTCCAAAGCGACATCGAGCAGGCTCCTAAGCCCCATCCGCTCCAGATCGACTACCTGCAGAATCTCCCTCTATGCCGATGATGCCAGAATCTTTGTCAACCCTGTGAAAGAGGAGCTCGACGCCATCTCTGAGATTCTCAAGTGCTTTGGTAGGGCTAGTGAGCTCGTCACCAACTTGGCAAAATCGGAGGTCTTTTCGGTGCATTGCGGGCAGATCAACATCGAGGATCTGTTGTCATCGTTCCCGGCCAAACTTGCTACCTTCCCCGGAAAGTACTTAGGACTACCACTACACATCCGTCGCCTTCGCAAAGTGGACCTCCAACCCCTCCTCAACAAAATCGCCAGAAAACTTCCGGGATGGTACAAGAAAAACATCACGCGACCTGGGAGGATAACCCTCGCAAAATCGGTCCTCATGGCCACTGCTACATACCACGCCACCGCCATTCCTCTTTCTACCTGGGCGCACAAGAAGATCACAAAGATCGTCTGGAACTTTGTCTGGGCAGGCGACGAAGGGGAGCATGTGGCTAAGGGCAAGGCGCTTGTCAACTGGAAGACGGTATGTAGACCTAAGGCGTTGGGAGGCCTAGGTATGCCCGACCTTGAACGCACCGGAAGAGCCCTGTGGCTACAATGGCCCTGGCTATAATGGACTGACCCGGAGCGTACATGGGTGGGTTCGAGGCTCCCCTACAACTCGACTGACATGGCGCTTTTCAGAGCATCCACGAGAATTACTCTGGGGAACGGTGAAAAGGCCTCTTATTGGCACGACAACTGGAGCGACTTAGGCCCTATTAGTCAGTGGGCACCAGATCTGTATAGGATTGCAACCAGGAAGAACAGGACTGTCGCAAAGGAACTCCGCAACAACAACTGGATCCGCTCCATCGCTCGCCTAAATACTCCCATCCAGTTGGCCCAGTACCTGCAGCTATGAGACCTCATCCAGGACACCACGCTGTCCACTCTCCAGGATGACTCCATTAGATGGAGGCTCACGACTGATGGCATCTATAGCGCTAGCTCTGCCTACCACGCACAATTCCATGGATGTTTCTCGAAGTTCAAAGCACAAAAAATCTGGTCCGCTCATGCCGAGCCGAAATGTAAACTATTCTCCTGGCTCGCCCTTCACGGAAAGCTTCTCACTACAGACATGCTCACCGCTAGAGGATGGCCTCACGACCCGACCTGCTCTCTTTGTGGTTCTGCCCCCCGAATCTGCCGCCCACCTGTGCAAAGATTGCCCCTTCACGACGGCGGTATGGACCACCATCCAACATTGGGACAACAAGGCTGTGGGTAATCAAGGCCAATCTTTCGCCTCCATCTCCTAATGGTGGGATGACATGATCGATAGGAAGACCTCCAAAGCACAACGGCGCCTCAGCGACCGCCTGCTTTATGTCCTCTGGAATGCCTGGAAGGAAAGAAACCGGAGAATTTTCACTAGGAAAACGTCTTACCTACATTGATGTGGCCTCCATCGCTCGGGATGACATTCACCAGAGGGAAAGAGCCTACATCACCTTCATGCAGGCTATCCCCGCTGAGCCGGATTAGGTTTTCTTTTTCTTTCTAGTCCCATGGTGGTTTTCTGGCATTCTCCCACCATAATCTAAAAATGCCCTCCTGTACAATGTGTTTTCGTGGTTTGTTTCCCCCTTCTAATAGAAAAGGCAGTGCTCCTGCCGGTTGCCCCAAAAGAAAGTCACCGGCTAAGGAAGACGATGGAAAGGACGAAGGAGAAAGGAAAAAAAGCAAGTAACCGGAATTTGGGAATTGCTCGACCCGGAGCCCCGGACCGGTACTTTATTGTGTAGGGCCACGTGGCGAGTGACGAGTAGAACAAATACTTAGACCAGCTACACTGTGAAGACAAAGAACTGACTCCATACACTACACCTGGCTCGAAAAACAGTTCCTAAGTTATATCAGAAGAGAAAGCGAGGAAATAAAAAAAAATATTTGGCATGAGCTGACACAAAACTATCACATTTGTGATTTTTGACACATAAATACTTTTGGGGCCAGGTTGTGATGCCGAGCATTGATTCCTCGTGGTTAGTGGTCTAACCACGTTTCTGGCAGGTGTGACCTGTTGTCAGTGCACACGTGGCAGGGATGGACGAACAGACCAGATGGCCGTTAATGCGCGCGTTAGGGCATGGTCGGAGCAACGGTTTTAAATGTTGTGTTGTCGCAACTCCCTCACCCCCTCCCTTCCTCTGTCATGCCTTCCATAATCCCATCATCGTCGCCCCGCCGTCGGAGAAGAACCACCACGTGCCGTCGTTCTGTCATGGTGTCCTGGAGCGATGGATAAGAATCCTCGCAAGATCTAAGCTCAGATAGTGCAAATGTAAGTTTTGTGCACAGTGATTTGGGGGTTTCTAGGGTTCATGTTGATTTCTGATTTCTAGGGTTCGTGCTGAAATGGTGATTTAGATGAGATCCAGTCTAATTTGCGCTGATATTTGCACTTGTTAGAGTATCAACACCATATATGATTATGATTACTCCGGATTAGCCGACGAATGGGATGAGCATGTGCTCTGTCTATGTGGCGGCCAAATTTGTGGCATTTGAGGGCTACAACACTGGCAGGAGGTACCTAGCTTGTGAAGGGCAGGTGTGTGATTAATGTGAATTTAATAAAGTTTGTTAAATGTAGCACCTTTTTGTTAGTGGTTTTGTTAAATGAAATGCCGTTGTTGTTTTAGGAAGGACAGAAGTGTGACTTTATGAAATGGGTTGATCAAGAACCTTCTGATGTTATGATCAAAGAACTAGCTAAAATATGGGGAATGTATGGAGAAACTAAGCAAGGCAGAGGCAATGACGCCCTCTATTTCATGGAGCACAAGTTTGGGTATCATGACCAAACAAAAAAGCTCCATATTGATATGAGAAATTCACAAGATGAGGTAGCTAAAGAAGTGGCAGAAAATCAAGTGACTTTAGCCCACAAGGCTAAAGCATAACAAGCATTGATGGATGATAGGGATGAATTAGAAGAGAAGAGGATCACTGATGAAACTACATGTAAGATGCACAAATGCTTGTTGAAAAAGGCAGAGAAGGACAGAGACAAGTACAAGGAAGAGAAGAGGAAGTTGGAACACATCATCTCTGATTTGCTGAAGTAGAAAGAAGGCTACAGGAGTAGGTTCAAGAGGATAAAGGATCTATGTGATGTGTAATTTTAGCTTGATCTTGTAATGTTGAATTAAGAGGTGTTGTTGAATTCTCTAGTGTTGTTGAATTATGAACTATTTGGGAGTTGTAATAAGTACAATAATTATATGAATTATGATGTGTTTGTTGAACTATGATCTGAGCTTCATCTATTTGAATTATTGATGTTTTTTCCTATTGAGATTATGATGTGTTTGATAACATTTTGCTCTATGTATCTGAATTTGGATGTGTTTGATAACCTTTTGGTTCACTTTAGAGGTACATCATTGACATAGAATAAGTGGCATTCTTGTGACATAGACTTGGAGCAACATACATCATTTACACACATCATCTGAGAAAATAATATCAGCAACATGATTCCAATTAAGTGGTTCAACATGACTGATAGATCACCATCTTGTTCATGCAACATGTAGCTAAATAAGAGGTTCAACATGACACAAACAGTTTTGCCACATCAAAGTAATAGGGTTTACATCTCCCAGCAAGTTAACCATCTAAATGACCAATATTTGTATCCCTACTAGCAGCTGCATTTGCCCCAGCTGTGAAGTAGGAAATGAATCTTCTTTCCTGCCTTGGTGATGTGCTTGCTGAAGCGGTAGGAGTGGAACCAGTAGGAGCTTGTGCATCATTAGTTGATCTTGGAGGAACAAAAGAAGATCTTGGTGGCCTGGGAGCTGGCTCTAGCATAGAAGATGCTCTTGGTGTAGCAACAGAGGAAGATAAGCCTGCTCCATCACCACTTGGTCTTGCCGCATCAGGAATGGTCCTGTTTGACTACAAATAATAGAGTTAATAATTTAAATTTAAATAAAATGCAGAAATCATTTGCAATTGCTATAGTTTAGGTACCTTGTGCTAGATTTTCCCAAGTGCAAGATCATGTCTGAGTGGTTGTTGGTAACATCCCAAGATTAGCACCTAGAAATAGTGAGGCCACATGTGTGTGCATTACATTCATGTAGAAGAAAATGCGGGGAATTTTTGTGCAAAACTAAAATACCTACAGAGGGATCGAGATCTCTCTTGTTCTGATGGAAACGTCAGTGCAAGTGTTATGGGTTTCGACATGACTTCTACTATAAAAGATATTGAATTTATAATATTTATACAAGATTTAATACATATTTATGAAGAAAAGAATGTTTCTACCCAGGGCCACCCTAGCCAGAGAGGATAACAAAGGGGGCCTGGGGCCACCCTAGCAGTGACGTCAGCATGATGTCACCATGACATCATCACGGTCGTCCCCTCCTCCTCCTGCATGCATGCAGACGACGGTAGCAAGCGGCGGAGATGGCCTCTCCTCCTCCTCTTGCGGCAACGGCCTCTCCTCCTTCTCTTGCGATGGCAGCGAGTGGTGGTGGGTGGCCGTGGGAGGGGAGAGGAGAGCTCACAATGCGGTGACGGGCGGTGGCGCCTCCTCCTCATACTTGTGGACGACGACAATGACGTGGCCTCCTCCTCCTTGCGGACGATGACGACGCTCCTCCTCGGCTCCTCTCCTCTTGCTGGCAAAGACGGATCGATTTCCCCAAGTCCCGATTGCTAGCTGCAAACGAGGAGCAGTCGTGGTTTGATGACCCACAAGTATAGGGGTGTATCACAGTATTTTCGAGGGAAGTGAAACCCAATTTATTGATTCGACACAAGGGGAGCCAAAGAATATTTATAACTCTTAACAACTGAGTTGTCAATTCAGCTGCACCTGGAAGCAATCTTGCTCACAGCAGTTTATCAGTAGCAACAGTTTGGTAGTAGGAATAGTAAAGTAGCAGCAGCAGTAAAGTAAAGACAGTAGTAATAATAGTAGTAAACAGTGGGATTCGAGTGCGGTAGGCATAGGGATGGATGGACGGGCGTTGCATGGACAAGACAATTCAGATAGCAATCAGAACATAGGGCAATTATAGATAAATAAGATAAAGCATCCAAGTACTAGATAATCCTAGGCATGTGTTCCATATATAGTCATACATGCTCGCAATGAGAACTTGCACACAATGTTTTGTCCTGCCAGCACGTTTACAGTGGGGCCTCAAGGGAACTACTGGCAATTAAGGTGCTCCTTTTAATAGAGCACCGGAGCAAAGCATTAACACTCCGTGAACACATGTCACATCAAAGCCATTCCCTCCGGTTATCTCGATTTCTGTCACTTCGGGGCCATAGGTTCTGGACAACAACGTGTGTATACAACTTGCAGATAAGACCATAAACAATACTATCATAATGAATGAATAACATGTTCAGATCTGAAATCATGGCACTCGGGCCCTAGTGATAAGCATTAAGCACAACAAGTCGCAACAAAGTCATAAAGCACTAATAAAAGATACTAGGCACCATGCCCTAACAATCTGATGCCATTACATGAACGATCTCATCCAATCCCTACCATCCCCATAGCCTACATCGGGGGATTACTCACTCATAGATGGGGGGAACATGGATGGTCGATGGAGAAGCGATGGTGATGATCTCCTCCAATTCCCCGTCCCGGTAGGGTGCCAGAACAAAGTTTCTGCTGCTGTTTCGTGGAATCTGGTGGTGGCGGTGGAGCGGAACTCCTAGAAAAACGTCGACCCCCCCTGAGTTTTTAGGTCAGAAGGCAACTTTTAGGCAAAGAGGGAGACCGAGGGGGAGTCTGGGGCAGCCAGACCACCCCCTAGCGCAGCCTGGGCTTGCCCGCGTGGCCAGGTGGTGTGGCCTGGGCCCAGCCCCCCTCCGTCTCGTATTCTGGCTCCGGGAGTCTTCTGGTGAAATAGGATTTTCGGCATATTTTCTAGGATTTTTCCTGATAATTGATTTTCTGCACAAAAAGTAGACACCAAGGCAATTCTGCTGAAAACAACGTCAGTCCGTGTTAGTTGCATCTAAATCGCACAAGTTTAGAGGAGAAACAATAGCAAAAGTGTTCCAGAAAGTAGATACGTTTTGGACGTATCAACTCCCCCAAGCTTAGCTTATTTCTTGTCCTCAAGCAATTCAGTTGAAAACTGAGTGCGATAAAAGAACTTTCACGAACACATTTGCTTCATATGATGTATATATTCTCAGCATGTGATCAACTACTTAGACAATTCATAATAAGGAGTATGCAACTAAGTTTACTAAATTGGCATTGCAAGCTATGAAGAGATTCCAACTCAAAAATAATAATTAGCATGAAGCATAAACATAAGCAACATTGCAATGCTCATAACAAGGTATGAGAGAGTGGTATCTCGCTTGCCTTTGATTGTGAATGCCAAGGCACCTCCGAAGTTCAGGTGAAGACTAGAAGTAAAGATGTCAAAGATATAAGCATCAAAGCCATAACACAAATAGTCAAGTAATGGGACAAGCACAAAGAATGGCAACTATGCTCTCAAGAAGGTGCTCAAATAATATATGGAGACTCAACAAGGAAATGAAAAGGTTTTGAATAGTTTGAAAGGCTTCCAAATGCTGAAAGTATGGTACTCATTAGCTTTGAGCTCTCATTGCCCCTATCATAAGCATCTTTAATGTGGTTAAGGTGAAAGTGACACAACTAAGAGGATATGCTTGATAAGTTATAAATCGAAGCCTCATGCCCCTTACTTACGAAGACCGATTCTCATGCTACTCAACTTCAGTCACAAGTAAGCTCTTATCATTGTAAGTATATACGTATCAAAGAGAACCGCCAACAGGTACCCCTTGCACATGACACAGAAGCTATCCCATAATCAAAATGACAAGGCGAGCAGACAATGAGCATCTTAGCGATCTTTTTATTTACTATGTGCATAGATTTTTATTGAGGATGCTTCATAGAATGCTCATTATGGTTATGCTGCAAGTTTCCACCATGATTAGGCATGGCTTAGGCTAGCGGCCCAGACGTTTCTCTAACATACATACAAACTCCATGATCTTACAAGTTCCACTTTTATTTCACACTACCAGGATCTATAAGCAAAAGAACATGATATCAACGAGGTACTAAGTACCCATGAAATGTTGAAAACGTTCCCCATGAAACATGGTTCTGCTAACTTCAACTTATAAAGCGCAAGCATATACGCAACAAAGAAGGACACAATGGTTCAGGTTTATTAAATGCAAGAAAAATAAAGTGTGCCATCAAGTTTGTGAGAGTTTTACTAACTAACTTTCTCATAACAAGCAAACAATTTATTCGGAAGAAAACAAGGCATATTGAATATGTGCTGAAGTAGCAAATGATGCTAATAGGTAGGTATGGTGGACACTTTTGGAAATAATTGGTTAAGGGAGTTGGAAACTTGAGTAAAACATACTCAGTGTAAGTGAAGGCTAGCAATAGTAAGGGAGCGACAAACGAGAGAGCAATAGCTATCATAATCATGCTTGCAACAAAACAGGACTAATCATGGCATGAAAGTGATTCAAGATCCTCAAGGCAAAATAATTCATCAAGGCTTAACTGATTATTACAGTCATGTGCATGCGTAAGCATGTGCCAAGTCAATTCAAATGAAACATTCAGAGGAGGATACCACGGAGTCATGCCAATTTATGAATAGAGCAATGCAAGCAAACATTCATAAGACATCCTACAAACTATTAGCGAGCTGGAGCTAATCATAAGAAAGCAAGAACTACTAAACATCCAAAGATAACATACACCTTACACGAACAGACTAAGCATGCCCACAGTGATGAGTATATGTACAAAAATGAAAACAAATAGAGTTCGTTACTAGCCTCTTACCACGCCTCAAGTTGTCATTAATCCTCATTATTGCTCTTCACTTGTGTGGCTTGAATAATAATATGAAACCAATATCCACTGAGGACTGCTGAACCCTATAGCAAACTCACAAAACCAAAGAAGAACGACAAATATTTTTGTTGTTTTCGATTTTTAAAATAAGAGCCAAAAGGAACAACAAGCAAAGCAAAATCTTTTTGGGTTTTTCGAATAGTTCAAACGAAGCAAAAGAGGGAAAAACAAACCAAGGCAAAAAGAAGAAGCAAACCAAAGAGAAACAACAGAAATATTTTTGGTCTTTTTTGTGTTTTAGAAAGCAAAAGCAAAGAAAGAAAACTAAAAAGAGAACGAAACATGAATATACAAAGTACCGACGCAACATGATAATGAGATGAGTGCGGTGTCGGCGTACCTTCCCCCAAGCTTAGGCTTTTGGCCTAAGTGGGTATCAATTCCAAGCCGGCCAGGATGATGTGTCACCGTAGTATGACGAGGAGGTCCCCTCGTCCTGGTGCGAGCTCGAGTACGTTCTTCCGTAGTGTGCGGAGTAGTCATAGGAGGGTACATCCTCCTAGTGCTGCCCGTGGAAACCCAGCAAGCGAAGCTGCTCGTCCACCTCCTCCTTGGAGTACGACCACGGTCTCCTATGAATACTAAACAAAGAAGGTTGTGGCAAAGGGATCTCCCTTTCATCCGCGTCAGTGAAAAGCATCCTATATACTAGACTGTTCAAATCAGAAGTAGCAGTGAAAAAGTGATGAGTTTTCATAGCAACAAGGTCAAGCCTCTATGGTGCCAGTACAGTATCATTGCGGTCCACTAAAAGACCTAATGCATTGACCATACACGAGGCAATGATTCCCCCATAGATAGGCCCCCTAGCAGCTAGGTGGCGAGCAATAAGCGAGCCAAGGTTGTACCGAGTATCATTGTTAAGCGCAACAGCAAGGAAGTCTAAATGATAGTTGGATATATTACTTGTGTTCTCCCTACCTAGTATGCTAGTAGCAAGATAATATGCAAAGTATCTAAGAGCAGGGAGTTGGATATTTCTTATCTTTCCGCGCTACGCCACGCGATCATCATCATTGGTCACTCCTCGGTAAAGCTCCAACAAATCAGCGGGTCACCCTTGAATTTTCTTCACGGTCCCTGTCATGCTTACACCTATAATACTGCAAAATCTCTCCAAAGTCATGGTGAAGGGCAGATTATAAATTTTGAAAGAGACATTCGACTGATAGGATGTGTTAGTAAATATGAAGCTCTCAACAAAGGTTTTGGTGAGCATAGCGTATTGCTCACTCTCATCTTGCATATATGAGGTCAAACCAACCCTCTCAATCAGTAGCAAGAAATCATCAAGAATACCTGCAGCTTGTAAGAAAGTAAAACAAGGAAAAGTGGATGGGTGAGCATCCCCATCATCCCTTTCATTACCAATACGAGTTGCAATGAGGTCTTCGTTGTATGATGGCCTAAACTGAGAGGCTGATCTTGAGGGCCTCGACCTCCTAGGTGCATCACTCTCAAATATCTCTCCAAAGGTATGGTTGTTCATGCTTGGAATTCTGAAATTTAAACACCTATTAAACAAGTGATTGCAAAGTAAATATAATGAAGGATTCTACTCATAGGGACTTCTAAGAGGCCTAAACATGCATCAAAACTATATCTCTAAGCATCAAACAAGCTTACAATCTCTCATAACCTGTCACCTACAATAGTAAAATACTCAATATATAATCCACTAAACACAAATCTACTTGGACAAAGGGAGGAGTCACATACCAGAGAACAAGTGCTCCAAATTTCAGCAAGAAAGTAAAATACTCAATATATAATCCACTAAACACAAATCTACTTGGACAAAGGGAGGAGTCACATACCAGAGAACAAGTGCTCCAAATTTCAGCAAGAAAGATGGGCTGAGCAAGGAGATCGAAAAAATCGAGAGCAAGCATAGCAAGAACGCGATTTTGAGCAATGAATTAGAGCTTATTCGGGAGGAGAAGAAAGTGGCAGGTGAGAGAGTTAGTGGAGGGCCAGGGGTGGCCCACATCATGGCATGGCGCCACCCAGGGCAGGCCGTGCCACCAGGTGGTGTGCCTGCCTGGTGGGTCCCCCTGGTACCTTCCAGGCACTCCTCTGCCCCTTTTTTGACGTAAAAATTTAATATGAATTTTCTGGAATTTTTCGAGACACTTTATTTTTGGGCATTTTCCAGGTATAGAAGAATGATTTTCTGACAGACAGATTTTTTTTGGAATGATGCAAAGACAAAACAAGGCTAGAACTACAGAAGTTCTAAGACACTCTAATACGCAAGCAACTAACAACAAGAAGAAAACTAAACGAAAGCAAAAACTAAAATAGATAGAATAGGAGTGAACGGGGATAATCACGGTGAAAACATTGTTTTGTTCAATGAAATCCTTTTGTTAACAAGGTTGATCAGGTCTTGTTACCAAAACAATTCCATATGAGACAAAACTTTGTATTCCACTAATGATTATGTTACCTCAACCTTGATAGCAATAGTCCAAATCATAATAGTTTAATTTTTTTCTATTGGTATGGGACAATATATTTCTCCAACTTGAATGCCCTCAACATGTTCAATTGAATTCAAACCATAAGTCATTTCAATATTCTTGGGGAAATAGACAGTATGTTCCTTGTCATTAACATTGAAAGTCACCTTTCCTTGATTACAATTAATAACAGCTCCTGCAGTATTAAGAAAAGGTCTCCCAAGAATAATAGACATATTATCATCTTCAGGCATTTCAAGCACAACAAAATCAGTTAATATCAAGCAATTATGAGCCACTTGAACAGGTACATCCTCACATATACCAACAGGAATAGTGGTAGATTTATCAGCCATTTGCAAAGATATATCAGTTGGTATTAGTTTTTCTAGTTGAAGCCTCTTATATAGAGAGAAAGGCATAACACTAACTCCAGCTCCCAAATCACACAAAGCAGTTCTAACATAACTATTCTTAATAGAGCAAGGGATACTTGGAATCCCTGGGTCTCCAAGTTTCTTTGGAACCTTACCATTAAAGGAATAATTAGCAAGCAAAGTAGAGATTTCTTCATTAGGGATCTTCCTTTTATTCGAGACAATATCCTTCATATATTTTGAGTAAGGAGGCAATTTAATGGCATCAGTCAAAGGAATTTGCAGGAATAAAGGTTTCATCCACTCACAAAACTTATTATAGTGTTCATCTTCATTTGACTTGTGTTTCTTATCAGGGAAAGGCATATGTTTTTGGACCCAAGATTCTCTTTCACTACCATGTTTCTTAGCAACAAAATCTTATTTAGTGTATTTAGTATTCTTAGTGTGGTTTTCAGGTTCTTCTTCAACTTTTTATTCATTAGGAACTTCATTTTCTTCATTACCACTTTTTGTTTCAGCATGAGAGATGGATATACTATTAGGATCTATAGCAGGTTCAGAGGGTTCTACAACAATTTTATGTTTCTTTTTCCTTGTCTTACGAGTAGAGCCACTATTTTTAGCTTGTTGAGAATACTGCTCAATTCTTTTGGGGTGCCCCTCAGGATATAGAGGATCCTGAGTAGCAGCTCCACTTCTAGTTCTAATTTCATAAGCATGTTTTTCTTTAGCAGCATTAACTAGCAAGTCTTTCTGCACTTTAATGAGTTGATCTATTTGAGTTTGAACCATTTGAAAGTGTTTAACAATCATTTTAACATCATTAGAGGTTCTTTCAACAATATCTTTCAACTCAACAATCGCTCTAGTGTTTTCCATTAGATGATTTTGCACCCTTTTATTAAAATTATCTTGCTTAACAATAAAGATATCGAATTCTTCTAAGCATTGATCAGGGGGTTTAGAGTAAGGGATATCACCTTCATCAAAGTGTTGGAGAGAGTGTACCTCGATAGTGGATGAGTAGGGAATAGGCTTACATAACTCTTCAATAGGAGGTAAATTCTTGACATTTGCAACTTTAATTCCCTTCTCCTTAAGACATTTCTTAGCTTCCTTCATCACTTCATCATTTAATTCAATAACTCCCCTCTTCTTTGATGTTGGAATAGACACTGGTATAGTAGGTTCAGGTACAATTACTTCAGGTATAGCTTGTTCAGGAGGAGTCCAATCTTCATAATTCTTGCTTATTTTAGCCATTAATTCCTCGGCTTCCTTAGGAGTCCTATTCCTGAAAACATAATCAGCACAACTATCTAGGTATGTCCTAGATTCTTCGGTTAGTCCATTATAAAATATATCAAGAAGCTCATTCTTAGCTAATGGACTTCCAGCCTGTGCATGAATCAAAGAAAAAAACCTTGCCGAAGATTCTGGCAATATCTCTTTTTCTCCCTATCTAAAATCAAAAAGTTCCTGCAAAATAGCATGTCTAGCACTAGGAGGAAAATATTTCTGCAGGAAGGTACTAATCAAGCAATCAGGGCTGTCAATAGATCTAGGAGGTAAATTACTAAACCAAGTTTTAGCTTCTCCTTTCAGTGAAAAGGGGAAAATCTTAGCAACAAAGTAAGTACGCATCTTAATATCATCAGAAAACAAGCCACTCATGGTAGAAAGTTCATTCATATGTGCTACCGCGCTTTCATTCTTAGTCCCACAAAAAGGTTCTTTCCCAACAATAGCTATGTAAGATAGATGGAGAGAGACATCATAATCTTTATCTTTAATATTTATGGGAGAAGCAGCAAACTTAGCAACATGAGACAATTTGGGTCTAAAAGTACGCCTCTCAAGGAGACTCTTAGCAGCGCTCCTATCATGGGTGTTTTTACATTCTTTAATAAATTCATCGGTCATTTCAACATAACCATATTCAATATCATAACTTTCACTAGACTCAGGTGAACTAACAGGTGTAGTAGTGTCTTCATTAGGAGTTTCAGTATTTCCAGCTATAGTTCTAGCAATCGTAGCATCTAGGAAAGGACCTAATGAACCACTCTTATCAAGAACAGTAGAAGCAGCATCATAACCATCAGAAGTTTCAGATTCAGCAGTAGTAGCAGTGTGTGTAGCATGTGTATGTGGTGGTGTAACGAGCTTACTCATAACAGATGGTGAATCAAGAGCAATTGAGGTGTTCAGAACCGTACCTCTTCTTGTAGTGGATGGTAAAATAGGAACCTTGCCATCACGAGACTTACCCATGATGGATGGATAGCAGCGAACAATAGAAAATCCAAGTGAACTTGATAAATAAAGCTATGCTCCCCGGACACGGCGCCAGAAAATAGTCTTGATGACCCACAAGTATAGGGGGTGTATCACAGTATTTTTGAGGGAAGTGAAACCCAATTTATTGATTCGACACAAGGGGAGCCAAAGAATATTTATAAGTCTTAACAACTAAGTTGTCAATTCAGCTGCACCTGGAAACAATCTTGCTCAGAACAGTTTATCAGTAGCAACAGTTTTGTGGTAGGAATAGTAAAGTAGCAGCACCAGTAAAGTAAAGACAGTAGTAACAATAGCAGTAAACAGTGGGATTCGAGTGCGGTAGGCATAGGGATGGATGGACGGGCGTTGCTGATGACCCACAAGTATAGGGGGTGTATCGCAATATTTTCGATAAGTAAGAGTGTCGAACCCAACGAGGAGCAGAAGGTGCTGGCTAGTGGTATGGATCAGGAATTCTCTGCAAATACTTACCAAACGGATTTTTAGGGGTTTTCGATAAAGCAAGTAAACAAAGTGCGAGTAAATAAAAGACAGTAGGAATAAATGCAGCAAGTGGCCCAATCCTTATGCAACAAAGGACAAGCCGGTTGTATTTCTATAGATGACCAAACGTTCTCGAGGACACATGGGAAGACTATCAAGTGCTTTCGCTTCATATAGTTGATTAATCCTCTTTAGCTTGCTAAGTGTTGTGTGGGTGAACCTATGCTAATGTACCACCCCATCCAAGACTAATACATACTTGTGATTATACCCCTTGCAAACATCCGTAAGACAAGAAAGTAATTAAGGTAGAAACCTAATCACAGCTTTAAACTCTAAGACCCTTACGTCCCTTATGCAATGGTTTCCTAACGGGGGTTCAGGTTTCTGTCACTCCGGCAACCCCTCCGATTAGTAGCCAAATACACAGTGCATTCCCCTAGGCCCATATAGGTGAAGTGTCATGCAGTCGACGTTCACATGACACCACAAGAAGAAGTACACCACAACTTAAATAACAATCTATTGAATCTTTCTCAACGCAACTCCACTACTAACAACAAGACTTCTCCCATGTCCTCAAGAACAAAACGAACTACTCACAAGACATCATATGGATCATGATCAGAGATGGAATAATGATGTATAACAATCTAAACATAAACAATAATTAAATGGTTCACTCAATAGCATCAACTACAAAGAGTAATCAACACTGGGAAAGTTTCCCCTATGAACTATGCAAGATTCAACACAATTGTTACAATAATATGGAGATGGTGATGAGGGTGATGATGGTGATGATGGTGGTGATGATGATGATCCCGATGAAGTCCAGCTTGATGGTGGTGTTGATGGCGACGATCTCCCCTCTTCAGGAAGGAATTCCCCCGGCAGAAATCTGTCTGCTAGAGAGATCTTTCTCTCTCAGTGTTTTTCGCCCCGCAGAGGTGGCGGAATCTTTCTGTGGTCACTCCCCGAGTCTTAGGGTTTCGTGGGAATGATATACGCCAGAGGGGAGAGGCTGGAGTGGGCCAGGGCGGCCACACCACCTCCAGGCGCGGCCTGGGCCTGCCCGCGCCATGGGGTGGTGTGGGCCCCCTATGGCCCACCTCCACTCCATCTTCTGGCATCCCGAGTCTTCTGAAAAATAGGATTTTCCGTATATTTTCCCAGATTTTTTGATCTTCGCGAATTTTGCCTCCAAACATCACCTTTTCCATCAAAATCCTGACTACAGCGGTCCATGCTCCAAAAGTCATCAACCATGCAAAAATAGATGAAATAACATAAGTATCACCTCTCAATACGAAATATATCAACGAATAATAGTGAATTAAGACATAGACTAGTGATGCAAAATGGACGTATCAACTCCCCCCAAGCTTAGACTTCGCTTGTCCCCAAGCGAAACTGAGCTCGATAAACATGACTTCAGGTTTATGGAGTGAAGATTCGATAAAAGAATACGGACAAGAAGCATCACATTCATCAAATACATAGATCATAATAGAAGACAACTCACTATTATACAACTCAACTTGCAATGAGTAAAGGAAACACAATAAATATACATAAAGTGAATCAGAATTGGTAATGGCAAACTTAGCTCTTGGTCGAAGAATAGTTGATAATTTGCTGGAGTTCACAAATAGCTGGTTTTTCAATGATAGCTTTCAAAGTAGTAAACATCAAGATAAGAGCAATGTGCAAAACAAGGAACGTAAGAAACATGATTAAATAAATCATCATATGAATGAATGAAACACATCAACTCAAAATACTTGCTGAGATAGAAGGGAATAGATTTACTGACTCAACTACAAAGTAAAAGAAAGGCCCTTCGCAAAGGGAAGCATGGATGGCAAGTCTCATAAAGAGCTCCCAAAAATTATGATACTTACTAGCTTTCAGCTCTCATTGCCCCTATCATAGGCATCTTTAGGTGATTAAGGTGAAAGTGAGGTCCAATCTGAGTTATATGCTTGATAGTCTATAAATTGAAAATCCCAAGTCCCTTGAGTACGAGGGCCGCTCCTCATGCTACTCAACTTTAGTTACCGGTAAGTTCTTGTCATCGTAAGTATGTGCGTATCATTGAGAACCGCCAATGGGGCACCCCTTGCCCGATGATACGGAAGAATCCCCATATCAAAATGACAAGGCAAGCAGACAATGAGTATCTCAGCAATCTTCTTATTTACCATGGGAAAATGGTGCTTTTTTCTCTCTTTCCTCTTTTCATAGTATCTCTTTTTTTTATTTTCTTTTTCTCAATAGCTATCTCTCTCTTTTTTTATAAGAAGAATGCTTCATAGATATCATTATGGTTACGCTGCAGGTTTCCACCATGTCAGCATGGATTAGACCAGCGGCCCAGGCGTTTCTCTAACACACATACATAACTCCATGGACTTACAAGCTCCCCTTTTATTTCACACCGACGACATCCGCAAACAAAAGAGCAAGGTATCAACTGGGTATATATTTACAAGTGTTGAAAGCGTTCCCCGTGATAGCACGGTTCTGCTAATCCCCAGCCTATAATTTGCAAGCATATAACTTTCATGGAGAGTTCACAATGGTTCAGTTTTATTAGATGCAAGAAAGTAAAGTGTGCCATCAAGTTCGTGAGAGCTTTAATCACTAATTTTCGCATAACAAGTTTAATTTCGGAGGTAGACAAAACAAGAATTTACTTGGAATAGCAATAATGCTACTAGGTAGGTATGGTGGACACAAATGGCAAGGGTTTTGGTTTAAAGGAGTGGATGCACGAGAAGAAATCTCTCTCGGTACAGGTTTTTGGCTAGCAAGGCTAGGTAGCAAGTACAAGAGTTGAAGGAAACAAACAAACATACAAGTGATAAAGACAAACATGCAATCTTCCTTGGAAGCACAGAAGATCTTAACTAGCGAATACTAGACTTATGAGCAAATCAAGAAAGAAAGATGATGAAATTATTTTTCTCTAGAGTACTTCTATCTTTTTCTTTTTCTTTTCAACTCTCAAAAAGGTGTTGCTACTGACCGAGCCAGGTTTGCCAAAACCAACTAAATTAACTCAATGATCCCAGAGTGCTACCAATACTAACAACAAGATTAATCATATAACCACGAATTGAAAACTAACATAAGCTATGCAAAAGAGTGAATGATAGAACTTCTCATTAATACTCCATAACAGAAACTCACACCAAGGGATACATATCTAACAAGAGAGGGGACACTTCCATAATGCAAACCATACTACATAATAACTCCTCTATTCATGATATGACTTTACTAATAAGGTAAAAAGATAGAAGATAGTGATATGATACCGCGGCACTCCCCCAAGCTTGGAACAAACCAAGGGGATGCCAAACCTGGTGACGAATTACTCCTTTGGTGGTGGTGGTAATATTTTCTTAGTTGACGTGAGGTAATCTTCCAGCATCTTGCGAAGCCTATTATTCTCCCATTGAAGCATGTCCACCTTCCTCTGCAAGTCTCGGTACTTATCGCAGAACTCCTTAGTGACTCGTAGGGCTTCCGTTGATGCAGGGCAAGTAACAAAAGGTACCAGCCCCTGCTAGGGGTCTTGGAGGTCTTCCTCCATAGGCTCCTTCCCTTTAGCCTTGGCGGACACCATTGTGCTTCTAAGATTTCAAAGAGTATGTCCTAACAGAAACAGATCGAAACAAAAACACGATGAAAACATGATATACGGACCTCGGGGGATCCCGGGGGTTATATATTACAAAGTTTCATATCAAAAGGAAGGTACTGGGAGAAAACGAGTCGGAGGCAGAGTCCTGGGTGGACTCACCACCTGGTGGCGCAGCCAGGGGTGGGCCCGCGCCACAGGGTGGTGTGAGCCACCCTGGCTCCGTTTCCGTCCCTCTTTCGCTTCGTAGCTTTCCTTATTGACTGAAAACCGCATAAATATAGTTGGATTGTATTTTCGCGGAACGTTTCTTACCAGAACTGTTACCTATTTGAACACGGACTCTACAGGTCTCTGAATTTGGTATTTAGTGGATCCTTCCGGAGTCACCACTTGAATCATCGGTATCTTCATCTTCATATACATATTACTTGAGTCATAAAACCCTTCTCTTCCTTATTACACCATTATCTCCACTTCCTGGAAATTTCTTTCACACAAAACTTCACACAGTTCTCATTAGCAACATTAGTATAAGTGAAGTGATAAAACATTTTGAGTCCAACTTCAACTGAAAACCATCAAAACAAAAGCTACTGTAGCAAATCGTTCTGAAGACCCAAAAAGAATTCAAGAAGGAAATCGAATAAAGAAGCAAATGCAAGATTGGCAAAATCTGTCAAAACAGACCAGCAGGTAAAGATCATTTTTTTCGAAAACCTTCTGTTGCTCAAATCAAAAAACTGCAAAACTAACGAAAGTTAAATAACAACCTGGGGCAGAAGCACAAAAATTACAGCTCAATCTGACATACAGAGATCTCTCACGAATTTTTACGGTGAAGCACAAAAATCTGTTTCAGGACAACAACTTTCCCAAATCTTACTTCTCTCTCATTAGAGGTTGATCTTGACACAAAAACCAAACAAAACGGATTAGGAGCGGTTATTACCGAAGTAATAACTTCCAAGACTCAAAGAAACAAAAACAAACTAAAAGCAAAAACAAATTGGGTTGTCTCCCATAAAGCTCTTTCTTTATAGCCATTAAGATGGGCATGATAATTTTGAAGAAGCTCTCATAGGGATATGAATTGAAGTGAAAGAGAGCATTAAGAAGCAAAAACACACACACATTTAAGTCTAACCCACTTCCTATGCAAGGGAATTTTGTAATCAAACAAGTTGTTGAAACCAAAGGCAACTTGCATAAGAAGGCAAAAGAAGTGCGACATAAAAACTTTCAGCATAAAACGAGGAAACTTGATATTATTGAGATGCATAAGAATACTTTCCCCTCTCTCATAGTAACTTTCAGTATCATGCATAAACTTAACAATATAGCTATCACAAGGGCCATCATAGAAATGATCACTTATTCTAACAGAAAACATCGGAATACTAGCTCTCATAACACTACTATGTGAAACAATATTAGAGGTATCCTTATAAAGGATAGTGTGTCCCTCTTCTTCATACTTAGTGACAAAGTCTTTCACATTTGCTATTATAGGTTCATCAACCATTTGTTTATCAGGTTCAATAGCCTTATTCATACTTTCGTTAACCATACTAGCTATCATAGAATGTTCCTTTACCTTAACTGGAAAAGGCATTTTCTCAATATAAGGTTCAGGTAAAACATGATTAGCAGTATAAACTTCAGTATTTCTTGCAGGAACATTTTTAGCAATATCTTTATAAGGTTCATGATACTTATTCTACTTCTTTTTAGGCACTTCAATGTAGGAAGAGAAAGCCTTAAAATAAGAAGCAATAGGTTGAGAGTCTAGACCATAAGCATTTTTAATATTTTGAAAGTCATCAGTTCCCATGAAAGATTCAATGCATTCATAATCCTAATTTATACCTGACTTTCTACCTTTGTCATTCTCCCAAGCTTCAGCATTATCTTGAATACGGTACAAAAGATCCCATTTAGCTTCTTCTTCCATGCGAGTGAATGATCCAGCACAAGAAGCATCTAGTAAATCTTTGTCATGTAGAGGGAGCCTTGCATAAAAGTTGTTGATAATAATATTGTTGGGAAGCTCATGAATGGGACATTTGAGCATTAGTAACTTCAGTCTCCCCCAAGCTTGAGCTTTACTCTCTCCATCAAGAGGCCAAAAGTTGTATATTTGATTCCGATCTTTATGAATCTCACTAGGAGGATAAAACTTTGAATAAAAGAGAGGCACTATTTCCTCCCATTTCAGAGCTTGACCATTCTTCAACAGCTTATACCATTCCTCAGCTCTTCCTTTCAGTGATAATGAGAATAAATTCTTCTTAACTTGATTTGTATTAATACCTGCACACTTGAACAACCCACATAATTCGTGTATAAAGAGTAAATGATCACCGGGATGGACAGTTCCATCCCTAACATAGTAGTTATCCATAACACGATCAATAATTCTTGTAGGTATTTTGAAAACATCTTTCTCAGCAGGTGGTGGCTTATCTACTACCTTAGAAGTGGTAGTAGCATTACCAAATAAGAAACTCAGCGAATTATCCATAACGAAAAGAAAGCAACTAGCAGGAGTAAACAATACTCATAGTAGAAGTTTCCTTTACCAGTTCCACTCTCCAATATCGCTTAACTCCCCGGCAACGGCGCCAGAAAATAGTCTAGATGACCCACAAGTATAGGGGGTGTATCGCAGTATTTTCGATAAGTAAGAGTGTCGAACCCAACGAGGAGCAGAAGGTGCTGGCTAGTGGTATGGATCAGGAATTTTCTGCAAATACTTACCAAACGGATTTTTAGGGGTTTTCGATAAAGCAAGTAAACAAAGTGTGAGTAAATAAAAGATAGTAGGAATAAATGCAGCAAGTGGTCCAATCCTTTATGTAGCAAAGGATAAGCCGGTTGTATTTCTATAGATGACCAAACGTTCTTGAGGACACATGGGAAGACTGTTAAGTGCTTTCGCTTCATATAGTTGATTAATCTTCTTTAGCTTGCTAAGTGTTGTGTGGGTGAACCTGTGCTAATGTACCGCCCCATCCAAGACTAATACATACTTGTGATTATACCCCTTGCAAACATCCGTAAGTACAAGAAAGTAATTAAGGTAGAAACCTAACCACAACTTTAAACTCTAAGACCCTTACGTCCATTGTGCAATGGTTTCCTAACGGGGGTTCAGGTTTCTATCATTCCGGCAACCCCTACGATTAGTAGCCAAATACACAAAGCATTCCCCTAGGCCCATATAGGTGAAGTGTCATGTAGTCGACGTTCACATGACACCACTAGAAGAAGTACACCACAACTTAAATAACAATCTATTGAATCTTTCTCAACGCAACTCCACTACTAACAACAAGACTTCTCCCATGTCCTCAAGAACAAAACGAACTACTCACAAGACATCATATGGATCATGATCAGAGATGGAATAATGATGCATAACAATCTGAATATAAACAATAATTCAATGGTTCACTCAATGGCATCATCTACAAAGAGTAATCAACACCGGGAAAGTTTCCCCTATGAACTATGCAAGATTCAACGCAATTGTTACAATAATATGGAGATGGTGATGAGGGTGCTGATGGTGATGATGGTGGTGATGATGATGATCCCGATGAAGTCCAGCTTGATGGTGGTGTTGATGGTGACGATCTCCCCTCTTCAGGAAGGAATTCCCCTGGCAGAAATCTGTCTGCCGGAGAGATCTTTCTCTCTCGGTGTTTTCTGCCCCGCAGAGGCGGCGAAATCTTTCTGTGGTTGCTCCCCGAGTCTTAGGGTTTCGTGGGGATGATATACGCTAGAGGGGAGAGGATGGAGTGGGCCAGGGCGGCCACACCACCTCCAGGCGCGGCCTGGGCCTGCCCGCGCCATGGGGTGGTGTGGGCCCCCTATGGCCCACCTCCACTCCATCTTCTGGCATCCCGAGTCTTCTGGAAAAATAGGATTTTCCGTATATTTTCCTGGATTTTCTGATCTTCACGAATTTTGCCTCCAAACAGCACCTTTTCCATCAGAATCCTAACTATAGCGATCCATGCTCCAAAAGTCATCAACCATGCAAAAATAGATGAAATAACATAAGTATCACCTCTCAATACGAAATATATCAACGAATAATAGTGAATTAAGACATAGAATAGTGATGCAAAATGAACGTATCAGTTGCATGGACAAGACAATTCACATAGCAATCAGAACATAGGGCAATTGCAGATAAATAAGATAAAACATCCAAGTAGTAGATAATCCTAGCATGTGTTCCATATATAGTCATACGTGCTCGCAATGAGAACTTGCACAACATCTTTTGTCCTGCCAGCCCGTTTGCAGCGGGGCCTCAAGGGAACTACTGGCAATTAAGGTGCTCCTTTTAATAGAGCACCGGAGCAAAGCATTAACACTCCATGAACACATGTGATCCTCACATCAAAGCCATTGGCTCCGATTATCGCGATTTCTGTCACTTCGGGGCCATTGGTTCCGGACAACAATGTGTGTATACAACTTGCAGATAAGACCATAAACAATACTATCATAATGAATCAATAACATGTTTAGATATGAAATCATGGCACTCGGGCCCTAGTGACAAGCATTAAGCACAACAAGTCGCAACAAAGTCATAAAGCACTAATAAAAGATACTAGGCACTATGCCCTAACAATCTGATGCCATTACATGAACGATCTCATCCAATCCCTACCATCCCCATAGCCTACATCGGGGGATTACTCACTAATAGATGGGGGGAACATGGATGGTCGATGGAGAAGCCATGGTGATGATGATGGCGATGATCTCCTCCAATTCCCCGTCCCGACAGGGTGCCAGAACGGAGTTTCTGGTGCTGTTTCGTGGAATCTGGTGGTGGCGGCAGAGCGGAACTCCTCCTTGAAAAACGTCGACCCCCCCTGAGTTTTTAGGTCAGAAGGTAACTTATAGGCGAAAAGGGAGCCGAGGGGGAGTCTGGGGCAGCCAGACCACCCCCTGGCGCGGCCTGGGCTTGCCCGTGCGGCCAGGTGGTGTGGCCTGGGCCCAGCCCCCCTCCATCTCATATTCTGGCTCCGGGAGTCTTCTGGTGAAATAGGATTTTCGGCATATTTTCCGAGATTTTTTCTGATAGTTGATTTTCTGCACAAAAAGTAGATACCAAAGCAATTCTGCTAAAAACAACGTCAGTCCGCATTAGTTGCATCCAAATCACACAAGTTTAGAGGAGAAACAATAGCAAAAGTGTTCGGGAAAGTAGATACGTTTTGAACGTATCATGGTTTTATATACTCCGACCCCTTTAGCCCTGGTTGTAGGTTGGTGGATGCAACCGGGACTAAAGGGGTGGCATTTAGTCCCGGTGGTGGTATGAACCAGGACTAAAGTTACTTTCGACCACCCACAAAAAATTGCGCGCGAGGCCCACCTTTATGTGCTTTTGGAATGGTTTTTTTAGAAACTCTAGAAAATAAGTAAATCTTATAAAATCAATATCTATTATTCTATAATTTATAAAATTATGTATTATATATCAAAATTTCAAAAAAATAAGATCTATAAATTAAATCTATTATCACACTCTATTATACAACTTAAATAGAATACTTTATTGTTTAATAAATATTCTATTAAGTATAAATATTGGAAAAACATATTTTATTAATTATTATTTAAAAATAAAAAACTACATATAATATACCAAAATGATCAAAAAAATATAATCTACGCATTAAAAGTATAATATTTCACATTTGAAGTAAAATAAAATGTGCAGATTTGATAAATCTTATTTAAAGCCTTTTCCTTTATTTTTTGTCCATAAATGGGCTTTTGGAATTAATAAAACATTTTTGAGAAATATTTTATCAAAATGTTCAGAAAAATGAGATCTACCTCTTAGCATCAAAATCATGCATTGTTCAGCAATTTCAACTAACAAGTTTAATTAGAGAACCAAATGAACCCCCGTAGGTGATTCTGAGGTTTCCCAAAATTAGGGTTTACTCCCCTTGAACCCTGTTAAATTGTCAAGCATGCCTTAGGGTTTCATTTTAGTACTAGTTAACTTGATATATCATAATTCTTTCTTGAGCATTGCATCGATATGAAGCCCGCGCTCCGGCCGGTTTCCATTTGTCACCCATTTTCTATCGATCTAAGCAATCGGAGAGCCAACCTAATGTGTCAAGTCTCTTAAGTGTACGCGTAGATGCTACCTACCTCAGCCATCACCACGTGCACTAGTAGCCTACACGTGTTAACTTTCTTGCAGTACTCCGGCCCCTCTATCTCGCCTCCTCTGATCTATAAAGATCTGTAGCGGGTTCTCCCAAGGCAAGCCTCCAACGCATTGTCTCCCTAGTGCATCGCCTTTCACTCTTTGAGATCGATCCTGGTCATAACGATAATGTTGGTTCTTACTTTGTTTTGTTTTTTACTCTTGCAGATTATACCAGAATTTTTTTAGAAAAATTCAAAGGTCAGATCTATGAAGTTATCAATCTAGAAGCTCCTGATGGGAACATGTATACATTATCAAGCTGGAAGCTCCCGATTTTTCTCAACAACTTTTGGAACATCCAATGGGCCAAGCTTGAGAACACAGTTACATAAAAGGTTTAATATATTCTTACACATCACCAACATCCACATCTAGAGTTGGGATATAAAACATTTTCTACACGTATGTCCCTTGCTTATGATTGCGCTGTATCCATGGAACATCTTCATTATTTAATAGGATGCTTAGATTATTGTTCACTGTGAAAGGCAGAATTTTATAAAACTTATTATAATCTTCTGACATGTCTGGCTTGTCCTCCAGTCCCACGATGTTTCTTTTCTTCGAAAAAACTATGTGGCACTTTGGATCATCGTATGATGTATTCGTTTGCTTATGTTTTGTTTTTCGGTTTGGTAGACATGTCCTTCACATAGAAAACCCGAGCCACATTATTAGCTAGGTTTCGTCTTTGTACCATAATTATTGAGATCCACTGTTATCATTCCGTACTTCTGCTTTACCTTTGCTCCGCCTCCTGTTAGCTTGAACCATTTGCACCGAAACAAAGAGACCTTAAAAGAAGGTCCATAGTCAAGTTAATAATGAGGGGTGAGTTGCTTGATGGACTCGTGATCAGCGTTGAAAAGACTAGCAAGGATTTTGTAATCAAATCGCTGACAGCAAACTTTGTAGTTGCACGTCCCTCGGCGGAACCTCGACGGAACCGAAGAAACTTTCATGGGTTAAACCACTGTTTGGGTCGTTGAAGCTCAAGACAGATGCATCCTTCCATTGTGATGGTACATGAGATGTTGGTGTTGTTTTGAGAGATCACAAAGGTAAAGTAGTCGGTGGATTGTTTGGCCCTATATCGCATGTGCTAGATGCTGCAACTTTCGAGGCATGGGGTCTGTTGAAGGGTCTTGAATTTCTTGAAAACATTGGATGCTCTTCTGCAACCATTGAGACCGATTATATAGAACTAAAACAAGCATATAATGGAGTGATAGAGATTTGGAGTCCATACTCAGCAGTATTGGGCGGAGTGCTTTCTCAAAGCTGGAGCTGTGGAGGATGTTCAGTTTCATCAATGTCTGAGGGAGGCGAACTAGGTGGCACATGAGTTAGCTAAATTCGCTTATAATCCTAAGAGCATATCTAACCCATCCCCTATTATTTAGAGGAGAAAATGGTTGGAGTATATTTGCTCCTCTAAACTTAGTGCCATAGAATCAATCCCCAAAAAACTTAGAGGAATAAAATTTTGTTTTTTACAAATCAAAACTTTTGAACCAAAGTATGAATATTACAAACCGAATAAGTGTAATAAATAAAATTATTCCTTATTACAAACCCAAATAAATGTAATAAATGAAAATTTTCCATATTACAAACCGACTTGAATGTAATAAATCCAATTTTTTATATAGACGTCTTCACGAAAGTTGTAGGGTTTAATAAGATGGAGCCGCCGTCACATGGTACGGACGGACGGTGTGGGCGGGTCCTGCCCGTACTAGTGGTCATTACAGCTGCAGTCACCTAGAATTGACTCCACAATTACTTGGTCGTGTGAACTTCCTCAAAAACCTTCATTATGAGTCCAAATTTCACATTAAAAAGTATGATTTCCTGCACAACATAACTCAAAGCAATGGTTTCATATCTTTGCAATTATTAGTCATTGTTGGCAAGGATTGAGAGTTTCTTATCAATTGCTTGACTAAAAACAATTTTGTAACGCGGTGGAATATGGCTATTTTTGGAGCCATCACGGAGCTGCGGCGAGAAGGTGACGCTGCCGATCAGATGACACAGAGCTGCCAGCGAGAAGGTGGCGGCGAGAAGAGTTGGACCTACTGACGCTGCCTCCTGTGCAGCGGGGAGGTTGGGTTCGGGCTGCCTCCTATGTAGCCAGGAGGTCGGACGAGCTATCAAAGTTGCCAATGCTGCTTCCTTTGCAGCCGAGAGGTCAGGGCGAGCTGCCGAAGTTGCCTCCAACCGAGCTAGGATGTTGGGGATGAGCTGTCGGCGTTGCCGGTGAGCTGGGCGCTTGCTCTCCTCGTCGACCTACGCAACCGTAGTGTCACAGATGGATACGGTTCTAGTGGATATTGATGAGGTGGAGTGGTGGCGCGACCAATCAGGTGGATTCATGATCCGGATTCATGATCCATCAGGGAGCTGAGCATCACGGTGTGGAGTTGCTAGTCCATCAATCAGGTGTCACTTCACGTTGTGGAGATGGTGGTTGCAGTAGAGAAGTGGGGGAACCCGTGCTGGCCAGCCAGATCGGGGGAGGATTCGTGCCTACCACGGACAGGCAACTCGTGCTGGCCGGCAAGATCGGGAGGTTGGGGACGGTAGTCGCTGGTTAGATTTAGAATTAGAGAGGGTGTTTTTGTAAAATGGACTTGCGCTGAAACGTTTTCTCCCTCGCGTAAGTTAATTCTGGATGGAGGGAGTATAATAGTATGTGTCACAAATACGTGATATTGGCATATTGGTGTTTCAAATAGAATTGCAAAATCAATTTTAATGAACTGAAAAATAAATATTTTATCGCCATCAACATGTAATAGAATAAAACGATGAGAACTTTTGTTTTAATTATGTTTTTAATCATGTCAATTACTTATCGCCATCTCAATTACTTACTATCTTCTAACATACATGTCATTTTATACATGATATTGTGTCCGCAATGAAGTTGATTACTATTTTTATATGAATATGTTCCATTTTAATTAATAAAAATTAGTGATATTAATTTATTTTCAAGGGTTTCAATAGTATACCTTCATGTGAGAGTACTTTGAAAAAGGAGCATGGCCATGAGTAAGTTCAAGTGTAGTAATTCCAAAGGACCATATATCTGTCGTGTAATATATTTAATATTTTGTTCAGAGCTGCCCCAGTTCACAGTGAATTGTGAAGGAAAGGTAATCTGTACCATAAATATAGCCTACTTAAAACCAGATGCATGTAGTTGCTCTATTACCTCGGCTGCCATCCTAATCATTAGATAGTCAACATATGAGCATAGGTGGGTGGTCGAAGTTGGAGAAACTTGTCTCCTAGATCCGATGAAAAATAATTTGTAGCCTGTCTTAGTAAACAGAGAAATATATTTGGTATCAAATTTTATTTATGATGCTAGTTAATACATAACATGCAAATGCATCACAAATTTCGTAAGCAAGAAAACAAAATTGTAACCGTACTATTTTGTATATACAAGGCAAATAATTCACTGATTTTCCATAAGCAACATGGGAGAATTACCTAGTGGGATCCGAGGTAGAGCTGGTGCCGGAGAGTGGCAAGGGTGACAATGGAGGCAACAAAGCTAAATCTAACAAATTGGTGACCCATAGGACATTAAAATAAATATTATACTCAACTATTATACTTTTTTAAATATATCATATTATAGCCTTGACAAGCACAAATTTATGTTACTTATAGTGCATACATAGTTAACCCACTTAACAATGTGTCTGAACATTAACTATTGTATTTTTTGTTATACAATTGTAATATATAACGGCAAATTTTGATTTTGCCAAATTTAAATTGTATATTATCATAAAATTATCCTTGAAAATGTTCACATTCGTAGCATAAATTGTAGTGTATAAATATGCATCTATGTATGTATGTATGTGTACTTGTGCTTGTGTTTATGTATGGTGTTTAGTATTATTTAATATCATGGTAACGAATCTAAAGTGTACATTATACGAAATATCTAGAGGTTCTCGTGTATTATTAGGGAAGTATAATTGAAGAACTTTTAAAAGTACAAATGAAACTATTGGTACCACTACAACAATAGATGGCACGTGGTGGTTTTAAATGCCGAGGCACACACCTAAAAGCTATGATAACCGCAAGACGACACATAAAAGCCACTAGAAATAACTGCGCCTTGAAAATCACACTCGGGAAAGGCCTAGAAGGCCTGGAAACTGCTTTACTTATGTGATGTCTACATATTTACATCAAGGAACCTAGAGAAAAATATAATTACAATACAATCCTCAGACTTTGTGAAAAGGACCTTGAATAATAATACACAAGAAACATGATCAGACCCTTCTTCTTCACCACCGGTTGTCAGAGACCTCAAGGCCCGGGGACCAGCACCACCAATAGGGATGAAACCACTTGGGGTGGCGCGAGCGTCGACTCCTGCACCGAGATCGAAGATCCTCTGCATCTGGAGGAAGAGTATGCTCTCCATGAACCGAGCGTGGAGTGTGTCGCTTGCCATGGATAGCACCGATGATTGTGCCTTCGCTTGGGAACTCCACAAGACGCAGCTGCATGAGGGCTTGAGCGAGCATCACCCTTACCTTCCCGCTGCGCTCTAGGACAAGAGAGCGAACCAAAACTTCCTCCCGCATCCAACCACCACATGATAGCTTGGCAGACGAGAAAGAACTCGGCAGGGGCGGAGCTGGGCATGGTGCTGCCTGTGCTGTAGCACCACCCTAACAGCTGCATTACAACAAGCATGTGATCAATTTGAATGCTATAAATATGAAAATCCAAGACAAGTAGCACCACTTAGCCTTATTAGCACCAGCCTTGGGCTGTTTCCGGCTCCGCCCCTGGAACTCGGAACCTGCAAGATCTGGAGCTGATCATCGACAGCCCCCGCCAAAGGCGGGCAGAACGAGCTCCTTGCTGATGCGGAGGATGCCGTGTCATTTCTGCACTCCCCCTCAGCGCCAAGGCCGGGTGTTGCTTGATGGACTCGTGATCGACGTTAAAATGGACTCACACGCTCGCTCGTAGAGACCGGCATCAACTCGACGTTCGATGGAGGGGCATCGTTTGTACTACCGAGTTCCGATACATATACAGCTTCTTTTTTTCCAAAATAAGACACGTATACAACTTGTTTTCTTGTGCAAAAAATAAAACAAGTTTAAGGTTGTGAAACATACTGAAATTACCACAGCCCTACTAAACCCGTGGTAATCCTACACTTACGGACAATCTTACGGAAAAAGTGTTACGGACGGACGTGGTATCAAGCGATTAGAAGTCTTCCGTAGTAGTTATTCACCCGAAATCTCTCTCACCGATTACTGATTGCCACATCATTCCGTAAATTTCTCTTCGTATGGATCAGTCCATAAGTGTAGCTACACTTACGACACTGGAATAAAACCTACGGACTGACATGAAAGCAACTGATTGGTGGAATTCTGTTTGCCCTCCGTGAATTCAAGAATGTGGGTTTGTTTCGGAGTCTCCACGTCTGTCCGTAAGTAGTTTCCCTAAGAACAATCTCGTAGGCCCTGCTTGTTTTATCGTTTCAGTTATCGGTCGGATCCGAATATTATGGAGCATGCGGGGGGGTTTTAAGAGGACCTCGATTGGTCATCCAGGGAACCAAGCGGGGGGCAGTAGGTGTAGCATTATTGGTATATGTACAGAGCAGAGGGTAGGAAAAAACATCAGAGTAGAGCAGATGAGATCAGATGACGCGCTGGCTAGGAAGCGTGCAAGCATGCATGTCGTTTTAATTTGTACATGAAATTAAAACAAGCCGATCGTTTTTTTTAATCTCTTGAGGATAGCTAGGATCCATGCATGAAGGTGCTAGTCAGCTCATGTTTTAATTTTTAATTTGTTCCACCAAACATGCAAGGTAAAGATCAAATGTTCGTTACCAAGTTGTTTCGGACCTGGATTAGTATCACGAGCATGATACAAGCATGATATACTTCCGCTTGATACATAACCATGGAGTAAAGTTGTAAATGTTGAGATTCACAAGCTAGCTGCCGTGGGTGATACTCATGTTGCCGAATGGTTCATTCCATCAGTGTTCAGTGTAAAGCTTACGTTCCTAGGATCTTTTCCAAGAGGATCACCGCCATCTTCCAAAGACTGGAGCCTATCAATGTTCCTCCAATGCGGAGAATCCGCAGGATGTCTTAGCATTTCGTTATCAATGCGCTCCACTGTGTGCCAACGCATCAGTATTGTTGTATCCGGATTTACATATAAGCATTTGAAATGAGGCAGGTGCCAACAAATATTTACCGGGATGTTCTTACTCCTATTCGTCTTTTTCTTCTTCTTGCTCGCCTCAGTATCCATATCATCCTCACTGTCATTGCCCATATCCTCATCCTTCGGAACCTTGATCCTAGGAAATCTGCAAGATATCCTCGTCGATTGTATCAGGATCGTGGAAGTTCTTCCGGAAGACATGGTGCTATCCAAAGTTGGAGTATTTAGTCTCGCTGGCCAGCCAAGATAGATGTTGGACGGGTGAGCAGCTAGCGCGTCTGGTTTTCCACACCCACAACGATGCCAGCTGTGTGACTAATCGGCGGAGACTATTGCCCACATCCTTAATGGTTTCCCTTTCTAAGGAACGATTTGGCACGAGGTGCTTTCGTGAATTCGATTCACTGCAGCCCCTCTTGTCATTGAAGGTGATTTCGCGGAGTGGTGGTCAGTGATGCCGCGGACCACCCCTCACTAGATGCACAAAGAAACCTCGTCGCTAATCACGCGCGCATCTTGGTGGATTTGTAAGCTTAGGAACGCGGCCACCTTACCTTCGATAATGAGAGCCCATCAGTCACCTCCTTGTGTGACACAATCAAGGTTCAAGGAAGATCGTGGGCACGCACAAGAACCAGTGGGCTTTGCTAGCTTGCATGGAGTTGGCTCTTTCTTGCGCACATACATATAACTTCGTTTTCTATCAATGCACCGAAACACAATGTCTTTACGTTCTCGCGACGAAACCATGATCTAGAGACAAATACCAGCACAAGCAACTAAGTTGAGTATTTCAAGTCTTTGATCGGTAGTATCATTATCACAAATACTCCTTATCTCCCTGCGAAAAAAAATCCTTATTTCAACTCTTTGACCGTAGGTAGTATCTTTATTTCTTCTTGGCCTTTCTTTAGATGCTTTAGGGCCCTTTTTTTGCGAATTTCACCGATCTATTAATAATTATCAACAGAGTACAAAGTAGCCAAGTTTGAGATGGATGGTAGCTAGATTGTGAGCCACCTTGTGCGCCTGTACCTCTATCGGCAGTGTGCCCGGTGGGCCGAATTATTTATATGCTTAAGCCTGGTGGTGACCCAGCTAGCTGAGAGCACCACGCAGGCGTGCATCTGTGGCCATTAAATCTTTGGAAAGAAGCCATCTAGACCATCTGTAGTGGTCCGTGTTATTGTTTTCTTTGACCTTAAGCTGATTTTCTAGAATCACTGTAACTGGACCCAGCCGGCTATTGTCCCCTTTGTCAGTATTACCAGTCACCCCACGCTTCGTTGGCTTCGGGGAAAAATCACCGCTCGCCTCCGACCATTCCCCCATTATCGCATCTCGTCCACCCCCATAACCCAGGTCGCGATGGCCGCCCATCGCTTGCTTTCTCCGATTCCCTCTCCCTCCAGCATTGCGGCGCCTCCCCCTTCTCCTGTCCCTCCACCCCTCTGACCTCCATGTGGCTTCCTGAGTAGGAACAACTCCTGCCCACTCTTTCCCCTAAGTGTGCCGTCATCGCTGGGGTTCTAACAACCGGCTTGTAGATCAGTAGGTTCGGTACCTGTGGTGACCCAGCATACCACTGCATGATGTAGTACACTATAGTCGTTGACATAACACCAATGAAACACCATTCACAAGTATTACATCCCTCAGAGTGGTACAACAGAAACACAGCAGGTCCAAGACATGACTATAGATTACAACTCGACTCGTTACAGCAGATCCAAATAACACTCTTGGTTAAAGAGGAAGAAAACAACTTTGTACGAAGAAGAACCATAGATAACAACTTAGAGCTATCTGGCTAAAAAGACTAACATCTAAACTATCTGGCTTGCAATTGCTACTAATGCAATGCTCTACAGAAGTAGGTTTTATGGTTAGGGTATCTACCCTTATCTAATCAGAACTTCGTCTTCACTTTGGTTGATGAACATGTTGACTTCATTGACTTTCTTGAAGAACTTGAGCTGTCGATGTGGTTACTTGAGCAGAAATTGATATTGACGTCGTCTTCAACGGCTTCAGAATCTAGCAAGGGTTAAGATGGTATGGTTGAGTATAAAAGTGAAGTATAATAATATTCTAAGATTGAGGTGAATTGATATCTGGTAATTATGATGGGAATTATTATGTTAAGTTGTTAAGAGTTAAGGGATTGATTATAAGATGGTTGTTTGAAGTGGCAAAATGAATAAGTTTCAAAGAAACGAGTTCTTTGTTGAAGTTTAATTTTTTTTTGTGGTTGATCGAATGTGATTGATGTCGTTTACCTTTATCCGATAAGCTTGGATTTGAAATGCTTTACGACTTAATATGGAATAGACAAAAGTTAACTACAAAAACATAAATATTCTTTAGGCATTATACATGACTTGGTGTACCAAAGTTAACTTTAAAACATAAGTAGGTCTAGAGGGTGATGTTTTAAAGTATTAATAACTTTTAAGCTTTATAATAAGCATGCCTAAGAGTAGGAGAACATTCACTTTTAGTTAAAGTGAGTGATGAGTTTAAATATGACTTGTTATTATGAATATAATTTATCTTCTAAGGAAAGTAAGTTTAGATGATTTTAATAATCTATCAAAGTTTGAAATCATGAATAGTTAAGAGATAAGTAACATTCACTTTTATTATAAGTGAATGGTGATTAAAATTTACTTAAAGTGTTGGTTTACTTTGGAGTTATGGTTTTAAAGGAGTTTTTATAAAGTTAATAAGTTATTTTTAAGTATTATTATGGAATCAATTTATGGTTTTGTAAGTAGTATTTAAATGTACAAGATTTATGGTTTTATATGAAATTGTGATTATTTCTTATTTAAGAAGAATTTACAAAATAGGTATTTATAAAATGGCGAAGGATTAATTATTTTAAAATCTTACAAACCTATAGAATAATCTTTTTAGCATTTTTATAGTGAAATTTATTTATTCAAGACCTCAAAAATGAGTTTTATTTAATTTTAGGTGTTATTCTTATTTTTAGAAAAATCCATAAAGGATTGTATGTCTTTAAATATTAGCTTCAATTTTTATTTCTAAAAAAATTAGGTTAGTATTTTTATAAAATAGTAGATTGATTTTAATACACAAAAATGATTTTTAATGATTTGTTAAGATTGTTTTCTTATTTTATGAAATTTCATTTAGGATTTAATAGTGTTAACATTAATTTGCATTTCATCTAACTTAAGTAAGTATATTTGTATTTTTATGAAGTAGAGATTATTTTTGTGATCATTTTGATATATTATATGCATTTTTAGGATTTTTCTTTATTTTTTCTAGAACCTTTTAATTTCAAGGGTATATTTGTAATTAAACATTTTTTTATTATGTTTTTCTTTTTAATACCCTGGACCTAGCCTGGCCTAACCTGGCCCACTGGGCTGGGTTTAACCCCAACCCAAGTGTTGGGTCGGCCCAACCCGTCCTCACTCGACCCCGAGCTCACCTCGCTCCTCTCTCTCACACGTACTCTCTAGCGACGCCATGGCGACGCTGTTGCCGCTGTGATGCCGACGGCTCCAACCTCCCCGGCCGTCGCCACTGAGCAGGACGATGCTGCCGATGACACCGTGATGCTCTACCATCTTCGATTTGGGGCCCATGCTCTATGCGGGTGGTGCTACCCCCCTTGGCAACTAATGTTAGGAGTTTGCCGGTGATTTGGTGCTCCGATGCTCATCCGACGCCGCTCGGGTGCCTTGGCATCGGTGTGGGGTCCTCCTATCTTGTGGCTGCCGTGGTTGCGGCTCAGTGCGGGTTGCAACGCCCCTCAGGGGTGCTCCTTGTGCCGCCGTGTGCTTCCCCAACTCCAGCCCTTGCTTCTTCTTCAATTTTCTAGCGAGGACCAAAGTTAAGTGCCTCTTTTCCTTCTCTGTGTTCTCTCCCTCTATGTTCCCTCTTAAGAAATCATATGAAAAGTGCTCCAAAGTGTGGACAAACCACAAGAAAGTAGATAAAACCAAGCATGGAACATCAAAAATTATAGATACATTTGTAATGTATCACATCTACTCGGCCAAGATAGCTACTAATAACGGAAAGCATGCAAGATCACAAATAACAAAGATATGATAGAATCAATAATCAATCTGAAATAGCATCTTAATATCCATCGGATCCCTACAAACACAACATGTAGGATTACAAATAGATGATCTTGATCATGAATGGAGCTCACAAGATCTAAGCAGGGTAGCACAAAGGAGAAGGACCAACCATCTAGCTACTACATGGACCCGTAGTCCAGGGATGAAATACTCACGCATCACACTAGAGGCAAGCATCGTGATGAAGAAGGCCTCCAGGGTGATCTCTCCCCTCCAGCAGGGTGCTGGGAAGAGCTTCAGATCCCTCCCGATCTAGGGATGGAGATGGCGGCGGCTACAGACTCTTTCATGGAATTTTGATCGGGTACTTAGGGTTTCTACATCGGAGGCTTCTTATAGGCGAAAGGGGAGGCCGAGGAGGTGCCCGAGGCTGCTGCACCCCCCAGGCGTGGGCCAGGCTAGGCCACACGGCTAGGGGGTGTGGACCCCTCGAGGCCCTTCTCCGTCTCGTCTTATGCCTTTGTGTTCCCCTCGGTGAAATATTGACTTTTGGCTTTTGTCCCGTCCAATTCCGAGAATATTCATTTTCTCGCTTTTCTGGAACCAAAAACAGCAGAAAATAGGCAACTGGTACTGTGGCATCTTGTTAATAGGTTAGTCCCAGAAAGTGTATAAAAATACTCCAAAGTGTGGACAAAACATAAGAAAGTAGATACAAAACAATCATGGAATATCAAAAATTATAGATACGTTTGCAACGTATCGTGAACCTGCTAGGCTTCCTGGGCGTGTATGAGAAGACAAAAGACACACCAGAAGCACAGGAGGACCAACAACGTATGAAAGACCCACAAAACATGCATCCACAGAACAAGATGGATAAAGGGCGTCACTTAAGTCCTACTAGCTACGCACTTACGAAAGCAAAGAAGGAAATTTTTTTGAAGTCCTTTACAGCATCAAGGTGCCGTCTGGATTCTCGTCTAACATAAATGGGTTAATAAATATGGCAGAGAAAAAATTCCAAAACCTGAAGTCTCATGACTGTCACGTGATTATGACGTAGTTACTTCCGATTGCATTGAGGGGGCTTCGACCAGAAAATATTCGAGTACCCATTGTGAAGCTATGTGCATTCCTCAATCAATATCCGAGAAGGTGATCAATCAAGATATTCTGACAAGGTTACAAAAGGATGTGATTCCTGTTAAGCAAAGAAGATGCTCCATGGTTACAGCCAAAGCGACCATAAACGAGCATAAATAATTCAAAAACGGTCTTAACAATGTAAATCCTTCGCATGGTGTCATATTATGTGACATAGTTGCAAGGAAAAATACCAAACTTGGTATATTGATTATGTCTCGAAAAAACCTTCACAAAATGACCTATCATGTTCGAGGTTTCATGGCTTTCGCTCCAAATTACCAATGTTATGTACATAATCAAGGCATAATTTGTGATAATGTGCCCATATTATGCATGCATGTGCATCTTGGGATGGTGAACAATGTTGCAGGAGGAAGTTTTATTTTTCGTCGCATGGAAAAGCCATTTTCTATTTTCGGAGTGCCAAAATCTGGGCGTTTTGTGAAGCAACACCAAATGTTAAATAAAAAATGGTACTACCCTATTTTTCAAAAATATTAGACCACCTTACGTGAACAATGTACTAATCACGGATTTAAAAACCTTTCCGTCCACCCCTGGAGAAAAAGACAAATGTTTGCCGAATCGGTAGGAAGTGGGTCCGGTTTGACCTACAGGTACAAGATCTAATGCTCGTAAATTTTTTAAAATAATTTTAGACTCATAATGTGATGTTTCTTTAGAGATCCAATGCAATTTTTAACGAGGCTCATCCCCTATCTTCATGCCCGCCGTTATGAGCAAAGTCGGAAATGGGTAAATTTTGAAACGGGCATAAGAAATTCAAAAACAGTCCGAATAATGTAAATCCTTCGTGTGGTGTCATATTAAGTGACATAGTTGCAAGAAAAAATACCAAACTTGGTATATTGATTATGTCTCGAAAAAACCTTCACAAAATGACCAATCATGTTCGAGGTTTCATGGCTTTCGGTCCAAATGACCAATGTTATGTGCATAATCGAGGCATAGTTTGTGATACTATGCCCATATTGTGCATGCATGTGCATCTTGGGATGGTGAACAATGTTGCAGGAGGAAGTTTTATTTTTCGTCGCATGGAAAAGACATTTTCTATTTTCCGAGTGCCAAAACCTAGGCGTTTTGTGAAGCAACACCAAACGTTAAATTGGTACCACCCTATTTTTCAAAAATACTATACCACCTTACGTGAACAATGTACCAATCGGGATTTAAAAACCTTTTCGTCCACTCCTGGAGAAAAAAAATGTCTTCTGAATCGGTAGGAAGCGGGTCCGGTTTGACCTACAGGTACATGATCTAATGCTCGTGATTTTTTGAAAAAAATCATTTTTAGACTCATGATGTGATGTTTCTTCAGAGATCCAATGCAAGTTTTAACGAGACTCATCCCCTATCTTCATGCCCGCCATTATGATCAAAGTCGGAAACGGGTAAATTTTGAAACGGGCAAAAGAAATTCAAAAACAATCCGAACAATGTAAATTATTCGTGTGGTGTCATATTATGTGACATAGTTGCAAGGAAAAATACCAAACTTGGTATATTGATTATCTCTCGAAAAACCTTCACAAAATGACCTATCATGTTAGTAGTTGATAACTTAACAAGGATGCCTATTTATAGATTAAGAAGCACAACATAGTGTCGACACTCTTTTCAATAGTCCTGGTTGGAGCCACTAACCGGGACTAAAGATATTCCCACCATTTCCCACCGCTTCCCGCTATGCTTTCCCGCCCTTTTCCTTTAACCGGGCCTTTTAGTCCTAGTTGGGTCCACTAAACGGGACTAAAGATATTTCCCACCATTTCCCATCGCTGCCCGCTATGTTTTCCCACCCTTTCCCTCTATACCTAGGCCGACCACGCCATGGCTATCCACACCGCATACTGGGCCATTCTCACTTTCGAAGAGACCGAGGTGCTATGTGCCTCCAGCTACCCATGCCGGTCGGGCTACCGGGTGCCCGCTGACTGGATGCTGAGTGTTGGAGGAGTTTCTGTCCCTCTTGTGCCTCAAGGTTCCGCCCACCAGGTGGCCATGACGAACCACTTCTACCTAGAGCTCACGCCGGAGCAGTGGATGGATCCCCATTGGGATCCCGACAACTACGACACCTGGAATGCCTTCTTCGGTAACCGGCAGGAAAGGGAGCTCGCTAGGTACGAGGGTGGTGGCCCACCCCCGGTAAACCACAATGAAACCAGTCGTCGCCTGTGGTGGGCGAACCGGACTATCACCGGTGTGATGCGCTACATCGCGGAGGGAGATCATCCTCGTCTGCGGTACCACACTTGCACCCGCCGCAAAGCCACAATAAGTGTGGATGTGGTGAAGGCCGCGGGCATAGCGGCATCGTCATCCGGGAGCCCCTACCCCCGCGTCGTGCATCCGAGGCCGGAGCGGCAGGTGCCCCTGGAATATGTCATGGTTCACAGTCCCCGGTTCCCCCCTACACAAGCCGGGGAAGGGCGAATGATCCCTAGAATATGCCATAGCAACGACGACGAAGATGATTCGGAAGATGACCCTGAAGCTGTGTACTATAGGGCTAGACATGATTATGACTAAATCCATTGGCTAGGACGAATGGTTCACTTGTGTACCCAAGATTGTCGAGAGATCCACTATTTTCAAATTCAAATTGAAATTCATGTTGAAAGTGTTTTCAAATTCAAATTTAATAGTTTGAATAATTATTCTATAAGACAGAAAGTTTTTTCAAATTCAAATCATTTAAATGTGAACACCTAAATAAGAAATAAGAAATAAGGCGGGAACATCTGAAAAGTTTGAAAAACTTTTGAACAAAGGACATTTAGTCCGGGTTGGTGCCACCAACCGGAACTAAAGGTCCTCTGTGCGCCGCTTTGGTGGCCATCATATGTCCCGGTTGGTGCCTCCAACCGGGATGTATGCTCTGGCCTTTCGTCCTGGTTGGTACCACCAACCGAGACGTATGGCCTTTACATCCCGGTTGGTGGCTCCAACCGGGACATATGGCCCCCCCCTTTATAATGCTGCGCCGTTCCTTTCTCCTTCCCCATCTCGCATATCTTCTAAGTCCTAGGCACGCCTCCGACCCCAACGCCGGCAGGCTGCCCAATTCCGGTGCGGTGGTCCTCCCCTCGCACGCCACCGCTCACGCCGCACACACCGGACGGAAGGCTGCCACTTCCCTAGCTCCGGCACCGCCGCTCTCCCCCGTCGCCGCTTGATACATTGCAAATGTATCTATAATTTTTGATGTTCCATGCTTGGTTTTATCCGCTTTCTTGTGTTTTGTCCACACTTTGGAGTACTTTTCATATGATTTCTTGGACTAACCTATTAACAAGAGCCACAGTGCCAGCTGCCTGTTTTCTGTTGTTTTTGGTTCCAGGAAAGTCAGAAAATGAATATTCTCGGAATTGGACGGGACAAAAGCCGAAGTGCCCATTTTTCTGGAAGTCATCAGATGCCAGAGTATGAGACGGAGAGGAGCCAGGGGGCCACCACACCAGCTGGCCATGCAGGCCAGGCCTGGCCGTGCCAGGGGGTGGTGTGGCCAGCCCAGGCACCAGCTCGGCCTCTCCTTCCGCCTATAAGATGCCCTTGGGACGAAAACCCTAAGTACCCGATCAAAAATCCACGAAATAGTCTGTAGTCGCCGTCATCTCCATCCCTAGATCGGGAGGGATCTGAAGCTCTTCCCGACACCCTGTCGGAGAGGGGAATTCACCCTGGAGGCCTTCTTCATCACCATTCAAGCCTCCGGTGTGATGCGTGAGTAGTTCATCCTTGGACTACGGATCCATGTAGTAGCTAGATGGCTGGTTCTCCTCCTTTGTGCTTTCATGTCTAGATCTTGTGAGCTCCGTTCATGATCAAGATCATCTATTTGTAATTCTGCATGTTGTGTTTGTGGGGATCCAATGGATATTGAGATGCTATTTCAGATTGATTATTGATTCTATCAAGTCTTTGTTATTTGTGATCTTGCATGCTTTCCATTGTTAGTAGCTATCTTGGCCAAGTAGATGCTAGCAACTCCAAGAGTTAGTATTTATGCTCGATAGTGGGTTCATGCCTCTGGTAATCTGGGGAAGTGATAGAAATCTCTAAGGTACTAGATGTGCTGTTGCTACTAGGGAGAAAACAACAATCCGTTGTTCATAGAACAATCATATTGTTTACTTTACACGCAATTCGTAAAGCAATAATCTGTTGCTTGCAACTTAATACTGGAGGGGGTTCGGATGATTGATGACCCACAAGTATAGGGGGTGTATTGCAGTATTTTCGAGGGAAGTGAAACCCAATTTATTGATTCGACACAAGGGGAGCCAAAGAATATTTAGAAGCCTTAACAACTGAGTTGTCAATTCAGCTGCACCTGGAAAAAATCTTGCTCACAGCAGTTTATCAGTAGCAACAGTTTTGTAGTAGGAATAGTAAAGTAACAGCAGTAGCAAAACAAAGACAGTAGTAACGAAAGTAGTAAACAGTGGGATTCGAGTGCGGTAGGCATATGGATGGATGGACGGGCGTTGCATGGAGAAGACAATTCACATAGCAATCAGAACATAGGGCAATTGCAGATAAATAAGATAAAGCATCCAAGTACTAGACAATCCTAGACATGTGTTCCATATATAGTCATACGTGCTCGCAATGAGAACTTGCACAACATCTTTTGTCCTGCTAGCCCATTTGCAGCGGGGCCTCTAGGGAACTACTGGCAATTAAGGTGCTCCTTTTAATAGAGCACCGGAGCAAAGCATTAACACTTCGTGAACACATGTGATCCTCACATCAAAGCCATTCCCTTTTGGTTATCCCGATTTTTGTCACTTCGGGGCCATAGGTTCCGGACAAAAACATGTGTATACAACTTGTAGATAAGACCAGAAACAATACTATCATAATGAATCAGTAATAAGTTCAGATCTGAAATCATGGCACTCGGGCCCTAGTGACAAGCATTAAGCACAACAAGTTGCAACAAAGTCATAAAGCACTAATAAAAGATACTAGGCACCATGCCCTAAAAATCTGATGCCATTACATGAACGATCTCATCCAATCCCTACCATCCCCATAGCCTACAGTGGGGGATTACTCACTCATAGATGGGAGAAACATGGATGGTCGATGGAGATGATGGTGGAGATCGATGGAGATGGCTCCGGGGGCACTTCCCCGTCCCGGCAGGGTGCTAGAATAGAGACTTTCTATCCCCCGAATCTCCCCTTCGGTGGCGGCGGCACAACGGAACTTTTTCTGGAAAAACGTCAAACCCCCCAAAGTTTTTAGGTTAGAAGGCTTCTTATAGGCGAAGAGGGAGACCGAGGGGGTGCCTGGGGCCACCACACCATGCCCTGGCGCGGCCAGGCCTAGCCCGCGCCTGGAGGTGGTGTGGCCAGGCCCTGGCCCTCCTCCGACTCGTATTCTGGCTCCGTGAGTCTTCTGGAAAAATAGGCACTTTGGCTTTTGTCCCGTCCAATTCCGAGAATATTCATTTTCTGACTTTCCTGGAACCAAAAACAGCAGAAAACATGCAGCTGGCACTGTGGTTTTTTTTAATAGGTTAGTACAAGAAATCATATGTAAAGTACTCCAAAGTGTGGACAAAACACAAGAAAGTGGATAAAAACAAGCATGGAGCATCAAAAATTATAGATACATTTGCAATGTATCAACATCCCCAAGCTTAACTCCTGCCCGTCCTCGAGTAGGTAAGTGATAAAAAGAAAGAATAATTTTTGAGGTCACATGCACCATCATAAACTTGATCAAAGCATTTGTAAAACATTCAAAGCTAGGATCATAGTACTTCAATCATAACATGAATGACAAAGTTCTAGCAATAAGACGAAGAAACTATGATGCAACATGAAAAGGCACAAACAAAAGATTCATGAATAACAATGCTTTGCAAGACGTTTGTTTGTTTCACATAAATGAAACATAGCAAAGTGGCATTCAGCTTGTCCCTCAAAGAGTAGCAAACATAAATGCATAGGACACCTTCAAAGTTCACAAGAGTGACTAGATACAAATAGTTTAAAACAAGCAATATCAAGGTATGCATCAATCAACAAGTCTTGGGACAATGCACATAGAACTAAGAATGGCCACTATGCTCTCAAGAAAGTGCTCATAGAATGTGTGGAGACTCAACAAGGAAATGAAATAGGTTTTGAAAAGTTTGAAAGGCTTCCAAATGCTGAAAGTATGGTACTCATTAGCTTTGAGATCTCATTGCCCCTATCATAAGCATCTTTAATGTGGTTAAGGTTAAAGTGACACAACTAAGAGGATATGCTTGACAAGTTATAAATCAAAGTCTCATGCCCCTTACTTACGAAGACCGATCCTCATGCTACTCAACTTCAGTCACGAGTAAGCTCTTGTCATTGTAAGTATATACGTATCATAGAGAACCGCGAACGGGGTACCCCTTGCACATGATACAGGAGCTATCCCATAACCAAAATGACAAGGCAAGCAAACAATGAGCATCTCAGCGATCTTTTTATTTACTATGTGCATAGATTTTTATTGAGGATGCTTCATAGAATGCTCATTATGGTTATGCTGCAAGTTTCCACCATGATTAGGCATGGCTTAGGCTAGCGACCCAGGCGTTTCTCTAACATACATACAAACTCCTTGATCTTACAAGTTCCACTTTTATTTCACACCGCCGGGATCCATAATCAAAAGAACATGATATCAACGAGGTACTAAGTACCAATGCAATGTTGAAAACGTTCCCCATGAAACATGGTTCTGCTAACTTCAACTTATAAAGCGCAAGCATATACGCAATAAAGAAGGACACAATGGTTCAGGTTTATTAAATGCAAGAAAAATAAAGTGTGCCATCAAGTTTGTGAGAGTTTTACTAACTAACTTTCTCATAACAAGCAAACAATTTATTCGGAAGAAAACAAGGCATATTGAATATGTGCTGAAGTAGCAAATGATGCTAATAGGTAGGTATGGTGGACACTTTTGGAAATAATTGGTTAAGGGAGTTGGAAACTTGAGTAAAACATACTCAGTGTAAGTGAAGGCTAGCAATAGTAAGGGAGCGACAAACGAGAGAGCAATAATGGCCATAATCATGCAGAGCGACAAAACATCATTGATCAAAGCATAAAGTGACACTACAAGTTGAAAACTAAAGGATCATAAAGGCTTATGGTGACTTGAGATAGTCATAACATGGTGTGAGGATGTGCCAAGTCAACCCAAATAAAGCATCAAAGGAGAATACCACTATACTATGCTTTAATATGCTAAAATAACGAATGATTCATCCAAGACACATTAAGCAATCTCAATTATTTATAACAAGTCATGCTACAGAAAAGAATACTAAGCACAAAGCCAAAACAATATCAAGCATGACATGACAAAGCATACGCCACAGTCAAAAACAAGCTCTCTTTACCACTTAAGCATGAGCTTTCCTACTCTTTTCCAAACCAAACTATTTGAAAACCAATGTATGAAAGAGGGGGTCCAACCAATTTATTCAGAAAAATAATCAAACTAAGCAAACGAAAAACAAAACGAAAAACGAAAAAGAAGACGCTCCAAGAACAACACAACTGTGCATGAAACAATAAAAATGAAGTGTTTGGAAGAAACCTGGGATTTTTATTGATGAAGAAGGGGATGCCTTGGGCATCCCCAAGATTTGAAGCTTGTACTTCTCGGATATTTTTTGGGGTGACACGCGTGGCATCCCCAAGCGTGAGCTTTAGTCCATCCTTCATCTCATTACTCATTTCTTCCATACACCTGAAATTTTTTCCTTCATACAAAACTTCACACAATCTTTATTAGCAACATTAGTGCACTCAAGAGAATAGGTCTTAAGGTTCAGTTCTAATACCAAATAAACTTCCATTAGAACACTAGCTACTGTAGCACTTCCCTCAAAAAGCTCAATTCCCCAAAAGAACTCAAAGAGGAACCAACAAGAAGCAAATGTAGAAAATGGCAGAAATCTGTCAAAACAAACCAGTAGGTAAAGACGAATTTTTCTGAAGACCTTCTGTTGCTCAAATCAAAACGTGTTGAACTAACGAAAGTTATATAACAACCTGGGTCAGAAGCACAAAAATTTAAAGCTCAATCCGACATACAGAGCTCTCTCACGAAGTTTTACGGTGAAGCACAGAAATCTGTTTCGGGACAGCAACTTTCCCAATCATTACTTCTCTCTCATTAGAGGTTACTCTTGGCACAAAAAGCAAATAAAAAGGATAAGGAGTGGTTATTACTGAAGTAATAACTTCCAAGACTCATCTAAAACTTTTGGGTTATCTCCCAATAAGTATTTTTCTTTAATGCCTTTAAGTTAGGCATAAGCAATAACTAAAATGGATAGAATAGAAGTAAGCGAAGATAATCATGGTGAAAACATTGTTTTGTTTAATGAAATCCTTTTGTTAACAAGGTTGATCAGGTCTTGTTACCCAAACAATTTAATATGAGACAAACCTTTGTATTCCACTAATGATTATGTTACCTCAACCTTGATAGCAATGGTCCCAATCATAATAGTTTCAAATTTTTCTCTTGGTATGGGACAATATATTTCTCCAACTTGAATGCCCTCAACATGTTCAATTGAATTCAAACCATAAGTCCTATCAATCTTCTTGGGGAAATAGATAGTATGTTCCTTGTCATTGACATTGAAGGTCACCTTCCCTTGATTACAATTAATAACAGCTCCTGCAGTATTTTGAAAAGGTCTCCCAAGAATAATAGACATATTATCATCTTCAGGCATAAAAGTTTGAGAGGATGCTCTCATAAGAAATATGAAGTGAAGTAAAAGAGAGCATCAAGAAGCAAATCCAAAACACATTTAAGTCTAACCCACTTCCTATGCATAGGAATCGTGTATGCAAATAAATTCGCAAAGAACAAACTGACAAGCATAGGAAGATAAAACAAGAGTAACTTCAAAAACAGCACATAGAGAGGTGTTTCAATACCATGAAAACTTCTACAACCATATTTTCCTCTCTCATAATAATTTTCAGTAGCCTCATGAATAAACTCAACAATATAACTATCACATAAAGCATGCTTTTCATGATCTTCAAGCACTAGAGCTTTATCATAAACATTTTCAAAAGAATCCTCAGGAACATAACATTCATTCTCCTTTAGGAACCAAGGGGGACAATCAAATAATGTAAGGGATAAAGAGTTACTCTCATTAGAAGGTAGGCATGGGTAGCTAATCCATTCTTCCTCCTTTTGTTCATCACTCTCCTCCTCTTTTTCATCTAATGAGATTTCAGGTTCATCAATTTCTTCTTCCATAGGATCCTGCAAGGCATTAGTCTCTTCCATTTGTGGAGAGCATCTATTAAAATATTCAAGAATATTGTCATTTTCATCCTTGTAATTATCAAAGCAAAATTTAAGTATACCATAAACCTCATACTTATAAGGTGAATCATCAATATTTTCAAGCAAACTAGCAAGTTCAAAAGCACCCTTCCAAGCAATAAATTCTTCAATTTGTTCCGCATTATAAAAGTCATAAATTCCTTTAGCATAGGAAGATATGGTATCATTATCATTATACTCACATTGAAAAGGGAGGTGTTTATACCTCTTTCTGCAATGAGATTCAACACAACAATAAGTAACATTATAACTAGAGCACACATTTCTAGCAATGGTATACAATCTATCAATTTGTTCCCATAAGTGTTTCCCTTTTTGTGACAAGCGGTGTTCCTTATAATAATATTTTTGATCTCCCGTGAACCCACCTTGCCAATAAGCTTCAGTTTCAAAGAAACCGACCATTGACAACAAGCATGATAAAGCAAGACAATAACAGACCAACGAAAATAAAAACTAGAGTAGGAACCAATTTTTTATGTATTTTTGAATAAAGAAACATGCAAACAAGGAGAAAATAAACATAGCTTGAACAATACTGAATCCAAGTGGACTTGATAAATAAAGCTATGCTCCCCGGCAACGGCGCCAGAAAATAGTCTTGATGACCCACAAGTATAGGGGGTGTATCGCAGTATTTTCGAGGGAAGTGAAACCCAATTTATTGATTCGACACAAGGGGAGCCAAAGAATATTTATAAGCCTTAACAACTGAGTTGTCAATTCAGCTGCACCTGGAAACAATCTTGCTCACATCAGTTTATCAGTAGCAACAGTATTGTAGTAGGAATAGTAAAGTAACAGCAGTAGCGAAACAAAGACAGTAGTAACGAAAGCAGTAAACAGTGGGATTCGAGTGCGGTAGGCATAGGGATGGATGGACGGGCGTTGCATGGACAAGAAAATTCACATAGCAATCAGAACATACGGCAATTGCAGATAAATAAGATAAAGCATCCAAGTACTAGACAATCCTAGACATGTGTTCCATATATAGTCATACGTGCTCGCAATGAGAACTTGCACAACATCTTTTGTCCTGCTAGCCCATTTGCAGCGGGGCCTCTAGGGAACTACTGGCAATTAAGGTGCTCCTTTTAATAGAGCACCGGAGCAAAGCATTAACACTTCGTGAACACATGTGATCCTCACATCAAAGCCATTCCCTTTTGGTTATCCCGATTTCTGTCACTTCGGGGCCATAGGTTCCGGACAACAACGTGTGTATACAACTTGTAGATAAGACCAAGAACAATACTATCATAATGAATCAATAACATGTTCAGATCTGAAATCATGGCACTCGGGCCCTAGTGACAAGCATTAAGCACAACAAGTTGCAACAAAGTCATAAAGCACTAATAAAAGATACTAGGCACCATGCCCTAAAAATCTGATGCCATTACATGAACGATCTCATCCAATCCCTACCATCCCCATAGCCTACAGCGGGGGATTACTCACTCATAGATGGGAGAAACATGGATGGTCAATGGAGATGATGGTGGAGATCGATGGAGATGGCTCCACTTCCCCGATCCGGCAGGGTGCAAGAACAGAGACTTTCTATCCCCCGAATCTCCCCTTCAGTGGCGGCGGCGCAACGGAACTTTTTCTGGAAAAACGTCAAACCCCCCGAAGTTTTTAGGTCAGAAGGCTTCTTATAAGCGAAGAGGGAGACCGAGGGGGTACCTGGGGCCACCACACCATGCCCTGGCGCAGCTAGGCCCAGCCCGCGCCTGGGGGTGGTGTGGCTAGGCCCTGGCCCTCCTCCGTCTCGTATTCTGGCTCCGTGAGTCTTCTAGAAAAATAGGCACTTTGGATTTTGTCCCGTCCAATTCCGGGAATATTCATTTTCTGACTTTCCTAGAACCAAAAATAGCAGAAAACAGGCAGCTCGCACTGTGGCTCTTGTTAATAGGTTAGTCCAAGAAATCATATGAAAAGTACTCCAAAGTGTGGACAAAACACAAGAAAGTGGATAAAAACAAGCATGGAGCATCAAAAATTATAGATACATTTGCAATGTATCAATGATAACCTGAAGGTGGATTATTAGTCATAGATGAAGTTGGATGGCGATCTATGTATAATGTTGTAATGCCCAATCAAGTTCCATAGGAGTCAAGATGATTAGTATATGCATGTATTTCTTTCTCGATGTTTGTCAATTGCCCCGCTGTAATTTGTTCACGCATCATGTTATCTATCTTAAGGAGAGCCACCTCTAGTGAACAATGGATCCTGCTCCTTTTCTTTTACATACAATCTATAAACTATTTACTACTTTGTGTTTATTTTCTCCAAACTATTACTTCCTTCCATTCGATACGTTTAATCCGTTGTTTTCAGCAAAACACGGTGAGATTGACAACCTCATCGCAAGTTGGGGACAGAGTTATGTGGTTGTGTTGTGCAGGTCTCCACGTTGCTACTAGCACCGGTAGTGCGCCCTGCCAAGGCTCAGCTAGCAACACCTTTGGGGTGTTTCCTTGGTCCTACTGGTTCGATAAACCTTGGTTTCATAACTGAGGGAAACTTGCTGTTGTGCTCATCATACCTTCCTCTTGGGGTTCCCAACGAGCTCTACATTAACCACGAGCCATCACCGCTCTCCCCATCGCGCTCCCTCCTAGAGGCCGCCACCGCTCTCCCCCGCCGTGCTCCCCCCAGGTACTGGCCACGCGTGCGCGCCCTCTCTCCCTCTCCTTCTATGTTTTCTCTGTTTATTAGTTATAGTTTAGTTTAATTAGTTATTAGGGTAGTAGTAGTTAGTTAGTAGTATTGGGGTAGTAGTATTTAGTTATTAGTATTAGTGTAGTAGTAGTATAGTTAGTTAGTAGTAGTTAGTTAATAGTAGTAGTAGTAGTAGTAGTTAATTAGTTAGTAGTAGTAGTTAGTTAGTTAGTTAGTTAGTATTATTAGGGTATAGTAGTAGTTAGTTAGTAGTAGTAGTAGTTAGTTAGTAGTAGTAGTATTAGTTAGTAGTATTAGTAGGGATGGTACCCGCCGGGTTCGGGGCCGGGTCTGGCACCCCATACCCGCCCCGTTTAATTAGTCAGGTCTCATTTTACCAGACCCGCGCCTGGCCGGGTTCGGGGCCCCAACCGGTACTCGCCAGCACGTGAGACTTGGCGGGTCTAACTTTTTACCAAACCCACCCTGTTTAAGGTGGGTACCTGCCGGGTTTGCGGGTTTTGGAGTTACTGCTTTTCCCCTTGGAGGTACATGATACCGCCGGCGTTTGAGGTTAGGGATGCGCGAGGCAACACGCGCCATATAGGGACGATGGACGGGCGCAGTAACGCGTGCCATATATTAGGGTTTCTTCGAATTATGGTTTATATCCCTAGCCCGTCAAACCACGCCTACCTAACCTCCTCGCTTGGCCACTTTGACTCATCTAATTTTCCCCTTTTGTAGAAATATGGAACCTAGAGACGAAGAAAAGGAAATGGCGCTTGAGGATATGATCAACGAGGGAGGACATATCGATAACGATGTCACCTCGCTATATCTGAACAACTCTAGTGAGGGAGATCTAGGTTTCGACCGAACAGACGGCTCCGGTGAGGGAGAAGCCAATGAGGGAGAAGCCGGCGAGGTGCATATATATATTCATTAATTAAGCCTTTGTTGTCAATATACATATATATTAACGCTCTTTCTTGTTTTAGCCCTCCGGATCGAGCAAATCTTCTACAAAGAATAAACGAGGCCTAGCTAGAAAGTTGGGAGACCATGAAAGGTATAGGATCGAAGAAGTCGCTCTAGACGGTGAACCAAAGGCTCCCATTGATGCTGCAAATAAATTTATAAGGAAATGTGGAGGTATTGTTAGGGACTACATCCTGATCACCGTCAGAGAATGGAATAGGTCGTCAAAGGATCCAGAGTCTCTATATGTCAGTGACTTAGCCAAAGACACTCTTTGGAAAAAGCTCATAGTTAATTTCACCCTACCGACGTTAGAGGTGTATCCAGATGACTACGATGCAGATGAGGAGATTCCATCTTAGGAGGAACTACAAAAGCACATGGAGCAAAAATTCAAGGAGTGGGCTCTTAAGAAGATGACCTAGCAATTCAACAACTGGAAGAAAAGACTGCACCTTTACTTTGTGGTGAAAGAGAAGACTCCGGATTTCACTATTGGAGCGTATGCGAAGATAAAAGACTACTGGGCTGATTTTGTGGCGTACAAGACATCGGCGCCAGCTAAGAAAAGGTCTGGAACGAATAAGCAAAATGCTGCTAAAAAGCAGTATCACCATACTATGGGGCAATATGGCTACAAGGCTAACAAACCTAAGTGGGAGAAACTCGAGTCTGACCTGATGGCTAAAGGGATCACCCCAGAGCCATACAATTGGATCGAACGGGTAAGGAATTGGTTTTACAGGCATGGGGCACGTTGGACTCAGAAGGGAAGTGCATATATAACATAAGACATAAAGAAACTCCCATACCCATCGAATACATTAGAAATGCAGTAAAGGCTGTTGAAGATGGGGAGTTCATTCCTGATAGAGAGAACGACGAGCTCGCACTCGCCCTTGGGAACAAGGAACACGAGGGACGAACACGAGGCCCATAAGGCTCCAAACCATGGAATCTTGGGTTTCCCGACATCTGGAAAAAAAAATCCTGATAGAAGCTGTCGAAGGAGAAAGGAAAGGGAGGAAATTGAAGTAATGAAGTAGGCCGACCGGATGTGCGACATAAAACAATAATTAAAGCAGCATCAGAATCAACTTGACAAACTTAGCCAGCAAGCTACCGGCCCATCTCAGCGGCACATGGTACACGAAGCTGCCTTCGATGCTACCCGCCCATCCACTAATCGAAAAAGCAGCGTCGCTTCCACGGAGCTCTATTGGCTTGTGGTTGATATCGACTTCGTTGGGGAACCCCAAGAGGAAGGTATGATGAGCACAACAGTAAGTTTCCCTCTGTTATGAAACCAAGGTTATCTAACCAGTAGGAGCAAGGAAACACCTCCAAGGTGTTGTTTCCAACTTGGAATCCTGCACAACACAACCATAGAACTTTGCCCCCAACTTACAGTGAGGTTGTCAATCTCACCGGTTTTGTTGAAATCAAAGGATTAAATGTATTGTGTGGAAGAAAGTAATAGCTTGCAGAAAGTATATAGAAAATAGTAAACAGTTGTAGATTGATGGTAAAAGAAAGGATCGGGGTCCATAGTTCACTAGAGGTGATTTTCCTTAAGCTAGATGACATTTTGGGTGAACAAATTACAGCGGGGCAATTGACAAACATCGAGAAAGCATACATGCATATACTAATCATCTTGACTCCTATGAGATTTGATTGGGCATTACAACATTATACATAGACCGTAATCCAACTGCATCTATGACTAATAATCCACCTTCAGGTTATCATCGAAACCCCTCTAGTATTAAGTTGCAAGCAACAGATAATTGCATTAAGCATTGCGTGTAAAGTAAACAATACGATTGTTTTATGAACAAATGATTGCTGTTTTCTCCCTAGTAGCAACAACACATCTAGTACCTTAGAGATTTCTGTCACTTCCCCAGATTACTAGAGGCATGAACCCACTATCGAGCATCAATACTTCCTCTTGGAGTTGCTAGCATCTACTCGGCCAAGATATCTACTAACAACGGAGAGCATGCAAGATCACAAATAACAAAGACATGATAGAATCAATAATCAATCTGAAATAGCATCTCAATATCCATCGGATCCGCGCAAACACAACATGTATGATTACAAATAGATGATCTTGATCATGAACGGAGCTCACAAGATCTAAAAATGATAGCACAAAGGAGAAGAACCAACCATCTAGCTACTACATGGACCTGTAGTACAAGGATGAACTACTCACGCATCACACCGGAGGCTTGCATGGTGATGAAGAAGGCCTCCAGGGTGAATTCTCCCCTATGGCAGGGTGCCGGGAAGAGCTTCAGATCCCTCCCGATCTCAGGATGGAGATGATGGCGGCTACAGACTCTTTCGTGGAATTTTTTTCTCATCTCTTTCCTCTTTTCTCATTTCTTTTTTTCTCTTTTTCTCAATCTCTATCTCTTTTTTTATAAGAAGAATGCTTCATAGATTTCTCATTATGGTTACGCTGTAGGTTTCCACCATGATTAGGCATGGATTAGACCAGCGGCCCAGGCGTTTCTCTAACACACATACATAACTCCATGGACTTACAAGCTCCCCTTTCATTTCACACCGACGACATCCATAGACAAAAGAGCATGATATCAACTAGGTACAATGTACAAGTGCAATGTTGAAAGCGTTCCCCATGACAGCATGGTTCTGCTAATCCCCAACATATCAGTGCAAGCATATACAACATAGACGACACAATGGTTCAAGTTTATTAGGGGCAAGAAAAGTAATGTGTGCCATCAAGTTTGTGAGAGCTTTAATCACTAGTTTTATCATAACAAGTTTAATCCGGAAGGTAGATAAAAACATGAATATACTTGGAATAGCAAATGCTAATAGGTAGGTATGGTGGACTCTTTGGAATAATTGGTTTTATTTCGAGTTGGATGCATGATTGGAACTCATACTTGGTTATGGAGGCTAGCAAAAGACTGGGAGCGACCAACTAAGAGAGCAATAATGGCCATAATCATGCAAAGCGACAAAACATCATTAATTAAATCATAAAGTGATATTACAAGTCGAAAACTAAAGGATCATAGAGGCTATGGTGACTTGAGATAGTCATAACATGGTGTGAGCAAGTGCCAAGTCAACCCAAATAAAGAATCAAAGGAGAATACCACAATACTATGCTTTAATATGCTAAAACAACGCATGATTCTTTCAAGGCACATTAAGCAATCTCAATTGTTTATAACATGTCATGCTACAGAAAAAATTACTAAGCATAAAGCCAAAACATTATCAAGCATGACATGACAAAGCATAGGCCATAGTCAAAAACAAGCTCTTTTTACCACTTAAGCATAAACTTTCCCTACTCTTTTCCAATCCAAACCAATCTTATTTGAAAACTAATGCATGAATGAGGGGGTCCAACCAATTTATTCAAGCAAACTAAGCAAACTAAGCAAACCAAGCAACCGAAAACCAAGTTATTGATGAAGAAACCTGAGATTTTTATTGATGAAGAAGGGGATCGCTTGGGCATCCCCAAGCTTTGACGCTTGTACTTCTTGGATATTTCTTGGGGTGACACGCGTGGCATCCGCAAGCTTGAGCTTTAGTCCATTCTTCATCTCATTACATTATTCTCTCCATACACCTGCAATTTTTCCTTCATACAAAACTTCACACAAGATTAACAACATTAGTGTACTCAAGATAATAAGTCTTTGAGTTCCGTTTGAACACCAAAAAAACTTCCATTAAAACACAAGCTACTGTAGTACTTCCCTCAAAAAGCTCAATTCCCAAAAAAGAACCCAAAAAGGAATCAACAAGAAGCAAATGCAAATAATGGCAGAAATCTATCAAAACAGACCAGCAGGTAAAAACCAATTTTTGTGAAGACCTTCAATTGCTCAAATCGAAAAGTGTTGAACTAACGAAAGTTAGATAACAACCTGGGGCAGAAGCACAATCATTCACGCCTCAAAAAGACGTACAGAGATTTTACATGAATTTTTACAGTGAAGCACAAAAATCTGTTTCGGGACAGCAACTTTCCCAAGCCTTACTTCTCTCTCATTAGAGGTTACTCTTGGCACAAAAAGAAAATAAAAAGGATAAGGAGAGGTTATTACTGAAGCAATAACTTCCAAGACTCATCTAAAACTTTTGGGTTATCTCCCAATAAGTACTTTTCTTTAAAGCCTTTAAGTTAGGCATAAGAAGGAAGAAAAAGAATCAAGTATTCTCAAATGAAGAAGCATTAAGATTGATACCAGAAATCTTCAACAAGGCAAGGTATCTCATCCAAATAAGTTCTAGAGGATCCTCTCTCAATGCTCTTGGGTTCACTATTTTCATCAAACGGGTTTTCAAGAACAATCCAATCAAGATTCTTTTCTATGGCTTCATCCATTGCTACAAGTTTCAAAGGTATTGGTATCTTAATTTCCTCCCCATTAGGTTCGGTTTTGTTCATCTTTTCTCATGTACCAATAACATCTACACATGAGCCTAGAATATTAAAACGATCAAAGACTTTTCTAGCTTCCTTAGCAACATCATAGAATTCTTTAAGCAAGGTTTCAAGAATAAAATCTCTCTTTTGATGGTCCTCAATTTCCTTAAGTTTAAGAAACATTACTTGCATTAAGGGGTTAAGGTTAACAAACCTAGCTTCCAACATGTGAACTAAAGAAGCTGCAGCAATTTCATAATTTGGAGCAAGCTCTGCAAGGGATCTATCCTCAATATCCTCATGCTTACTAACATGATTAAAGAATTCTTCAATATTATCTTTTCCAATTATAGAGCCACTACCTATTGAAAGGCCTTTCAGGGTGAACTTAGGGACCAACATGGTGAGCTAAGAAACAGGTAGTAACTATAGAAAGACTTAATTTTTTGTGTTTTTTAATAAAGAAAGCAAACTAGTACAACTATTTTTTGTGTGTTTTTGATAAAGAAAAAGCAAACAAAGCAAGAATAAACAAAGAAAAAAAATAAAATAAAGTAAAGAGATTGGTTATGAGGGACTCCCCTTGTGAAGATGTCCTTGACTCCCCAGCAACGTCTCCAGAAAAATACTTGCTGGCTCGTGGTTGATATCGAGCTCGTTGGGGAACCCCAAGAGGAAGGTATGATGAGCACATCGGTAAGTTTCCCTCAGTTATGAAACCAAGGTTATCGAACCAGTAGGAGCAAGGAAACACCTCCAAGGTGTTGTTTCCAACTTGGAATTCTGCACAACAGAACCATAGAACTTTTCCCCCAACTTACAGTGAGGTTGTCAATCTCACTAGTTTTGCTAAAAACAAAGGATTAAACATATTGTGTGGAAGAAAGTAATAGCTTCCAGAAAGAAACATAAAACAGTAAACAATTGTAGATTGATGGTAAAAGAAAGGACTGGGGTCCATAGTTCACTAGAGGTGATTCTCCTTAAGATAGATGACATGTTGGGTGAACAAATTACAGTGGGGCAATTGACAAACATCGAGAAAGCATACATGCATATACTAATCATCTTGACTCCTATGAGATTTGATTGGGCATTACAACATTATACATAGACTGTAATCCAACTGCATCTATGACTAATAATCCACCTTCAGGTTATCATCCGAACCCCCTCTAGTATTAAGTTGCAAGCAACAGATAATTGCATTAAGCATTGCGTGTAAAGTAAACAATACGATTGTTCTATGAATAAAGGATTGATGTTTTCTCCCTAGTAGCAACAACACATCTAGTACCTTAGAGATTTCTGTCACTTCCCCAGATTACTAGAGGCATGAACCCACTATCGAGCATAAATACTCCCTTTTGGAGTTGCTAGCATCTACTCGGCCAAGATATCTACTAACAACGGAGAGTATGCAAGATCACAAATAACAAAGACATGATAGAATCAATAATGAATCTGAAATAGCATCTCAATATCCATCGGATCCCCGCAAACACAACATGTATGATTACAAATAGATGATCTTGATCATGAACGGAGCTCACAAGATCTAAACATGATAGCACAAAGGAGAAGAACCAACCATCTAGCTACTACATGGACCCGTAGTACAAGGATGAACTACTCACGCATCACACCGGAGGCTTGCATGGTGATGAAGAAAGCCTCCAGGGTGAATTCTCCCCTATGGCAGGGTGCTGGGAAGAGCTTCAGACCCCTGCCGATCTCTGGATGGATATGACGGTGGCTACAGACTCTTTTATGGAATTTTGATCGGGTACTTAGGGTTTCTGTATCGAAGGCATCTTATAGGCGAAAGGGGAGGCCAAGGGGGTGCCCTAGGCGGCCACACCACCCCTGGCGCGGGCCAGGCCTGGCTGTGCGGCCAGGTGGTGTGGGCGGCCCCTGGACCCTCTATGTCTCGTATTCTGGCTCCGTGTCCCCCTAGGTGAAATATTGACTTTGGATTTTATCCCGTTCAATTCCGAGAATATTCATTTTCTAACTTTCCTGGAACCAAAAACAGCAGAAAACAGGCAGCTGGTACTGTGGCATTTTGTTAATAGGTTAGTCCAAAAAAGTGTATAAAAATACTCCAAAGTGTGGACAAAACAGAAGAAAGTAGATATAAACCAAGTATGGAACATAAAAAACTATAGATACGTTTGCAACGTATCAAGCTCCCCGGTGATGATGTTGATGCTGATGCACCAGCAATGGCTCCTCTTCGCTGCCTAGTGGATGGTATCATGGAGATGACACATTGTGAGCTGCATGTGAAAGTTGTCAACATAATATTCAAGGTGGCGGTCGGCTATGCCTTACCATTAGTTGGACCGGTACCAACTTACCATTGTTGTCCGGTTCCACAGGGCTACGCTATTGCCGGGGTGGCTGAAGTTATGGACGGATTCGCGCAGCTCAAGCTTGACTACCCTGCAGGTGAAGGGGATGGGACTGAGCTGGGAGAAGCAAAAAACATGACCATTCTATGGCGAAAGGAACACATCGTGCTTTCAAATCGGACGCCAAGGCCATCCAGTCCTCAAAGCACAAAATCCATCTTCGTCGTAGCCTCACCTGCCTCCAGCGCATCAGCCATCTTCACCGCCGCGTTAGCTGTCTCCAGCACGGCCGTCTTCGCCGCTGCGTCAACCGTCTCAGCCTCTCCCAAAAGTACAAAAGGGCTAGGGACAAAAGCGAAAGAGTAACCGATCACCAAAGCGTCTACCGGAGCCCCTCCCAAAACTACCAAAGGTTGCTCCCAAGAGAGCTTACGACTATACTGAAGTGGAGAATACGGTCATAGGAAAGGCCCAAACAAAAAAGTGGTTTGATAGCCTCAAGCGGCCGAAAGAGCCATAGTTCTGCAGCACTAAAGAAGAAAAAGCCAAATTGCAAAAAATGTTGAAGACCCTTCATCAACCCGAGCCAAGGCTGTCATCAGACTATGACCGCTCTATTGTCAAGTCACATCAGTCAATGGTTTGGTCCAAAAGCACTAGTGCAAGTGGGAATTCAGTTCCCCAGCTCGGTTTACAAAAAAACAAGGAATGTCCCCCGCTCAAAGTGATTTCCGATACCATGGTGGAGTCGAGAAAGGTACGAACGAGCAGTATGATCCATAAATTGTTGCACTATATGGAGAAGCGGCCGCTGCTCAAGGTATGACTATTGCTCAGTACTTAGACCAGTTAGATTTCCCATGGCCAAGGAAGCATACAAATACGAGTACGGGAAATCTCTCGTCAGACCTGAGGACGTCAAGTATCTACCAACAAAAATGCGAAGATTGCATAATTGGTACATTAAAGCCACAAAGGGAGGGGCAAACTAGATAGTGATCGGAGTTTGAAACGAGCATTACGGGTATGGATATGCCCAGATACTGATTGAATTTCCTGAACTACATCATTTTTTCAATCAAGACACCCTCGACAAATCGATTGTCAGTGCCTATTGTCTGTAAGTATTATTTCTCTAATAATTAAGTCTCTAGTTAGCTCACCTTGTTTATATCGCATGTATAATCATACTCACTATATTATGCATACTGAAGATTCTCGAATGCAGAAGAAGATAGATCTATGACATTGGGTTCATTGACCCATATTGGGTTCATGAACTTACTATGAAATTAAGTCCCAAGGACACAGAGGATAAAATTGTAATGGCGTTAAGGTTTCAAGAAACCAAAAGGGAAATATTATTACCTTACAATTTCAAGTGAGTGTTATTGTCTTGTACACATTCTTTTTCACTTAGATGTTAAATGTATAATTGATGAGTTATGCATGCGCGGATTACATTATATTCTGCTAATCATTCAACCTGACAATGGAGTAGTACAAGTCATGGACTCTAAACGTAAACCCCTTGAGGAGTGGGAACCCATGCAGGATATGCTCTAGTGGTAATTTCAGTCATTATGACACTATATCGGAAAATTTCATTCATTTACAAGCATCAAGTAATTAATAACTCATTTCATTCATTTTCTTTGCCGGACAGCGCATGGAAATGGTTCACCAACAAGGCTAAGGGTGCCTGGAAAGAGAATCTTACATTTAAACCCCTAAATGTAAGTACTACTAGCTAGATCCAGGCATCTCTTTGATTCTAGTTTCGATACCATTATCATGCTTAATTATTATTATTTTGATTGACCTTTGTTCTCATAAAGTCTCTGAGGCAGCCAGACGGAAATAACTTATGTGGATACTATGTCTGCGAGTTCATTCGTCAGACGACCTGTGAGAAGGGAAGAAATTTAGAACAACTTCAAGTATGTCAACAATATTTAGAAATTTATTTTATTACCATCAATTGTGTTTAGTTTCATTCATATATATTGACTCATTCTTCTAAATTAGATCGAAAGGTTGTGAGACAATCTTCTACCAAAGGATCGCATACAAGCAATCCAGGAGGAAATTGCGGGATTCTTAGATGCAGAGGTCCTAGATCCAAAAGGAGAATACTATCGGAAGATTATGATAATGTAATAGGGATCATAAAAGACTTTATATTGTATATATATGCATGATTGTAATATATTCGATACTTGCTGTGTAATATAATCGGGAGATGTTTTGTAATATAATTGTTCCCTTAAGGTAGATGACACTTACCCTAGCACTATTTTGTGAGGAATGCACGTGCTCATAGTAGATCAACCTTGCATCATCTACTATGAAGACGAGTATTCCTCCCAACATAGTGTTAGGGTAAGTGTCACAAAATAAATGCTGCCCCAAACACAAAAACGAAATAGATAAAGGGAAAACAAAATAAATGAAAATATAAAATAAAATTCTCTGCCGCTGCACAAAAAGTGCCCAAAATGCTGCCACAGCAGAGACCCTTAGATCCCGGTTCGAATTATGAACCGGGACAAATGCCCCCCCCCCCCCTGCGACAGCCAGCGGCCACGTGGACCACCCTTTTGTCCCGGTTTGCAGCCCAACCGGGACTAAATGGTTGGGGCTTTCGTCCCGATTTACCCATCATGGTTGGGCAATCGGGACTAAATCCCCTTACAAACCTGGACAATATGCCATGTTTCCACTAGTGTATTAGTGTCAATTATATCTGTACTTCGACACTTTGTCATTAGTTTTTTTGTTTAGTGGAGCAAATAAATTTAGTTCCGAATTGCCTACTATTTTCTCTACCCTATGATATATTACAACTTTCTTTTTAGAAATGTGGTATTTGTGTCAACTTATTTGCCTACCTTTTCTAATTATTGACCTGAGATTGGAAAGAGATTAAGAAATCTCAAATAGCTATTATACTCAATGTACAAACTGTACTATCTGCAACAATGCATTTGAACTGACCATGATAGTTTCAGGTTGCAGATATGTAAATTTCTGTTGGAATAGCTCATACCAAATTTTAGGCACTTCTAAATTATGATCACAACTAATGTGTCGGCAATTAGTACATGTGAAATAGTTAAACTAGGTAAACACCAACGATCAGTTTGATGTTGATCCAGCCCTGTGTTGGGTCCGCAGCATAGAAAACAAAAAATTTCCTACGATGAGGACTATACGCCAAGATCTATCTACTAGGTACAGAGCAACGGGTGGACATACATCCATCGAGAATTTACCCTCGAAGACAACAAGTTTTGTTAACGAGTAGGAACTCGTGGTTGATGTAGTCGTACACTTGCCGATCTCAAGACCGTGTGGAAGTCCGAGCACCGCAACTCAGCAACGCATCCGTACTCGCACACACGTTCAAGCCACCGGACAACCTCCACCTCCTCGCTCCAGCGATCCAGCAGAAGCAGCAACTCCTTCCAAACAAAATACCACCAGGAACATGTATCTCGCTAACCCGAGACCATGGGGGAATAATTCTAGAAGGGGAGAGAGATCCTTCACAAGGAGGTGTGTGGAAGAAGGAGGAAGAGGGTGACCTTTTATAGGAGGAGGGGGGTGCCCCTCCCCATGGCCGGCGCCTCAAGGGGGGTGCCCCTTCACCTCCTCCATTCATGTGGTGGTAACCCCTCCACATTAAAATGCCTCTTCACATTCCCTTTTAAAGTCCCCACTTTAAATGCATTAAAATTCTCTAAGTTTAATGCTCTCTCATTTAATAAAACTCTTTTATTAAATTTATTCAGAATTTTTGTAATTACTTTAATTAACAAACATTCACATATAACCCCTTGCAATATTTCAATATCACATGCAGAACCACTTTCTGCAATTTCACCCGAAACAATTCTGGTTTCTATCGAAACAATTCCTGCGCTTTGCAATTATTTTGTCTGAAACATATGTGCTCCAAAATGGTGTCCGGTAACACTTAATTGTGTCACCCTACGGTTCACGAATAATGTAGACATGATTGAGACTCCTCCCAGATCAATAATCAGAAGCGGGACCTGGAGATCCATACTGACTCCTGCATATTCAACGACGACTTCTGTGATCGTGAGAACCTTTAACGCTAGTAATTTAATCCCTTTGTCTCATGATATAATACATGTCCGAGATTCGATCATCGTTATCCAAATACCTAGTTTGATCTCGTTACCGACATGGACTCTTTTTTCGTTCCCGTGATATAACATTCTAGTGGTCACATCACTTGCTTGCAAGCTATCTTAATGTGATATCACCAAGAGGGCCCATAGTATATCTATCTGTCATCAGGATTGACAAATTCCACTCTTGATCCATGAGCCTCAACATAACACCTTCGTAGAATTGAACCCATCTTTATAGTCATCCTGTTACGGTGTGACGTTTGATGTTATCAAGATACTCTTCCGGTGTTAGCAATTAACATGATCTCATGGTTTAAGGATAAAGATTACTTCGTATGATGTTATAGCAATATAAACATAATGACTTGATCGTAATGCTATACTTCGGATGAATGTTCATCACATCATTTCACAAATGTTGTGACCTTGTTATTAACAACATCCAATGTCCATGATCAGGAAACCTTGATCATCTTGTTAATCAACAAGCTAGTCTATAAGAGAGGCATAACTAGGAACCCTTTTTGTTTATTAAACACACATGTATTGAAGTTTCCGATCAATACAATTATAGCATGCAAAATAAAAATTTATCATAAACATGGAATAAGATAATAACCGCTTTATTATTGCCTCTCGGGCATATTCCCTCCAGTCTCCCACTTGCACTAGAGTCAATAATCTAGTTTGAAAAACTTTGCGTATTGAACACCTATGGCTTTCTGGTGTTGCATATACGCGATTGCTAGTGGTTAACATAATCTCCGGATCTGACAGTTTCAGGTCCGTGTGTATTTGCATGTCTTTGCGTCTCTACGCATCACTCATTCTCAAATGAGATGGCATTGTATAAATTTGGTCGTTTGGTGAGACCTTTAGTTCGTTCGGGTTAAAATATGTTGATATTATTGCCACACAATATATCTTCATAGTATTAGCCCACTTTGAACCACACCTAGTTTGATAACAAACTACTTAACACAAATGCCCTCCTTTGCTGCTACTATAGCAGTTATATACTTAGCCTTTTGTTGTAGTATCCGTCACAATGTCTCAACTTTGGAACTCATCCAAATCCATCATGGAACATCCTTTCCATTACATTGTGCCACCCACAGTCTAAATTGAGATAAATTTAATTTGTATCTTGTGACAAAACTAGTATCAATGTAACACTTTACAATGAACTACCTTTAACTATTTGTCACTTATACATGATATATTCTTAGTTCTTCCAAATCTCATAAGAATATCTTTACTATCGTCCAATGATCATCTTATGAATCATTCTAGTATGTGCTAATAACATTTAAAGCATAGGACATATCTGGATATATACATATCATGGTATAATCGATCAAAATCTTCATGTGATTTTACTCACCAAGTGTTCAAACACTTGAATCTTGATACAATCTTTTCCATGCAGCAAGAACCTTTCTTGTTGTTTCCATATTGAACCCTTTCAATATCTCATATATGTACGTCTAGCATAAACATATTAGCGCCTCAATCTATCCATATAGACATTGATGTAAAATATTCCGGTTTTGCCCAAGTCTTTCGTCGAAATCCTATTTTAATGAAATTCTTAACTTGTGACAATACAAGATACATCATTTCCAATCAACAATATGTCCTCTACATAATGTATTAGAAATATGTCTCAGCGCTCCCACTTAATTTCTTGCAAATGCAAGCATCTTCGTCATCTCTGATGAATTTAAACTCTTTTAACAATTTCATCATGGTGAAGATTCCAACTCCGTTATGCTTACTTCAACTATTGAAGTTTGCATGCCCTTTTAGCACCCTTTGAATTAACAGAACCCTTCAGACCGTGTCTTGTACACGTCCTAGGTAACCATTCTATTAGAAGAACCTTGTTTTATTTATTCAACTACCATATACCAAATTATACGTAGTGGTTGCTACATTAATCCGTCAAGACTATATATCGCTATGAAAGATCAAATCTTGTCATAGTCAACTCCTTGAACATTGTCGTAAACTTCTTTCCGACATGTTGACTATTTCATAGATGTTAAACATCCATGTCTTATTTCTTTATAGATCCAAACATGACCGATAGGCTTCACGCCTTTCCATAGGGTCTTCCAAGTTCAGAAACTTGATTTCTTGTGTATGGATACTATCACGGATTCTATGACTTCTAGTCATTTTATGGAGTCAGGGCCTATCATCGCTTCTTTGCATGTAGTCGGTTCATCATTGTCAAAACAATAACGACTTGCTTATCAAATCACACTATTTGATTCTTACCGACCCACACGGTTCAATAGGAACTCTAATCTCCGATATCACACCCTTTGTAATCACGGGAGCCATGAGCATTGTGGCCGCCACCGGGACACTTTCCAACGCTGCGCTACTTAGCACATATATCTAAGGTTCAACAACCTTATCAAAGTTCTATTGTCCTCCCACTTAACTTTTCACGAAAAATTCCTTCTCAAGAAACTTTCCAAGTAACAAACTCTTTTGTCCTCGGTGTTATGGAGAAATTTCCAACAAATTCTTTGGGATAACCTACAAAGATGTGCTTATCCGACTTTGATTGTAAACATTTTACTTATGCTTAGCATACCAAAATTTAAGAAAAGACAATTCGGGTTTTATCCCAAACCATAACTTATATGATGTCATTTCAACGGATCACGATGGTGCTCTTTTCAGTGTAAAAGCGGTAGTCTCTAAAGCTTCAATCCTTAAAACATAATGGCAGTTTTATAAATGACACCTTTGATCTTACCATGTCAAACATGGTTTGATTTCATCTCTCGAATATGCCATACTCCTATGGTTTATCGGGAAAACACAAATCATGGAACAATTCCTCAAATCTTAGGTGTTTTGCTAAACCTGTAACTAAAATATCTTCCTTTATGATCAAATCATAAAATCTTTTATTTTCTTGTTACAATGATTTTCCACTTCATCTTGAAAGTCTTTGAACAATTTTCAAATGTTTCATACTTCTTCCTTATTAAGTAAATATACAGATATATTCACTTAAATTTCTAGAGAAAGCATATGAAGCAAAAAGATCCATCGCATATGGCTACACATAATGGACTATATACATCAACATGCATAATATCCAATAAGTTAGTCATCCGTTCCTCTTTGGCCTATGGACGGAGTTTCAATTCTCTCGAGGAAAGTCTCACAAGAGTCAATTGATCAATATCAAAGACTCCAAAAATCCATCAACATGGAGTTTCTTCATGTTTTATTTCCAATATAATTTAAAACAGCGATGTCACTTCGTAAGTGATCTTTCAATCATTTGTCTTGCGACATTTTAGCAATAGTGTTTATGGATGTGATTTCTCCCACCAGACTTGTAAAAGTTCATCCATCCTTTATGGAATACGGTAATTATTTGAACAACCATTGTTCTCATAATACCGGAACAAAATAACAATTATTAAAACAAATCTTGAAGGCTAGGTTTGACGACAACGAAAAACACAATAACACTTTATTTGTTTTTGATGAACATCATCACTTATTCTCTTGCTAGTTACTTAGCCCATTGTAGTTCATGAATTGCGTTGTCCTGTATGACACTTCATACCAACCAATTCGGTATCCAATACCGAAGAACCACATTGTTTAACAAGCAAGGAATACAACCATAACATGTATATCTTCTATATACCTAAGTTGGACATCTCCAACCTTTTCTATTCTGCCAAATATTTTAAAAGAATCTATCAACATCAATAGTGGTGTCATTCACATGACACATAGTACAAAGCGTATATAGTCAAATACTAATACCTTTGGACTTGCACTTTGAAGTGGATCACCATCATCAAATGTTTGGTGTTCTTTCAAAAATCCATTCTTTAGTCATCTTTTAGTGTAGTAAACATTTTACTTACATCTTCTATTTATCCTTATCATGACAACTTTCATGATCAAGCTACTATAGCTTATAAGGAAGAATGACGAGTATAATTTTTGTTCCCGAATCCTTTTGGGAGATTCGGATGCCTAGCATCTCCATCCTTCACAAATTCTCATACAATATGAGAACATGTATTTTGCTAAATTATACTCTATCATAATGCAACCAAAAACATTGTTTCAGATATCACAATATCTTCCACACAAGATGGTTTCTGAAACAATTTTTAAGCTCCTAGATAATCTTGATATTAAAACAACTTTTGAATATCAAAAATCATGGAGGCAAATATGATACTTTAGATACTAACATTGGAATTCTTACTCTTGATTTAATACTACTTATTAAACTTCATGGAGTAAATAGAGTTTGCTGAAAGTTTGCAATAGGACTTCTAAACTTCAAATTGACATTCAAAACAATATGATACCAGTTCATAAAGTAAATATCCAGAATTCTATAGTTCTATTATCTCAATTAAAACTAAGTATAAGGTAGTGAACATACGCCAATGACTACAACAAATTATGCAAATTCACTTCGATTTAGTTTATGACAAATTGAGTTCGACTAATCCAAATTAGAAATGAACTCCCACTCAAAAACGACATCCCCTCGTGCCCTTTTGGTGATTACATGAACCAAATCCACTACACCAAGTCCGATCATCACGTGAGTTGATGTAGCTTCAAAGGCGAGCATCTATATGGGCATCATATCAACTATATGACTCATGCTTAACCTTTCAGTCCGTGTTCCGAGGCCATGTCTGTCCATGCTAGGCTCGCCAAGTAAGAACCTTAGTACTTGCATGTGTAAAACTGTCTTACACCCGTTTGTATGAAAGCGTAGAGTCGAGTACACCCGATCATCACGTGATGTCTCGAAACACGATCCACAAAACGGTGCATACTTAAGGAAGAACACATTTTTATCTTGATATATAAATGAGGGATCATCTTACAATGCTACAGAAAGCGCCAAACTAGCAGTATAAGATGCTAACATCTAATGTGTAAAGTGAGATGATATGGTCCATGCATTTGATCTCTATCATTTGCATCGTGGTATGATCTCTATCATTCCTTTGTGTGTAAGGCCAAGGTCTATGGAACTTACACGTTGAGTGTGTTGTAAGAGTATCTATCATACATCTACTTACAACAATACCATATCAAGACACTAGCCCAGCAACGATCTAAACTAGACGCCTCTAATTTATCAATTGCAAGTTTTACGTGGCTTAGGGCTTTCGTAGATATAACCGGTCTTACCTACGAACATGAACCACAACAAGGATAACCAAGTTATTAGCAACTCGTTGTAAATCAGATATTGACTATAGTAGGAGAGACAGACACCCGCCAACCACTTATGCAAAACAAGTTGCATGTCGGTCGTGGAACCGGTCTCATGTACGATGACATGTAAGGTTGGTCTGGGCCGCTTCATCCAACTATGCCACCAATATCCAAAATACATAGAAGATGCAATAACATGATCATCATCACCCACATATAAACATATGTTTACTACTCGTGCAAAGCACCTACGCATAGATCAGGCTTTGATACCACTGTTGGGACCGCAGCATAGAAAACAAAAAATTTCCTACGATGAGAACTATACGCCAAGATCTATCTACTAGGTACAGAGCAACGGGTGGACATACATCCATCGAGAACTTACCCTCAAAGACAACGAGTTTTGTTAACGGGTAGGAACTCGTGGTTGATGTAGTCGTACACTTGCCGATCTCAAGATCATGTGGAAGTCCGAGCGCCGCAACTCAGCAGCTCATCCGTACTCGCACACACGTTCAAGCCACCAGACAACCTCCACCTCCTCGCTCCAGCGATCTAGCGGAAGCAGCAACTCCTTCCAGATGAAATGCCACCGGGAACATGTATCTCGCTAATCCGAGACCATGGGGGAATAATTCTAGAAGGGGAGAGATCCTTCACAAGGAGGTGTGTGGAAGAAGGAGGAAGAGGGTGGCCTTTTATAGGAGGAGGGGGTGCCCCTCCCCATGGCAGGCGCCTCAAGGGGGTGCCCCTTCACCTCCTCCATTCATGTGGTGGTAACCCCTCCACATTAAAATGCCTCTTCACATTCCCTTTTAAAGTCCCCACTTTAAATGCATTAAAATTCTCTAAGTTTAATGCTCTCTCATTTATTAAACCTCTTTTATTAAATTTATTCAGAATTTTGTTAATTACTTTAATTAACAAACATTCACATATAACCCCTTGCAATATTTCAATATCACATGTAGAACCACTTTCTGCAATTTCACCCGAAACAATTCCGGTTTCTATCGAAACAATTACTGCGCTTTGCAATTCTTTCGTCTGAAACATATGTGCTCCAAAATGGTGTCCGGTAACTCTTAAGTGTGTCACCCCAAGGTTCGCGAATAATGCATACATGATTGAGACTCCTCTCAGATCAATAATCAGAAGCGGGACCTGGAGATCCATACTGACTCCTGTGAAAGGGGAAATGGACGTCGCCTAGAGGGGGGTGAATAGGCGTTTTAAAATTATTACAGTTTAGGCTCTAATAAATGTGGAATAAAACTTAACGTTTAATTTATCAAGCCAAAACCTATATCCACTAGTTTCACTAAGTGCACCAACAACCTATGCTAAGCAAGACAAGCAACAAGGTGATAGCAAGATATAGTACTTCAAGCACGACAGCTATCACAATGTAAATTGCATAAGTAAAGGGCTCGGTTGAGAGATAACCGATGGACGCGGAGACGATGATTTGTTTCCCGAAGTTCACTTCCAAAGAAGCTACGTCTCCGTTGGAGAGGTGCGGGGGCGCAATGTACTTCGAACGCCACAAGTGACTCACCTCGAGGTGTGGTGGATCGATGCTCACCCAACGCCACGCAAGGCCTCACCCCAAGATGCGAAGGCACACAACCTACCGACGCCACAAAAGGCTCACCCTATTCTCCCGTGAGCTCGCCACAAAGGCCTACTCACGTTCCACTATGGGACACTTGAGGGCGGTCACCGAACCCGTACAAGGCTTGGGGCAATCTCCACAACTCAATTGGAGGGCTCCCAAGAAATGCCACAAAGGCTCCACAATGCCACAAAAGGCCAACAAGCTTGGGGAACCTACACAACTCAATTGGATCCCCAAGAACACACCACAATCGACACAACCGTCTAGGGTTCCAAGAACCCAAGAGAAACAAGCCCAAGGGCTTGAACTCGCCAAATCTCCGAGGAGAACTCAAACCTATGCACCAAATGCAAGAGGCAAGTCCTTCTCTCTCAAATTCCACCAAATCTACAAAAGCTATTGGGGGAATAAGAGAGGAAGAACACAAGAGGAGAACACAAAACTCTCCAAGATCTAGATCCCAAGGATTCCTTCACAAAGAAGGGATTTTGCTTGGTGGGGCTTGTAGATCTAGATCTCCTCTCTCAAATCCCTCAAAAAGATGCAAGAATCATAGGAGGGAGAAGGGGAGAGGGCAAGCTCTTCAAGGTCAACAATGGAGGAGAGAGAGAGCAAGAACCAAGAAAAAGCAAGTGATAGGATCGAAGGGGAAAGGGGAGCTCCTTTTAAAGGGCTCCCCGATGTGCCCGTTACCCACAGAATCGCGCACGGCTGGTAGAACTGGTGGGTGGCCGGTACTACCGGTGGCACCAGCCAATGGTCAGAAAACAGCGAGAGAAAGAACACAAACGCGATCCTGGCCGGTACTACCGCTGCTTCGCCGGAACTACCGGTGGCAAGAATGTCCTAGCGGTACTACTGCCTGAAAATCCGATCCAAGTTCCGTCAAATAGCGCTAAACAGGCAGAGAGAGTACAGAACCAAAAATGGGTTCACCGGAAGTTGGGCTGGAATTAACACCGGTACTACCGGCGGCATTTCTGCCCGAGCGGTACTTTCGGCGTCTGGCCGGTACTTTCGGTCAGAGAAACTTTAGAACCATAAATGCCACAACTTTTGCATCCGAACTCCAAATGAGACGAAACCAATTTTGTTGGAAAGATAGCGACGCGTAGAATCCAACAAAAATTGGGTATCGCCAAGGGAGAAAATACCATGAATATATATGTGAGATACCTCCAAAGGTGTGGAGCCAGAAAACCCGCAAGATCAAAAACGCAATAAGATATGCAAGGGAAATTTGTTTTTGATGAACTATAGCTTGTTATGAAGAACAATCTCTAGATCCTCACATGGACAAGAACCAAACAATCAACCAAGAAAGATGATGCTATGTATGCAAAGGTTTGATCTCTCTTCGAAAGATACGAACGAGTCATCCACTCGAGAGCCCCTCTTGATAGTACGGCTATCTATCCTAAACCCGGTCTGCCAACACTACAAGAGACCGGTAAAATAGAAACCCTATCAAGGTCATACCTTTGCCTTGAGCATCCCACTTGAGCTTGATGTAGACGATCGTGTTACCTTCAAGATGGAACACCTTTCTTGATTGCACTTGCTTGCACTTGCTTGATGAAGTCTTGAGACATGCTCCCCCATACTCCATGGGGAAGCCTCTTCTTCGAACTTGTCTTCATCATTCCATGATTGCCGAGGATGGCAAGCTTCAAGCATGAGATCTTCTAGAGAGGACGCATCTTGAGCTTGCACTTCAATTCTTGACGATGTGTTGAAGATAGCCATGAGGAACTCCATCTTCTTCTTCTTCTTCAAGACATACTTGATCTTCTCCTTCTACTTGATTCCAATAAGCACAAAGCCCTTGGACAATGCTTCTTCTTCTTCATACTTGAAACCAACACATGGTCCAAGTGATGCCAATGGACAAACCTACAAGTGAGACTCAATTTGCACATTAGTCCATAGGGATTGTTATGAATTACCAAAACCACACATGGGGGCATACATGCCCTTTCATCCTGCATATTCAATGATGACTTCTATGATCGTGAGAACCTTTAACGCTAGTAATTTAATCCCTTTGTCTCATGATATAATACATGTCCGAGATTCGATCATCGGTATCCAAATACCTAGTTTGATCTCGTTACCGACATGCACTCTTCTCTTGTTCCCGTGATATAACATTCTAGTGATCACATCACTTGCTTGCAAGCTATCTTAATGTGATATCACCGAGAGGGCCTAGAGTATATCTATCCGTCATCGGGATTGACAAATTCCACTCTTAATCCATGAGCCTCAACATAACACCTTATAGTCACCCTGTTACGGTGTGACGTTTGATGTTATCAAGATACTTTTCTGGTGTTAGCAATTAACATGATCTCATGGTCTAAGTATAAAGATTACTTCGTATGATGTTATAGCAATATAAACATAATGACTTGATTGTAATGCTATACTTCGGATGAATGTTCATCACATCATTTCACAAATGCTGTGACCTTATTATTAACAACATCCAATGTCCATGATCAGGAAACCTTGACCATCTTGTTAATCAACAAGCTAGTCTATAAGAGAGGCATAACTAGGAACCCTTTGTTTATTAAACACACATGTATTGACGTTTCCGATCAATACAATTATAGCATGCAAAATAAACATTTATCATAAACATGGAATAAGATAATAACCACTTTATTATTGCCTCTCAGGCATATTCCCTTCACCCTGATCGTCAGGTTGTCGTCATGGTGGCATTCATTATATTTTCATGTGCAATTGCAAGTTTTTGCGAGTTCTAGATCAGTGACTTACCTTTATTTGTCATTTTTAGCGATTTTTATTCAGAAGATAAAAGAAGTATGATGCTTGATAATAACCAAATTATCTGCTCACTAGTTGCAGGATCTACAATGATAGCGTAGGACTTCTGCCATAACCCACATGTGAAACATTTAGGAGGATTCATCACCAGGCCCGAAGACACACGGAAAACCATGGACGCAAGCAAATTTCCCTCACCGCAGTGCCTATGAGGCACGGATAGTCCATGGACATGTCCCTTTGCATCATGGGTGTGCTATCCATATCCTTTCATGGTGAGATTGGTCACCCCGGCTGTCAAATGGATGCAGCCACTACCGCCGCAGCCTACGATAGATGGTGGTGCGCCCTCGGCCCAAGAATGCAACATCGGGCAAAGTTTGGGGGGTATCCACAACTCGTGCTCCCATTAAGACAGAGTTTGCTCGACGCCCCTGCGCCCCTCGCACTCAAGCGACCATTTGGCTGCTCCATCATGTGTTCTGGCTGCATATTCGTGTTGATATCCCCATTCAATTTTGCATCCACACCCCTGCCCCTGCGTCCCGCTTGCCCATCGAGACAACCATGATCGGATAAAGATAGAAGGTACTGCCCTCTCTGTTGTTCCATGTGATGAACTTTTTTGTACTCTCTTCAATTGGTTTGTTTCTCTTATCTTTACCCAAGAGACACGCAGAGTGCCAAATTGACATTGAACACATTCCTTTAAATTCCAGATATCATGCCTTGACGACTTCTTCTTGAGCCTTTGTTTGAGTTAGATCGTCAAACAGACAATTCATTTGACATGGATTGATTCCTGTCAAGATTTAGCATCAGGATTGTGTTGGCTTCATGCACGTACACGTACAATCTCTAGGACAGCATAATGGCCAAATGATGCAATGTCATTTATGTTAGATGCTACATGCCAATTGATGTCTGGTAACTCAAACTGGTGTATCTCTATAAACTTCACAAGCACGGCAAGGATTGTGTAGACTGCTTCTTGCCAGCTCTCTACTATACAACTTTGTATCGTGTGGCAGCATGTTCCAGAATTTTAGCTCCTTCATTATTTTATAAGTAGTTGTGCTTAGTGCATTACCGCTATTTGCTTGACCTATCTTACTATTTTTAAATTTATTTCTAATTTTATCTCTAAGTTTAGAATTTCTATTTCTGTGTGTGGCTTGCGCTGGAGACAAAGGGGTTTGATTGCATTTCTTATGAACAATAAGATTTTGATAAATTCAGCAAAACACAAGAGTTGCACCTGAAATAAGTAAAAACAATACACTTTTACCAAAATCTTATTGATGATCTATTGAGGGTTTCTTCTATGTTCTCTTATGCAAAGTAGAACAACTAAGGCAACAAGGCCATCTGAATTGTTGAACCATTCTAGTGTCTAGCCATTCATATTGGAATGCTTTTGATCAAAAAATTATGCTTTGTTTTTCATCTCTACATTAAACTTGCGAAGCAGATCAAATAAATATGAAGCTAATATGACTTAAGTTCTATTTTCATCCAAAGATTTGATTGGGTATCCATGTATGCTAAACTATTAGATTGCATCTCCTTGCGCATAGTGTTATAGAGAGTGTCCGGACTTGAGCTATCTGAGGTAAGTATCGGTATATTTCTACATGGTGGGATGGTACCGTATACCTTTAACTGATTGGTTAGTCGGGAAGTATAGAATGGTACAAATTATCATTTTTTGTTGAGATTTAGTTATACATTGTATTCCAGTAAATAGGCGTATTTCCCAACACTTATGATGTTTGGTTTTGTATTTGTGCTGCTGGAAGCGGAACTATATTGCCTAGGGTCACAGAAGAAACTATTTTGGTGATGATATACCGGAGCTCCGTGCGTTGTACTCCTCAAATTATTTTAGTGCAGACTACCTTTTTCGTTATTTATGTGCATGTTTCCAGTTTTTCTTCTGACTAACGAAAGCTTTACCGTAGGCAACTCTAGAGAGGATACCAAACATATCTCAGAGCAATCATGGAAGTGTCAATTTAGCGACCACTCAAAAACTCAAGGGTATCCTTCCAAGAGGCCAAAAAGCACCAAAGTAGTTGGAGGAGTACATCTTCAGACAAATTGGTATTGCTTATTGACGTGGCTAATATCGGTGAAGTTCTTTGTATTGTGTCTGACTGGTTTAAGTAGAACCTTTGGTTGTGCCATGCACCGTGTCCGTCTATACACCCGGTTGTGTCATAGCTCATTTATGTGAGTGGTAAAACCCTTAATCTTGTGGTACGTGTCCTAAAAGATACATAGTAGTATCATCGCTTTCCTGTATTAGATAAACCTTTAGTTCTGTGTCGTTTCTTATGATATAGTATGTTGTAATGCTCTTACTTTGTTATCCATTGAGCAATGTAAAAATTAAGATTTGTATTAGTTTCTCAGCTTAGTGTGTAAGTGGAGACACTTGGTCTATCTGCATCTTTCGGGTTGCTATGTATATAGAGCGTAAACCAATTCAAGGTGCACAAGTCATGACTGCTAGACCCCAAAGTACCACGAAGACAAGGCGGATCTCCACATTGAGCAGTAATGTATGTTTCAACCCTTTACGGAAAATTCTATCTCTGAACTTAATCGAGATATAGGACCATAACAGATCCATGTTTTCATCTATTTATTTGTTCTAGATAGTTGGTGTTTTTTAAGGTTCCAAATTCAAGCAATAATAATGTTTTATAGTAGTTCCTCTAAATTGTATGTTCGGCTAGCCGAGGGGATGACCTACGGTTTAGATCCACGTGTGTTAAACAAGATGTTTAAAACCCTAAACATGTTATGACTGCAGCGGCATAGATGAGAACACTTAGATCTACCACACATGCTACACAGTGCCAAAATGAACTGTAAGCAACGCGGCAAAGCGCGCTCATCCATCTAGTACTCTAATCTCATAGCAAGAAAAAATGGAACACGGCTGTTTTGTTTTAGAATGTAAACGTTGCTTATCCTCTGTCTTTTTTTAGAGTACACAAACTCTACCTTAATTTTATAGGAAGAATATATGTATATAAAAAGTGTCTCGGGTGCGAACACCTGGACCTCTAAAACTCTAAAAAGAAAAAAACCGTAGGCTTCGAACTCTCTCCTTGCTCGTAAGAGCCGTCCTAAGCATGTGCATCTCCTAACCGATGTTGACTATCAGGATGGCGGCGGACAGTTGTTTGTTAATATTTTTATAACCCAAGCGTTTCTATTCTTCCATCGAACCATCTTTCTCTGCCGCAGCCACGGATCTCGTATGCCATTGTTAGCGTCCAGCCCAGCACTCAGCTTACGTTCTGAACGTTTAAATGCACACAACCAACAATAAAAAGAGAGTTCACTCCATCCCAAAAGTTTGGACTGAAAGGTGGAAGGAATCTCTCCCTTATAAGTTAGCTGTGGCCTCCTTCCATAGACAAGGTGTTACTAAACTAGTGTAGCCTCCACCGGTAAATAGTAGCCTAACATCCCATCCCCCTGAGAAGCCTCTCAGGAAGGCACGACGATCGCTAGCTCTAATACCAGATGTTAGCGTCCACTTGGGTCAGCCCAGCACTCAGCTTTCGTTTTGGACGTTTATGCGCACACAGCCCAACAATAAGAAGAGAGCACACTCCATCCGAAAAAGCCCGGACTAAAGGGAGGAAGGAATCTCTCCCTTATAAGCTGGGTGTGACCTCCTCCCGTAGGCGAGGTGGGTCTGAACTCAAGCAGCTTCACCAGTCAATAGGCCCTAATTAACTGGTGAAGCTGCTTGAGTTTACTCCCACCTCGTCTACGGGAGGAGGCTACACCCATCTTATAAGGGAAATTTTACTTCCTCCTTTCAGTCCGGTCTTTTGGGATGGAGTGGGATCTCTTCTTATTGCTGGGCTATGTGCGCATAAACGTTCAGAACATAGGCAGAGTCCTGGGTTGGGCAAGTGGACGCTAACATTTGGTATCAGAGTCAGCATCGCCATGCCTTCCCGAGGGGCTTCTCCGGGGGATGGGATGTTAGGGCCTGTTGACTGGTGAAGCTGCTTGAGTTTAGTCCCACCTCGCCTACGGGAGGAGGCCACACCCAACTTATAAGGGAAGGATTCCTTCCTCCTTTTAGCCCGGGATTTTGGGATGGAGTGGGCTCTCTTATTGTTCGGTTGTATGCGCATAAACATCCAGAACATAGTCTGAGTGCTGGGCTGAGCCAAGTGGATGCTAACAACCATTGTCTAGCATGGATGGTGTGAAAGTCACTCGTACGGCCAAGCCACACCGGTAGCACACTTTCCTGGCCAAGACACGTTGAAGAAGTATGAGTTCGATCAAAGAAGAAAAAAGCTTGAACTGCTCCACGTTGCTCCCCCAGCTTCCTCTTCCCCCAAGCCCCTCCCCTAACCTCTCCCTTCCCGTCGTCACCCGCGAACGACATCGGGCATTGCCCGTGCGGTGCTGGCGGCGGTGGACGTTCTTTTAACCTCGCACGTGGTAGCCTTGCTCGGATGGGTCGTTCGACAATGGTGCAGCTCGACGGCGATGGCCCGGCTCAACAGTGGGGAAGCTCGACGTTGCCAGGGTGCTCGGCGAGTCGGTGCGCGACCGTTGGTGGCGATCGTTGTTGTGGCTAGCGGTGAAGCCAATACTAGGAAACCAACTATACATAGAAATGCTTTCTGTGGCGCATATAAAAGTGCATGCTCCACAGAATTAATTATGTGGCGCATAAAAATGCATGCGCCACAGAAATATGGCAATTCTGCGGCGCATAAAAAGTAATGCGCGACTGAATTTCAGGTTTCAGTGACGCATATAGGCATATGCGCCACATAATTTTGGTGGGGCCCGCCACCATGCATGGGTGGTTAATATTCCACCAAAATGTGATGATTCTGTGGCGCATATACCAAAAGAAAGTGGAAATAGATCTCACCCCTCTTCCCGGGGCGTGGATCGCCTTTTCAGTTTCGCAAAAACTGGAAAATGATAGAAACTTCAAATTTTAAAATCCTTTGAGATGTAGTTATGTTTTGGGTATAGTCGTATGAAAAATTGGAAAACATGAATTTCGATGAATTTTGCAAAAAATGTCATGTCTCGGTAAAACGATTCCAGATTTTGCATACGACCTCCATAGAAAATCGTTAGCCTATCAGAACGATCGTCATGAAATTTCCCTTATGAATTCAATTGGCACATGCTGTTATCTTGTTTACAGAATCCACAAATTCAAAAATAGTTAAAAGTTATTTCAAAAATAATATTTTTTCCTGCAAAAAAGGGGAGATAATTCTGTGACACATTTGAAAATATGCGCCACAGAATTGTTTGAATCCTGCTGGCTCCCTTTTCCCCTCTCTTTTCTCCTTCTATCCTCTCCTTTACTCCTCCTCCTCTCCTCCACACTTCTCCTCTACTCCACTTATCCTCTCCTTCTCCTCTCCTTCTCCTCCCTCCTTCTCCACTCTCTGGTGACCTCCTCCTCCTGCGACCACCTCTAGCGACCTCCTCCTCCTCCATATCTGGCGACCACCTCCTCCGATAGCCTCTTCCTCCTCCACCATCTCCAGTGACCCCCTCCTCCACCTACCTCTGGCGACCCCCTCCTCCATTGACCTCCAGCCTAGCCCTCCTTCGGCGACCCGAACTTCTGGCCACGACCATGGCCTCCCGCACCTGCCCGTCGTGTTAGGTTATGGCCACGACCACAGCCTCCGACGAGTTCTGACGAAATTCCGGCGGCTGCAGCGATGCTAGATCCAGATCTAGAGTTAGCCCCTCTGTTTTAAAAAAAAAATTATGTGGCGCATATCAATATGCTCCACAGAAATTTTTTAGGGATGATGTAACAGTGGCGCATCTAATACGCGCTATAGAATTGCAAAAATATGCGCCACTGATGAGCTATTTCCTAGTAGTGAACCCGCGTGGCCCAGATCTGGGACCTTTGGGCCCCATCTGGGTCTGGGCAGGATGGAAATCAAGTTGAATTGGTGATACCTAGAGGTGGAGGATGAGCTTGCGTGGGCGTATGGGTGGTGCCGGCGATGTTGCTGGCCTACTACAGCGTGGCGGCAGGGACTTTGCATGCTCGGTTGTTGATTATAAGAGCATCTCTAACCCAACCCCAATAACTTAGAGGAGAAAAAGGATCCCTAAACTGGTTTCCTATATTTTATCTCATCTAAACTTCAGCCGCCTAATTCGATCCCCAAAAATGTAGTGGACTAAAAAAAATTCATCATCATTTTCAAATCTCCACACCACAATCCAAATATTTGTAATACAAACACACATAAATATTTACCAAAATACATAAAATTGATCAAGTTAGAGCCAAAAGTTCGGCCACCACCATCTCGGCCACCTCTTCCATCCCTCTCAGCCACCTCAAAGGCCACCTCGGCCACCATGACCACCATCACCACCACCACCACCACTCTCTCGGGCTAAGATCCTCACATGAGCAATCTCCCAATATGCCCTAGACATGTCATCCAATGTTCTTGGGTTCATGAACATGATGTTGTGGTTGACATCCTCCCTCTCCTTGGCCAACTTCTCCCTCTCAATTGCTAGCCGTTCCTCCTCTATCTTCTTCTCCTTCGTCATCCTTCCATCATAAAGCGCAATCCTTCGCTCCTCCACCACCAACTTGGACAACCACTTCTCCTCCTCCAACACTTTGAGCTCCTTTCACCAAGCCTCCTTGACCTCTTTGTGTTCGGCCGACAATGCTTTCTTTGTAACAACAATGGCATTGAACTCTTCCTTGTAGGCACCGACACCTCCTGACATGGTATGCCCTACGGATGCCTAAGATTGGCCTACCCGGTCTAGTCTAGCAGAGGCTCAACAAGAAAGGCTGTGTCTGGTATTGAAGACCGTGATGGCTCGGGTGGCCTAGACCCACAAAGGATTTGACTCCTTGGAGGATATGACAAAGAGTAGATAGAAAGTTTAAATGAAACCCTAAATTGTAACCAACTCGGTGGGATCCTGAGACACGGCCTTCCCATATAAAGGATAGGAGGGAACCGCGAGGAGGAGGACCAGAAAAACCCTAGCACAAACACCTGCCAGATTTCATCTAGGCATCATCACCATCAAGGCTACTTTGTAACCCGCCATTCTTCATCAATACAAGAGCAGACAAGGAGTAGGATTTTCTGTCTGGGAGCATGAACATGGGTAAAATACAGTGTCCACGCGTTGCTTGCTGGTTAGCCAATCGAGTTCTCCAACGTTCCCCTTTTCCTCAAACCCAAGTTCATAAACTATGGGCATTGACGTGGTGACCCCACGTCAATTGGTGTCGTCTATGGGAACTAGGCGCGCTGATGTTGCGATCTCGACGGCTCCATCACCGGCAGTCTTCGACTCATCTACGTCGGAGTAATGCCTCATCATCGGCTCCTTCGACTTAACCATCCACTCGCTGGCTACGCGCCTGGCCTTCAACTCCCTTAACACCGAAGTCGACATGATGATTGGTGGCTTAAGCTTCCAAGTCGGCCAAACCTGCACCCTGTGCGTCCCAGAGCAACCAAACATACTGTCGATTACACCGTCCTCGTGGGTCCTACCATCGATTGGGACCCTCAGCAAGTTAAATGCCATCTCTTTGGCATATGGTCTGAATAGCAGCAACAATTCCGAGTCCAATCTGAGTGATTTGCTTGAAGGCGACCTCAATGTCAGATCTGACCGGAAAGATCCGGAAGCGACGCCTGCCCCAACCACTACTATTGCACTGTCATCAACGCCAACACCAGCGGCACCACTGTCAACGGCGCTGACCCTGAAGCTGGTAACAGAGATGCCCGCAACAATGAGAACAACAACAACGTCGATAGGCTGAAGATCCGCCTCACTGACTAAGAGTAGGAAAGATTCCTCCAGGTCCTGCCCGGTGGCACGTACATCGCAGGATATGATGATGGCTTACCATTGGTACTTGGATAAGGAGTTCCATCGCCAGCAGGCAGTCACAACCCTGCTCGAAGAATGGAGACAACTCCCCGATGAATCGAGTGCCTGACGGGCGATGCTCTCATCCATTGGCGTGTCCTCCTCGAAGGGGAATCACAACATCGGGGCATCCAAATGATGCCCCTGAACGGACCGAATGGATGAGACGGTCAGTAATGAAGCCACCAAGTAGTTGGACTTCTTGTTCATGTCCGTGGACGCACACGACAACATGACGCCCAAGACCACCCAAGCCGCCATCATGGCGGCCACCACCTATTTGATGTCCTCCTCACAGGTAGGGGATCCACGTACTGCCATCCATCAGTCCACCCTCTCTAGACTGGGAATGGTCGAAGATGCACTCGTGGGGGAATCGACCCCGGAGCCGAAAAATACACCAGTGAAACCCTTGAGAAGATGATCTCCTCCATATGACTAGGGATGTAGACGGACGTCGGTATATTCATCCCGACGTGTCCGTCAACTTGTTCTAGCTAATCCAAGTACTGTACTCACTATGACTTAATTAGTTGTGTTCCATGTTATACGGACAGACGGCTTGCATGCCTACATATGACGAATATTACCATCCGCAACAACTCTGTAGCCCACAGTAGAGGGACCGCGGCTATGACGCCCACGATGAGATCACACAACAAAGTCGACAAGCTGAGCACCAAGCCCCTTATTCTTCTCTTTTTCTATCTTGACACCCTTCGGCCTATTAAGGTCTTCCTCTTCATCATCGGCCTCCTCCTTTTGACTAAGCCTAGCCCTCTTTGGTTTGGTCTCATAGTTTCTCTGAATCCACTTCTCATTGCCTTGGATCCCCTTGTAGAAATGGTGCAAAGCAAAGGCTTTGTTGCCACCTATCTTGTTGCAGCGCTTGTCCACATATTGTTGGAGATGACCCCACTAGGTGATTGGCACACCGTTCGGTGGTGCATTGGTCACATAGTCAATGGCCCTGGCTCATCGGTTGCAACACTCAAGTATTGTGCCCCACCGATGACCAAGTGAGCCTTGGGTCCGGTATGATGGCATGGTGACCACCTTCTGGTAGTAATCCTGAATTCTCCCCAAAACCTCTTCGTCGATTGATCGGCGCCAACCGATGCATCAAGCTACACCTTCATCCAAGCATGTCACAACGCCACATATTCTTCCTCTCTATAGTTAGCATACCTCTTTCCCATGGCCTTCTCCTTGTTCTTTCCCTTGCCCTTGCCCTTGCCCTTGGTCGATGCCTCCACCATGGTCTCCTATTCTTCGGCATCCTCGATGGCCTCTTCCTTGGCCAAGTAGTCGTCGTCGGCCTCGTCGTCCACCACATCTTCATCACCGCTGAAGTTGAGGTCATCGAGGCCCTGTTGTTGGGAATGATCGATTTGTGACATGAACTCGGTGACGGACACCTCGGTGGCACTCAGAGGAGGACGGTGGCGTGTGATACGTCCAAAACGTATCTACTTTCCCGAACACTTTTGCTATTGTTTCTCCTCTATACTTGTGTGATTTGGATACAACTAATGCGGACTGACGCTGTTTTCAGCAGAATTACCTTGGTGTCTACTTTTTGTGCAGAAAACCAACTATCAGGAAAAATCCCGGAAAATATGCCAAAAATCCTATTTCACCTGAAGACTCCAGGAGCCAGAATACGATACGGAGAAGAGCTAGGGGTGGCCACACCACCTGGTGGCGCGGGCCAGGCCAGGCCGCGCCAGAGGGTGGTGTGGGCCCCCTAGGCACCCCTCGGCCTCTCTCTTCGCCTATAAGGAGCCTTCTGACCTTAAAACTTCGGAGGGTTCGACGTTTTTCCAGAAGGAGTTCCGCTCCGCCGCCACCCCTAGATTCCACGAAACAGCACCAGAAACTCTGTTCTGGCAGCCTGCCGGGACAGGGAATTGGAGGAGATCATCGCCATCATCATCACCATCGCTTCTCCATCGACCATCCATGTTTCCCCCATCTATGAGTGAGTAATCCCCCGCTGTAGGCTATGGGGATGGTAGGGATTGGATGAGATCGTTCATGTAATGGCATCAGATTGTTAGGGCATGGTGCCTAGTATCTTTTATTAGTGCTTTATGACTTTGTTGCAACTTGTTGTGCTTAATGCTTGTCACTAGGGCCCGATTGCCATGATTTCAGATCTGAGCATGTTATTGATTCATTATGATAGTATTGTTTTTGGTATTATCTGCAAGTTGTATACACACGTTGTTGTCCGGAACCAATGGCCCCGAAGTGATAGAAATCAGGATAACCAGAAAGGAAAGGCTTTGATGTGAGGATCACATGTGTTCACGGAGTGTTAATGCTTTGCTCCGATGCTCTATTAAAAGGAGCACCTTAATTGCCAGTAGTTCCCTAGAGGCCCCGCTGCAAATAGGCTGGTAGGACAAAAGATGTTGTGCAAGATCTCATTGCGAGCACGTATGACTATATATGGAACACGTGCCTAGGATTGTCTAGTACTTGGATGCTTTATCTTATTTATCTGCAATTGCCCTATGTTCTGATTGCTATTTGAATTGTCTTGTCCATGCAACGCCCGTCCATCCATCCCTATGCCTACCGCACTCGAATCCCACTGTTTACTGCTTTTGTTACTACTGTCTTTTGCTTTACTACTGCTGTTACTTTACTATTCCTACTACAAAATTGTTGCTACTGATAAACTGCTGTGAGCAAGATTGTTTCTAGGTGCAACTGAATTGACAACTCAGTTTTTAAGGCTTATAAATATTCTTTGGCTCCCCTTGTGTCGAATCAATAAATTGGGTTTCACTTCCCTCGAAAATACTGCGATACACCCCCAATACTTGTGGGTCATCAAGACTATTTTCTAGTGCTGTTGCCGGGGAGCATAGCTTTATTTATCAAGTTCACTTGCATTCTCTATTGTTTGTTGTTATCCATCCATCATGGGTAAGTCTCGTGATGGCAAGGTTCCTATTTTACCATCCACTACAAGAAGAGGTATGGTTCTAAACACCTCTGCTGCTCTTGATTCACCATCTGTTATAAGTAAGCTCGTTACACCACCACATACACATGCTACACACACTGCTACTACTGCTGAATCTGAAACTTCTAATGCTTATGATGCTGCTTCTACTGTGCTTGATAAGAGTGGTTCATTAGGTCCTTTCCTAGATGCTACGATTGCTAGAACTATAGCTGGAAATACCGAAACTCCTAATGAAGACACTACCACACCTGTTAGCTCACCTGAGTCTAGTGAGAGTTATGATATTGAAGATGGTTATGTTGAGATGACCGATGAGTTTATTAAAGAATGTAAGAACACCCATGATAGGAGCGCTGCTAAGAGTCTCCTTGAGAGGCGTAGTATTAGACCCAAATTATCTCCTGCTGCTGAGTTTGCTGCTTCTCTCATAAACATTATAGATGAAGATTATCATTTCTCTCTCGATCTATCTTACATAGCTATTGTCGAGAAAGAACCTTTTTGTGGGACTAAGAATGAAAGTGCGGTAGCACATATGAATGAACTTTCTACCATGAGTGGCTTGTTTTCTGATGATATTAAGATGCGTACTTACTTTGTTGCTAAGATTTTTCCCTTTTCACTGAAAGGAGAAGCTAAAACTTGGTTTAGTAATTTACCTCCTGGATCTATTGATAGCCCTGAGTGCTTGATTAGTACTTTCCTGCAGAAATATTTTCCTCCCAGTGCTAGACATGCTATTTTGCAGGAACTTTTTGATTTTAAACAGGGAGAAAAAGAGGTATTGCTTGAATCTTGGGCAAGGTTTTGTGCTTTGATTCATGCACAGGCTGGAAGTCCATCACCTAAGAATGAGCTTCTTGATATATTTTATAATGTACTAACCGAAGAATCTAGGACATACCTAGATAGTTGTGCTGATTGTGTTTTCGGGAATAGGACTCCTAAGGAAGCTAAGGAATTAATGGCTCAAATAAGCAAGAATTATGAAGATTGGACTCCTCCTAAACAAGATATACCTAAAGTAATTGTACCTGAACCATTTATTCCTGTGCCTATTCCAACATCAAAGAAGAGGGGAGTTATTGAATTAAATGATGAAATGATGAAGGAAGCTAAGAAATGTCTTAAGGAGAAGGGAATTAAAGCTGCAGATGTCAAGAATATACCTCCTATAGAAGAATTATGTAAGCCTATTTCCTACTCATCAACTATTGAGGTACACTCTCTCCAACACTTTGATCAAGGTGATATCCCTTACTCTAAACCTCCTGATCAATGCTTAGAAGAATTTGATATCTTTATTGTTAAGCAAGATAACTTTAATAAAAGGGTGCAAAATCATCTAATGGAAAACACTACAGCTATTGTTGAGTTGAAAGATATTGTTGAAAGAACCTCTAATGATGTTAAAATGATTGTTAAACACTTTCAAATGGTTCAAACTCAAATAGATCAACTCGTTAAAGTGCAAAACGACTTGCTAGTTAATGCTGCTAAAGAAAAACAAGCTTATGAAATTAGAACTAGAAGTGGTGCTGCTACCCATGATCCTCTATATCTTGAGGGGCATCCCAAAAGAATTGAGCAGGATTCTCAACAAGCTGAAAATAGTGGTTCTACTTGTAAGAAAAGGAAAAAAGAAACATAAAACTGTTGTAGAACCCTTTGAACCTGCTATAGATCCTAATAGTATATCTATCTCTGATGCTGAAACTAAAAGTGGTAATGAAGAAAATGTTGTTCCTAATGAAGAAAAAGTTGAAGAAGAACCTGAAAACCACACTAAGAATACTAAATACACCAAAGAATATTTTATTGCTAAGAAACATGGTAGTGAAAGAGAACCTTGGGTCCAAAAACCTATGCATTTCCCTGATAAGAAACACAAGTCAAAGGAAGATGAACATTATAATAAGTTTTGTGAGTGGATGAAACCTTTATTCCTGCAAATTCCTTTAACTGATGCTATTAAATTGCCTCCTTACTCAAAGTATATGAAGGATATTGTCTCAAATAAAACGAAGATCCCTAATGAAGAAATTTCTACTTTGCTTGCTAATTATTCCTTCAATAGTAAGATTCCTAAGAAACTTGGAGACCCAGGGATTCCAACTATCCCTTGCTCTATTAAGAATAGTTATGTTAGAACTGCTTTGTGTGATTTGGGAGCTGGAGTTAGTGTTATGCCTTTCTCTCTCTATAAGAGGCTTCAACTTGAAAAATTAATACCAACTGATATATATTTGCAAATTGCTGATAAATCTACCACTATTCCTGTGGATATATGTGAGGATGTACCTGTTCAGGTGGCTCACAATTGCTTGATATTAACTGATTTTGTTGTGCTTGAAATGCCCGAAGATGAAAATATGTCTATTATTCTTGGGAGACCTTTTCTTAATACTGCAGGAGCTGTTATTAATTGTAATCAAGGAAAGGTGACCTTCAATGTTAATGACAAGGAACATACTATCTATTTCCCCAAGAAGATTGAAAGGACTTATGGTTTGAATTCAATTGAACATGTTAAAGGCATTCAAGTTGGAGAATATATTGTCCCATACCAAGAGAAAAATTTGAAACTATTATGATTAGGACCATTGCTATCAAGGTTGAGGTAACATAATCATTAGTGGAGTACAAAGTTTGGTCTCATATGCAATTGTTTTGGTAGCAAGACTTGATCAACCTTGTTAACAAAAGGATTCCATTGAACAAAACAATATTTTCATTATGATTATCTCCGTTTATTTCTATCATTTGCATTTTAGTTTTTGCTTTCATTTAGTTTTCTTTTTGTTGTTAGTTGCTTGCATGTTAGAACTTCTGTAGTTCTAGCCTTGTTTTGTCCTTGCATCATGTTTCCAAAAAAAAAATCTGTCTGTCAGAAAAATCATTCTTCTATCTCTGAAAATGCCCAAAAATAAAGTGTCTCGAAAAATTCCAGAAATTTCATATTAAATTTTTACGTGAAAAAAGGGGCAGAAGAGTACCTGGGAGGTACGAGGGGGGCCCACCAGGCAGGCACACCACATGGTGGCACGGCCAGCCCTGGGTGGCGCCATGCCCTGGTGTGGGCCACCCCTGGCCCTCCACTTACTCTCTCACCTGCCACTTTCTTCTCTCTCCCGAGTAAGCTCCAGTTCATTGCTCAAAATCGCGTTCTTGCTGTGCTTGCTCTCAATTTTTTCGATCTCCTTGCTCAGCCCATCTTTCTTGCTGAAATTTGGAGCATTTGTTCCCCGGTATGTGACTCCTCCCCTTGTCCAAGTAGATTTGTGTTTAGTGGATTATATCTTGAGTATTTTTCTGTTGTAGGTGACTGGTTATGAGAGCTTGTAAGCTTGTTTGATGCTTAGAGATATAGTTTTGATGCATGCTTAGGCCTCTTGCAAGTCCCTATGAGTAGAATCCTTCATTATATTTACTTTGCAATCACTTGTTTAATAGGTGTTTAAATTTCAGAATAGAAGATGAGTGAACACCATCTAAACCAACATGAGCTTTGGGTGCCTGAGGTCATGAGGGTCCACCGGGAGGAGGAAGTTTTTCCCTCCATTTATCCATGCTCTAAGTTTATGAGAGCTGCGAGAATTCTATAAGATTTCCACACTTTGGTTTCTAATGCAGGGTTACAGTACTTTTTGGAAGATGAACCTTGTCAATTTGTGAAGCTAACCATGTCTATGGTGCAGGACTTCCAATTTAGTCACTCTTTGCCTAACCCCATGGTCCATTACAAAATTTACAATATAGTTGTCGACCTTTCTCTTGATGATTTGTGTGCAGCTATTAAGGTACCTCAATGGGGATAATGTAGGAAGATTAAAGAGAGACCTGAACCACTCATGGATTTATATGCAGAAATTTGCCAAGGGAGTAGCTTCTCAAAAGAGAGTCGAAAAATCCGTAACATTCATCTTCCCTCCATTCGCTACTTTGCCTACTTTATTGCCAAGTGTGTTCTTGCTAGGAAAACTGCCAATAAGTGATCTTCGTTTGATCTAGCATTTATCTCTGCTGCTCTTAGACGAGATAGGTCTTACAACTTGGGTGCTTTGATAGATTTCCGTCTTCCTGCTAACCGTGGGAAAGGTGGAATTTGTGGAGGCCTCATTGCTTCTCGTCTATTAGCATTGCATGGTTGAGTGCCTCATCATCTAGACCTACAGTTTCCCATAGAAAGGATTGATCTTAATTCCATGATACAACATAAATTTGTTTCCTCGTGGGCTAGTATGAGTGAGTTATCTTATGAAATAACCTTTCTCAAAGCTGGTTGGAGAAAGAGCAAGTCTGAGCGTGTTGTTCTTTTGCCTACACCTGTTTTGTTTAACCTTGATAACAAGGAAGGATGGTCCCTCACTGAGGAGGAGCTTGACATGTACTTGGGAGAGCTCTCCCAACAGGAGTAGGACACTAGAAGGGAGGTCACGGATGATTCGGTCCAGCCCTCGAATGAGGGAAAGTCTTCATATCAGCAGCCCGCTTATGATTGGGGAGCTTCTTCTTCTTCTCATGGGCCCAGCTACGACCATTCTTACCAAGATCTGCCCGCTTGGAACCCCTATCCGTACATGGATTGATACCCACTTAGGCCAAAAGCCTAAGCTTGGGGGGAGGTACGCCAACATCGCACACATCTCCATATCATGTTGCGTCGGTACTTTGTATATTCATGTTTTCGTTCTCTTTTTAGTTTTCGTTCTTCTTTGCTTTTGCTTTCTAAAAACACAAAAAGACCAAAAATATTTCTGTTGTTTCTCTTTGGTTTGCTTCTTCTTTTTGCCTTGGTTTGCTTTTCCCTTTTTTTTGCTTTGTTTAAACTATTAGAAAAACCCAAAAAGATTTTGCTTTGCTTGTTTTTCCCTTTTGGCTCTTGTTTAAAAATCGAAAACACCAAAAATATTTGTCGTTCTTCTTTGGTTTTGTGAGTTCGCTACAGGGTTCAGCAGTCCTCAGTGGATATTTGTTTCATATTATTATTCAAGCCACACAAATGAAGAGCAATAATGAGGATCAATGACAACTTGAGGCGTGGTAAGAGGCTGGTAACAAACTCTATTTGTTTTCATTTTTGTACATATACTCATCACTGTGGGCTTGCTTAGTCCGTTCAAGTAGGGTGTATGTTATCTTTGGATGCTTAGTAGTTCTTGCTTTCTTACGATTAGCTCCAGCTCGCTAATAGTTTGTAGCATGTCTTATGAATGTTTGCTTGCATTGCTCTATTCATAAATTGGTATGACACCGCGGTATCCTCCTCTGAATGTTTCATTTGAATTGACTTGGCACATGCTCACGCATGCACATGACTGCGATAATCAGTTAAGCCTTGATGAATTATTTTGCCTTGAGGATCGTGAATCACTTTCATGCCATGAGTAGTCATGTTTTGTTGCAAGCATGATAATGACAGCTATTGCTCTCTCGTTTGTCGCTCCCTTACTATTGCTAGCCTTCACTTTCACTGAGTATGTTTTACTTAAGTTCCCAACTCCCTAAACCAAATATTTCAAAGTGTCCACAATACCTACCCATTAGCATCATTTGCTACCTCCGTGCATATTCAATATGCCTTGTTTTCTTCCGAATAAAATGTTTGCTTGTTATGAGAAAGTTAGTTAGTAAAGCTCTCAGGAACTTGATGGCACACTTTATTTTCTTGCACTTAATAAACCTGAACCATTGTGTCCTTCTTTGTTGCGCATATGCTTGCGCTTTATGAGTTGAAGTTAGCAGAACCATGTATCATGGGGACCGCTTTCAACGCTTCATAGGTACTTTGTACCTAGATGATATCATGTTTATTTGCTTATGGATCCCGGCGGTGTGAAATAAAAGTGGAACTTGTAAGATCATGGAGTTTGTATGTATGTTAGAGAAACGCCTAGGCCGCTAGCCTAAGCCATGCCTAATCATGGTGGAAACTTACAGCATAACCATAATGAGCATTCTATGAGGCATCCTTAATAAAAATCTATGCACATAGTAAATAAAAAGATCGCCGAGATGCTCATTGTCTACTTGCCTTGTTATTTTGATTATGGGATAGCTCCTGTGTCATGTGCAAGGGGTATCCCGTTGGCGGTTCTCTATGATACGTATATACTTACAATGACACGAGCTTACTTGTGACTGAAGTTGAGTAGCATGAGGATCGGTCTTCGTAAGTAAGGGGTATGAGGCTTCGATTTATAACTTGTCAAGCATATCCTCTTAGTTGTGTCACTTTAACCTTAACCATTTAAAGATGCTTATGATAGGGGCAATGAGAGCTCAAAGCTAATGAGTACCATACTTTCAGCATTTGGAAGCCTTTCAAATTATTCAAAACTTTTTCTTCTACTTGTTGAGTCTCCACATATTCTCCGAGCACCTTCTTGAGAGCATAGTTGTCATTCTTTGTGCTTGTCTCATTACTTGATTATTTGTGTTATGACTTTGATGCTTGTACCGTTGATATCTTTACTTCTAGTCATCATTTGAACTTCAGAGGTGCCTCGACATTCATAATCAAAGGCAAGCGAGATACCACTCTATCATACCTTTCTATGAGCATTGCAATGTTGCTTATGTTTGTGCCTCATGCTACTTATTATTCTTGAGTTGGAATCTCTTCATAGCTTGCAAAGACTATTAAGTAGACTCAGTTGCATACTCTTTATTATGAACTGTCTAAGTAGTTGGTCACATTGCTGAGAATATTTACATCTTATGAAGCAAATGTGTTCGTGAAAGTTCTTTTATCGCACTCAGTTTTCAACTGAATTGCTTGAGGACAAGCAATAAGCTAATCTTGGGGGGAGTTGATACGTCCAAAACGTATCTACTTTCCCGAACACTTTTGCTATTGTTTCTCCTCTATACTTGTGTGATTTGGATACAACTAATGCGGACTGACGCTGTTTTCAGCAGAATTACCTTGGTGTCTACTTTTTGTGCAGAAAACCAACTATCAGGAAAAATCCCGGAAAATATGCCAAAAATCCTATTTCACCTGAAGACTCCAGGAGCCAGAATACGATATGGAGAAGAGCTAGGGGTGGCCACACCACCTAGTGGCGCGGGACAGGCCAGGCCGCGCCAAGGGGTGGTGTGGGCCCCCTAGGCACCCCTCGGCCTCTCTCTTCGCCTATAAGGAGCCTTCTGACCTTAAAACTTCGGAGGGTTCGACGTTTTTGCAGAAGGAGTTCCGCTCCGCCGCCACCACCAGATTCCATGAAACAGCACCAGAAACTCCGTTCTGGCACCCTACCGGGGCGGGGAATTGGAGGAGGTCATCGCCATCATCATCACCATCGCTTCTCCATCGACCATCCATGTTTCCCCCATCTATGAGTGAGTAATCCCCCGCTGTAGGCTATGGGGATGGTAGGGATTGGATGAGATCGTTCATGTCATGGCATCAGATTGTTAGGGCATGGTGCCTAGTATCTTTTATTAGTGCTTTATGACTTTGTTGCAACTTGTTGTGCTTAATGCTTGTCACTAGGGCCCGAGTGCCATGATTTCAGATCTGAATATGTTATTGATTCATTATGATAGTATTGTTTTTGGTCTTATCTGCAAGTTGTATACACACGTTGTTGTCCGGAACCAATGGCCCCGAAGTGACAGAAATCAGGATAACCGGAAAGGAAAGGCTTTGATGTGAGGATCACATGTATTCACGGAGTGTTAATGCTTTGCTCCGGTGCTCTATTAAAAGGAGCACCTTAATTGCCAGTAGTTCCCTAGAGGCCCCGCTGCAAACAGGCTGGCAGGACAAAAGATGTTGTGCAAGTTCTCATTGCGAGCACATATGACTATATATGGAACACATGCCTAGGATTGTCTAGTACTTGGATGCTTTATCTTATTTATCTGCAATTGCCCTATGTTCTGATTGCTATTTGAATTGTCTGGTCCATGCAACGCCCGTCCATCCATCCCTATGCCTACCGCACTCGAATCCCACTGTTTACTGCTTTTGTTACTACTGTCTTTTGCTTTACTACTATTGTTACTTTACTATTCCTACTACAAAACTGTTGCTACTGATAAACTGCTGTGAGCAAGATTGTTTCCAGATGCAGCTGAATTGACAACTCAGTTTTTAAGGCTTATAAATATTCTTTGGATCCCCTTGTGTCGAATCAATAAATTGGGTTTCACTTCCCTCGAAAATACTGCGATACACCCCCTATACTTGTGGGTCATCAGCGTGGCATTGGAGGTCCCCTGGGGATTTCCTTCGTCGCCGTGGTTGATGGCTTGGGTGCGGAGGCAACGACGGCCTTTCACTTCTTCTTCTCCTCCACCACCTACGAGTGGGTGATCATGGACACCGTTGGCTTCCTCGCCCGCAGCCCGCTCACCACTGGCTCAAGGGGCTCCCGGCCCACCTTCCTCGCCATTGTTGCTACCTTGCCGGTGGTTTTTGCGGCCACTCCGGTTGATCGCCCCACACCGGTGGTACCCAACCGCTTCCACGACATCATTGGTGACGTGGGGGTCGTAGATTCCGGTGGCATCGTGTCAGTGGGGAACTACGGTGGGGCCGCGGAACCGAGCTTCGGTGACATTCTGGTCGGGGAGAGGAGAATATCGGTGCCGGCATCGAGTGGTGGCGGTTTCGGGCGGGAGAGTTGGCGGCAAGGCGAGAGGGGGGATTTTTAGGAGTCGCGTTGGTGGCCGAGCATATTTGGGAGAGGGAGAATTTTAGGAGTCACATTCCTATATTTACTCCTCTAACCGAATTTGCGGTTTGGTTAGGGCACATACAATGTGCTAACATCAGCCTTCTCTTGTGATTGCCACATTGGATTTTTGCTTAGTTAGAGGTGAGAGAAACAAGAAAGATTGTCTTTCCTTAGCTAAGAGATGATCTCTTAGTAATAAGGAAAGGCTATTTTCTCCTTTGTACCACATGCAATAGTTAGTTCTCATTGATTGTTAGAGATGATAATAAGAGATAATGTATTGTACAGTTTACATATATTGCCTTCTCTAAATGAGGGCTAAGAGAAAGCACGTCTTCTCTACCATTAGGAATCTGATCGTGGATAGCAGTTCGGTTAAAGATGCTCTAAAGATGCCGTAATTCCTCTCTAAGTATGGTTCGGAACAGTCCGACCTGGTCGTAGATTCGAATTCCTTTGCCCGAATCTGAATTGTTGAGTACTTTTCCTAAGGAACATGCTTGTGTACCTTCGGAGGTTCGCAACCTCTGGCTCCTGCTCGCGACGCGCGTTAACCGCGGGCCCACACACGACCACTCACCTCTCACCTTATCTCTTCCTGACTCGGTGAGCTGTTTCCTCCTGTTTCTCCAATCACGCCCATGGAAAACTGACGCTGCAGCAAAATCCTAGTTACGCGTTGCCGTCCCCAGCGCGCGCCGATGCACGTTCTCCGCTGCCCGCAGGGACGCACTCTCCGCAGCTCACCGCATGAGCGTGACCAGCATGCGGCCTTGCTATCACCGGTCGGCGACGTCATGCGTGGGTGCTACAATTGGCGAGGGCTGCAGTTGCGACCAACGATAGCAGGGTTAATGCATCAAGCGACGGCGGGGTTGCTGCAACCGGTGTTGGCTGTTGCTATGACCGACGGCGGCTGCTGGGACCGGCGACATCGAGTGCCTATGAAGATTGTGCTAGGACCAGCAACGGCAGTAGCTGGAGGTGCTACGAGGACGGATTTACCACTCGTAGGTTGGTCCCCTGGTATCACATATACCCTAGGATTGTTGGAGATTCGTGCAAAGTCCACCAAGTCAACAACTACCACATATTTACACTTAAGTCCCTCTAAAAGTTGGAAACAACCCGAGCTCCACTTGGCAGTGAAACTTGTATGTTTCTTGACTGGGTCTGCTGAAATTTGTATGTATCATCAATCTTTTGTTAATTTTGGTATTTTTTGAAATTTTATTGTTAATTTGGTTGTTTTTCTTGTTTATTCTACGATTGATATTGAATCGTGTATGTATCTGTAATATTTAAAGCAGTTTCAGATCTCTAATAAATCACGTATGAATCTAGTGTGAGGTGAAAAGGTCTTTCTATAAAATAATTTGCACGAATCTCCAACAAATCTATATTATTATTATATATATATATATTATATATATATACTATAATAAGTCTTGTGGTAGGTTGGTCGTAATATGTTTCCATCCGCCAAAAATACGTTTTCAACCTCTATTATTGTTTTAGCGAGGTGGTACTAAAGTTCGTAAATTCCACTGTCCGTCATCGATTTCCATCGCTAAAAAAATTAGTCGTGTTCCTTGGTCCATCGTCCTCGTGGGCCTATTCCAAATATGCCCGCCTACTGGATGCACTGCCGACAGGGACTCATGGTCCTAGGACATACCGCAATATATATCCGGACTCAACCGAACCAGGACGCCGCCCTTTGATCAATCAAAACAGTGTGCCACTAGAGACGGTCTCGAGGAACTCGAGTGAACGGGCCATAATGGATGCGAGCTAGAGTACGTAGATCTGAGATAATCGTGTGCCATTGCATGCGAGCTAGCTAGCTAGCTCAAGTGCATATGTGCATGCATGATGGAGTAGCGTCTGATAGTGTCAGTGCAGCATCAACAACTCAATTGCTCAACGAACGACCTAGCCGGCGACACTGTGCTGTGGGCTTCGACGAAGAGGCAGCAATCGGTAGTACATGCATGCCGACTTATGGGACAGCCGGACAGGCATGTGGTGGGGAATTGGATGCGACGTGGGTCTGGGAGTTGGGTGAGCTAGGTTTGTTGACTCGTGCGGATTGAATGGGCCAGATAGACTGCCGATATTTTCAAGTTTTTGTAGCGCGCTATTATATTATAACGTATAGCGTGTTTAGCGCCATTTAGCGCTGCTAAAACGCGATTAGCGTCATAGCGAGCATATTATGCATAATGTAGTGTATATCTCCCGAATACGCTATAGCGCGCTATGTTTTTTGTTGGTCAAGGGTGCAGGGCATCTTGTAAGGCTTCGACCACTGAGTGTGTTTAAGAACCAGGCAGTAGTCGCGGCTTGATATTGAAAGTTCATTCTTTGCTTGTGTATACTTGATGCTTATTGATGTCAAAAAGATTGACGCTTCTTGATTTAGGGGTTGCCAGTTTCGTATGATGTCTCTGTCATGACAACTGTTAACATTGTCCAATATAGTGCAAGTTTCCAACAAGACTAATCTTTGTTGTGTGCATATCTCACAGGATGCAACGTATCCTAAAAAGCATGGATCGACAGACTGGGGTATACAGTGAGGTAGTTCGGCGGATTAGGGTATACAGTGAGGAAGTTCCAACAGTGGCGTTTCATTCTTTCAAAGCAAATGCGCCGATCACTACAGGAACGGCACGCTACGCCGAGGGCAAAAAGCCGTCGGCGTAGGCCAAAATGCCCTCGGCGTATGCTACGCCGACGGCTGCCCTCGGCGTAGCCTCCTCGACAAAACTCTCCCTCGGCGGAGGCACTTTTGCCCGTCGGCGTAGCTCTAGCCGTCGATACGCCGACGGCTTTGCCCTCGGCATAGCCCCGTCGGCATAATAACGGCAGGTTATAAAAAAACCAAAAAAAAATCAAATTGTTTTGATTTTTTTCTCAACTTCTTTAAATCTTTGAATTGTTTGAACCGTTAATCTCTCACCTGGAACATTTTTAACACTAATTATAGTTAATCTTTGATCAAATTGCAGTCTTGAATAAACTTTCCGCTCGGTCACCCATCCTAGCACTACTCCAGCTCCAGCACGCTTAACTTCTCAGTTTCTTCCGAATCAGCTTCCGCAAAGCAATTTGTACCTAGTTGTCAATACTATGATATCAATCTTATTAACTCTTATATCATTATCTCACATGTTTTTATTTTTTGAAACTACAAACACTTATTTAAGTAAACAACAATGAATAAGTAAAAATATTACTGATTCAAATAAAAATACTATTGAATTCAAATAAAAATATAATAATTTTACGTTTTTGTATTTTCTATTTAATATGGAATAATTAATATTTTTAAATCCGTAAATCGGAATTTGATAAATAATATGTCTAAATTGATCAGACAAATAAAAGAAATCTAAATATGACATCCATATCAACTTATCACAAACCCCCCGTTTTTGAATTAGCTATTTGGTTGTTACTTCACAAAATCCCCCTTTTTTGCGCTCGCAAAATGGAAAATGGCTTTTTGGTGCGACGAAAAGGAAAACTTCCTCCTACAAGATTGTTCGCCATCCCATGATGCACATGTATGCAAAATATGGACACATTATATCAAACTATGTCTTGATTCTAGCCATAACATTGGTCATTTGACCCGAAAGCCAAGAAACCTCGAATGAGATAGGTCATTTTGTGAAGGATTTTTTCAGACATAATCAATATAGCAGGTTTGATATTTTTCTTTGTAACTAAGTCACATAATATGACACCACACGAAGGTTTCGCATTGTTTGGACCGTTTTTGATTTTTTATGCCCGTTTTAAACTATCGTCAAATTTTCTCAAAAGACGGGCATTAAGATTCTTAGCTCGGGGCCGAGCCTCACTAAACTTTCTTTGGATATTTGATAAAATAGCATATTGTGAACCTAAAAATGATTTTTATAAAAAAACATGAGCATCGGATCATGTACCCGTAGTTCATATCTGACCCACTTCCTACTGATTCGGCAGGAATTTGTATTTTTCACCAGGGGTGGACAGAAATGTTTCAGATCCCCCTGTCGGGACATTGTCCATATAAGGTGGTCTAATATTCTTATAAAATGTGGTGGTAGCATTTTGAATTAGCAATTTCGTGGTTGCTTCACAAAACTCCCCCATTTTTGTGCTCGGAAAATGGAAAATGTCTTTTTGGTGCGACGAAAATGAAAACTTCCTCCTGCAACATTGTTCGACATCCCATGATGCACATGTATGCATAATATGGACACATTATTACAAACTATACCTTGATTCTAGCCATAACATTGGTCATTTGACCCGAAAGCCAAGAAACCTCGAATGAGATAGGTCATTTTGTGAAGGATTTTTTCAGACATAATCAATATAGCAGGTTTGATATTTTTCCTTGTAACTAAGTCACATAGTATGACACCACGCGGAGGTTTCACATTGTTTGGATCGTTTTTAAATTTCTTATGTCCGTTTTAAACTATATATAATATTTTATGTTTCACTTAAGTTTTTTTACAAATATGTAATATTTGAGTGTAGATAGATAGATCTTATTTTTCTGCAAATTTTGATATATTATTTGTATTTTTTCGAATTAGAATGATTTAGTTATGATTTTTCAAAGTTTAATGAGATAAAAGAAAAAATAGCTACGCCGAGGGCAGCCGTCGGCGTAGCATACGCCGAGGGCAGCCATCGGCGTAGCATAGCATACGCCGAGGGCATTTCTACGCCAACGGCTGCTTGGCGAGGCTGGCCTGGTCACGGTCTACGCCGATGGCCCCGATGTTTGGCCGTCGGCGTATTCATCCATTCCTGTAGTGAATTGCATGTACCGACACAATTATATATGAGAGCAACTGTGCCAATTGCAAGTACCGGCACAATTATATATGTGCAAATGTTTTAGATTGGCAAGATGTGTCCAGTATATTTTTCTTGTGCTTCTATGTTAACTTTCTAGACCAGAATACTAATTCTTCGTGGTTTCCTTTTTCCATGAAAAAAGTAAGTTTCTGCTTTGTGATTTAATTAATATATTCATACAAGAGATACTGAAAGAGTCATATAGAAACCGTACGAACAAAAGTAATTATTTATTTAACTTCTCTCAGTTAAACTAGGGAAATTGAGATAGTAAGACCTGCTTTCGCATGAGATGGTAATTGAGTAAACTAGGGAAAAAAATCTTGTGTTTACTACTTGGAATGAAAAGCTACCGAAGTAGATTGATTTGGAGAAATGCACAGCGCTACTAGGACGGGCTACCACACGAGCATATTGACAATGTGTAATTTGATTTTTTTTTACAATGTGTGATTTTCAAGTCAATAATATTTGTTGTATCGCAGCAACGCGCGGGCATGCTGCTAGTCAATGGTAACGATGGTACCGAGGGACCAACCTATGTGTGGTATTGCATTTCCGGAGGTGCTACCATCGAGACGCGTCGATGCTACATGTCGCAGCCCGACATTGGTACCATTGATTCCCCGTTTTGCATCATACGAGAAATTTGTGCTACACTCTTTGTTTGGATTTTGCATCATAGGAAAAAAAATATGCTAGAATCGTTTTATGATTGTGCATCTTATGAAGATTTGTTTTGCTACAACCTTTGCGATTTTGCATCATTCTATGGTTTTTTGCTAGAATAGTGCAAATTTTATGCTATGAAATCTCAGACAAGGTTCTCCAAACGAAGTCAGATTCGCTACAATAGTACAATATTTTTGCTCGATAGGTTTTGTGAATTTGCATTAGAATATATTTTTTCTAAGTGACCTCCGGTGAGCTCTCCGTCAAGGTCTTCGGCGAACGGTTTTTACTACAACCGCCGAGTAATTTTACTACATTAGTATATTTTTTTGCTACGAGGATTCTGGCTAGTTCTCCGACGAAATCGGTCTTTCTCTCCTACCTTTATAGATGAACCGTATTTATGCTACAAGCCGCAAAATTGGGAAGGTTTTTTGTTCTACATAGCAGCAAAAGTGAGCTTTTGGGACAAAATTGGACACGTGTCAGCAGGTTAAGCCGGAGGCTGGGAAGGTCGCGTTCGTGCGGAGGTTGCCTAGTCCTGTCCTTTTCCTAATCGTGTTCCTTCCGATACAAATTCAATGAACTACTGTATTTAACAAGTTTGTAATAAGTCGTGATTGACCTCTACCCTCCAGAACCAACCTGTGATACTAGCTAGCAAACGAGACCGCGATGGAGACGCCGAGAGCGCGAAAGCCGTTCGTGGACAGCTTCCGCGAGGACGTCGCCGATGGCTTCCTCATCGCTGCCGCGCTCGGCTCCGCCTACCACTTCGTCAGCGGCGGCATCCAGGCCGTGTACGAGAACGTGCCCCGTCTGAGCTGCTCTATGGCGGTTTTCCTCGGCGTCTACGGGGCCGCCGATCACGCCATGGTCTCCTGGCGCGGCAAGGAGGAGGCGGCGCTGGACTGTGCCGTTGCCATGGCCGTCGCCAACGGAATAGTCGCCTTGCCCTACGGGGTCCTGTACGCCGGCTCTGCCGCTCTCATCGGTGGCGTCTTGGGTGGGCTTGTGACCGCCTGCTTCAGGCTCCTCCCCTTCGAGGATTGGTGCCGGAATCGCTTGGCGCAAGTGCTACAAGCGGGTGATCCCGGTCTTCCCGCGTACGCTGCCCTGCCAACATCACCTGTCTGATTTCGGGTCTGTAATCTGCTTACGAAAAATACACATTGCTTCCTTGATTCTGTCAGATTGATTTTTGTAGTATAGTTTTGCGCAATGGATAGGCGCCTAGCACTTTGCAAAGAAAAGTCGTCTGGTAGTCTCAGAAGTTCCTACGGATAGCATTATATTAAGTTTTTAATTGATAAAAGGAATATTTTAATATCTTCAAACGTACCAATTACATCTAGACTCGTTCAAAGATATCAGGAATACACACAACCAAGAAAAAATAAAAATAAATAAAAAAGAAACCAAAACCATGTCGCGGTGATGAACCACTCGCCACGGTAGCATTTTAAGAGCATCTCCAGTCGTAATGCCCCAAATTGTGTCCGGCGGTTTCCTACTTGGACACAATTTGGAGCAATGTCGGATTTATTTTCTCTTTAGGGCATGGCCATTTCGAGTCGGGGTCCCCATACTAGGACAGAGTGCCAATGGTGGAGGAGAGAGATGGGCAACACTTTTGCTGTGTCTAGTGCCCGGACGAGTCCTTATGGATTCGGGATACGCTCGAGTGGCCGGACGGATTTGGGGACGTGTCAGACAAAAAAAAGTTTGGGGGCTACAACTGGACGCGTTATTTCTCCCAGAGCTCCTGAACATCTTGTGGGCACCGTTTAGGGGACACAACTGGAGATGTTCTAAACCACCACTGGAGACACCACCCGGACTACAAACGAGATTCTTGAAAAGCAACGTCTCCAAGAAGAAAATAATGCAAGCATTATTGTCACCTGATTGTAGATCTTGAATTTTTACCCTGGAGAAAGTTAAAGTTTTCAAAACAATGCCTTCAGCAAGACCATTATCGGATACAACAATAAAAGCTAGACCTTGGGTTTTTACACTAAAAATCGAAACTCGGTACTCGAGGAGCACCACCAAAAATACAGTCCACATGTGCTTCCACCTCTGCTTGCCAAGGCTATTGCTACAAGTCGCTAAACACTCGACACATGGGAAGAACATGTGCCACATAGTCCTCGTCACAACCAGCACCCTCTCCGCCATTAGCAACTTGTGATCGTAGCCACCACGACTTTCTCCACACCCGTCAGTTTTACGGAAATCTATATTGAGACATGTCCATTGCCAACCCGCGATTGCTTATGTTCCAAAGCTAGTTTCTTTATTTGCATGTCATTAGTGATGGTGCTATATTACGAAATAGTAAAACTGAACTCACAAGGTCCTCTCACGGCGATTTGGCATTGAGAACCATCGGATCATCTCATCCAATGCTCCAGATCAGCTCACTTACCCGGAACCATTATTTATATCATCTTGCTAACCCCGAACATTGGGTAGTACAATATTCCAAGATCCTGCTCACTAAGTCGGAACCGTCGTTTAGCGGCGTGTCTCAAAGGTCTTTTTTGACCGGGGCGGCCTAATAACATGTCCAACTCTCTAAGGTCGTCCCTGCTCACAGGGTTCCGTGGGCCAGCCCGGACATAGAGACAAAGGAGCGGCGAACTTATTAATTGCACGCCGCGTGCCGATAAATTTTGAAACTATGGCTCGCCATTTCTCTAGGCGGGCGCAGAGATGCGTCTAGTCGTCTCTGTGGTGGCATAAATGTGATGCACCGGACGATTGTCTATTTTTGTCAATTAATATCGGTTTCAACGCCTCTAAAAGCTTATCTTCTCATCGCTCTCGCCTTCAACACCACCCAGACTTTGCTCCTATTTTCTGTTGGCTCTACGCCATGCCTTGCCGCCTACCCAATTGCTGGCCCAAGCTCTCCATGACCCCTCGCAAACGCTTCCCAACGCCGGAACCAATGCCTCCCCTAGGTTGGATGACGACGACGATGTGTGGTCGTTCTCCTCGGTGGACGTCGAGGTGTTGTCGGCGAAGGTAACAGTTGGTCCATTGAAGCGAGCACTCTTCGAATCCTTCGAGAGTGCTCGCGACAAGACGAATAAGGTGAGCAGCCTCGGGGAGATTAATGTGGCCTTGGAGGCTCGCGTCATGGAGACCTCTAGAGAGAGCGGCAATGAGAAGAATGGCCGCTTCCTCATAGAGGTCGAGTGGCAGGCCATTCTCCGCATCAACTCATAGAACAAGGCAAAGGCCACCGCTTGCGAGGCTGCTTGGCTTGCTAAGAACAAGCACTACGCCATTTGATGGGCGAAGCAGCGAAGGAAATGATCAGCGGCGAGCAGAAGGGCATAGTCCAACTGCGACCGCCCCCGAAGGGTGGCAAGGAGTGCCAAGAAGATGGCCTACTGGGAGCCAAGAACTGGGACACCAAAAACGACTACAAGGGCTGGTACATCTCGTCGGGACGAAGGCGGCGCTTAGATCTAGCGTTTAGGTTTATATTAAGTGAAGTTTCATCTGGTTTGTAAGATTTTGTCCTAGTATGAATAGATTTTAAATTTCTTAGTTTGAATTTAAATGTCTATATTGGGGACGCGTCTAGGGAGAGGTGTCTCCCAATCGCGGCAACACCCGCCTACCTTTAACTTTAAAGGGAAAGATTGGATTGGAACAAAACTTTTAACTAAAAAAGGATAGATAAAACGATCCGGTGCTGATTTCAGAATCCATCTCCGAACTGCTTGTAGATCCGGATTCCATGGCCTAAATCGAGTTCTTGTACACCTCGTATTCCCGTGGAAGACAAACAAGCTTTCCCTGTCTGCAAACAATCGAACGTGTACAAATTTCAGAAAAAAATAAATCGAACATACCGACTCTACTCCACCCGTTATATATCTCTGCCAATCCGGTAGCGCAGCCAAGTCAACGAGAGCGACCAAGACAAGAAGACGACGATGTCAAGGCCGCGGAAACCGTTCGTGGACAGCATCCTCAAGGACATCGGCAATGGCTTCATGACCAGCGCGTTCTGCTCCACCTACCACTACCTCAAATACGACGTCCATGTCCTATGCAAGAAGGTGCCCCGCATGAGCTGCTCCGCGGTGGTATGCTTCGGCGTCTTCTCGGCCATCGATCACGCCATGGTATCCGCGCGGGGCAAGGAGGAGCCGTTGCTGGACTGCGCCGTCGCGGCGGCCGGCGCCTCTGCAGTCACCGCCTTGCCTAGGGGGATCCGTTTCGCTGGCACCTTCGCTGTGATCGGCGGCGCCATCGGTGGGGTTGCGCTGGGTGGACTCAGGCTCCTCGAAGGTCCGGGCCGGAAGCTCTCGCCGCAGGCGCAAAAGACGGGTAATCGTGGAGATCCGTAGCTAGCGGGTACTTTCGGGGTCACTTTCCGATTGTTGATTTTGTCGGGTTTCTTTTCTGTATGGACATGTATTTTGCAGGAAAAAATGTCGCCGTTTAGTGATCCCCGGCCAGCGTTCGCTTCTGAAACTTTGCTCTACCTCTCTCGGATATGCCAAACTTGCCTGTTTCCTGAACGAAATTTACATGCCACCGGTGATGGTGCTAAATTCCTGATCGATCATATTTTTCTAAGCTCGATGGATAAAATCGACACATGAGAGATGTGTTTGTTAACATCTTCAAGGATGGTTACTGTCCACTTGATCGTGTGCCATGCACTATGTGTCGCCGGTTCCAAGCAAAAGGTTGCTAGTGCTTTGCTGCTATGTATGGAGTATGGACCGCATCATACTGCATCGATGGGGCCTAGCCAGAATACAAAATTGATTCTTTTCTCCTTCTTTCCTACCACTTCACCTGAGCAGCCATTTCCTTTTCCCTGTGTTTTAGTAGAAGAATCCTTGTTTGATCGGTAGGAATCGAACCAACAAGTTGGTTCACTTTTGTTGTCAGAAACCATCATGCTCCACTATGTGTAGAATCGATTCCTAGGAGCCTTTGAACCGCTTTAAGCATACATAGTACATGGTCTAACGTGACAATGTGCTTTGAGCTCCTGTAAAATATGTCACTTTCCATGCTACGAGAGCGAGAGCATGCCAGGAATTGTTGACACCCCAGGACAAAAACAAAGGGCTCAAAATTACCCCCTAGTTTTAAGGCATAATAGGATGGAATCTCAGTTGCATAACAAATGCGAATTTAAACACATTACTTCATGGTGTTTCAACTCATAACTCAAGATATAACAAAAGATAATATAGTAAAACACAAGATGGTACCAAATAACATATCTGGTTGTACTAAGCCTCTCATGACTACATCCAGAACTACATCTTCAATAGTCCAAGAACCTAAACCTTCAAATACAAATTTGACATACCGATCAGTACATAAACAACAAGTGAAATAGTTAATAATGTATGCAAAATATGAAAACTTACTTGTAGGACGAGATACAACACCTTTGCGACTGAGATAACCTTGAAATCTCTATATGATCTTTGACTCTTCAATACTTACAAATACATCTCGCTCAATGTAACATACCATTCTAGAATGATTCATCCAATCATCACCCATCTTGTTTCTCAACCAAGTCTTGATAATGCTCATTGCTGAAAATGCTCTTTCCGCTGTCGTAGTTGCAACTGCTAAAATCAATGCTAACTCAACAAGGCGGTAAACCAAGGGAAAATTTGTATGCATATTCGCTAGAACCATCTTCTTGGCAAGATGTACTTTTCTGTATGCACTATAGGAACAGATAGCTATGTCGAGGGCCAGGAGCTGTGCCAACGGCCAAACGTCGGGGCCGTCAGCGTAGGCCACGAGCTGGGCGCCCCCTGGCCGTCAGCGTAGAATTGCCCTCGGCGTAGCTTACGCCGACGGCTGCCCTCGGCATAGCTATTTTTCCTTTTACCTTATTAATCTTAGAAAAAACATAACTAAATCATTCTAATTTAGAAAAATACAAATAATATATCAAAATTTGCATAAAAATAAGATATATCTATCTAAACTTAAATATTACATATTTTTAAATAAAAATTAAGTAAAGCATAAAACATTACATATAGTTTTAAATGACCATAAGTAAATAAAAAAATCAAAAAAATGCGAGACCTTCACGTGACGTCATATTATGTGACATAGTTGAGAGAAAAAATATCAAACTTGGTATATTAATTATGTCTCAAAAAACCTTTATAAAATGACCTATCTCATTCGAGGTTTCGTGGCTTTTGGGTCAAACTACCAATGTTATGGCCAGAACCATGACATAGTTTATGATAATGTTTCCATATTGTGCATACATATGCATCATGGGATGTCGAACAATGTTGCAGGGGGAAGTTTTCCTTTCCGTCGCACGGAAAAGTCATTTTCAATTTTCGGAGCACAAAAATCGGCGCGTTTTGTGAACCAACACCAAACAGTGAATACAAAAATGCTACCATCCAATTTTCAAAAATACTAGACCACCTTACATGTACAATGTCCCAACCGGGTATTCGTAAACCTTTCCGTCCACCCCTGCTGAAAAAGACAAATTCCTACCGAATCGGTAGGAAGTGGGTCAGATATGAACTGCGGGTACATGATCTGATGCTCATGATTTTTTGAAAAAATCATTTTTAGCTTCACAATATGACGTTTCTTTAGAGATCCAATGCAAGTTTGGTGAGGCTCAGCCCCAAGCTAAGAATCTTCGTGCCCGTCGTTCGATTAGGGTTTGACGATAGTTTAAAATGAACATAACTAAATAAAAAAAATCAAAAAAATGCAGGACCTTCGCGTGGCGTCATATTATGTGACATAGTTGGGAGGAAAAATATCAAACTTGGTATACAGATTATGTCTCAAAAAACCTTCACAAAATGATCTATCTCATTCGAGGTTTCCTAGCTTTCGGGTCAAACTACTAATGTTATGGCCAGAATCGCGACATAGTTTGTGATAATGTGCCCATATTGTACATGCATGTGCATCATGGGATGGCGAACAATGTTGCAGGAGGAAGTTTTCCTTTTCATCGCACGGAAAATCCATTTTCTATTTCTGAAGCGCAAAAATTGGGGCGTTTTGTGAAGCAACGCCATACGGTGAATACAAAAATGCTACCACCTATTTTTCAAAAATACTAGACCACCTTAAATGGACAATATCCCAACCGGGTATTCGTAAACCTTTCCGTCCACCCCTCCTAAAAAAGACAAATTCCTACCCACTCGGTAGGAAGTGGGTCAGATATGAACTCCAGGTATGATCTGATGGTCATGATTTTTTGAAAAAAAAATCATTTTTAGGTTCACAATATGATGTTTCTGCAGAGATCTAATACAAGTTTGGCGAGTCCCAACCCCGAGCTAAGAATCTTTATGCGTGCCATTTTAAAGGACAAATAAAATTATAGATAGAATCACGATATAGTTTATGATAAGTTGATATGGATATCATCTTTGGATTCCTATCATTTTTCTGATCAATTTAGACATATTATTTGTTGAATTCTGATTTACATATTTAAAGATATTAATTAATCCATATTAAATATAAAAATACAAATAAATGAAATCATTATATTTTTATTTGAATTCAATAATATTTTTACTTACACACTGTTGTTTACTTTAATAATTGTTTGTAATTTTAAAAAATACAAACATGTGATATGATGATATAAGAGTTAATAGGATTGATATCATAGTATTGACAACAAGGTATAAACTACTTTACGGATATATATATTCTGAAGGAACGAAGAAGTTAAGCGTGTTGAGGGTGGAGAAGTGAGGTGTAGCATCCCATCTGTCTAACATCTGTAATGCTACATGGTCTAATAATAAAATGCTACTTCCTACATATAATTGTTGCATCATAATTATATCATGCTCATGTCATCATGCCACATTACATTTGAGCATCATATAAAACCCTTTTCTTTTGGTTATTTTCTCATATGCACTATTAATTGTTTTTGCTTCTTGATATATTGTATTTGGTTCTTGATAAATGCTTGATGCCCAAGTTGAGTTGGGGGCATATCTTTTATTTAACTCCACCACCTTTTTCTTGTCACCATCCCATAATTCCACCATTCAACTATATATGAGCTTTGCATTTTATTGGGTTTACATCTAGCTCATGTGGGTTGGGATGGATCCACTTCTAGTTACACATGCTTCCCTTTATGCCTCATGTTGTTTTCACATTGTTGATATGTGGAGAACCACATGGCCACCTTTGCATGCATGTGGATAGTTTCACTTTCTCTATCTTACATATGGTTTGTTTTGGGAATAATTGAGCATTGGTTAAATATAATTGTGGCCAAATGATCTTCTAGTGGGACATACACACTAGCATGGCCTATTATATTCATTTATGCTTAAATCCACCCTTACCATATTTAATCAAGCTGGTAGCTTATGTGGTGGTCTTTATTCAAGTATGGTTGTGCATGGGTGTAATAGGTGCCCATATGTATATGTAGTTGTTTTCACAACTAATGAATGTGGAAATTATTCCTCATGCATGGCCCATGCAAGGCCTCTCTCTTATTCTTCTATTTTGGGTTCTTTTGGAATATTTTTGGGTGGAGTTGTTTGAATTCAATTGAACAAATGAACCAATTAAATACTTCTTTTCCACTTGTCTTCCACCTTGCCCTCTTTTAGTGTTTTCCTCTTTGTCAAGTATACATGGGATATATTTTGTTTTCACAAAATATGATCATGTGCATGAGGCATGCAAGATCTTTTTCTTTCTTTCACCTCTCTCTCTTTTGGTCCTATTGTTTCTTCCTTGTCATAGGTTAAACCTTTGGTGTTTCTTAGCTACTCTAAAACCTAGCTCATCCATCAAGTTGTTTTTCCCTCTCTCTTTTCTAGCTAAACCGAGACCTCTCTCTCTCTACACCTAACTCAAACTCCAAACCCTAGCTTCTACTCCTTCCTAGCTTCGGCTAATACCTGACCCCCTCTCTTTTCTCACCACCACCACTACCAGGCCAAGCCTCCCTAACTAACCTGGCTCGAGCCACCCCTCCCCCATGCCGAACCCCCTCACATAAACCCTAGACGAGCCCTCCCCTCTCTGTTGTTCTCTCTTGCTGCCAGGAAGGCCCCACCCGAGCCACACCTGCCCGTTCCCTCTGGCCCCAGCTGCAGCCCCACCCCGGACCTCCCTAGCCTCGCTGAACCATGTGAGGAGGAGGAGGAAAGGTGCACGCCACCTTTTTCCACCCCGAGCCCCATGTGCCCCCCTCTGCCGTCAGCCTTATCTACTCCCTCTCCTCTGCCTTGTAGCTTCAGGTCTCCACAGGGCATTGCCCATCACCGCCCTCACCACCTGCCGTTACCCCACCTCTCGCTTCCACCCCCCGTTCGGCCACCGTCGGCTTCGACTCGCCACAGTCGCTAGGAGGAGGTGGGAGTGGTGTTGAGGCGTTGGGAAAGACCGAGGCGAGCACCTGCGTCGCCCCTGTCCACGCCATTGAGGAGGAGGAGGCCCAGACCGCGGTACATCTTCGACGCCGACGCAAAACCCTAGATCGCCGGGCGTCAGCGTCGCCGCCGATCCTTTGCGCTCCTGCCCGAGCCACCACCACCAACCTCCCCGCGGTGAGCCGACGCGCCCCCCTGACACCTCCTCTTGCCGATCCGTTTCCTGTACGCGTGGGTTTAAACCGTCGAGCGCCTTCTGTGCGGCGCGCTCGCCGTCGTCGTTCCATCGCCTCGCCTCAGTAGGTTACCTAGCCGCGCAGCGCTTACCCAACAACAACCCCCCTGCTAGCCCAATGGTCGCCGCCGCCGCGCGCACGCGCTAGGTCCTGGGTTCGACCCCCGCCGCCCTCTGTTTTCCGTCCGCACGCGACGCCAGTTTCGTCAGAGAAAGCAGATGGAAGAAAAACAGTAGCTGCGGCCTTTTTGCGAATACCCCCCTACCTTTTGTTTTCCTCAACCCACGCTCCCCCTGGTCCCACCTGTCTGCCTCTGTGTCACTTTTACAGAAAGGCACCCGGTTTTGTTGCACCTGCACAAGCGTGCCCCTATCCCTGCCGCATGGCACATCCTGGCTGGGTCGCGCGCGCTGTGGCCCCGCCAACCCCAGGACCCCCAAGTCAGTCTCTGGGCTAGACAAAGCCGCGGTGCAAAAAGCCCAGAGGAGTACCCCACTGGCCGCCGCGCTGACTCAGCATCTCGGGTCCACCCGTCAGTGGCTGTGGCTAGCTTCCTCTGCGTACAAAAAGTCTCGGCTCTTTCTCTGTTTAATAAACATATTTTCCAGAAATTGTTTAAATGTTTTAAAATCCAGAAATTAATATCTTTTAATTGACTTATCCAAATAATACAAATGATATATGTTTTTGAATCAAAAAATGTGAGGATTTCAAATCTGCCATCCAATTTAATGTTTGGCTAGTTTAAATTTTCGAAATTGTTTAATTACAATAAAAATGCCTTTTCTCAATCAATTAATAACTTTAAATCTATAACTCCAAATTTGACAAATAATATGTCTAAATAGATCAGCGCGATGAGCCCGTTCTATCTATGCATTCCATGTTCTGAATTGAAGCATGCATCATGTCATTATTAACAACCAGAACTGTTTATGGCAATAAAACTTGACCAAATAATTAATAAAATGAGTTATTCTTGTCCCCACACCTCACCATTGCCATGCTACATTATTTCCATGTAAATTGTGCATCATTCATCATGGCATGCTTGTTTGATTGTCGCATTTTATTTATATGCTTGTGCACTTTATTTATGTTGGCCCTTGTTTGTTTGGTTCTTCTCTTCGAATAGAAGCCGAGCAGGGGAAATATTAGGAATCCCAGGAGTACTACCCAGATCCATACTTCGCTTCAACTGAGCTGCCAGGCAAGCACTACCACATGCTTGCATACATATAATACCTATTGCTTCTATCTTATTCTTGCATCATTGAGTCGCGATTGCATTAAATTGAATCCCAAGTACTGCATAGCCTTTACTTTTAAACCCCACCGAGCTTGTTCCTCCATCCCATGAGCCATTACTACAGGAGTTGTTTGAGCCATGTGAGTCGTAGAGCAGCATGTGAAGGGTATGTGAGAGTCTGATGGATAACGAGGTACATAAACAACTTAACCTGAGTAGTAATGGGATAACTAATGAAAGAGGCACCGGTGGGCAATATTTTTCATTTGGTTTTTATGTCCACTTGTGTCCCGTAGGACCCCGAGTACTTGATTCCCGTTCCTTGACTATTCGCACTATCCACATACGGGAGACTCTATGAATCCCCCTTTGCTAGAGCTTGATTTGTATTTTATTTCTTGGGGCCACAAAGTAGTTTGGGGCTTTATGACTATCCTGTACTTATGCCATGCTTTACGGTATTATTTAAGATTGTGCGTGGAGCACCTGTATTATTTAGGATTGCGGAGTGTTTTTGCGGTATCGACAAGCCTAGTCACACTTTCGGGTTCCAAGTCATTTACAGCCACTGGCGCAAACCTTGGGTCCATCTCGGAGCCGGCCAACTTCGTTGCGGGTGGCTTAATGGGGTGGCCCCCCGAAATATTTTATGAATCCTGTGATTTATTTGTCATGAAAGCCTCATTGGGTTTTGATTTGGTTTTTCCGAGGGCGATCGTGTGTGTGTGGCTATTTGTGCACCCCTGCAGGGTAAATCTTTCTGAAAGCCATGTCCGTGGTTATGGACGACTTGGAGAACAGTTTCTCGATCATAGACCAGTATAACTAAAGTACCGCTTCTAATTTGACTAAATACCTGACTAGTAAATAGTGCAATACTCATGGAATGGTTAATAAAACTGCCAACGAATGGGTTGTTTGTTCGCTTTCTCGTTGGTAAGCGAGAAGGAGGATGGATCTGTTACTTTATACTGTTATAACTGTGGTTTCTAATTAACGGACATCCGTCTATCTTTGGTTAGGCGGATGGTTAGAGAGTATCTATAGACTTGTTAGTTATTATCTTTTTGCTGCAATTGCGTCACCCTAGGTATATGTCCCCTTTAGAGGCATAAAGACTTGCTGAGTACCCCTAGGGTCTCACACGATAAATTGTTTGATTCAGATGAATAGGTGTATTCGCAAGATGGATACTGGGTGGAGGAGACAGATGATGTTAGCAACGATCACTCGGTGTAGAGATTCCGGGGATGGGGATCCGTGAGATCTGTGGGCGGGATGTGTTTATTTATGTGGCATCTTATGCCGATTTGCTTCTTATCCGTACTCGGATCTTGTCTTCCGCTTCCGCCTGATACTCTAATGATTGCTGTATGAGGAACTATCCTACACTATTATCTCTATTTAGGATATTTGGATCTTGCCGCATGGCGTTGCAATATTTCTACTTCTTTTAGATGGAATGGCTCTGAGAACTGTTGTAAGGTAGCTTGCATACATACTCACTTGTGTATGTATTTGATCTCTTCACCTGTTGCCTACGCCGCTCGCTCTTGTCCCGATGTTCTTGAAAGTGGTTAGGACGGCCGACGGGTCTACACGTGGGTGGCCCCTGGGCCCCCGCTGTACTATTTTAACCACTTTTGGTTCATCCAGGCTTGAACTTAGAGCGTAGGGTCGGAGGTTGTTACAATTGGTATCAGAGCCATCCCGCCCTTCAGGGTCTCAGCCAAATGGTCGTTGTCAGTCTAGCAAATATTTTGGTTGTTATGTATACTAGGGAAAAACAAAACGTGAGAGTAGGACTGCTTCCAGTTTTCTTCTTACCCACCCACCCACCCTTTTCTGGTAAGGAAGTGTAACGTTTTCAATCCTCTTCTAAAATTCAAACTAGGATTCACGTGTTCGGGGTTCCGTAGTACCATAGGTTGTGTGAGTGTGTGTGTGTGTAATTCCTTGTCTATCTGTTGCATCCAACTTGTTGTCGCTATCTGCCTTTTGGTTGTCAACTATTGGTACATTCCATACCGACAGGCTTTTGTAAACGGACGCGATCTATCTGATTCGTTGTAAACCGACGCGATCTGTCTTACTCTTTGTTATCCGACGCTATCTTGTTTGGGGTGTTTTTTTCCGTAGTTGCTAATCTTTAGGTTCATCTTAAGAAAGAAGGAAGTTGGGACATGTGTTTTACTTATTCATGTGCGGAGTAAGGATTTGAGTGCGGGATGGAGTCACGACCATACCACTACTTTTATCATTCGCTCTTGTATATTGAATTGGTAGACTTACTAATCTGGATTCGTTAAGTGGTTTTGCGCATATAGTGGTATTTTAATGCCGAAATTTGCGGAATTTTTTTCTTTGATAGCTTTGTGTACCACACTCCTTGTTCAGTCGTGTGCGATATGCTTAATATCTTCTAGGTGCTTTGAACTTTGTTGATATTTTAATATCATCTTAGTAATCTGTATCCTTTAATCTTAGTTAATTCCATTTTGGTACTATTTTGGATTATTATTATTCTCCATTATGGTACTGACTTGAGTTTTATATCAATCATAGGATGGCACCACCACGCTGTTCTGAGGAGGACATACCACCTGAACTGGGGGCTGCGTTGGCAAGTATTGCTAATGCCTTGGGAACAATGCAACAGAACCAGCAACGCTTTGAAGAAAGTGTCAGGAGGAATGAGTTTGTTCCGCTACCTCCACCTCTCAAGCGAGGAGACATCAAGAGTTTTCTGAAGTTTAACCCGCGCCACTTTGAGGTGTCTGATCAGCCATTGGACGCTGATGATTGGCTGCGTGTGATGTCAAGGTTGCTGATGACTGCTGATGTTCCTGAGCAAGAATGGGTAAAATGTGCCACTCGCCTTATGAAGGGAGACGCAGCTCTGTGGTGGGAGAATTACCTGAAGGCAAACCCCTCTGGTTTTCAGCCTACTTGGGAGCAGTTCACTGGGGCTTTCAAAGAGCAATATCTATCAGAAATTGTCATGAAAATGATGAAGGAAGTGTTTCTCAACCTCAAGCAGGGCAATGACAATGTCAATACCTATATCAGAAACTTCATGAATCTTTCTCGGTATGGTGGCGATGAGATCTCTGATGACAAGAAGAAGCAAAAGAGGTTCAGGCAAGGGCTCAATGCATCTATCAAATATGCAATCACTCATGCAAGGCCGGGGTCTTTTATAGAACTCCAACATAAAGCTCTACAGGAGGAAGCAAGTAGGCAAGTGTTTGAGGAGTCCAAGAAACACAGCCGTGACGCAGCAAGCTCTTCAGCTATGCCAGCTCCTTCTAAGCGCCGCGTGTGGGTTCCTAATACCGCACCGCCGCTCCCGGCTCTACCAAGAACTCCAAGCTACGCAGCAAGGCCACCAAACTCCTTCACCGCTGCTCCTAGGGGCTACAACCACAACTACCCTGGAGCGCCTGGCGGAGTCCCTGGCTACGCTGCTCCACGTCCACCTGGTGCTTGCTACACTTGTGGGAACACTGGGCATCAACACTGGAGTTGTCCCATGAACAACAAAGCTCTTCCTCCACCACCTCCAAGGCCTGCAGCAAGTTCTTCTATGGTTCGTGCACCTCCACCTCGGGCTCTCAACATCAACACCAAGCCTGGGTCCACTGTTGCTCGTGCCAACTGTGTCAACGTCGCTCAAGCTGAACATGCACCTGGAGTTGTGATGGGTACGCTTTCCGTTAACTCAGTCCCTGCACGAGTTTTGTTTGATTCTGGTGCATCGCATTATTTTATCTCTACAAGTTTTGCTGATGAGAATGGGTTACCTATGGATCCTCTCCCTAAACGGTTAATGGTCCTTTCTCCTGGAGCAACAATGGCATCTTCCAAAATCAGCCATGGCAATCAAATTGAGATTGGTGGTTCTTCGTTCCCGGCTTCCTGAATTATTCTGGACAACTTTGACATTGATGTTATCTTGGGCATGGATTGGTTAACAGCAAATGCAGCTATGATTGATTGTGCTGAACGCTCGGTTTCTCTAAAAATTCCTGAAGGCCATATAGTCTATTCTCCAAGTCTGACTCCTGCAATTCAACTTTTCTCTTTGGCAGCTCTGAATGATGATGCTATGGATGCTATTCAGAGTGTTCCGGTGGTCCGTGAGTTCCCAGATGTTTTTCCTGAAGAGTTGCCAGGTATGCCTCCTGATCGTGAGGTCGAGTTTGTGATTGAGCTTGAACCTGGAACCGCTCCTATCTCCAAGCGGCCTTATAAAATGGGTCCTGCTGAGTTGGCTAAACTCAAACGCCAGCTTGATGAACAAGAGAAGTTGGGTTTCATTCAGCACAGTACTTCTTCTTGGGGTAGCCCAACCATCTTTGTGAAGAAGCGAGACAAGACTGATAGACTTTGTGTTGACTATCAGGCTCTCAATGCTAAAACCATCAAGAATAAATATCCCCTTCCGCGGATTAATGATCTCTTCGATCAGCTAGCTGGAGCTATGGTATTCTCTAAGCTTGACTTGAGAAGTGGATATCATCAAATCAAGATTCGCAAGGAAGATGTTCCCAAAACAGCTTTCACCACCCGCTATGGCCTGTATGAGTACACGATCATGTCCTTCGGTCTCACCAATGCACCTGCCACCTTCTCGAGGCTCATGAACTCGGTTTTTATGGAGTATCTTGATAAGTTCGTTGTGGTCTATCTGGATGATATTCTAGTCTATTCTAAGTCAAAGGAAGAACATGAAGAACACCTTCGGTGTGTCTTAAACAAGCTTCGTGAGAACTGCATGTATGCAAAGTTCTCCAAGTGTGTGTTCTGGCTGCCTGAAGTCACCTATCTAGGTCACGTCATCTCTGCTAAGGGCATTGCCGTTAACCCAGAAACTGTTCGGACAATTGTTGACTGGATTCCACCCAAAAATGTCAAAGAAGTCTGGAGTTTCCTTGGTTTGGCTAGTTACTGCCGTCGCTTTGTTCAGAACTTCTCGAAGATTGCGAAGCCTCTTACCGATCTCCTCAAGAAAGGCAAGAAATACCTTTGGTCTCCTGCATGTCAACCAAGCTTTGAAGCACTCAAAGAGAAGCTCACTTCCACACCAGTCTTGATTCCTCCAGATACATCAAAGCCTTTCCAGATATTCTGTGACGCCTATTTGCAAGGATTGGGTGCGGTCCTTATGCAAGAAAAACAAGTTGTTGCTTATGCCTCTCGACAATTGAAGACGCATGAGATCAACTATCCTACACATGACCTCGAGCTCGCAGCAGTTGTCTTTGCTTTGAAAGTATGGAGGCACTACTTTCTTGGCAACCGTTGTGAGATCTTTTCTGATCACAAGAGTCTGAAGTATATCTTCACACAACCTGATCTCAATCTTCGTCAGAGGAGGTGGATTGAAGCAATTAATGATTTCGATCTGACAATCAACTATACTCCGGGCAAAGCTAATGTCATGGCCGATACTCTCAGCCGAAAAGCTTATGTCAACAACCTCATGGTGGAAGAACAACAGCCTCTCTTGTGCGAGGAATTCCGCCAGCTCAACCTTGAAATTGTGGATCAAGGGTATCTTCCGAACCTTCTGGCAACACCTCTCTTAGAAGAAAAAGTTCGCTCCATTCAACTTGGTGATCCGTACACTAAAAACATCATCTCCAAGATTCAGCTTCCGAAGTATGAACCTTTCCACCTTCACGACCAAGGCACTCTATTCTTTGAGCACCGGATGTTCGTTCCGAAGTATCCAGGTTTGAGAGAGCAAGTTCTTAAAGAAGCTCATGATTCTATTCTTTCTATCCACCCTGGCAGCACTAAGATGTACATGGACTTGAAAACACAATATTGGTGGCTTGGGTTGAAACGATATTGTGCCAAGTATGTCTCCGAGTGTGATGTCTGCCGCAGAGTTAAAGTTGTCCATCAGAAACCTTCTGGTCTTCTATAGCCATTGAAGCCTCCGGAATGGAAATGGGAGAAAGTAGAGATGGACTTCATAACTGGTTTTCCAAGGTCATAGAAGGGCAACAATGCAATCTTTGTTGTCATCGACAGGCTTTCTAAAGTAGCTCACTTCTTTCCCATCAAGGAAACAATTTTTGCAATTCAGTTGGTTGAGCTCTATATCAACAGAATTGTCTCTCTGTATGGGGTTCCTCTTGAGATCAGCTCAGACCGTGGAAGCATCTTCACTTCCAAGTTCTGGGGAAGTTTCCAAAATGCTTTGGGAACAAAGTTGAACTTTAGCACTGCCTATCACCCTCAGTCGCAAGGACAAGCTGAAAGGATCAATCAAATTCTGGAAGATATGCTTCGTTCTTGCGTCATCTCGTTCGGCATGAAGTGGGAACAATGCCTTCCTTATGCTGAATTCTCTTACAACAACAGCTTCCAGAAGAGTCTAAAGATGGCACCATTTGAGGTTCTCTATGGCCGCAAATGCAAAACTCCGATTGGTTGGTCGGGCACAGGTGAAAGAACATTGTTTGGCCCCGACATTGTAACTCATGCGGTGGAGAAGGTTCACATCATTCTCGAAAACCTGAAGGTTGCTCAAAGTCGCCAGAAGAGCAACTATGATAGAAAGCACACGGACATGGAGTATGTCCCTGGTGATCTCGTTTACCTTCGTGTCACTCCCATGAGGGGCACGCACCGGTTTGGTATCAAAGGAAAGCTGGCTCCTAGATACATCGGTCCTTTCAAAGTTCGTGGAAGAAGAGGAGAAGTTGCTTATGCTCTTGAGCTCCCTGAAAAACTCAAAGGCCATGATGTTTTCCATATCTGTCAACTCAAGAAGTGCTTCAAGGATCCCGGCAGAACCGTGGACCATGAGCTTATCAATCTCCAAGAAGATCTGTCTTATCAAGAACACCCCACAAAAATCCTAGAAGTCACAGAAAGAAGGACTCGCAACAAGTCCATCAAGTTCTGCAAGGTGCAGTGGTCGCACCATTCCGTTGATAAAGCCACTTGGGAACGCGAGGATGAGCTCCGTGCCAAGTATCCTACCCTCTTCGTGTCTTCTTCTTCTTCCTAGAATCTCGGGGCGAGATTCCTGTTTAGTGGGGGAGAGTTGTAGCATCCCATCTGTCTAACATCTGTAATGCTACATGGTCTAATAATAAAATGCTACTTCCTACATATAATTGTTGCATCATAATTATATCATGCTCATGTCATCATGCCACATTACATTTGAGCATCATATAAAACCCTTTTCTTTTGGTTCTTATCTCATATGCATATTAATTGTTTTTGCTTCTTGATATATTGTATTTGGTTCTTGATAAATGCTTGATGCCCAAGTTGAGTTGGGGGCATATCTTTTATTTAACTCCACCACCTTTTTCTTGTCACCATCCCATAATTCCACCATTCAACTATATGTGAGCTTTGCATTTTATTGGGTTTACATCTAGCTCATGTGGGTTGGGATGGATCCACTTCTAGTTACACATGCTTCCCTTTATGCCTCATGTTGTTTTCACATTGTTGATATGTGGAGAACCACATGGCCACCTTTGCATGCATGTGGATAGTTTCACTTTCTCTATCTTCCATATGGTTTGTTTTGGGAATAATTGAGCATTGGTTAAATATAATTGTGGCCAAATGATCTTCTAGTGGGACATACACACTAGCATGGCCTATTATATTCATTTATGCTTAAATCCACCCTTACCATATTTAATCAAGCTGGTAGCTTATGTGGTGGTCTTTATTCAAGTATGGTTGTGCATGGGTGTAATAGGTGCCCATATGTATATGTAGTTGTTTTCACAACTAATGAATGTGGAAATTATTCCTCATGCATGGCCCATGCAAGGCCTCTCTCTTATTCTTCTATTTTGGGTTCTTTTGGAATATTTTTGGGTGGAGTTGTTTGAATTCAATTGAACAAATGAACCAATTAAATACTTCTTTTCCACTTGTCTTCCACCTTGCCCTCTTTTAGTGTTTTCCTCTTTGTCAAGTATACATGGGATATATTTTGTTTTCACAAAATATGACCATGTGCATGAGGCATGCAAGATCTTTTTCTTTCTTTCACCTCTCTCTCTTTTGGTCCTATTGTTTCTTCCTTGTCATAGGTTAAACCTTTGGTGTTTCTTAGCTACTCTAAAACCTAGCTCATCCATCAAGTTGTTTTTCCCTCTCTCTTTTCTAGCTAAACCTGGATCGCCCCTGTCTACGCCGTCGAGGAGGAGGAGGCCCAGACCGCTGTACATCTTCGACGCCGACGCAAAACCCTAGATCGCCGGGCGTCAGCGTCGTCGCCAATCCTCTGCGCTCCTGCCCGAGCCACCACCACCAACCTCCCCGCGGTGAGCCGACGCACCCCCGTGACACCTCCTCTTGCCGATCCGTTTCTTGTACGCGCGGGGTCAAACCGTCAAGCGCCTTCTGTGCGGCGCGCTCGCCGTCGTCGTTCCGTCACCTTGCCTCAGTAGGTTACCTAGCCGAGTAGCGCTTACCCAGCAACAACCCCCCTGCTAGCCCAGTGGTCACTGCCGCCGCACGCACGCGCTAGGTCGCGGGTTCGACCCCCGCCGCCCTCTGTTTTCCGTCCGCGCGCGATGTCAGTTTCGTGAGAGAAAGCAGATGGAAGAAAAACAGTGGCTGCGGCCTTTTTGCGAATACCCCCCCCCCCCCCCCCCCCCCCGCCTTTTGTTTTCCTCAACCCGCGCTCCCCTTGGTCCCACATGTCTGCCTCTGTGTCACTTTTATAGAAAGGCACCCGGTTTTGTTGCGCCAGCACAAGCGTGTCCCTGTCCCTGCCGCGTGGCACGTCCTGGCTGGGTCGCGCGCGCTGTGGCCCCGCCAACCCCAGGACCCTCAAGTCAGTCTCTAGGGCTGGACAACGCCGCGGTGCAAAAAAGCCCAGAGGAGTACCCCACTGGCCGCCGCGCTGACTCAGCATCTCGGGTCCACCCATCAGTGGCTGTGGCTAGCTTCATCTGCGTACAAAAAGTCTCGGCTCTTTCTCTGTTTAATAAAAATATTTTCCAGAAATTGTTTAAATGTTTTAAAATCCAGAAATTAATATCTTTTAATTGACTTATCCAAATAATACAAATGATATATGTTTTTGAATCAGTAAAATGTGAGGATTTCAAATCTGCCATCCAATTTAATGTTTGGCTAGTTTAAATTTTCGAAATTGTTTAATTGCAATAAAAATGCCTTTTCTCAATCAATTAATAACTTTAAATCTATAACCCCAAATTTGACAAATAATATGTCTAAATCGATTAGCGCGACAAGCCCGTTCTATCTATGCATTCCATGTTCTGAATTGAAGCATGCATCATGTCATTATTAACAACCAGAACTGTTTATGGCAATAAAACTTGACCAAATAATTAATAAAATGAGCTATTCTTGTCCCCACACCTCACCATTGCCATGCTACATTATTGCCATGTAAATTGTGCTTCATTCATCATGGCATGGTTGTTTGATTGTCGCATTTTATTTATATGCTTGTGCACTTTATTTATGTTGGCCCTTGTTTGTTTGGTTCTTCTCTTCGAATAGAAGCTGAGCAGGGGAAATATCAGGAATCCTAGGAGTACTACCCAGATCCATCCCTCGCTTCAACTGAGCTGCCAGGCAAGCACTACCACATGCTTGCATAGATATAGTACCTATTGCTTCTATCTTATTCTTGCATCATTGAGTCACGATTGCATTAAATTGAATCCCAAGTACTGCATAGCCTTTACTTTTAAACCCCACAGAGCTTGTTCCTCCATCCCATGAGCCATTACTACAGGAGTTGTTTGAGCCATGCGAGTCGTAGAACAGCATGTGTAGGGTATGTGAGAGTCTGATGGATAACGAGGTACATAAACAACTTAACCTGAGTAGTAATGGGATAACTAATGAAAGAGGCACCGGTGGGCAATATTTTTCATTTGGTTTTTATGTCCACTTGTGTCCCGTAGGACCCCGAGTACTTGATTCCCGTTCCTTGACTATTCGCACTATCCACATACGAGAGACTCTATGAATCCCCCTTTGCCAGAGCTTGATTTGTACTTTATTTCTTGGGGCCACAAAGTAGTTTGGGGCTTTATTACTATCCTGTACTTATGCCATGCTTTACGGTATTATTTAAGATTGTGCATGGAGCACCTGTATTGTTTAGGATTGCGGAGTGTTTTCGCGGTATCGACAAGCCCAGTCACACTTTCGGGTTCCCACTCGTTACAGCCATTGGCGCAAACCTTGGGTCCGTCTCGGAGCCGGCCAACTTTGTTGTGGGTAGCTTAATGGGGTGCCCCCCCGAAATATTTTATGAATCCTGTGATTGCTTTGTCGTGAAAGCCTCGTTGGGTGTTGATTTGGTTTTTTCGAGGTCGATCGTGTGTGTGTTGCTATTTGTGCACCCCTGCAAGGTAAATATTTCTGAAAGCCGTGTCCGTGGTTATGGACGACTTGGAGCACAGTTTCTCGATCATAGACCAGTATAACTAAAGTATCGCTTCTAATTTGACTAAATACCTGACTAGTAAATAGTGCAATACTCATGGAATGGTTAATAAAACTGCCAACGGATGGGTTGTTCGTCGCTTTCTCGTTGGTAAGCGAGAAGGAGGATGGATCTGTTACTTTATACTGTTATAACTGTGGTTTCTAATTAATGGACATCCGTCTATCTTTGGTTAGGCGGATGGTTAGAGAGTATCTATAGACTTGTTAGTTATTATCTTTTTGCTGCAATTGCGTCACCCTAGGTATATGTCCCCTTTAGAGGCATAAAGACTTGCTGAGTACCCCTAGGGTCTCACACGATAAATTGTTTGATTCAGATGAATAGGTGTATTCGCAAGATGGATACTGGGTGGAGGAGACAGATGATGTTAGCAACGATCACTCGGTGTAGAGATTCCGGGGATGGGGATCCGTGAGATCTGTGGGCGGGATGTGTTTATTTATGTGGCATCTTATGCCGATTTGCTTCTTATCCGTACTCGGATCTTGTCTTCCGCTTCCGCCTGATACTCTAATGATTGCTGTATGAGGAACTATCCTACACTATTATCTCTATTTAGGATATTTGGATCTTGCCGTATGGCGTTGCAATATTTCTTCTTTTTTAGATGGAATAGCTCTGAGAACTGTTGTAAGGTAGCTTGCATACATACTCAGTTGTGTATGTATTTGATCTCTTCACCTGTTGCCTACGCCGCTCGCTCTTGTCCCGATGTTCTTGAAAGTGGTTAGGACGGCCGACGGCTCTATACGTGGGTGGCCCCTGGGCCCCCGCTATACTATTTTAACCACTTTTGGTTCATCCAGGCTTGAACTTAGAGCGTAGGGTCCGAGGTTGTTACATGTGGATGGGTGACCGATTGGGAACTTTGACCAAGACTGCACTTTGATCAAAGATTAAGTGTAATTAGTGTAAAAAAGTTCCAAGTGTGAGATTAACGAGTCAAATAATTCAAACATTAAAAAAAGTTGAGAAAAAATTGATTTTTTTTAAAATTTATTTTTGCAACTGGCCGTTACGCTATGCCGAGGGCTGCCATCGGCGTAGCCTACGGTGGCAGCTTTTCTATACGCCGATGGCCTCCGTGCGCTCCGCCGAGGGAGATCTTTGCCGAGGAGCTACGCCGAGGGCAGCCCTCGATGTAGCCTACGCCAACGGGGATCGGGGCTACGCCGACGGCTTTTGGCATGCTCCTTGTTTTGGAACAAACGTTTCAACCGTGGTACACATCACCTTGGCAGGAACCCTCTTCCTGGGGCACGACTCGCCCTCAACATCCCCAGGGTCATCTCGCCTGATCTTATACCGCAATGCACCACATACCGGGCATGCATGCAAATTCTCGTACTCCTCACCGCGGTAGAGGATGCAGTCATTGATGCATGCATGTATCTTCTGCACCTCTAATCCTAGAGGGCAGTGATGACCCACAAGTATAGAGGGTGTATCGCGGTATTTTTGAGAGAAGTGAAACCCAATTTATTGATTCGACACAAGGGGGGTCAAAGAATATTTATAAACCTTAACAACTAAGTTGTCAATTCAGCTGCGCCTGGAAACAATCTTGCTCATAACAGTTTATCAGTAGCAACAGTTTTGTAATAGCAGTAATAAAATAACAGCAGTAGTAAAAGTAAGACAGTGGTAATAGTAGCAGTAAACAGTAGGATTAAGGCACGGTAGGCATAGGGATGGATGGATGAGCGTTGCATGAACAAGACAATTCAAATGGAAATCAAGACATAGGGCATTTGCAGATAAATAAGATAAAGCATCCAAGTACTAGATAATCCTAGGCATGTGTTCCATATATAGTCATACGTGCTCGCAATGAGAACTTGCACAACATCTTTTGTCCTGCCAACCCATTTGCAGCGGGGCCTCAAGGGAACTACTGGCAATTAAGATGCTCCTTTTAATAGAGCACCGAAGCAAAGCATTAACACTCCATGAACACATGTGATCCTCACATCAAAGCCATTCCCTCCATCCCGATTGCTGTCACTTCAGGGCCATTGGTTCTGGACAACAATGTGTGTATTAAACTTGCAGGTAAGACCATAAACAATACTATCATAATGAATCAATAACACTTTCAGATCTGAAATCATGGCACTCGGGCCCTAGTGACAAGTATTAAGCATAACAAGTTGCAACAAAGTGAAAAAGCACTAATAGTAGATACTAGGCACCATGCCCTAACAATCTGATGCCATTAGATGAACAATATCATCCAATCCCTACCATCCCCATAGCCTACAGCGGGGGATTACTCACTCATAGATGGAGGAAACATGGATGGTCGATGGAGAAGCGATGGTGGCGATGATCTCCTTCAATTCCCCGTCCCCGCAGGGTGCCAGAACGGAGTTTCTGGTGCTGATTCACGGAATCTGGTGGTGGAGGCGAAGCAGAACTCTTTCTGGAAAAACGTCGGACCCCCTTGGTTTTTAGGTCAAGAGGCAACTTATAGGCGAAGAGGGAGGCCGAGGGGGTGACCGAGGCAGCCACACCACCCCTAGGCGTGGTCTGGCCTGGCTCGCGTGGCCAGGTTGTGTGGGCCCCTCGTGGACCTACTCCGTCTCGTCTTCTTGCTCCGTGAGTCTTCTAGTGAAATAGGATTTTTGGCATATTTTTTGGGATTTTTCCTGATAGTTGATTTTCTGCACAAAAACTACACATGAAGGTAATTCTCCTGAAAACAGCGTCAGTCCGTGTTAGTTGTATCCAAATCACACAAGTTTAGAGGAAAAACAATAGCAAAAGTGTTCGGAAAAGTAGATACATTTTGGACATATCTACTCCCCCCAAGTTTAGCTTATTGCTTGTCCTCGAGCAATTCAGTTGAAAACTGAGTGCGATAAAAGAAACTTTCACGAACACATTTGCTTCATATGATGTATATATTCTCAACATATGATCAAGTACTTAGACAATTCATAATAAGGAGTATGCAAATAAGGTCACTCAATAGTCATTGCAAGCTATGAAGAGACTCCGACTCAAAAATAATAAGTAGCAAGAAACATAAACATAAGCAACATTGCAATGCTCATAAAAATGTATGATAGAGCGGTATTCATACGTCCAAAACGTATCTACTTTCCTGAACACTTTTGCTATTGTTTCTCCTCTAAACTTGTGTGATTTGGATGCAACTAACGCGGACTGACATTGTTTTTAGCAGAATTGCCTTGGTGTCTACTTTTTGTGCAGAAGATCAACTATCAGGAAAAATCCCGGAAAATATGCCGAAAATCCTATTTCACCAGAAGACTCCTGGAGCCAGAATACGAGACGGAGGGGGGCTGGGCCCAGGCCACACCCCCTGGCCGCGCGGGCAAGCCCAGGCCGTGCCAGGGGGTGGTCTGGCCACCCCAGACTCCCCCTCGGTCTCCCTCTTCGCCTATAAGTTGCCTTCTGACCTAAAAACTCAGGGGTTTTTGACATTTCTCTAGAAGGAGTTCCGCTCCGCTGCCACCACCAGATTCCACGAAACAGCACCAGAAACTTCGTTCTGGCACCCTGCCGGGACGGGGAATTGGAGGAGATCATCACCATCATCATCGCCATCGCTTCTCCATCGACCATCCATGTTTCCCCCATCTATGACTGAGTAATCCCCCACTATAGGCTATGGGGATGGTAGGGATTGGATGAGATCGTTCATGTAATGGCATCAGATTGTTAGGGCATGGTGCCTAGTATCTACTATTAGTGCTTTTTGACTTTGTTGCAACTTGTTATGTTTAATGCTTGTCACTAGGCCCCGAGTGCCATGATTTCAGATCTGAACATGTTATTGATTCATTATGATAGTATTGTTTATGGTCTTATCTGCAAGTTGTATACACACGTTGTTGTCTAGAACCAATGGCTCAGAAGTGACAAAAATCGGGATAGCCGGAAGGAATGGCTTTGATGTGAGGATCACATGTGTTCATGGATTGTTAATGCTTTGCTCCGATGCTCTAATAAAAGGAGCACCATAATTGCCAATAGTTCCCTTAAGGCCCCGCTGCAAACGGGCTGGCTGGACAAAAGATGTTGTGCAAGTTCTCATTGCGAGCACGTATGACTATATATGGAACACATGCCTAGGATTATCTAGTACTTGGTTGCTTTATCTTATTTATCTGCAATTGCCCTATGTTCTGATTGCTATGTGAATTGTCTTGTCCATGTAACGCCCGTCCATCCATCCCTATGCCTACCGCACTCGAATCCTACTGTTTACTGCTATTGTTACTACTGTCTTTACTTTACTGCTGCTGCTACTTTGTTATTCCTACTATAAAACTGTTGCTACTAATAAACTGCTATGAGCAAGATTGTTTCCAGGTGCAGCTGAATTGACAACTAAGTTGTTAAGGCTTATAGATATTCTTTGGCTCCCCTTGTGTCGAATCAATAAATTGGGTTTCACTTCCCTCAAAAATACTGCGATACACCTCCTATACTTGTGGGTCATCAAGACTATTTTCTAGCGCCGTTGCCAGGGAGCATAGCTTTATTTATTAAGTTCACTTGGATTCTCTATTGTTCGCTGCTGTCCATCCATCATGGGTAAGTCTCGTGATGGCAAGGTTCCTATTTTACCATCCACTACAAGGAGAGGTATGATTCTGAACACCTCTATTTCTCTTGATTCACCATCTGTTATGAGTAAGCTCGTTACACCACCACATACACATGCTACACACACTGCTACTACTGCTGAATCTGAAACTTCTGATGGTTATGATGCTGCTTCTACTGTGCTTGTTAAGAGTGGTTCATTAGGTCCTTTCCTAGATGCTACGATTGCTCGAACTATAGCTGGAAATACTGAAACTCCTAATGAAGAAACTACTACACCTGTTAGTTCACCTGAGTCTAGTGAAAGTCATGATATTGAAGATGGTTATGTTGAAATGACCGATGAATTTATTAAAGAATGTAAAAACACCCATGATAGGAGCGCTGCTAAGAGTCTCCTTGAGAGGCATACTGTTAGACCCAAATTGTCTCCTGTTGCTAAGTTTGCTGCTTCTCCCATAAATATTAAAGAGAAAGATTATGATTTCTCTCTCGATCTATCTTACATAGCTATTGTTGAGAAAGAACCTTTTTGTGGGACTAAGAATGAAAGTGCGGTAGCACATATGAATGAACTTTCTACCATGAGTGGCTTGTTTTCTGATGATATTAAGATGCGTACTTACTTTGTTGCTAAGATTTTCCCCTTTTCACTGTAAGGAGAAGCTAAAACTTGGTTTTGTAATTTACCTCCTGGATCTATTGATAGCCCTGGTTGCTTGATTAGTACTTTCCTGCAGAAATATTTTCCTCCTAGTGCTAGCCATACTATTTTGCACGAACTTTTTGATTTTAAACAGGGAGAAAAAGAGATATTGCCTGAATCTTGGGCAAGGTTTTGTGCTTTGATTCATGCACAAGATGGAAGTCCATTACCTAAGAATGACCTTCTTGATATATTTTATAATGGACTAACTGAAGAATCTAGGACATACCTAGATATATGTGCTGATTGTGTTTTCAGGAATAGGACTCCTAAGGAAGCTGAGGAATTAATGGCTAAAATAAGTAAGAACTATGAAGATTGGACTCCTCCTAAACAAGCTATACCTGAAGTAATTGTACCTGAACCTACTATACCAGTGCCTATTCTAACATCAAAGAAGAGGGGAGTTATTGAATTAAATGATGAAGTGATGAAGGAAGCTAAGAAATGTCTTAAGGAGAAGGGAATTAAAGCTGCAGATGTCAAGAATTTACCTCCTATAGAAGAATTATGTAAGCCTATTCCCTACTCATCCACTATCGAGGTACACTCTCTCCAACACTTTGATCAAGGTGATATCCCTTACTCTAAACCTTCTGATCAATGCTTAGAAGAATTTGATATCTTTATTGTTAAGCAAGATAATTTTAATAAAAGGGTGCAAAATCATCTAATGGAAAACTCTAGAGCTATTGTTGAATTAAAAGATATTATAGAAAGAATCTCTAATGATTTTAAAATACTTGTTAAACATTTTCAAATGGTTCAAACTCAAATAGATCAACTCGTTAAAGTGCAAAAAGACTTGCTAGTTAATGCTGCTAAAGAAAAACATGCTTATGAAATTAGAACTAGAAGTGGAGCTGCTACTCAAGATCCTCTATATCCTGAGGGGCACCCCAAAAGAATTGAGCAGGATTCTCAACAAGCTGAAAATAGTGGCTCTACTCGTAAGAAAAGGAAAAAAAGAAACATAAAACTGTTGTAGAACCCTCTGAATCTGCTATAGATCCTAATAGTATATCCATCTCTGATGCTGAAACTAAAAATGGTAATGAAGAAAATGAAGTTCCTAATGAAGAAAAAGTTGAAGAAGAACCTGAAAACCACACTAAGAATACGAAATACACTAAACAAGATTTTGTTGCTAAGAAACATGGTAGTGAAAGACAACCTTGGGTCCAAAAACCTATGCCTTTCCCTGATAAGAAACACAAGTCAAAGGAAGATGAAGACTATAATAAGTTTTGTGAGTGGATGAAACCTCTATTCCTGCAAATTCCTTTGACTGATGCTATTAAATTGCCTCCTTACTCAAAGTATATGAAGGATATTGTCTCGAATAAAATGAAGATCCCTAATGAAGAAATCTCTACCTTGCTTGCTAATTATTCCTTTAATGGTAAGGTTCCAAAGAAACCTGGAGACCGAGGGATTCCAACTATCGCTTGATCTATTAAGAACAGTTATGTTAGAACTGCTTTGTGTGATTTGGGAGCTGGAGTTAGTGTTATGCCTTTCTCTCTCTATAAGAGGCTTCAACTAGAAAAACTAATACCAACTAATATATCTTTGCAAATGGCTGATAAATCTACCACTATTCCTGTTGGTATATGTGAGGATGTACCTGTTCAAGTGGCTCATAATTGCTTGATATTAACTGATTTTGTTGTGCTTGAAATGCCTGAAGATGATAATATGTCTATTATTCTTGGGGGACCTTTTCTTAATACTGCAGGAGCTGTTATTAATTGTAATCAAGGAAAGGTGACTTCCAATGTTAATGACAAGGAACATACTGTCTATTTCCCTAAGAAGATTGAAAGGACTTATGGTTTGAATTCAATTGAACATGTTGAGGGCATTGAAGTTGGAGAAATATATTGTCCCATACCAAGAGAAATATTTGAAACTATTATGATTGGGACTATTGCTATCAAGGTTGAGGTAACATAATCATTAGTGGAATACAAAGTTTTGTCTCATATGGAATTGTTTTGGTAACAAGACCTGATCAACCTTATTAACAAAAGGATTTCATTGAACAAAACAATGTTTTCACTATGATTATCCCCGTTCACTCCTATTCTATCCATTTTAGTTTTTTCTTTCGTTTAGTTTTCTTCTTGTTGCTAGTTTCTTGCATTTTAGAGTGTCCTAGAACTTCTGTAGTTCCAGCCCTATTTTGTCATTGCTTCATTTCCAAAAAAAAAATCCGTCTTTTAGAAAAACATTCTTCTATACCTGAAAAATGCCCAAAAAGAAAGTATCTCGAAAAATTCCAGAAAATTCATATTAAATTTTTACGTGAAAAAGGGGTAGAGGAGTGCCTAGGAGGTACCAGGGGGACCCACCAGGCAGGCACACCACCTAGTGGCGCGGCCTGCCCTGGGTGGCGCCATGCCCTGGTGTGGGCCGCCCCTGTCCCTCCACTAACTCTCTCACCTGCCACTTTCTTCTCTCTGCCGAGTAAGCTCAAGTTCATTGCTCAAAATTGTGTTGTTGCTGTGCTTGCTCTCAATTTTTTGATCTCCTTGCTCAGCCCATCTTTCTTGCTGAAATTTGGAGCACTTGTTCTCTGGTATGTGACTCCTCCCCTTGTCCAAGTAGATTTGTGTTTAGTGGATTATATCTTGAGTATTTTGCTGCTATAGGTGACAGGTTATGAGAGCTTCTAAGCTTGTTTGATGCTTAGAGATATAGTTTTGATGCATGTTTAGGCCTCTTACAAGTCCCTATGAGTAGAATCCTTCATTATATTTACTTTGCAATCAATTTATTAATAGGTGTTTAAATTTCAGAATAGAAGATGAATGAGCATCAACTAAACCAACATGAACTATGGGTGCCCGAGGTCATGAAGGTCCACCGGGAGGAGGAAGTTTTCCCTTCCATTTATCGATGCTCTGAGTTCATGAGAGTTGTAGGAATTCTCCAAGATTTCCACACTTTGGTTTCTAATGCAGGGTTAGAGCACTTTTTGGAAGATGAGCCTTGTCAATTTGTGAAGCTAACCATGTCTGTGGTGCAGGACTATCAATTTAGTCATTCTTTGCCTAACCCCATGGTCCACTACAAAATTTACAATATTGTTGTCGACCTTTCTCTCGATGACTTTTGTGCAGCTATTAAGGTACCTCAATGGGGATCATGTAGAAGGATTAAGGAGCGACCTGAACCACTCATCGATTTATACGCAGAAATTTGCCAAGGGAGCAGCTTCTCGAAGGAGAATGGGAAAATCCCTAACATTCACCTTCCCTCCATTCGTTACTTTGCCTACTTTGTCGCCAAGTGTGTTCTTGCTAGGAAAACCGCCAATAAGTTATCTTCATATGATCTAGCATTTATCTCTGCTGCTCTTAAATGAGATAGGTCTTACAACTTAGGTGCTTTGATAACTTTCCATCTTGCTGCCAACCGTGAGAAAGGTAGAATTTGTGGAGGCCTCATTGCTTCTCGTCTAACTAGCATTGCATGGTTTAGTGCCTCATCATCTAGATCTACAGTTTCCCATAGAAAGGCTTGATTTTAATTCCATGATACAACATAAATTTGTTTTCTCGTGGGCTAGTTTGAATGAGTTATCTTATGAAATAACCTTTCTCAAGGCTGGTTGGAGAAAGAGCAAGTCCGAGCGTGTTGTTCTTTTGCATGCACATGTTTTGTTTAATCTTGATAACAGGGAAGGATGGTCCCTCACTGAGGAGGAACTTGACACGTACTTGGGAGAGCTCTCCCAACAGGAGCAGGACACTAGAAGGGAGGTCACGGATGATTCGGTCCAGCCCTCAAATGAGGGAGACTCTTCATATCAGCAGCCTGCTTATGATTGGGGAGCTTCTTCTTCTTCGCACGGGCCCAACTACGACCATTCTTATCATGATCCTCCTGCTTGGAACCCTTACCCGTATCTGGATTGATAACCACTTAGACCAAAAGCCTAAGCTTGGGGGCAGGTACACCGACACCGCACTCATCTCCTTATCATGTTGCGTCGGTACTTTGTATATTCATGTTTCATTCTCTTTTTAGTTTTTGTTCTTTCTCTGCTTTTGTTTTCTAAAACACAAAAAGAGCAAAAATATTTCTGTTGTTTCTCTTTGTTTGCTTCTTCTTTTTTCCTTGGTTTGTTTTTCCCTCTTTTGCTTTGTTTGAACTATTCGAAAAACCCAAAAAGATTTTGCTTTTCTTGTTCTTCCTTTTTGGTTCTTATTTTAAAAATTGAAAACAACAAAAATATTTGTCGTTCTTCTTTGGTTTTGTGAGTTTACTACAGGGTTCAGCAGTCCTAAGTGGATATTGGTTTCATATTATTATTCAAGCCACACAAGTGAAGAGCAATAATGAGGATTAATGACAACTTGAGGCGTGGTAAGAGGCTGGTAACGAACTCTATTTGTTTTCATTTTTGTACATATACTCATCATTGTGGGCATGCTTAGTCCGTTCGTGTAAGGTGTATGTTATCTTTGGATGCTTAGTAGTTCTTGCTTTCTTATGATTAGCTCCAGCTCGCTAATAGTTTTGTAGTATGTCTTATGAATGTTTGCTTGCATTGCTCTATTCATAAATTGGTATGACACCGTGGTATCCTCCTCTGAATGTTTCATTTGAATTGACTTGGCACATGCTCATGCATGCACATGACTGTAATAATCAGTTAAGCCTCAATGAATTATTTTGCCTTGAGGATCTTGAATCACTTTCATGCCATGATTAGTCCTGTTTTGTTGCAAACATGATTATGACAGCTATTGCTCTCTCGTTTGTCGCTCCCTTACTATTGCTAGCCTTCACTTTCACTGAGTACGTTTTACTCATGTTTCCAACTCCCTAAAACCAAATATTTCCAAAGTGTCCACCATACCTACCTATTAGCATCATTTGCTACTTCCGTGCATATTCAATATGCCTTGTTTTCTTCCGAATAAAATGTTTGCTTGTTATGAGAAAGTTAGTTAGTAAAGCTCTCACAAACTTGATGGCACACTTTATTTTCTTGCATTTAATAAACCTGGACCATTGTGTCCTTCTTTGTTGCGCATATGCTTGCACTTTATAAGTTGAAATTAGCAGAACCATGTTTCATGGGGAACGTTTTCAACATTTCATGGGTACTTAGTACCTCGTTGATATCATGTTCTTTTGCTTATGGATCCCGGCGGTGTGAAATAAAAGTGGAACTTGTAAGATTATGGAGTTTATATGTATGTTAGAGAAACGCCTGGGCCTAATCATGGTGGAAACTTGTAGCATAACCATAATGAGCATTCTATGAAGCATCCTCAATAAAAATCTATGCACATAGTAAATAAAAAGATCGCTGAGATGCTCATTGTATGCTTGCCTTGTCATTTTGATTATGGGATAGCTCCTATGTCATGTACAATGGGTACCCCGTTGGCGGTTCTCTATGATATGTATATACTTACAATGACAACAACTTACTTGTGACTGAAGTTGAGTAGCATGAGGATCGGTCTTCGTAAGTAAGGGGCATGAGGCTTCGATTTATAACTTGTCAAGCATATCCTCTTAGTTATGTCACTTTCACCTTAACCACATTAAAGATGCTTATGATAGGGACAATGAGAGCTCAAAGCTAATGAGTACCATACTTGACTATTTGTGTTATGGCTTTGATGCTTGTATCTTTGACATCTTTACTTCTAGTCTTCACCTGAACTTCGGAGGTGACTGGGCATTCACAATCAAAGGCAAGCGAGATACCACTCTATCATACCTTGTTATGAGCATTGCAATGTTGCTTATGTTTATGCTTCATGCTACTTATTATTTTTGAGTTGGAATCTCTTCATAGCTTGCAATGCCTATTAAGTAAACTAAGTTGCATACTCCTTATTATGAATTGTCTAAGTAGTTGATCACATGCTGAGAATATATACATCATATGAAGCAAATGTGTTCGTGAAAGTTCTTTTATCGCACTCAGTTTTCAACTGAATTGCTTGAGGACAAGTAATAAGCTAAACTTGGGGGGAGTTGATACGTCCAAAATGTATCTACTTTCCCGAACACTTTTGCTATTGTTTCTCCTCTAAACTTGTGTGATTTGGATGCAATTAACACGGACTGACGCTGTTTTCAGCAGAATTGCCTTGGTGTCTACTTTTTGTGCAGAAAATCAACTATCAGGAAAAATCCCAGAAAATATGCCAAAAATCCTATTTCACTAGAAGACTCCCGGAACCAGAATACGAGACGGAGGGGGATAGGCCCAGGCCACACCACCTGGCCGCGCGGGCAAGCCTAGGCCGCGCCAGGGGGTGGTCTGGCTGCCCAGACTCCCCCTCGGTCTCCCTCTTCGCCTATAAGTTGCCTTCTGACCTAAAAACTCAAGGGTTTTCGACGTTTTTCTATAAGGAGTTCCGCTCTGCCGCCACCACCAGATTCCATGAAACAACACTAGAAACTCCGTTCTGGCACCCTGCCGGGACAGGGAATTGGAGGAGATCATCACCATCATCATCACCATCGCTTCTCCATCGGCCATCCATGTTTCCCCCATCTATGAGTGAGTAATCCCTCGCTGTAGGCTATGGGGATGGTAGGGATTGGATGAGATCGTTCATGTAATGGCATCAGATTGTTAGGGCATGGTGCCTAGTATCTACTATTAGTGCTTTTTGACTTTGTTGCAACTTTTTATGCTTAATGCTTATCACTAGGGCCCGAGTGCCATAATTTCAGATCTGAACATGTTATTGATTCATTATGATAGTATTGTTTATGGTCTTATCTGCAAGTTGTATACACACGTTGTTGTCTGGAACCAATGGCCTAGAAGTGACATAGATCGGGATAACCGGAGGTAATGGCTCTGATGTGAGGATCACATGTGTACACGGAGTGTTAATGCTTTGCTCCGGTGCTCTATTAAAAGGAGCACCTTAATTGCCAGTAGTTCCCTTGAGGCCCCGCTGCAAATGGGCTGGCAGGACAAAAGATGTTGTGCAAGTTCTCATTGCGAGCACGTATGACTATATATGGAACACATGCCTAGGATTATCCAGTACTTGGATGCTTTAGCTTATTTATCTGAAATTGCCCTATGTTCTGATTGCTATGTGAATTGTCTTGTCCATGCAACGCCCGTCCATCCATCCCTATGCCTACCGCACTCGAATCCTACTGTTTACTGCTATTGTTACTACTGTCTATACTTTACTGCTGCTGCTACTTTTCTATTCCTACTATAAAACTATTGCTACTAATAAACTGATGTGAGCAAGATTGTTTCCAGGTGCAGCTGAATTGACAACTCAGTTGTTAAGGCTTATAGATATTCTTTGGCTCCCCTTGTGTCGAATCAATAAATTGGGTTTCACTTCCCTCGAAAATACTGCGATACACCCCCTATACTTGTGGGTCATCAGGTATCTCGCTTTCCTTTAGTTGTAGAGCAAATAAATGCCAAGGCACCTCTGAAGTTCAAGTGAAGACTAGAAGTAAATATATCAGAGATACAAGCATCAAGGTCATAACACAATTAATCAAGTTTTGAGACCAGCACATTACACTAAGAATGACAAACATGCTCTCAAGGAAGTGCCCATAGAATATGTGGAGACTCAACAAGGAAAACGAAAAGGATTTGAAAAGTTTGAAAGGCTTCCAAATGCTTAAAGTATGGTACTTATTAGCTTTGAGATCTCATTGCCCCTATCATAAGAATCTTTAAGTGGTTAAGGTTAAAGTGACACAACTAAGAGGATATGCTTGACAAGTTATAAGTCGAAGTCTCATGCCCCTTACTTACGAAGACCGAACCTCATGCTACTCAACTTCCGTAACAAGTAAGCTCTTGTCATTGTAAGTACATATGTATCATAGAGAACCGCCAACGGGGGTACCCCTTGCACATGATACAGGAGCTATCCCATAATCAAAATGACAAGGCAAGAAGACAATGAGCATCTCAACGATCTTTTTATTTGCTATTTGCATAGGTTTTTATTGAGGATACTTCATAGAATGCTCATTATGGTTATGCTGCAAGTTTCCACCATGATTAGGCATGGCTTAGGCTAGCGGCCCAGGCGTTTCTCTAACACACATACAAATTCCATGATCTTACAAGTTCTACTTTTATTTCACACCGCCGGGAGCCATAAGCAAAAGAATCATGATATCAACGAGGTACTAAGTACCGGTGCAATGTTGAAAGCGTTCCCCATGATACATGGTTTTGCTAACTTCAACTTATAAAGCGCAAGCATATACGCAACAAAGAAGGACGCAATGGTTCAGGTTTATTAAGTGCAAGAAAATAAAGTGTGCCATCAAGTTCGTGAGAGCTTTACTAACTAACTTTCTCATAATAAGCAAACATTTTATTCGGAAGAAAACAAGGCATACTTAATATGCACGGAATAGCAAATGATGCTAATAGGTAGGTAACATGGAAACTTTTGCAAATATTGGTTTTGGGGAGTTGGATGCACGAGTAAAGATTATACTCAGCACAAGTGAAGGCTAGCAATAGAACGGGAGCGACAAACGAGAGAGCAATAACTATCATAATCATGCTTGCAACAAAACATGACTAATCATGGCATGAAAGTGATTCAAGACCCCTGAGGCAAAATAACTCATCGAGGCTTAACTGATTATTTTAGTCATATGCATGCGTGAGCATGTGCCAAGTCAACTCAAGTGAAACATTCAGAGGAGGATACCACAGTGTCATACCAAGTTATGAATAGAGCAATGCAAGCAAACATTCATATGACATGCTACAAACTATTAGTACGCTGGAGCTAATCATAAGAAAACAAGAACTACTAAGCATCCATAAATAACATACACCCTACGTGAATGGACTAAGCATGCCCACAATGATGAGTATATGTACAAAAAATGAAAACAAATAGAGTTCATTACCAGCCTCTTACCACACCTCAAGTTGTCATTAATCCTCATCATTGCCCTTCACTTGTATGGCTTGAATAATAACATGAAAACCAAACTCCACTGAGGACTGCTGAACCCTACAACAAACTTCACAAAACCAAAGAAGAACAACAAATATTTTTGGTGTTTTTAGAGTTTTAAAGGCAAGAGCAAAAAGGAAGAACAAGCAAAGAAAAATCTTTTTGGGTTTTTCGATTAATCAAAACAAAGAAAAAAGGAAAAAGGCAAACCAAGGAAAAGAGAAAAGGAAGCAAACAAAGAAAATATTTTTTTGGAAAGCAGAAACAAAGCAAGAACGAAAACTAAAAAGAGAACGAAGCATGGATATACAAAGTACCGACTAAACATGATATGTAGATGAGTGTGGTGTCAGTGTACCTCCCCCCAAGCTTAGGATTTTGGTCTAAGTGGGTATCAATACCAATGCGGGTAAGGGTTCCAAGCAGGAAGGTCATCGTAAGAATGATTGTGGTTAGGCCCTTGGGAAGAAGAAGAGGCTCCACAATCATAGGTAGGTTGCTGATATGAAGACTCCCCCTCATTCAGGGGCTGGACCGAATCATCTGTAACCTCTCTTCCAGTATCCTTGTCCTGTTGGGAGAGCTCTCCAAAGTATGCATCGAGTTCTTCCTCAGTGAGTGACCATCCTACCATGTTATCAAGGTTAAAAAAAATAGGTGCGGGCAAAAGAACAATGATACATTGCAAATGTATCTATAATTTTTGATGTTCCATACTTGGTTTTATCCACTTTCTTGTGTTTTGTTCCAACTTTGGAGTAATTTTTATATGATTTCTTGGACTAACCTATTAACAAGAGCCACAGTGCCAACTGCCTGTTTTTTTGCTGTTTTTGGTTCCAGGAAAGTTAGAAAATGAATAGTCTCGGAATTGGACGGGACAAAAGCCAAAGTGCCTATTTTTCCGGAAGTCATCAGATGCCAGAGTACGAGACGGAGAGGGGCTAGGGGGCCACCACACCACCTGGCCGCGCGGCCCAGCCTGGCCCGCGCCAGGGGGTGGTCTGGCCGCCTCCAGCACCCCCTCGGCCTCCCCTTCCGCCTATAAGATGCCCTCGGGACAAAAACCCCAAGTACCCGATCAAAAATCCACGAAAGAGTCGGTAGCCGCTGTCATCTCCATCCCTAGATCGGGAGGGATCTGAAGCTCTTCCCGGCACCCTGCCGGAGAGGGGAATTCACCCTGGAGGCCTTCTTCATCACCATGCAAGCCTCCGGTGTGATGTGTGTGTAGTTCATCCTTGGACTACGGATCCATGTAGTAGCTAGATGGCTGGTTCTCCTCCTTTGTGCTTTCATGTTTAGATCTTGTGAGCTCCGTTCATGATCAAGATCATCTATTTGTAATTCTGCATGTTGTGTTTGCGGGGATCCAATGGATATTGAGATGCTATTTCAGATTGATTATTGATTCTATCATGTCTTTGTTATTTGTGATCTTGCATGCTTTCTGTTATTAGTAGCTATCTTGGCCAAGTAGATGCTAGCAACTCCAAGAGTTAGTATTTATGCTCGATAGTGGGTTCATGCCTCTGGTAATCTGGGGAAGTGACAGAAATCTCTAAGGTACTAGATGTGTTGTTGCTACTAGGGAGAAAACAACAATCCTTTGTTCATAGAACAATCGTATTGTTTACTTTACACGCAATTCATAAAGCAATAATCTGTTGCTTGTAACTTAATATTGGAGGGGGTTCGGATGATAACCTGAAGGTGGATTATTAGTCATAGATGCAGTTGGATGGCGGTGTATGTATAATGTTGTAATGCCCAATCGAATCTCAAAGGAGGCAAGATGATTAGTATATCCATGTATTGCTTTCTCGATGTTTGTCAATTGCTCCGCTGTAATTTGTTCACCCAGCATGTTATCTATCTTAAGGAGCGCCACCTCTAGTGAACTATGGATCCCGGTCCTTTTTCTTTACATACAATCTACAAACTGTTTACTGTTTTGTGATTACTTTCTGCAAACTATTACTTCCTTCCATTCGATATGTTTAATCCTTTGTTTTCACTAAAACACGGTGAGATTGACAACCTCATCGCAAGTTGGGGACAGAGTTCTGTGGTTGTGTTGTGTAGGTCTCCATGTTGCTACTAGCACCGGTAGTGCGCCCTGCCAAGGCTCAGCTAGCAACACCTTTGGGGTGTTTCCTTGCTCCTACTGGTTCGATTAAACCATGGTTTCATAACTGAGGGAAACTTGCTGCTGTGCTCATCATACCTTCCTCTTGGGGTTCCCAACGAGCTCTACATCAACACGGAGCCATCAAACAACTCGCTCGGACTTACTTTTTCTCCAACCAGCCTTGAGAAAGGTTATTTCATAAGACAAATCACTCAAATTAGCCCAAGAAGAAACAAATTTATGTTGTATCATTGAATTAAGGTCAAGTCTCTCTATGGGAAACTGTAGGTCTAAATGATGAGGCACTAAACCATGCAAAGCTAATAAACGAGAGGCAATGAGGCCTCCACAAATTCCACCTTTCTCGCGGTTAGCAGCAAGACGGAAAGCTATCAAGGCACCCAAATTATAAGTCCTGTCTCATTTTAAAGCAGCTGAGATGAATGCTAGATCATATGAGGATAATTTATTAGCAGTTTTCCTAGCGAGAACACAGTTGGCAATAAAGTAAGCAAAGTAGCGAATAGACGGGAGATGAATGTTACGGAGTTTCCCATTCTCCTTTGAGAAGCTACTCCCTTGGAAAATCTCCGCGTACAAGTCCATGAGTGGTGCATGTCGTTCTTTAATCCTTCCACACGATCCCCACTGAGGTACTCTAATAACTTCACAAATATCATCAAAAGGGAGGTCGACAGCTATATCGTAAATTTTGTAGTGAACCATGGGGTTAGGCAAAGAGCAACTAAATCGAAAGTCCTGCACCACAGACATGGTTAGCTTTACCTTCATAACTTCAGGCACCCTCAGTTCATGTTGGTTGAGTTGGTGCTCATTCATCTTCTGTTCTGAAATTTAAACATCCATTATACAAGTGATTGCAAAGTGAATACATAATGAAGGGAACTACTCATAGGGACTTGTAAGAGGCTTAAACATGCATCAAAACAATATCTCTAAGCATTGAACAAGCTCTCATAACCTGTCACCTACAGCAGCAAAATACTCAAGATATAATCCACTAAACACAAATCTACTTGGACAAGCAGAGGAGTCACATACCGGAGAACAAATGCTCCAAATTTCAGCAGCAAAGATGAGCTGAGCAAGGAGATCGAAAAATCATGGTCAAGAACAGCAAGAACGCGATTTCGAGCAAAGAACTGGTGTTTTCTCGTGAGAGAGAAGGCATAGGCAAGTGAGAGAGTGAGTGGAGGGCCAGGGGTGGCCCACACCATGGCCAGGCGCGCCCCTAGGCTGGCCTCGCCACTAGGTGGTGTGCCTGCCTGGTACTCCCCAGGCACTTCTCTACCCCGTTTTTAATGTAAAAATTTAATATGAATTTTCTGGAATTTTTCGAGACACTTTATTTTTGAGCAATTTTCAGGTATAGAAGAATGATTTTTCTGCAGAAAAGTAATTTTGGAATGATGCAAAAACAAAACGAAACCTAAACTTCAGAAGTTCTAAGAGACTCTAATATACAAGAAACTAACAACAGAAAAGTAAACTAAGCGAAAGCAAAAACTAAAATGGATAAAGTAAAATTAACCGGAGATAATCATGGTGAAAACATTGTTTTGTTCAATAAAAAAATCCTTTGGTAACAAGGTTGATCAGGTCTTATTACCAAAACAATTTCATATGAAACAAAACTTTGTATTCCACTCAATGATTATGTTACCTCAACCTTGATAGCAATGGTCCCAATCATAATAATTTCATATTTTTCTCTCGGTAGGGGACAATATATTTCTCCAACTTGAATGCCCTCAACATGTTCAATTGAATTTAAACCATAATTCCTATCAATCTTCTTGGGGAAATAGATAGTATGCTCCTTGTCATTAACATTAAAAGTCACCTTTCCTTGATTACAATTAATAACAGCTCCTGCAGTATTAAGAAAATGTCTCCCAAGAATAATAGACATATTGTCATCTTCAGGCATTTCAAGCACAACAAAATCAGTTAATATCAAGCAATTATGAGCCACTTGAACAGGTACATCCTCACATATACCAACAGGAATAGTAGTAGATTTATCATCCATTTGCAAAGATATAGCAGTTGGTATTAGTTTTTCCAATTGAAGTCTCTTATAGAGAGAAAAGGCATAACACTAACTCCTGCTCCTAAATCACATAAAGCAGTTCTAACATAACTATTTTTAATAAAGCATGGAATAGTTGGAATCTCGGGGTCTCCAAGTTTCTTTGGATCCTTACCATTAAAGGAATAATTAGCAAGCAAAGTGGAAATTTCTTCATTAGGGATCTTCCTTTTATTAGAGACAATATCTTTCATATACTTTGAATAAGGAGGCAATTTAATAGCATCAGTTAAAGGGATTTGCAAAAATAAAGGTTTCATCCACTCACAAAACTTATTATAGTGTTCATCTTCCTTTGACTTGTGTTTCTTATCAGGGAAAGGCATAGGTTTTTGGACCCAAGGCTCTCTTTCATTACCATTTTTCTTAGCAACAAAGTCTTCTTTAGTGTATTTAGTATTCTTAGTGTGCCTTTCAGATTCTTCTTCAACTTTTTTATCAGCAGCATCATTTTCCTCATTACCACTTGATACGTTGCTAACGTATCTATAATTTTTGATGTTCCATGCTTGGTTTTATCTACTTTCTTATGCTTTGTTCCAACTTTGGAGTACTTTTCATACACTTTCTTGGACTAACCTATTAACAAGAGGCACAGTGTCAGCTGCCGATTTTCTGCTGTTTTTGGTTCCAGGAAGTTAGAAAATGAATATTCTCGGAATTGGACGGGACAAAAGCCAAAGTCAGTTTTTCACCGAGGGACACACGGAGCCAGAATACGAGACGGAGAGGGGCCAGAGGGCGGCCACACCACCTGGTCGCGCAGCCAGGCCTGGCCCACGCCAGGGGGTGGTGTGGCCATCCCAGGCACCCCCTCGACCTCCCCTTTCGACTATAAGATGCCTCCGTTACAGAAACCCTAAGTACCCGATCAAAATTCCATGAAAGAGTTTGTAGCCGCCATCGTCTCCATCCCTGGATCGGGAGGGAGCTGGAGATCTTCTCGGCACCCTACCAGAGAGGGGAATTCACCTTGGAGACCTTCTTGATCATCAGGCAAGCCTCCGGTGTGATGCGTGAGTAGTTCATCTCTAGACTACGAGTCCATGTAGTAGCTAGATGGCTAGTTCTCCTCCTTTGTGCTATCATGTTTAGATCTTGTGAGCTCCGTTCGTGATCAAGATCATCTATTTGTAATCCTACATGTTGTGTTTGTGGGGATCCGATGGATATTGAGATGCTATTTCAGATTGATTATTGATTCTATCATTTCTTTGTTATTTGTGATCTTGCATGCTTTCCATTGTTAGTAGCTATCTTGGCCAAGTAGATGCTAGCAACTCCAAGAGTTAGTATTTATGCTCGATAGTGGGTTCATGCCTCTAGTAATCTGGGGAAGTGACAGAAATCTCTAAGGTACTAGATGTGCTGTTGCTACTAGGGAGAAAACAGCAATCTTTTGTTCATAGAACAATCGTATTGTTTACTTTCACGCAATGCGTAATGCAATTATCCGTTGATTGCAACTTAATACTGGAGGGGGTTCGGATGATAACCTGAAGGTGGATTATTAGTCATAGATGCAGTTGGATGGCGGTCTATGTATAATATTGTAATGCCCAATCAAGTCTCAAAGGAGTCAAGATGATTAGTATATGCATGTATTGCTTTATCGATGTTTGTCAATTGCCCCGTTGTAATTTGTTCACCCAACATGTTATCTATCTTAAATAGAGCCACCACTAGTGAACTATGGACCCCGGTACTTTCTTTTACAATCAATCTACAACTATTTACTGCTTTGTGTTTACTTTCTGCAAACTATTACTTTCTTCCACTCGATACGTTTAATCCTTTGTTTTCAGCAAAACCGGTGAGATTGACAACCTCATCGCAAGTTGGGGGCAGAGTTCTGTGGTTGTGTTGTGCAGGTCTCTACGTTGTTGCTGACGTCGGTGGTGCGCCCTGCCAAAGTCCAGCTAGCAACACCTTTGGGATGTTTCCTTGCTCCTACTGGATTGATAACCTTGGTTTCATAACTGAGGGAAAACTTGCTACTGTGCTCACCATACCTTCCTCTTGGGGTTCCCCAAGGAGCTCGATATATTTTGGGCCATCACCACTTTCATTTTCAGCATCAGATACAAATATACTATCAGGATCTTTAGCAGGTTCAGAGGATTCTACAATAGTTTTACATTTCTTTTTCCTTTTCTTAGGAGAAGTACCACTATTTTCAGCTTGTTGAGAATCCTGCTCAATTCTTTTAGGATTCCCCTCAGGATGTAGAGGATCCTGGGTAGCAGCACCACTTCTAGTTCTAATTTCATAAGCATGTTATTCTTTAGCAGCGTTAACTAGCAAGTCTTTTTGTACTTTAATAAGCTGATCAATTTGAGTTTGAACCATTTGGAAGTGTTTAATAAGCATTTTAACATCATTAGATGTTCTTTCCACAATATCTTTTAACTCAATAATAGCTCTAGAGTTTTCCATTAAATGGTTTTGCACCCTTTTACTAAAATAATCTTGCTTAACAATAAAAATATCAAATTCTTCTAAGCATTGATCAGGAGGTTTAGAGTAAGGAATATCACCTTCATCAAAATGTTGGAGAGAGTGTACATAATTCTTCTATAGGAGGTAGGTTCTTCACATCTGCAGCTTTAATACCCTTCTCCTTAAGACATTTCTTAGCTTCCTTCATCACTTCATCATTTAGTTTAATAACTCCCCTCTTCTTTGATGTTGGTATAGGCACAAGAATAGTTGGTTCAGGTATAGTTGCCTCAGGTATAGTTGGTTCAGGAGGAGTCCAATCTTCATAGTTCTTGCTTATTTTAGCCATTAATTCCTCAGCTTCCATGGGAGTCCTACTCCTGAAAACACAATCAGCACAACTATCCAGGTATGTCCTAGATTCTTCAGTTAGTCCATTATAAAATATATCAAGAAGCTCATTCTTTGGTAATGGACATCCATCTTGTGCATGAATCAAGGCACAAAACCTTGCCCATGATTCAGGCAATATCTCTTTTTCTCCCTGTTTAAAATCAAAAAGTTCCCGCAAAATAGCATGCCTAGCACTAGGAGGAAAATATTTCTGAAGGAAAGTACTAATCAAGCAATGAGGGCTATCAATAGATCCAGGAGGTAAATTATTAAACCAAGTTTCAGCTTCTCCTTTCAACGAAAAAGGGAAAAATTTAGCAACAAAGTAGGTGCACATCTTAATATCATCAGAAAATAAACCACTCATGGTAGAAAGCTCAGTCATTTGTGCTACCACACTCTCAGTCTTAGTCCCACAAAAAGGTTCTTTCTCAACAATAGTTATGTAAGATAAATCAAGAGAGAAATCATAATCCTTATCTTTAATGTTTATGGGAGATGGAGCAAACTTAACATTAGGAGACAATTTGGGGTTTATAGTACGCCTCTCAAGGAGACTCTTAATAGCACACCTATCATGGGTGTTTTGACATTCTTTAATAAATTCATCGGTCATCTCTATATAACCGTCTTCAATATCATAACTCTCTCTAGACTCAGGTGAACTAACAGGTGTAGTAGTGTCTTCATTAGGAGTTTCAATATTTCTAGCTATACTTCTAGCAATCGTAGCATCTAGGAAGGGACCTAATGAACCACTCTTATCAAGCACAGTAGAAGCAGCATCATAAGTATCAGAAGTTTCAGATTCATCAGTAGTAGCAGTGTGTGTAGCATGTGTATGTGGTGGTGTAACGAGCTTACACATAACAGATGGTGAATCAAGAGCAATAGAGGTGTTTAGAACCGTACCTCTTCTTGCAGTGGATGGTAAAACAGGAACCTTGCCATCACGAGACTTACCCATGATGGATGGACAGCAGCGAACAATAGATAATCCAAGTGAACTTAATAAATAAAGCTATGCTCCCCGGCAATGGTGCCCGAAAATAGTCTTGATGACCCACAAGTATAGGGTGTGTATCGCAGTATTTTCGAGGGAATTGAAACCCAATTTATTGATTCGACACTAGGGGAGTCAAAGAATATTTATAAGCCTTAACAATTGAGTTGTCAATTCAGCTGCACCTAGAAACAATCTTGCTCACAACAGTTTATCAGTAGCAACAGTTTTGTAATAGCAATAGTAAAGTAACAACAGTAGTAAAAGTAAGACAGTAGTAACAGTAGCAGTATACAGTAGGATTAATGCGCGGTAGGCATAGGAATGGATGGACGGGCGTTGCATGAACAAGACAATTCACATGGCAATCAAGACAAAGGGCATTTGCAGATAAATAAGATAAAGCATCCAAGTACTAGATAATCATAGGCATGTGTTCCATATATATTCATAGGTGCTCGCAATGAGAACTTGCACAACATCTTTTGTCCTGCCAGCCCGTTTGCAACGGGGTCTCAAGGGAACTATTGGCAATTAAGGTGCTCCTTTTAATAGAGCACCAGAGCAAAGCATTAACACTCCGTGAACACATGTGATCCTCACATCAAAGCCATTCCCTCCGGTTATCCCGATTGTTGTCACTTCGGGGCCATTGGTTCCGAACAACAATGTGTATATACAACTTGCAGGTAAGACCATAAACAATACTATCATAATGAATCAATAACATGTTCAGATCTGAAATCATGGCACTCGGTCCCTAGTGACAAGCATTAAGCATAACAAGTTGCCACAAACTCAAAAAGAACTAATAATAGATACTAGGCACCATGCCCTAACAATCCGAGGCCATTACATAAACAATCTCATCCAATTCCTACCATCCCCATAGCCTACAGCGGGGGATTACTCACTGATAGATGAGGGAAATATGGATGGTCGATGGAAAAGCGATGGTGGCGATGATGGCGATGATCTCCTCCAATTCTCCATCCCGGCAGGGTACCAGAACGGAGTTTCTGGTGCTGATTCGCGGAATCTGGTGGTGGCGGTAAAGCGGAACTCTTTGTGGAAAAACGTCGAACCCCCTTGGTTTTTAGGTCAAGAGGCAACTTATAGGCGAAAGAGAGGCCGAGGGGGTGACCGATTATACCCCCAGGCACGGCCAGGTGGTGTGGGCCCCTCGTGGCCCTACTCCATCTCGTCTTCTGACTCCATGAGTCTTCTGGTGAAATAGGATTTTTGGCATATTTTCCAGGATTTTTCTTGATAGTTGATTTTCTGCACAAAAACTAGACATCAAGGTAATTTTGCTGAAAACAGCGTCAGTCCGTATTAGTTGTATCCAAATCACACAAATTTAGAGGAAAAACAATAGCAAAAGTGTTCGGGAAAGTAGATACGTTTTGGACGTATCAGGTAGACAACCTTCTTTGCTTCGTACGTACTAGAGGGCAATACGTTCTCTTTTGGAAGCATCTCCTTTATTATTTTCAGCAACTTTTCAAATCCCTTGTCAGAAGTACCATTCTTTGCCTCCCATTGCAGCAATTACAGTGTGGTACCCAACTTTTTCTGGCCATCTTCGCAATTTGGGTACAACAGTTTGTTGTGATCCTTTAACATTTTCTCCAACTTTAACCTCACCTTTTCACTTCCGCAGTTTATCTTTGCATAGAATGGCCCGACCCAAATTGTCATCGGGCTCATAAAAAATGGGCTCTTCTTCAGCTTCGTCTCCCCCCCCCCATTCTACTATCACCGTCTTCAGTGAACATAGGATAGTTGTCATTATCCTCTTCTTCATCGTTGTCTGCCATTATAACCCCTCTTTCTCCGTGCTTGGTCCAACAATTATAGCCGGGCATGAAATCGTTCTCAAGCAGGTGGACGTGAAGGGTTCTTGAGGTAGAGTAATCCTTTGTATTCTTACTTGAACTACGTGAACAACAAATGAAACCATTCGACCGCCTGTTTGCCTTAGCCACGTTGAGAAAATAATGCATGCCAGTAATGAACTCGGGATGGTATCGGTCACCGTACATCTATTGTCGATTCATCTGCATTATATAAGTATATCAAAAATCATTAATTACACAACATCATTAATATATGAGTGACCAAATTAATTAATATTCAAGTTCATCACATAAAACTAAGTTTTTTTATAAAAAAAGAGGCTCACTGAGGTGGTGTCGGCTAGGGGACGACGCTGGCGATCGACGGTAGTGAGAACGGGGACGATACTGAAACCAACAAATCATACTTTAATTTGAATTCAATTTGCATATAAAAAGAATGAAATCCCTAACTTAGGCATTTCATCGAACACCTTGCTAGCACTAGAAAAATGATACGAGTTAAACTAGCAAAGAAATGAGCTAAATTAGGATGATATTGCTAACCCTTGGATATATGGGTGCCGTCAATCTTGACAAAATGGTGGAGAAAAATGGAGATTTGTTGGAGTGTGAGAGGAGGGAAATATTTGAATATGTGAGAGGAAAAGCAAAAATGGAGCTGGCTCGGGTGAAGAAATAGGTCCGAAGACCCTTTAGTACCGGTTTTTTATATGAACCAGTACTAAAGGTGCAGCGCTGGCCCCACCTCCAGCTCAAATTTGGCGTGAAACCCTTTCGTGTTACGAACCGGTACTAAGGTTTACCGGCGACCTGGGTAGTTAAAACGGTACTAATGCAGCCTTTAGTACCGGTTCTTACGGAAACAGGTACTAAAGGTCAAATCCTTTGTCTAGTTTTCTAGTGACAGAGTCGAGTTCTAGCTTGCCCCAACTGTCAACAGAAGGTTGGATAATTGCTTTGTGTCAGTTTCAAAGTGAAGTCAACAAGAAAGATTGATTAATCTCGTGCTGTTTCCAAATCGTCTCTTGAGTCGTGTGATCGTGTCAGCTTCAGGTGTGCAGTCAGTCGTGATAGAAGAATGGATCTTCAACATTTGTGTAAGGACGGCACCATTCAATTTAGGCCGTACGTGCACATGCAACCCTGATGGACGGCTTCGATCGCACGTTAGTATGCACGACCGCCTGCTGCCCCTCAGCCTCCCTCTGCGAAAACTCTTTTTTAAAGTTACCTGTGAAGGAGAACCATCCACCGAACAAATATTCGCGATTCGTGCATATTCGCGATTCGTGTTGCCGTTTTCTCGTCTTCCGTCGTGGTTGCCTTCCCTTCAAACTACCCGGGCCTACATGACCGTACAGGATTTTTTTCTCTCTTCCCAATTACAAGTCCTCTTTCTCTCTAAAACCGAAAAAGCTCCAAATATTCCCTCTGTTTTCATGCACGCTTACCTAGGTGGGCTATTGCTTTCTCATTTTTTATTCAAAAAATCTTGAGATTTTTAAAATAGATAGTAAAAAATGTCAGAACACTAGTACAAAACAGACCTTTGGTCCAAGGGTATTAGCCTCGGTTTTGCTACAAACCGGAACTAATGTCCCGGTCCAACGGCTAGAACTGGCTCCAGGGGGTGGCAGACACTAGCCCCGGTTCGAACGGAACCTTTAGCCCCGGGTCGTGTAGCAAACCGGGGCTAAAGGGTTTCAGGCAGGCCAAGTCGGGCGCCAGACCCTTTAGTCCCGGTTTGTTATACGACCCAGGGCTAAAGGTGGACCTTTAGCCCCGGTTCTAGACATGAACTGGGGCTAAAGATCTGGCTATATCTTCTTCCCCTGCCCGAGCCACCATTCAAGCTGGTGGCTCTCATCTCTCTCTCTCTCTCTCTTTCTTGCTTCAAGCTTGAGTTCATGCCCTTTTTTTCCTCAAGATTTGTCTATATTTTGTGGTGCCCCATCTATCCAAAGGTTCTAAAAGGTGAGCAACTTCATCCTTTGAACTCTCATTGCTATATTAGCTCATTTCATGCTCTATCTTATAGATGGATTTGTGGATTTAGTTTGGTAGTAATTTTTGCAATGATAGGATGAGATCGATGTTTAGATTCTATCTATATCTTGTATTAATGTAAGGAACTCTAAGGTAAATATCACAATATGTGGATTCTATCTATATATATATATCTTGTTTTGGCACATAGTCTTGAAAATTGATTTTAGAAGCACACACATGCGTGAGTTCATCATTCTAACTAGCTAGCTGGGCAAAATATCCTTCTTCATCTACCTACGTTCAACAAACTAAAAAATTGTAACAAAGATAGGGTTAATTCATAAAAGCTTGATAAGAAGACATCACAATTCACATATTAGGGAGTGCCTCTATGACAAGCTCCTCGAAGATGTCTGAGGACGGGATCCTAAGACATCTTCGAGAAGCTCTGCCGTAGTGGTGTCCCTGCTCTCCCACACCATCTTTCGGTTTATATCTTCTCTAGCTAAATCAGTATGCTGGTGGAGCTAACTAATTTCACATATTAGAGAGTGCCTCTACGGCGAGCTCCTCGAAGATGTCTGAGGACGAGGTCCTAAGACATCTTCGAGAAGCTCCGCCGTAGTGGTGTCCCTGGTCTCGCACACCATCTTGCAGTTCTTCACAAGAATGGATACCTATTTATAGATTAAGCAGCACAACATAGTGTCGGGCACTGATGACATAATGTCGACACACTCACGCTGGCATAGTGCTGCCACCCATCCAAAATAGTGTCGGCATTTAATTTACTGGCTTAGTGCTGCCCACTGAGGACATAGTGTCGACATGTTGTCTCCACATCCACATTTAGTCCCGGTTGGTGCCTCCAACCGGGACTAAATGTTCATCATATCTTTAGTCCCGGTTGCTGGTTTTAGATTAGTACTAATTAATTATGATTATGTTTGATGTACTTAATTAATTATATATTGTAGATGAGCCGGCAATGGATGTACGCCGACCGACTCTCTAATGAGTTCATTAAAGGCGTGCATTCTTTTCTTCTTGTGGCCGAGGCAAACAAGTGGAGTGGTTTTATGTCTTGTCCATGTGGTGTCTGTCGGAATCATAAAGAATACTCTTCCTCAAGAGTCCTTCACAACCACCTGTTTCGGTCCGGTTTTATGACCAGCTATAATTGTTGGACCAAGCACGGAGAAAGAGGGGTTATGATGGAAGACAACGAAGAACAAGAGAATGACAACGACTACCCTAAATAGGATGGTACTACAATGGAAGATATTGATGAAGAAAAAGATGAAGAATGGGCATCAGATCTGCCCGATGATGATCTTAGTCGGGCCATTGCTGATGCGCAGGAAGAATGCGTAACTGAAAGGGAGAGGTTGAAGTTCAAGAAGATGTTAGAGGATCACAAAAAATTGTTGTACCCAAATTGTGAAGATGGGCACAAAAAACTGGGTAGCACACTGGAATTGCTGCAATGGAAGGCAGAGAACAGTGTGACTAACAAAGGATTTGAAAAGTTGCTGAGAATAATGAAGAAGTTGCTTCCAAAGGATAACGAACTACCCGCCAGTACCTACGAAGCAAAGAAGGTTGTCTACCCTCTAGGATTAGAGGTGCAGAAGATAAATGCATGCATTAATGACTGCATCCTCTACCGCGGCGAGTACGAGAATTTCGATGCATGCCCAGTATGCACTGCATTGCGAAATAAGATAAGACGAGATGACCCTGGTGATGTTGAGGGCGAGCGCCGCATGAAGAGGGTTCCTGCCAAGGTGATGTGGTATGCTCCTATAATACCACGATTGAAACGTTTATTCAGGAACAAAGAGCATGCCAAGTTATTGCGATGGCACATGGAAGCCCGTAAGAAATACGAGATGTTGAGACACCCCGTTGATGGGTCACAGTGGAGAAAAATCGAGAGAGAGTTTCCGGACTTTGCGGGTGATGCGAGGAACTTATGGTTTGGTCTAAGTACAGATGGCATGAATCCTTTTGGGGAGCAGAGTTGCAGTCATAGCACCTGGCCTGTGACTCTGTGTATCTATAACCTTCCTCCTTGGTTGTGCATGAAGCGGAAGTTTATTATGATGTCAGTGCTCATCCAAGGCCCGAAGCAACCCGGCAACAACATTGATGTGTACCTAAGGCCATTAGTTGAAGAACTCTTACAGTTGTGGCACGGACAAGGTGTACGTGTGTGGGATGAGAACAAGCAGGAGGAATTTGACCTACGAGCATTGTTGTTCATAACAATCAATGATTGGCCTACTCTTAGTAACATTTCAGGACAGACAAACAAGGAATACAATGGATGCACACATTGTTTAAACGATATTGAAAGTATATATTTGGATAAATGTAAGAAGAATGTGTACCCGGGGAATCGTCGTTTTCTTCCGCCCTCGCACATCCTAAAAAAGAAAGGTAAGCATTTCAATGGTGAGGCAGACAGCCGGTGTAAGCCTATCCGCCATACTGTTGATGATGTATTTGACATGGTGAAGGATTTAAAAGTAATCTTTAGAAAGGGTCCTAGTAGACAATCTGTTCCGAAGGACAATGTCGGACACGCACCCATGTGGAAAAATAAATCTATATTTTGGGAGCTACCCTATTGGAAAGTCCTAGAGGTTCGCTCTGCAATTGACGTGATGCACCTGGCGAAGAATCTTTGTGTGACGCTGCTAGGCTTCTTGGGCGTGTATGGGAAGAGCAAAGATACACCTGAAGCACGGTAGGACCAACAACGTATAAAAGACCGAGACGGCATGCATCCAGAGCTGTTTGAAGGTACTGCTAGCTACGCTCTTACCAAAGAAGAGAAGGAAATCTTTTTTGAAGTCCTTTACAGTATCAAGGTCCCGTCTAGTTTCTCGTCGAACATAAAGGGAATAATAAATATGGAAGGAAAAAAATTTCAAAACCTAAAGTCTCATGACTGCCACGTCCATATGACCCAGCTGCTTCCAATTGCATTGAGGGGACTCCTGTCGGAAAATGTTCGAGTACCCATTGTGAAGCTTTGTGCGTTTCTCAATGCAATTTCTCAGAAGGTAATCAGTCTAGATAGTCTACTAAGGTTACAGAAAGATGTGGTCCAATGTCTTGTCAGCTTTGAGTTGGTGTTCCCACCATCCTTCTTCAATATTATGACTCACCTCCTAGTTCACCTAGTCGATGAGATTAACATTCTTGGTCTTGTATTTCTACACAATATGTTCCCCTTTGAGAGGTTCATGGGAGTGTTAAAGAAATATGTACATAACCGTGCTAGGCCAGAAGGAAGCATCTCAAAGGGATATGGAATAGAGGAGGTCATTGAGTTTTGTGTTGATTTTATTCCTGACCTTAAGCCCATCGGTGTTCCTGAATCACGGCATGAGGGTAGAATTAGTGGAAAAGGCACGCTAGGAAAGAAAGCAAGGATATGTATGGACGGACATTCTCTCACTAAAGCACACTACACAGTTCTGCAAAGTTCCACCTTGGTGGCTCCGTATATCGAGGAACACAAGAATATTGTACACTCCAACAACCCGGGGAAGCCTGGATCCTGGATTAGAGATGAACATATGAGGACTTTCGGCGGTTGGTTGCAGACACATCTCATGAATGACATAAATGTTGGAGAGCAGTTGTACTTGTTGGCCAGGTCACCATCTTCGACTATATTGACTTTCCAAGGGTACGAGATAAATGGGAATACATTTTACATGATCGCCCAAGATAAAAAGAGCACCAATCAAAACAATGGTGTCCGATTTGATGCAACAGACGAGAATGGGCAAAAGGATACATATTATGGTTACATAGAGGAGATATGGGAACTTGACTATGGACCTTTTTTAAGGTTCCTTTGTTTCAGTGCAAATGGGTCAAGCTGACAGGAGGCGGGGTTGAGGTAGACAAGAAATACGGAATGACAACAATGGATCTCAACAACCTTGCGTATAGAGATGAACCATTTTTCCTAGCCAATGATGTGGCTCAGGTTTTTTATGTGAAGGACATGTCTACCAAACCGAGAAAAAGGAAAGATAAGCAAAAGAATATAGCATCCAATGAGCCAAAGCGCTCCATAGTTCTTTCAGGAAAAAGAAACATCGTGGGGGTGGAGGATCAGACAGACATGTCAGACGATTATGATAAGTTTCATGAAATTCCGCCCTTCGCTGTGAAGGATGAGCCAAGCATCCCGTTAAGTAAGGAAGATGCTCCATGGTTACGGATTAGAAGAAAACCCTAACATGTGCGGATGTTGGTGATGTACAATATTATTAAACCTTTATTTTTAATGATCTTTTTATATGTATATGGATATGAACTATCTCGATCTCAATAGGTAGTATTGCAACTTGTTGTGGCTAGACATTTATTAATATTAAAACGTAAAAATTAGTCATAATCATATCTAGCCCTGTAGTACACAGCTTCTGGGTCATCTTCGGAATCGTCATCGTCATCGTCGTCGCTCGTAGCACGCGGATGGATCCTCAGACCCTTCCTCGTAGCACGTGGATGGATCCTTCGGCCTCGGATTCACGATGCGCGGGGGAAGGGGCTCCCGGATGACGACCCCCGTACGCTATGCTGCTGGTGAAAGTGCGGGTACCTCAGGCGAGGATGGTCTCCCATGGCGATGTAGCGCATCACACCGGCGATAGTCCGGTTCGCCAACCACAGGCGGCGACCAGCCTCGTTGTGGTTCACTGGGGCGGGTCGTCACCCTCGTACCTGGCGAGCTCCCTTTCCCGCCGGTTTGCAAAAAAGGCATTCCAGGTGTCGAGGTTGTCGGGATCCCAATGGGGATCCATCTGCTGCTCCGGCGTGAGCTCGAGGTAGAAGTGGTTCGTGATGGCCGCCTGGGGGGTCGAACCTTGAGACATAGGAGGAACAGGAACCCCTCCAGCGCTTAGCATCTAGCCAGCGGGCAGCCGATACCCCGGTGGGCATGGGTAGCTAGAGGCGCACAGCGCCTCGGTCTCCTCGAGCGTCAGAAAAGCCCAGTAAGCGGTGTCCATTGTTGTGAGAGAGAAGGTGTGGATGTGTCGATGGAAATGGCGGTCGGCCTAGATATAGAGGGACATGGCGGGAGAACATGGCGGGAAGCGGGGGAAATGGCGGGAGAAACATGGCGGAAAGCGGGGGAAATGGCGGGAGAACATGGCGGGAAGCGGGAGAAATGGCGGGAGAAACATGGCGGGAAGCAGGGGAAATGGCGGGGGAACATTTCTACTGTATTTTTGTGAATATTTTGCTATATTATATGTATTTTTCCATTTTTAAATAATAAACTATATTTTTATTATTTTTTGTGAACATTTCTACTAAATATAATACTTGTTAAATAATAGATAATTTCATTTAAGTTGTATAATAAAGTATGATAATAGATTTAAATTATAGATCTTATTTTTTGTGAAAATTTTGATATATAATACATAATTTTCTGAAAACTATAAACTATTTTTGGTTTTGGCGCCAAAAATAACCTTTAGCCCCGGTTTGTATTACAAACCGGGGCTAAAGGGTTGTGGCGCGCGGGAAGTGCGGCGGGCCGAAAACACCTTTAACTTGGGTTGTAATACGAACCGGGCCCTACTACCCGGGGCTAAAGGAGGGGTGGTATAAATACCCCACCCCCGCCCCGGGTTGTGGCACGACCCGGAGATCAGTTTTCTTCTCCCCGACGCCGCCGCAAGCTCGCCGCGCTCCCCGACGCCGCCGTAAGCTCGCCGCGCTGTCCCGCTGCGCCGCCCGTGCCGAGGCTGTCCCGCCACGTCCGTCCCTCCTCGCCGCACCCGTCCTAGCCCCGCCCGTCCGCCCGCCGCCCGTCCCAGCCCCGCCCGTCCCAGCCCCGCCCGTCCGCCGCCCACGCCGTCGCCGCCCGTGCCAAGGAGGGATCGCCGCTGCCGCCCGCGCCCTCGCCCGTCCCGCCTCGTTGCTCGCCGTCGTCCATCCCGCCGTGCCGCTCTGCCCCCTGCAGGTGAGGTACATAGGTGTAGTTAGTGATTTTGTTAGTTAGGGATTTTATTTAGTTAGGGATTTAGTTAGGGATTTTATTTAGTTAGGGATTTTATTTAGTGATTTAGTTAGTGATTTTATTTAGTTAGGGATTTTATTTAGTTAGGGATTGTATTTAGTTAGGGATGTTATTTAGTGATTTAGTTAGTGATTTAGTTAGGGATTTTAGTAGTGATTTAGTTAGGGATTTTAGTTAGTGATTTTAGTTACTGATTTATTTAGTGATTTAGTTAGGGATAGTAGTTATTGATTTAGTTAGGGATTTTAGTTAGTGATTTTAGTTAGGGATTTTAGTTAGTTTATTATTAGGGCTTAGGGTTTATTAGGGATTAGGGTTTATTATGGATTAGGTTTAGTTAGAATACTTAGTTAATTAGGTTTAGTTTAGTTAGTGATAGGTTTAGGGTTATTGTTATTAGGGCAATATATACTTAGTGATTTAGTTACTGTTTATGTTTTATGATTGTTTATTGCTATTATTTAGTTATGCCGCATCCACCTCGTCCGAGCCTACTGGACTCCGTCGGGGATCTCCGAGTCTGGGCTCCGCCAGGTTGGCACTAAGAGGTGCTACCTGTCGGGACTCGTACCTTGGTGAGGAATCCGGTTATCATCGTCGACCTGGAGCTTCTTTGGTGGCGTCCACGAGGTCCAGGAGCGGTGCAGAGGGAGCTAGCCCCTGAGGAGGTGGTACGTCGTCGTATCAGGGAGGAGGACGAGCATGTACTGTTGGAGATATGCCCAAGAGGCAATAATAAAGTGGTTATTATTATATCTTTATGTTTATGATAAATGTTTACATCTCATGCTATAATTGTATTAACCGGAAACATTAATACTTGTGTGTTTTGTAAACATAAAAGAGTCCCTAGTAAGCCTCTTGTTAAACTAGCTTGTTGATTAATGGATGATCATGGTTTCCTGATCATGGACATTGGATGTCCTTAATAACAAGATCATATCATTAGGAGAATGATGTGATGGACACACACCCATAGTAAGCGTAGCATAAGATCAAGTCATTAAGTTCGTATTGTTGTAAGCTTTTAAATGCATAGTAACCTAATCCTTCGACCATGAGGTTGTGTTAATCACCATCACCGGATGGGTACTTTGATGACATCAAACACCGCTTCGTAACTGGGTGGTCATAAAGGTGTCATTGGGTATTCTGAAAGTATGTGTTGAAGCGCATGGACCAAGATTGGGATTTGTCCATCCATATGACGGATAGATATGCTTTGGGCCCTCTCGGTGGAATGTCATCTAGTTAGCTTGCAAGCATGTGACTGGGTCACAAGGGATGACATATCACGGAACGAGTAAAGAGTACTTATCAGTAACGAGGTAGAACTAGGTATGGACATGCTGACGATCAAACCTCGGATAAGTATAGTATCGCGTGACAAAGGGAATTGGTTTCGTATGTAAATGGTTCAATCGATCACGGAGTCATCATTGAGTATGTGGGAGCCATTATGGATCTCCAGGTCCCGCTGATGGTTATTGATAGGAGATGTGTCTCTATCATGTCTACATATTCACGAACCGTAGGGTGACACACTTAAGGTTCGAAGTTGTTTTAAGTAGATATGGAATGTGCATTGGAAACCGAATGTTGTTCGGAGTCTCGGAATGGATCCGGGACATCACGAGGAGATCCGGAATGGTCCGGAGAATAAGATTCATATATTGGGGATCATTTTCTAAGTTAGGAAATGTTCCGGAGTGTTTTTATGGAGATTCTAGAAGGTTTCGGAATGTTCTGGAAGGTTCTAGAGGATTTCTTGGAGTTTGCTTGAAAACCAAGAAAGGGTCAAAGGAAACCTAGTGGGGCAAGACACGGATTCGTGGGGGAGGAGGACTCCTCCCCCCTTCCCACCGCCGGCCATAGGAGGGGAGTCCTACTAGGACTCCCCCTCCCCAGGCGCGCCTCCCCCCTTAAATAGAAGGGCAGGGGCACCCCCTCTTGGTCTGCTCCCATAACTCCAATCTCTGCCGCCTCTCTCCTCCACCTTTCTTCTGCACAGGCATAGGCGAAGCCCTGCAGAATTCTCTACTCCACCACCACCACCATGCCATCGTGCTGCTGGGATTCCTTGGAGAAGATCTACTACCTCCGCTGCTCGCTGGAACGGGGAGAGGAAGGTCTACTTCGACTCCGCACGTGTGACCGACTGCGGAAGCGCTGCCGAAACGCGGCGCCGGAAGGATCGTCCACTTGACCGACTATGGAAGCGCTGCCGGAACGCGACGCCGGAAGGATCGTCCACACGATCTTGAGATCGGCAAGTGATCGACTACATCAACCACGAGATCTAATCTCGTTAACGCTTTCGGATCTACGAGGGTTAGTTCCTATCTATCTCGTTGCTCATGTCTAATAGATTAGATCTTGGCTTTTATCTAGGTTATATCTGGGTTTTGTTCGTTCTTGCGGTAGAATTTTTTTGTTTTCCATGCTACGAACCCATCAGTGGTATCAGAGCCGTATCTATGCGTAGATCTGTTGCACGAGTAGAACACAATGTTTTTGTGGGCGTTGATGCTTTTGTTGTCGTTGTCTTAGCGTGTACTTTGCATCTTGCGGCATGGTGGGATGAAGCGGCTCGGGATAACATTACATGTCATCGCACATGAGACTTGCTCCACGCTTGACGTGCAACTTGCTTTGCACAAGTGGCTTTGCGGGTGTCTGTCTCTCCCACCATAGTTAAGATTCAATTTACAATGAGCATCTGACAACACTTGTATCAACGTTGTGGTTCATGTTCGTAGGTAAGATCCGTTCTTATTCGAAAGCCCCAAGCCACGTAAAACATGCAAAGAAGATTAGAGGCGTCTAACTCGTTTTTGCAGGGGTTTTGTGATGTGATATGGCCATTATGTGATTGTGATTATATTTGATGTATGCAATGATCCTTATTGTAATATGGCAACCGGCAGGAGCCTAATGGTTGTCTTTAAATTTTGTTTAAGATTTGCGTGTCTATTCATCATGTAATAGCTTTATTCCAAGTAGTTGTAATAGTTGCTGTTGGTGATGGACAACCATGAAGCGGCGCCACGGACCTTGACGCCACGCTGGTGATGATGGAGTTCATGTCCATTCTTTGAAGATGGAGATCAAAGGCACAAGAAGAAAGGCCATATCATATCACATATTATGAATTGCCTGTGATGTTAATCCTTTATGCATCTTGTATTGCTTAGATCGTGATGGTAGCATTATAAGATGCTCCCTCTCACTAAATATCAAGTAATAAAGTGTTCGTCCTTAGTTGGCACCGTTGCTAAGACTCGTCGTTTCGAAGCATCTCGTGATGATCGGGTGTGATAGACTCTACGTGTGCATACAACGGGTGCAAGCCAGATTTGCACATGCAGAAACTAAGGTTAACCTTGACGAGCCTAGCATGTACAGACATGGTCTCGGAACACAGAATACCGAAAGGTAAAGCATGAGTCATATGGATGATATGATGAACATGTTGATTGTTCGCCTTTAAAACTACATCATCTCACGTGATGATCGGACTTGGTGTAGTGGATTTGGTTCATGTAATCACTAAAACAACTTGAGGGATGTTGTTTTTGAGTGGGAGTTTATTTGTAATTTGGATTAGTCAAACTCAATTTATCATAAACACAATCAAAGTGAAATTTCATAGTTTGTTATAGTCATTGGCATCCGTTTACCACCTTACGCTTAGTTATAGTTGAGATAGTGGAACTATAGAAATTCTGGATATTTACTTTACAAACTGGTATCGTATTGTTTTTTGAGTGTCAATCTAAAGTTTATAAGTCCTATTGCAAACTTTCAACAAACTCTATTTGCTCCATGAAGTTTAATAAGTAGTATTAAATCAAGAGTAACAATTCCAGTGTTAGTATCTAATGTATCATGTTTGCCTCCATGATTCTTGATACTCAAAAGATTGTTTTTAATATCAAGTTTATCTAAGAGCTGAAAGCAATGTTTCAGAAACCATCATATGTGAAAGGTATTGCGATATCTAAAACTATGTGTTGGTTACAACATGATAGAGTATACGTCCTCATATTTGATGAGAATTTGTGAAGGTTGGAGACGCTAGTCGTCCTAATCCTCCAAAAGGTTTTGAAAAAGAAACATTATACTCGCAATTCACCTTTATAAGCTATAGCAGCTTGATCATGAAAGTTGTCATGATAAGGATGAATAGAAGATGTAAGTAAAATGTTTACTACACTTAAAGATTACTAAAGAATGGAATTTTGAAAGAATGCCAAACATTTGATGATGGTGATCCACCTCAAAGTGCAAGTCCAAAGGTATTAGCAGTTGACTATATACGCTTTGTACCATGTGTCAGGTTGATGACACCACTATTGATGTTGATAAATTCTTTTAAAAGAAAAGGAATTGTTGAAAGAGAATCTATAAAATATTTGGCAGAAAAGAAAAGATTGGAGATGTCCAACTTAGGTATATAGAAGATACATGTTATGGCTGTATTCCTTGGTTGTTAAACAATGTGGTTCTGCGGTATTGCATACCGAATTGGTTGGTATGAAGTGTCATACAGGACAACACAATTCATGAACTGCAATGGCCTAAGTAACTAGCAAGAGAATATGTGATGATGTTCATCGAAAACAAACAAAGGGTTGTTGTGTTGCTCATTAACATCAAAGCTTGCCTTCAAGATTTGTTTCAATAATTGTTATTTTGATCAGGTATTATGACGACAAAAGGTTGATCAAATAATTATCGTATTCCATAATAGATGGATGATATACAAGTCTGGTTGGAGAAATAACGACCATAAAACTAATGCTAAAATGTCGCAAGACAAATGATTGAAAGATCACTTGCGAAGTGACATCGCCGTTTAAATTATACTGAAAGGATATATGAAGAAACTCTATATTGATGGATTTTTGGAGTCTTTGATTTGGATCAAATGACGCTTATGATACTTTCCAGGAGATAATTAAAACTCCGTTCGTAGGCCAAAAGAGGAACGGACGACTAACTGATTGGAATTTGTACATATTGATGTATATAGTCCATTATGTGTAGTCATGGGCGATGGATTTCAACTTCATATGCTTTCTTCGAAGATTTGAGTGAGTATATGTATATACTTACTCAATAAGGAAGAAGTATGAAACATTTGAAAAATGTTCAAAGACTTTCAAGATGAAGTGGAAAATCATTGTAACAAGAAAATAAAAGAGTTTATGATTGGATCATAAAGAAAGATATTTGAGTTACAAGTTTAGCAAAACACCTAAGATTTGAGGAATCGTTCCATGGATTTGCATTTCCCAAAACACCATAGGAGTATGGAGTGTTCAAGATATGTAATGAAACCTTGATTGACATGGTAAGATCAAAGGTGTCATTTATAAAACTGCCATTATATATTAAAGATTAAAGCTTTAGTGACTACCGCTTTTACACTGAAAAGAGCTCCATCGTGATCTATTGAAATGACACCATATAAGTCATGGTTTGGGATAAAGCCCGAATTGTCTTTTCTTAAATTTTGGTATGCTATGCATAAGTAAAATGTTTACAACCAAAGTCGGATAAGCACGTCTTTGTAGGTTATTCCAAAGAATTTGTTGGGAATTTCTCCATAACAACGAGGACAAAAGAGTTTGTCGCTTGGAACGTCAAGTTTCTTGAGAAGGAATTTTTCGTGAAAAGTTAAGTGGGAGGACAATAGAACTTTGATAAGGTTGTTGAACCTTAGCTATATGTGCTAAGTAGCGCAGCGCCGGAAAGTGTCCCGGTCGCGGCCACAATGCTTATGGCTCTCGTGATTCCAAAAGGTGTGATCTCGGAGATTAGAGTTCCTATAGAACCGTATGGGTCGGTAAGAATCAAATAGTAAGATTTGATAAGCAAGTCGTTATTGTATTGACAATGATGAACCGACTACATGCAAAGAAGCGATGATGGGCCCTGACTCCATAAAATGACTAGAAGTCCTGGAATCCGTGATAGTATCCATACACGAGAAATCAAGTTTCTGAACTTAGAAGACCCTCCGGAAAGGCGTGAAGCCTATCGGTCGTGTTTGGATCTATAAAGAAATAGACATGGATGTTTCAAATCTATGAAATAGTCGACATGTCGGAAAGAGTTTACGACAATGTTCAAGGAATTGACTATGATAAGATTTGATCTTTCATAGCGATATTTAGTCTAGACGGATTAATGTAGCAACCACTACATACATTTTTTGTATATGGTAGTTGAACAAACAAAACAAGTTCTTCTAATAGAATGGTTACCTAGGACGTGTACATGACACGATCCAAAGGATTTTGTTAATTCAAAGGATGCTAAAAGAGTATGCAAAACTTCAATGGTTGAAGTGAGCATCGCGGAGTTGGAATCTTCAGAGACGATGAAGATGCTTGCATTTTTTGCAAGAAATTAAGTGGGAGCGCTAAGACATATTTATAATACATTATGTGAAAGACATATTGTTGATTAGAAATGATGTATCTTTTATTTGACACAGCTTAAGAATTTCATTTCGATGAAAGACTTAGGCATAACCCAAGAATTAGGCATCAATGTCTATATGAATAGATTGAGGCGCTAATATGGTTTTGCCAAATGTACATAGATGAGATGTTGAATGAGTTCAATATGGAAACAACAAGAAAGGTTCTTGACACACGGAAAGGACTAAATCAAGATTCAAGTGTGTTGACACGAGATTCAAGTGTTTTGACACTTGGTGAAATCACAAGAATATTTTGATCAATCATTCTTTGAGATGTACACATCCAGATATGTCCTATGCTCTAAATGTTATGAGAATATACCAGAATGATTCATAAGATGATCATTGGACAATAGTAAAGATATTCTTATGAGCTCTGGAAGAACTAAGAATATATCATGTATAAGTGACAAATAGTTAAAGGTAGTTCATTGTAAAGTGTTACATTGATACTAGTTTTGTCACAAGATACAAATTAAATTTATCTCAATTTAGACTATGGGTGGCACAATATAATGGAAAGGATGTTCCATGATGGATTTGGATGAGTTCCAAAGTTGAGATATTGTGACGGATACTACAACAAAAGGCTAAGTATATAACTGCTATAGTAGCAGCAAAGGAGGGCATTTGTGTTAAGTAGGTTATTATCAAACTAGGCGTGGTTCAAAGTGGGCTAATACTATGAAGATACATTGTATGACAATTGTATCAACATAATTTAATCCCAAGGAACTAAAGGTCTCACCAAAGGACCAAATTTATACAATGCCATCTCATTGGAGAACGAGTAATGCGTAGAGACGCAAGGACATGCAAATACACACGGACCTGGAAGTGTCAGATTCGAAGATTATGTTTACCACTAGCAATAGTGTCTATACAACACCAGAAAGCCATAGGTGTTGTATGCACAAGTTTTTAACTAGATTATTGACTCTAGTGCAAGTGGGAGACTGTTGGAGATATGCCCAAGAGGCAATAATAAAGTGGTTATTATTATATCTTCATGTTTATGATAAATGTTTACATATCATGCTATAATTGTATTAACCGGAAACATTAATACTTGTGTGTTTTGTAAACATAAAAGAGTCCCTAGTAAGCCTCTTGTTAAACTAGCTTGTTGATTAATGGATGATCATGGTTTCCTGATCATGGACATTGGATGTCCTTAATAACAAGATCATATCATTAGGAGAATGATGTGATGGACACACACCCATAGTAAGCGTAGCATAAGATCAAGTCATTAAGTTCGTATTGTTGTAAGCTTTTAAATGCATAGTAACCTAATCCTTCGACCATGAGGTTGTGTTAATCACCATCACCGGATGGGTACTTTGATGACATCAAACACCGCTTCGTAACTGGGTGGTCATAAAGGTGTCATTGGGTATTCTGAAAGTATGTGTTGAAGCGCATGGACCAAGATTGGGATTTGTCCATCCATATGACGGATAGATATGCTTTGGGCCCTCTCGGTGGAATGTCATCTAGTTAGCTTGCAAGCATGTGACTGGGTCACAAGGGATGACATATCACGGAACGAGTAAAGAGTACTTATCAGTAACGAGGTAGAACTAGGTATGGACATGCTGACGATCAAACCTCGGATAAGTATAGTATCGCGTGACAAAGGGAATTGGTTTCGTATGTAAATGGTTCAATCGATCACGAAGTCATCGTTGAGTATGTGGGAGCCATTATGGATCTCCAGGTCCCGCTGATGGTTATTGATAGGAGATGTGTCTCTATCATGTCTACATATTCACGAACCGTAGGGTGACACACTTAAGGTTCGAAGTTGTTTTAAGTAGATATGGAATGTGCGTTGGAGACCGAATGTTGTTCGGAGTCTCGGAATGGATCCGGGACATCACGAGGAGATCCGGAATGGTCCGGAGAATAAGATTCATATATTGGGGATCATTTTCTAAGTTAGGAAATGTTCCGGAGTGTTTGTATGGAGATTCTAGAAGGTTTCGGAATGTTCTGGAAGGTTTTAGAGGATTTCTTGGAGTTTGCTTGAAAACCAAGAAAGGGTCAAAGGAAACCTAGTGGGGCAAGACACGGATTCATGGGGGAGGAGGACTCCTCCCCCTTCCCACCGCCGGCCATAGGAGGGGAGTCCTACTAGGACTCCCCCTCCCCAGGCGCGCCTCCCCCCCTAAATAGAAGGGCAGGGGCACCCCCTCTTGGTCTGCTCCCATAACTCCAATCTCTGCCGCCTCTCTCCTCCACCTTTCTTCTGCACAGGCATAGGCGAAGCCCTGCAGAATTCACTACTCCACCACCACCACCACGCCGTCGTGCTGCTGGGATTCCTTGGAGAAGATCTACTACCTCCGCTGCTCGCTGGAACAGGGAGAGGAAGGTCTACTTTGACTCCGCACGTGTGACCGACTGCGGAAGCGCTGCCAAAACGCGACGCCGGAAGGATCGTCCACTTGACCGACTGCGGAAGCGCTGCCGGAACGCGACGCCGGAAGGATCGTCCACACGATCTTGAGATCGGCAAGTGATCGACGACATCAACCACGAGATCTAATCTCGTTAACGCTTTCGGATCTACGAGGGTTAGTTCCTATCTATCTCGTTGCTCATGTCTAATAGATTAGGTCTTGGCTTTTATCTAGATTAGATCTGGGTTTTGTTCGTTCTTGCGGTAGAAATTTTTTGTTTTCCATGCTACGAACCCATCATGTACAGCGCTACATGTATCTTTTGGATACTAGGTTCTCCAATATCTGGCAGGTTCACGGATCTCACCCGAGCTATTCTCCGGTGATGGTTCCTCTTCTGTGGCTGCAGAGCTCCCGTAGCACAGAACGCGGCAGCCGCGTTCGATAGTTTATCTTAATAATGTACTTTATCTTATACTTTATCCTATAATGCACCCGAGCTATCCTCCGGTGATGTATTAATAATGTACTTTATCTTATACTTTATCCTATAATGCACCCGAGCTATTCTCCGGTCATGTATTAATAATGTACTTTATCTTATATTATTGTACTTTATCTTAATCACTAAGTACTATATCCGAGTTGTCGCAGTTGTAATATTCTTTTACTTAATGCAATATTTTTTCTGTATTAGTTAAGCTATGGATGGTAGACAGAATGAAGAGGAGCTTCTCAACATGATAGATGAGGGTACTGGGGGGTCTTATTATGATGGCTCCAAATATCTTAATTTTTCTAGAGGAGACGATGGTGGAAAAAATAGTGGAGATGATGGTGCTGACCATGGTGGAGACCATGGTGAAGACACCATAATAATGACAAACTCCGTCAAGGTATATAAAGCCTCTCTCGGTCGTTCACTAGTATAGATGCACTAATTGATTCGTATATATGTACTGACGAATGTTTCTTCTCTTAGACCTCCGCTTCCAGCCAATCTTCTACAAATACAAGAGGCCCGACACACAAGTTGCCCGCTGATGTCCGTTTGAGCATTGACTTAGTCTCTCCGCAGGGTCAACCGCTGGAGCCCAAAGAAGCTGCGAATGCATTTACAAGTTAATGCGGAGTGATTGTTAGAGACAAAGTCCCGATCACCACGCGAAATTGGAACAAGCCAGGAAAGAAAAAGGATCCAGCTGGGCTAGTTTTGTAGATGACAGAGCGAAAGATACGATGTGGAATTCTCTCATGACACATTTCACCCTACCAGTCTTGGAGACTGATGAGCTCACACAGCAAATGACGAGGAAAGTCAAGCACTTTGCTCTTAAGAAGATGGCCGAACTATTCAAGGAATGGAAAAAAAGATTGTACCACAAGTATGTCTTGAAGGAAACAACTCCTCCATTCGTTGGCCCACTAGAGTTGCAGCAGGATAACTGGGCCGCATTTGTGGAATACAAGACCTCGGCACCAGCTAAGGCAATATCAGCAAAAAATAAGGTAAATCCAGCCAAAAAGAAATATCACCATCATATGGGCACAGGTGGCTACAGGAGTGCCATGCCTAAGTGGGATAAAGCTGAGGCTGACCTAGAGGCTAAAGGGGTCACTCCAGCTACGTCTAGTTGGCCCTTGAGGTCAAAAAATTGGGTATTCGGGCATGGGGCATCATTAGACCCAGAAACAGGCGAGATTGTTGCAGCCGAAGAAATTTCTTCACCCAAGAAAGAACTTGTTAAAGTGATAAAAGAGGTTAAAGAGAGAACGCTTGTTCTCGACAGAGAGAACGATGAGCTGACAAAGGCTCTCGGGAATCCTGAAAAGGCTGGACGAACAAGAGGGTTCGGACCTTCTTATCCATGGGTTATCGGGTTTCTCGAGCACCGTGACACATACAGAAGCCGATCGAGAAGAACAAAGTGGCAAAAAATGGAGGATACGGAGCGGTTCGCGAGGTTTGAAGCCATGCTGCAGGAGCATCGCCAGGAGCTTAATGAACTGAAAGGACTCCGACAGCAAGATCCTACACCGGACAGTACGGTCGGCCCATCGCAACGGAAAAGCAGCGTGGCTTCCACGGAGGGCCACGGTAATGATGCAATGATGGATGTGTACCCCGTGGATGCAATTAAGGAGAAGACTAGTTGTGAGCTACATGTTGAACTGAAGAATATTTCCATGAAGGTGGCGGTCGGCTTTGCTTTACCTTCTGCACCGGGAGCGACGTACCATTGCAATCCGATTCCACCTAGCTATGCTCGTGTCGGTGTGGATGAAATTCTACCTATGTGTCAGTCACTACAGCTTGACATCCCTGGAGGTGAAGGGGAGACGACACTGGGAGAAGTCACGAGTGGCTTCATTCTTTGGAAAAAAGAATACATCAAGTTTCCAGGCTCGACACCAAGGCCACCTTCTCCACCAAGGCAACTGTCTCCTCCTAGTGCACCATCTCCTCCAAGTCTACCTCCAAGTGCACCGTCTCCTCCCAGTAATAGTCCAATCCATGACGCCAACACAAGTCCATCTCAATCTATGCAGCCGCCTCCACCCACTAAGGGCCAAAAGCGGAAGAATACCACCGCTCTGTCGAGCGATAACCAATGCCCGAAGCGACAGTTGTCGCCCCTCCCAAGAGTACCGCCGGTTCCTCCCAAGAGGGCTTACGACCTGACCGATGAGGAGACCGATGCGGTCGTACAGGCCAAAGTGGATGCTCATTTTAAAAAGAAACAACCTGAGCTAGAGGTCCAAATAAAACCGGAAACCAAGGAGCACTTTAGCAAATTACTAACGCAGCCATCCCAAGCTCAGTTAAATGCGCCAGATGACTATACACGATGTCTTCACAAGACACTGAAACATAAGAGATCAAGCGGTAGAGGAAGCATCAAAAAAGAGGTTCCCCAGTAGGGGGAACAAGAAAAACAATCGAGTGGTAGCGGAAGCATGAGAACAGACATCCCCCAGCTGGGTAAACAAGCAAAACAATCGAGTGGTAGCCGAAGAACCAAAAGAGATGTTCCCTAGCTGGGGAAACAAGCAAACCAATCGCTCCCCCCACTCCAAGTGAACATACCCGAACCTCAACTATATGAGGAAGAACCTATGGATCTGGAAACGGCTAGGATATTGGCTGAGCAATTTGGTATGCCTATTCATGAAATTATTCACGGTCATATGCCCAACGCTGAGGTAGCATCCAAATTGTTAACAGGGAGTCTCTGGTCAGTTCTGAGAGGCTTCGGGATATGCCAACACAAATGCGACGATTCCATGAATGGTACATGAAAGCATCAAAAGAACAGCGAAATTGGCTCATACTGAAAGTTTGAAAATCGCATTACTTCATTGAAGACAAGGTCCCTATTGAATTTACAGAATTATTTTAGTTATTCAATCTAAAGGAACTCGACAAAACTATCCTCGGTTCGTATTGTCTGTAAGTGATTACTTTATTTATGTAATTAGGTCTCTATCTCAGCTTGTTCAATTCATTGCCGGTAAGTATACTCACTATATTCTTTTGTACGCTATATATAATGATGCAGAATGAAGATGCTCGATTGTAAAAGAAAGGCTATCAACGGATTTGGGTTCATTGACCCACATCGAGTTCATGGAGCTATACTAAAGGATAAACCACTGGAGACCGAGCACAACTTGTTGCGGTTTCTCACGAAACAACATTTCTGTAACAAAATACTATTTCCTTACCACGACGGCAAGTGAGTTTTTGTACACATTAACTTTTGCTTACTCGATGTTCAGTGTAAATGATGAGTTACTGACGTATGTAAACCTTGCGTAGGTACCACTTGATTTTTCTAAGCATTTCACTTGATATGGGAAGAGTTCACATCATGGACTCACTAAACAAAGACATTAAAAACTACCGCATCATTATCGATGCGCTCTAGAGGTAATTTCAACCATTATCGCACTATATCGGTTTCTTTCGTTCATTTTCTGGGATATCAAGTAGTTATTAACTCATACATTAATTTTCTTTGTCGGGTAGGGTTTGGACACAATTCAAGAAACATGTCCGCGGTCAATGGCATGAGGAGCTATTTTTTAAATCACTCTCGGTAAGTAGTACGAGCTAAGTCCACGCGTCTATTTAATTCTAGTTTATGTGCATTTATCATGCTAGCATTATTATTTGATTGAATTCTATTCTTGTAAAGTGCGCGAGGCAGGCACAGGGAACTAATCTATATGGATTCTACGTGTGCGAGTTCATTCGCATCAGTATTGAGAAGCCCTCGGAAAATGTTCGAGTAAGTAAACAATATATTCACCCTTTATTTTTATTACAAAAAGTCGTGTTGAGTCTAATTCATACGATCTCCTTTTTATATAGTTGGACGCGATGCGGGACAAGCTCCTACCAGAGGACCACCTAATAGCAATCCAAGAGGAATTTGCTGTATTTTTTGTCGACGAGGTCATAGACCCACGCGGAGAATACTGTATAAGTAGACCCTAAAGCATCCATGTAATGATCTCCATGTAATCAAATAGACATGCTCTGGACCCGGTTGGGACTCCATATATGCTTGTAAGATAAATTATATTATATATTGTGTCAATGTGTACAAGTACTGTATAGTAGCGTTCTGTATGTATACAAGAGAAAACTTGATTCTAATGAAAACACAGAATGAAAAATAACTGAACACAAAACACAAAATGAAAAGAAAAACACAAAACCTAAATCCCCATCTCCTGCCGCGGCAGCCAAATGGCCCAAAATGCTGTCGTGGCAGGGAACCTTTAGTCCCGGTTCGTAACACGACCCGTGGCTAAATGTCCTGCCGCCCAGCGCGCCTAGCAAGCCACGTGGTTGGACCTCTAGCCCCGGTAAATAACTGAACCGGGGCTAAAGCTCGAACCTTTAGCTCCACTTTCGCAGCCCCGGTTCGCAATCCGGGGCTAAAGTCCCTTACGAACCGGGGCCAATGGTCCGGTTTCTACTAGTGGAAATTTTTTGGATGAAAAATGACTAGGAGGCCTGTGCGGGGGGCAGCAGGCGGCGGCCAGACATGGGCTCCGCGGTCGGCGTGGGCAGCACGAGCGGAGGCCACGGAAGGCGGCGCGGTCGGTACGGGCGGCAGCAGGAGCGGGTTGCGCGAGCAGAGCGGCAGTAGGCGGCGGCCAGACCCAGGCTACGCGGTCGGCGGCCTGCGTACAAGCATCCCGGGCGGCGCAGGTGGCGGTACGAAGCGACGCGAGCCCGAGCGTGGAGTGAAAAAATAAAAGTGAATGTAAACAAAGTGAAACACATGAAAATAAATATATTTGGTGAAATGATTTTTTTGTTTTTAGTCGCGTTTCACAAAATTCGAGTAGCGCTTCATAAAGTTCCAGTCTGGTTTCAGAAAATTCTAGTCATCTTTCACAATTTCACATTTTTAGTCATGTTCAAAATTTCAGTCATCATGTTTCATAATTTTGCATTTTTAGTTGCGTTTCACAAAATTTGAGTCGTGTTTCACAAAATTCCGGCCATGTTTCATAATTTCACATTGTTTGTCCCATTTCACTAAATTTCATTTATGTTTCATGATTTTGCATTTTTGTAGTCGCGTTTCACAAAATTCCGGACTCGTTTCACAAAATCTCAATCTCGTTTCATAAAATTCGAGTCATGTTTTATAATTTCACATTTTAGTCTCCTTTCATAAAAATATAGTCATGTTTCATAATTTTGCATTTTTTAGTTGTGTTTCACAAAATTCCAGTCTATTTTCACCAAATTTTAGTCATGTTTCACAATTTCACTTTTTTCATCCCGTTTCATAAAATTTTATTCATGTTTCATAATTTTGCAATTTTAGTCTTCGTTTCACAAAATTTTATTCATGTTCCATAATTTCATATTTCGTCTTGTTTCATGGTCTTATTTCAATAGAATATGTTTACATAAACTTCATATTTAATATTGTTTAATAATTTTAGTCTTGTTTTAATAAGTTAGTCTGTTTCATAAATTGGAAAATTTAGTCTTGTTTCAATTTTAGTCGTGTTTGAAATTTTTGAGTTTCATTTAAGTGTGAAACTAGTGTAAAAAGAGAAACATATTTTGAAAAAAGCGAAACAGATTAAAAAAAGGTGAACGCAACCAATCTCTTGTTCCATAAATTTCAATAAGTCCATTTCATAAATTTCATATTTAATTTTGTTTCAAATTTATAATCATTTTTTATAATTTTATTCTTGTTTCATTAATTAAGTCTTGTTTCAATAAACCATTTCAGATTTTTAGTCATGTTTCATAATTTCATAATTATAGTCTCGTTTCACATTTTGAATGTTGTTTCATAAATTATAATCTAGTTTCATAAATTCCAATCTAGTTTCATAATTTGAGAATTATAGTCATGTTTCAAATTTGTTTCGCATGTTTTAATCTTGTTTCATAATTTCACACAAGTGAAACTGATTCCATAAATTTTTAATTATTAATAATTTATGGAGTACTACTTTCAATCCGGTTCCATAAATTAGTAGTACTCCCTCTGTCCCAATTTAAAGGGCCTACGCGTATACCTAGTGTAACATCCCAATTTCAGCAACCCTGATTTGTTGTTCAGAATGCAAAAATCAGGGGGAACAAAAACTTTTTCTTGTACTTTGGTGTAGTGCTTGCTTGTTGTTTGTTTGCACTTGTGCTTGAAGTGTATCTTAGGATATTCCTTACCACAACCTCAGTAGGCAAAAGCTATTTACCAAAACTATCTTGGCTTACTTTACATATTCTCAAACATTCTGGCATTTCAAAACAGGAGCCAAGATGCCTATGTAACCAAAACTATTTTTGGTAGCTTCTATTGACAAAACTATGGAGAGTTATACACTACAATCTCCTTATGTTTTCAAGTCAGAACACTCAAATAATCTTATCTCTAGCTTTACCAAAACCTCTTGTTCAAAGCCTTTAAATTATACTCTTGGTAGAGATACCAAGAACCCTCCTCTTATTCAAAACTCAACCTCTTCAAAATGCCCCAACCTTACCTCCAAGCTAAGCTTGATGGTGACCCCTAGTAGTAGTTGATTAGTGTATAAGATGAGTTACCTTGATCTATTGTCTAAAGAGTTGCTTTGATATGTTGTTTCATTTGCTTGCCTAGGAAGTAGTATGAGCCACTCTAGGAGCTCATCACTAGGATCAAGATGTTTCCCAATCATCAATCCCTAAGCAAGGAAGCAAACCTTGTTGTGATCCCTAGTCACTAGGTGATCATCTAAAACCCTTAATCAGATCCACTCTAATGATTTCCATTCTTGATGTTTCCAAGTCCTTAAGACCAACACCAAGCATGGATATATTTTACTCACTCTACACCTCCATATCACCCACTTGTTAAAGCTATGATACCTTGAAACTCCTCCAAGAACATCCCCTCTCCTACTCTAGTCAAAATCCTCCAAACTGCCACATTTGGCTAAGTCTGGAAACAGTTTCAGCAATCACCTTTTGGAATGCTTCTTTTTCCCAAACCATGTGCATTTTTGGAAATGCACTTGAACCCTCTTGTTAACCATCCTAAGGACTACCAAGGACCACCTTTTCCTCTGGTTAGATCCTCCTCCAACCCACTTGTCCATGATGGTTTTGCAGACAAGAAAATAACTTTTCCTGCAAAACTAGTCATCATGCCTACTTTGCTAGAAGCTCACACCCTCATCCAAACCCTTATGGACCAACTCTCTGCATGGTTGTGTTCTACTCATAAATTACTATCTACGCCTACTTCACTTGCTCCAAATGGATCTCTGTGCTTCTTAAACCCACATGGTTTATAAGGCATCATGACTCATATTTCATGGCAACCTTAATTTCAACAAAGTTTGCCATCACTTCTAGATCACCCCAAGTTAAATTAATTAAAACTCTTCCTACCATGTTCATCTATATGACTTGGTCTACTCATCCATCTATCTCTAAGCTCCAAGATGCAAGCATGTTTTGGTGGTATAAAAATAACACCACCATAGATCATCAACTCTTGGTTTTCCATCCTTTTCTAGTTGGAATTTCCATTCCACAAGGTTGAAATTGCTTGCTATACCTTGTCTCTCTCATCTACTTTGATCCTCAATATTTATCAATAATTATCCATAATTATTATGGCCCTAAAGCTATTTAATTTCTTAAATAGTCAAAATCTCCAAAACTCCCTCCCTAAAGGAAAGTTTGGTTTTTACCAAACCAATTCCCCAACTTTTGACTCATGTGAGTCCCACAAATCATATCCTATATTTCTAGCTCAAAAATAAATATTTTTGAGAAGCTTTATTATTTCTTTTTGTCCATTTTCTTAAATGGCTGAATTGGAATAATAATTGTTTTAATTACTTTTATGTATCAATAAACCTTGGGAAAATTCCCCTAAGTGTGTATTCACATTTGGGACCCTTCCACATCAAAATCCATCCTTTCCCAATGGAAATTTATCAAGTGATCACCAAGAAATCTCTTCTATCCTTTTTGAGTAATTGGATTTAAGTGGACTTAAACTCCACCTAAAAATCCCAAATAAATCCTAGGAGTCTACCTTTACCTCATCTATCTACTAGTACCCTTTTGCCCTCTAGTCCAATGTAAGTTTGTGGACTTCCTTCACAACCATCAATTGGATCAAATTTGTCAAATAAGCAAACCAATACTCTAATCACTTCCAAACCTCATCCAATCTTGATCCAAGCTCATCCTCAGCCCCAGGACACACCACTGGTTGACCAGCACTATAGCACCACCCAACAATTACCCATTTCCCTTGTACTAGTAGTAAGAGAGAGAGAGAGACAACAAGATCTTACAAAGATCTAATCTAATTAATTACCACGGCAGCTCTCCCTCCCTCTCTGATCCAGCACGCCCAAAATGACCATCATAACCCTCTCCACCAACCCCTGGACCAATCCTTGGCCAGCCCTCCCTCTCCACCATGTCCAAATGGGTAAATTACCCCATCCACCTCTCCTCCCTAGTATATATGGACAGAGGCCACCCCCGCTCGCCCCTGCCCCTCATTTGCCCCCTCTCCACCACACTCGCCTTCCCCGAGCTCCCCATCCCTTCCTCTCCTCTCCTCTAGCCACAAGAAGGAGAACCACCCTTCTCGGCCATTTTTGAGCATGAGCTTACAACACCTTCTCCCCTGCTCCCCTCCACCTGCATGTGGCCTCACTTCAATCCCTCCCACCAGATCCACCTCCCCTAAGCTCCAGAGCTCCTCCCAGCGTCTCCCTTGGCCTAGAGAAGGAGATAGCCTCCTCTCGGTCTACTCCAAGAACTCGACTTGGTGATCTCCCTCCTGCCCCATTTCTCCTTGCAATGGCACTCTTAACCTCCTAGGAGCCAACCCTAACCTTCCCAGTACTCCTCTTTGACATGCAGGCCCTCCAGTAGCGGCACCAGAGTTCTACCGAGCGTGCGTCGCCGTCGTCGTCGCGCGAGGCCTCTGCCGAGGTAGATCTTGCCCCTGCCGCCCCTCCCCAGGCTCGTCGTGGACCACCGCGTCGCCCCGTCACCTTCCCCGCCGGCCTCCGTGCCTCAGGTGAGCTCCCCGCACCTCCCTCTCCGCCCGCTAGGGTTTCTGCGTGCCGCCGCTCGTCGGAGGTGGAGGACGAGCTCCCAGTCGTCGATCCCCTATCTAATCAAACGGCCAGGAGCCTCCCATACCGCTTCACCCCGCCGCCCTCGTGACCCCTGGGCCCCGCCCCGCGGGATATAAATCTCCCTCCCGCCGGCGACCCCCTCCTCTGCTGGGCCGAATTGGCTCGGCGGCCCACTTACTCGCGCACATCAAGCCCACCCCACCCAGTTTGCCCTTTTCTTTTGTTTTTCCACCAGATCTGCTAAATGGCTGTTTGGTTTAAATCCAAACAAAAATATAAATCATGTCCAATTGACCAGATCTAAATTTCTGCGGGTTCTCGGATGTTTTCTCAAACATGCAGAGGCAACCCCATGGTCAAATTAATTTTCTTTAATTACTGGTAATTAATCTGCAAAAATGTATCTAGTACACCAAATTAATTCCTCTATGAGCTATCATTTCCATTTGAGATGAACCAAAGACCTATTGGAAGGTATTTCAAATACCTATCATCTAGCACAGGTCTCATACCTAGGTGAAGTGTATTATGCCTTTAACAAAAATAACAAAACTAGCAACCTTCTGTCTTAGATAAATTCCCTAGGTCTAACCAAATGGGGTTTTGACCTGATTCTAATTCCCAGTACTTCCTAAGATCAATATCTACCAAATCCTAGCAGCTCATAATTTATTGAGCTCTGGATGAATTTTAGTGATTTAAATACCTCTGTGATGGGTATTTTCACTAAATAAATCACTCCTGGAGTTTGGCAACTCCAAAAAGAGTGAATCCAATTCCTATAGAAAGGTATTCTAAATACCTAACACATTCCCTTGGAACCAACTCAATCTCTCATGTAGATTTAATCGGGTGAATAAAAGAAGAATCATACAGAACTATCTTTGGGATTTTCCTGAGGGCATTCTGGTAATTATTTTGACTTGATTCCAACTCTAGGTGGTTCAGTACATCATGTACTAACAAACCATCCAAGGAAATAATTTTAGGAGGTCCAGAACTCTTCTGGTGAATTATTTCCTCAAACTAGAGTTTAATCCACTATTAAAAGCATAACTCCATCTAGAAAAGTGATAATCAAGTGAAACCACTTGTGATGGTTTTGTCTTGTAAAGACCTATCTGTGGATATCACTTTTGCCCTTTGGTAACCTACTAACCACAGATCCCTAAGCCAAGCTCTTTGTATCTAGTCTTGTCAACTATCTTCCAAGAGAAAACACCCTAGTGGCAATCTTGTAATTCCACCATCTGAAGCCCACCCCTCCAAAAACCTTCCAAGTCCAGTAGTATTTGTCATATTTGTTTGCTGTATGATTTTATGTTTGAATGCCTTGTATTTATTGTGGTATTGTCTGCTTGCATGTATATTCGATGACGCCGATAGTGTGAGTGTCTGACGACGAGAAGAACGGGTTTTCTTACTATTATATTTGGATATTTTTGGCCATCTGAAGAAGTCCAGGGACTTATTGCTGATCACAGGCAAGCCACCACTTCCTGAACTCTATTATATGTCCTAATCTCTTTTACTTGTTTTATATCTTCTTTACAAATTGCATACTCTACCTGCATGTCTTGTTTTATAACTACTGCGGTAGTAACTTGGCTCCTCCAAGTTATGATTTCGTGTCCTTCGCGGAACCACCCCGATGTACCTACCATTTTATCCCTTTAGATCGGGAGTATGATGATTAGCATCTCACCCCATTGGAAAACCCCGGTTTTGAGAAAATAAACGGTTTTGGGAGTTTCCCCACTACAAATGTTTCAAAAACGGCTTTGTAAAACCCTGGGAAGAGGCATCGTTCCCAGTGGAAGTTTTATCGAAATAATTGGTGAAAAGAAGAAAGCAGATTGTGATGGGATGTTCTACGCCTTTACCGGAACATTTTTTACCGTGCAACCACATTACCCCAGGTTGCTGGGGCTTAACCCATAGTTTGTCCGCATTAGCCGAGGCACTTATACCATGCTTATAGGGAGAAATCCCTGGAAGACCGGGCAGGCGTCCCAGATCACAGATCCGAAGCCTGTCACTTGCTTCGGCAAGAGTGAGCCTGACCTGGCAGGAGGCCGGTGCAACAACTGGGTCTCCCGCGGACGGTATGACTTAGGTAGTACGGAAGAAAGTGGAGTCTCCAGATTTAAGGTATACGCCAAGTTGCGGCTTGGGTATGCGCGTGTACGGAAGGAAGGACTATAGCTAGGAGCCACATACTCGTTGCCGGGGAGAACAAACCCAAGAGGAAAAGCATGCCTTTGCTAGTGTAGATAAGAGAAAACTTAGGTTTGATTATCCGGACCCCCATCTACAGTGGTAGTGGGACATGGTTGTATCCCGGCGGATGTATTGATTCTTGTGGGTAAAGTGTGCAAACTCTGCAGAGTATAACCTATTCGAATAGCCGTGTCCACGGTCAAGGACGGTTGTAAAGGTGTTGGCTAGGAGTACCCAAACTGTGCTTGTTTGGGAAACAAGTACTCTGAGGACGACGGTTCCGGGGGAACCCGAGTTCGAAAGCTTTGTTTTGACCCGAGGGGTCGAAGATGTTTAAAAAGGGTTTTTACTACAAAAACTGTTTTCAAAACTCTTTTTCAACAAAGACATGGAGATGTCTGGATTTATAAAACAGAAGCATGTTTTCAAAACTCTTTTTCAACAAAGATATGGAGATGCCGCAACTCCAAAAGTTAGTTTAGCCCTTTTCAAAAGCAACCCCAGATAGAGCTACCTCGCCACAACCATAATTGCATTTCCCTTATTCATTTATCCCGGTGGTTTTGCGAGTACATTCAAACGTACTCACGGCTGTGTCCCTGGCTATTTACTTGGCTAGAATTTTAGGAGAATAAGGTGGTATCCAGCGAGCTAGGCCGTCTTCCCATTCAGCTGCCTGTAGGTTGAGGCACTATTGGGCTCTGCGCTTGGCGATGTCCGCTGCTAATGTTGATGTAGCCATAATGGCATCTATGTAAGTCTTGTATTTCGTTATGTTTCGGATGCTGTAATGGTACCTGTCGGTTATGTTCCATGGCTCACTGATCATGGGAACGTGGAAATATGCATAACAGGGATTTCTCGGATGAGTAATCCGGGGGTCCCACACCTAGATTGTTAATTTGACCAATAAATATTAATTCTGTCTACTAAGCTATATTCTAGTGCGGTTGCTGATGTGTGAGTGCTCGAAGTTATTTCCTTTAGATTCTGCAATTATATCTTTTTGTTTCTTGTTTTTACTTTCACTAGTTAGTCTTAATGGAAAACAAAAAAAAATTAGAGAGCTTTATAGTATTTATCTTGAGTTAGGACATGAAGTGTTTGAAGAGAAAATTAAAAAACCAACGGAACTTTATTTACATGTTATTAGGAATGTTATTAATATGAATTCTTTGAACACCATTATTGCTAATGCTATGGAAAAATCTAAGCTTGGGGAAGCTGGTTTTGATGAGCATGATCTTTTTAGTCCCCCAAGCATGGAGGAGAAAATTTACTTTGATGATACTATGCCTCCAATATATGATGATTACAATGATGAATATGATATTTTCAGTCCACCTACTATTCAGGAGAAAATTAATTATGATTACAATATGCCTCCTATATTTGATGACTATGGTGATGAGAATAATAATGATAGCTATTTTGTTGAATTTGCTCCCACTACAATTAATATGAATAACTATTCTTATGTTGATTATATGCATGTGGTTCATGATAAGAATGTTTTATGTGATAGTTATATTGTTAATTTTATTCATGATGCTACTGAAAGTTATTATGAGAGAGGAAAATATGGTTGTAAAAGTTTTCGTGGTACTGAAACACCTCTCTATGTGCTGAAAGTTTTGAAGTTACTCTCATTTTATCCTCCTATACCTGTCACTTTGTTCTTTGTGAATTTATTTGTGTATAAGATTCCTATGCATAGGAAGTGGGTTAGACTTAAATGTGTTTTGAATTTGCTCCTTCATGCTCTCTTTTACTTCAATTCATATTTCTTATGTGAGCATCATCGAAATTCTTATGCCTAGCTCAAAGGCGTTAAAGAAAAGCACTTATTGGGAGATAACTCAAATTTCGTTAGGAACCTTTTTGTTTGAGTCTTGGAAGTTATTATCCCTGTAATAACCGATCCTTATCATTTTTGTGTTGTTTTTGTTCCAAGAGTAACCTCTAATGAGAGAGAAGTAATGCTTGGAAAAGTTGTTGTCCTGAAACAGATTTTTCTGCTTCACTATAAAAATTCGTGAAAAATCTATGTACATCGGTTTGAGCTGTAATTGTTTGTGCTTCTGCCCCAGGTTGTTATCCAACTTTTGTTACTTCAACACTTTTCGATTTGAGCAACAGAAGGTCTTCGAAAAAATTGGTTTTTACCTGCTGGTCTGTTTTGACAGATTTCTGCTATTATTTGCATTTGCCTCTTAATCTCTTTCTCTTTGAGTTCTCTTTGATCATTTGAACTTTTTAAAGGAAGTTCTACAATAGCTTGTGTTTTAATGGAAGTTTTACTTGTGTTGAAACTAAACCCAAAGGTTTATTATCTTTTGAATGCACTAATGTTGCTAATGAAGATAGTGTGAAGTTCTGTATGAAGGAAATTTTCAGGTGTAGGAAAAGAATGATATAATGAGATGAAGAATGGAAAAAGCTCAAGCTTGGGGATGCCTCCACGTGTCACCCCAAGATATATTCAAGAGGTACAAGCTTCAAAGCTTGGGGATGCCTAAGGCATCCCCTTCTTCATCAATAAAAATCCCAGGTCTTTCTAGACACTTCGTTTTTATTGTTTCATGCACTATTGTGTTGTTCTTGGAGCGTCTTTGTTTTTGTTTTTATTTTTATTTTGCTTGGTTTGCTGAAATAAGTTGGTTGGATCCTAGCACTTCTTTTAGAGAGAGACACACTTTGCTTTCATTATTTAGAACACTCTAGTTTTCATTCTTATTGTTTTGTGAGTGTTCTCTTTTGCTAGCACTGGGTTTAGCCTTAGTTTTCTTATGCTTTGAGCTTAGAACTTTTTAGTTCTTCTTTGTGGATTTATGAGAAAAGCCCACTGATCTTTATATATTATTATCTTTGTGAGTTGTTTCAAATAAGTCGATTGGTGTTGGAAAAGAGTAGGAAAAGTTCATGCTTAAGTGGTACAAAAGGGAGCTTGTTTTGACTATGGCTTAGACTTTATCATGTCATGCTAGATGTTGCTTTGGATTTATGCTTAGTGATTTTTGCTGTAGCATGACTTATTACAAATAATTGAGAGTGCTTAATGTGCCTTGAAAGAATCATGCGTTGTTTAAGCATATTAAAGCATAGTATTGTGGTATTCTCCCTTAATGCTTTATTTGGGTTGACTTGGCGCATGCTCACACCATGTTAGGACTATACCAAGTCACCATAGCCTCTATGATCATTTAGTTTTCGTCTTGTAATATCACTTTGTGCTTTAATTAATAATGTTTTGTCGTTTTGCATGATTATGGCCATTATTGCTCTCTTAGTTGGTCGCTCCAAGTCTTTTGCTAGCCTCCACATGTACCAAGTATGAGTTCCACTCATGCATCCAACTCCAAATAAAACTAAGTTATTCCAAAGAGTCCACCATACCTACCTATTAGCATTTGCTATTTCAAGTATATTCATGTTTTTATCTACCGTCTGAATTAAACTTGTTATGTGAAAATTAGTGATTAAATCTCTCACGAACTTGATGGCACACTTTAATTTTCTTGCCCCTAATAAACTTGAGCCATATGCTTGCACTTATACGTTGGGGATTAGCAGCACCATGTTGTCATGGGGAACGCTTTCAACATTGCACTTGTACATTGTACCTAGTTGATATCATGCTCTTTTGTTTATGGATGTCGTCAGTGTGAAATGAAAGCGGAGCTTATAAGTCCATGGAGTTATGTATGTGTGTTAGAGAAACACCTGGGCAGCTGGTCTAATCCATGTCTAATCATGGTGGAAACCTGCAGCGTAACCATAATGAGAAATCTATGAAGCATTTCTTCTTATAAAAAAAGAGAAATAGAGATTGAGAAAAAAAGAAAAAAAAGGATGAGAAAAGAGGAAATAGAGAAAAAGCACCATTTTCCCATGGTAAATAAGAATATGCTGAGATGCTTATTGTCTGATTGTCTTGTCATTTTGATATGGGGATTCTTCTGTATCATCGGGCAAGGGGTACCCCGTTGGCGGTTCTATATGATACACATGTACTTACTATAACAAGAACTTAACGGTAACTAAACTTGAGTAGCATGAAGAGCGGCCCTCGTATTCAAGGGACATGAGATTGCCAACTTATACTTTGTCAAGCATATACTCCATGGTTTGTTCACTTTAACCTTAATCACTTCAAGATGCTTATGATAGGGGCAATGAGAGCTGAAAGCTAACAAGTCTAATAATTTTTGGAAGCTCTTTATGACACTTGAAATCCCTGCTTCCCTTTATGAAGGGCCTTTCTTTTAGTTTTATGTTGAGTCTCCATCTTCTATCTTTATGCACCTATTAAGAGAGCATAGTGGTCATTCTTAGTTTAATGTGCATTGTCCCAAAACTTGTTGATTGATTTATAATTTTGATATTGCTTGTTCTTAAACTATTTGTATCTAGTCACCATTATGAACTTTGAAGGTGTCCTATGCATTTATGTTTTGCTACACTATGAGGGACAAGCTGAATACCATTCTCATTATGTTTTCTATATGTGGAACAAACAAACGTCTTTCAAAACATTGTTATTCATGAATATTTTGTTTGTACATTTTCATGTTATAACATAGTTGCTATGTCTTATTATTAGAACTATATCTTTCATGCTATGTTAAAGTACTATGATCCCAGCTATTAATGTATTACAAATGCCTTGATCAAGATTGTGATGGTGCATGTCACCTCAAAAATTATTCTTCTTTTTATCATTTACCTACTCGAGGACGAGCAGGCGTTAAGCTTGGGGATGTTGATACGTTGCAAACATATCTATAATTTTTGATGTTCCATGCTTGTTTAGTATCTACTTTCTTATGTTTTGTCTACATTTGGAGATACTTTTATGGATTTTCTGAAACTAACTTATTAACAAGATGCCATAGTTCTAGTTGCCTATTTTCTGCTGTTTTTGGTTTCAGAAAAGCTGAAAAATAAATATTCTCGGAATTGGACCGGATAAAATATCGACCAGGTGGTGTGGCCAGCCCTTGGCCCCTCTCCATCTCGTCTTCTGGCTCCGTGAGTCTTCTGGTAAAATATCGACTTTGGCTTTTGTCCGGTCCAATTCCGAGAATATTTCTTTTCCATCTTTTTTGAAACCAAAAACAGCAGAAAACAGACAACTGGCACTGTGGCATCTTGTTAATAGGTTAGTTCCAGAAAATGCATAAAAGTATCTCCAAATATAGTCAAACATAAGAATGTAATTACTAAACAAGTATGGAACATCAAAAATTATAGATACGTTTGCAATGTATCACTCTTCACCGAACTAGTGCACATATACACCTAACAAGTGTATTGGGTGTGTTGGGGACACAAGAGACTTCTTGTATCTTGATTGCAGGATTGCTTGAGAGGGATACCTTTAACCACTTCCTCCCTGAGTTCGATAAACCTTGGGTAATCCACTTAAGGGAAACTTGCTGCTGTTCTACAAACCTCTACACTTGGAGGCCCAACACTGTCTACAAGAATAGAAGCGTGCGTAGACATCAGACCCACCAGTCGACCTTTGCTATGAGGGACCCACTGCGTGCCACCTCAGACTGGGACCACCACTTATCTACGCCAGCCTTATCTATTTAGAAAGAGGCAGAGGCATCCCCTGCTCATGTGCTTGTGCCCTGCCCCCGACATTACCGTTGCCTCCCTTCCCATGTTCTTCCTCGTGCACCTTCTTCTTCCTCTTCTCTAGCAACGGTCTGCGGCGGTGGCGGCGAGGGATGTCCAGCTCCACTTCTGGCTCCCAGAAGTCATGGCCGCGTTATGGAGAAGTCCCGATGACTAGATGCCCGGACTGCCCTTGTCTCGATCCACTGAAGCGCTTGACATGTGTGCGCTCGGCGAGGGGAAACGCCGGTCGGGAATTTGTCAAATGCGAGAGCAAGCCAATTCAGGGGAAGGATGTAAAGGTAGGGTTTGTCCTGATTTGTCTCGATTTGGCGTGATTTTGATTTTGCACTTTGGATTTGGGAATTAGGGTTTGCGTTCCCCTTTTCAGGATTTGGAGGAGTACGGCCATTTTGAGTAGATGGATAAGTACATTCGGGATCGAGGGTTTAAAGTTCAAGTGCTTCGTAGTACGTACCCAGATTCTTAAGCAAGTTCTAAACCCGACATATAAAGAAGAAATGCTCCAATTTCCCAATCAAACATTCAGATTCTATATAGAAGAATTATCTGATTATGTTGTGGAGCCTATGTTCTATTATGTAAAGTGAATAAGCAGTGCCCATGTCTGATCCGAATTGCCCTAATCTTCGTTCCATTATATCAATCAATTAACAATCTATTACTCTAAATTTAGGAATCTGCAGGAAGGAAACACACGTTTCTTTAGGATTTTAGGACAGAACACTATGCTAGTCCACTAAAATGTCTTGGGCTCTTGGCTGACATAGGAAAAGGGCAGAGATACCAGATCTTGCCTAGGCCATAATGAAATTCGTGCATGCAGAATGGAAACAAACAAAACATCATGTACCTTGCAAGGGGATGCAGCTATGCGTCGAATCTGGCCGACGAAGTCACCGGTTGACTGTTCTACCGCCGCCCACTAGTCACTCGATGAAGAGGAGGAGGGCCGCTCGCCGCCATGCCCCTACTCCGGTGTCGCCCCGCCTGCCTGCGAGCTCCTGCTCCGATGCGGCCTCCCTGCGGTGGAATCTGTGGAGGACAGCCTCGGCAGGGCTAGTAGGGGAGGAGGAGGAGGGATACGGCGCGGCGATGGCTGTGCTAAATGGGAACCGACGGCGTGGGGGATTGGGAGGAGGAGGACGTGGTGGGTGTGGCGTGGAGGGTGGCCTCGTCGGGGCTGGTAGGGGAGGAGGAGGAGGGATGAGGCGTGACGACGGCCTGTGCTGGGGAGCGGCGGCGCGGGGGATAGGGAGGAGGAGGAGGACGTGATGGGTGTGGTTGGGCCAATAGCGGGGCTAGGTTTTCACCCAGTCGACGCGTGCGCGCTTTGCCCCTGCCTAAACCCGGGGCACCCACTAAATGCTCACTATGAACATTACATGTGAGTCTGACAAACGGGTCTAGACCATTTCTAGTGGGGACGGGATGATGTTGGGTAGAGATAGACGAGGCCATGGGTAGGAAAACTGAGTGAGCGCAGCGAATCGACTTGTTAGTGTAGACTTGGGTAAAAACGTCTTACCAGATACCAAAAGCCCAGATGCCCTCCGGAGACCCGATCGGACGGCCCACATTGTCTAGCGATCCTGGGAGCTCTATGGGGGGCACCTATAACATCTTTAGATTAGCACGATGGAAGCTAGGGTCTCCGAGCTAGAAGGTCATTTTCTACGGTGCCCTATCCCTCCTTATATGTGGCGGGAAGGGTTCCCACATGACAACAAGGAAGGGGGCGGGTGAGCCAAAGATGCCCTTCTCCGCCTTCGTCACGATCTTTATGTCTCTGCAGAGAGGAAGGTGGTCCCCTTATGCTGCAATCTTGTCGTCCACTCCAGGCTTCGAGAATGGGAAAGCTCTTCCCTTGGAGAGAAAACTGAAACTGCACGGGTGAAGTTCAAACGGCCAGAAACGCGCGCGCGGACAGATGACCTCAGATGACTCGCTTTTGCTTAGCTAGACGGGAGGCAGTGGCCTCGTGAGTGGAGGGGGCGGAGGTGAGTAGGAAAGCTCGGGAGCGGAGGGGGCGGCGCACGTTGCTGGGGGAGATGGAGGAGGGGCTGGGATGGACGGGAGCTCGGTTGGAGGGGAACGGGACCGAGATGGGAGTGGAGGTGGGGACGGGGACAGGAGGGACCAGCTCGTAAGACTTCGGTCAACACCTAAAACTGCACGATTGAGATTACTCAGAGTGAAAATCAAACTGTCAGAAACACGCTCACGGACAGATGGTCTCAGATGGTTCGCTTTTACTTAAGCTTAAGCTATAGTATATTCAGGGTTTGACTTGAGCATTCACACATGCATTTTTGTTAGAGTGAGAATCGAAATAAAGATCCTAAATTCCTACCTATCATTAAGCACCTACTTGCTTACGCGCAATTCTTGATAGTGCTATAAAGTGGCTCCATGGTCTCAACTCACAACATCACTTTCCTATGCAATTCCAATTCGGAACACACAAGTCAGTCAATAATGTTTGCTTCTTGCGCGGAAATCGGTCCATGATTATTCGTCCAAGTCGTCGGCTTGGTCAAAGAACGGCGCCCTCCTGCTAGCTCCAGAATGAAAGAAATCCATTGCTATTCCCAGGTGACGAAATCTCCGTACGTGGTCCTAAAATAGGCCAGCCAGCTCCTAACAGCATGGTTAGAGGAAGTAGCATCCGAAGGTGCAATTTGGCAGCTACTAGCTCCTATCAGCATCATATTACCTCCAAAAAGAAAAAGAAAAAACATCAGCCTCATGCATGTGGACATTTTTTCTTGTGTGTGTGAACACTTACTCGATGCTTGGAAATAGTACTCCTATATTCATTCCCACGGTGCCTAGCTTGAATTATTAGGCAGCTTGCACGTAGCCAGGCACTCTTGTTTTGTCCTTTTTATACCAGCAACTAACGACCACGTGTGGTCAACAATGCCTGCCATCGTGTGCTTTCTTCATCTAGCAATTATTGGAGCAACCATCACACTGCATTGTGCCTCCGTATATATAGATCCTCCTCTTAATTCTCAAAACAGCAAGACATACAGAGCTCTTGGGGCTTCTCCTCCTCGTCTTGTCACTCCGATTATTCACCACCATGCCTCCACACCACATACTGTTGGGGCTTCTCCTCCTCGTCTCCATGCACAGCCCTGCTAGCAGGTGCTGTGCTGCAACTGCTAATGACCACACTCTCACGGCAGGCCAGACGGTCGACAAGCTCATCTCAAGCAATGGCAAGTTCGCGCTCGGCTTCTTCACATCCGGATCCAGCGCTACTACTAGTAAGTCCTCCTCTGCTCAAAACAGTACTACCACGCCCAACTGGTACCTAGGCATATGGTTCAACAAGATCCCGGATTTTACCCCAGTGTGGATTGCTAACCGAGACGACCCAATCACCGACCCATCTAACCTCAGGCTTCAAATTTCTAGAGATGGCAACCTTGTCGTCCTAGATGATCACACTGTGGCAGCTGGCACACCAGTATGGTCCACTAATATTACCAATGCTGCATCCAAAGATAGCAACAACAACACCATTCCTGTTGTTGTGCTCACCGACAACGGCAACCTGGTCATACAACATGCCTCAGATCCTGCTCAGCAGGTCTGGTGGCAGAGCTTTGACTACCCGACAGATGTCTTTCTCCCTGGATCCAAGCTTGGTAGGAACAAGGTGACTGGTTTGAATCGTGTCTTCGTCTCAAAGAAGAACCGGATCAACCCGGGCCATGGGTCATACTGTGTTGGGGTAGACTCCAGCTTTGATCAAGGGATCATCCTCAGCCAATGCTCCTCGTCCGTCGTGTATTGGGCATCCGGGACATTCTCTCAGCAAAATGTAGATCCCAGCGATACCGGCTTAACCATGTACAACCATGTTAATGACGATCAAGAGCAATACTATATATATTCCACACCCAATGATGAATCACTTTCTATATACACTCTGGTTGAGATTTCTGGCCAGATAAAGGCTCATGTTTGGAATGAAAGCCTACAGCGCTGGCACCAGTTCTATACCCAACCCATGGATCCATGTAGTGTCCAAGCTGCATGTGGACCTTTCACCGTCTGCACCAATATAAACGCAAACCTGTCATGTGATTGTATGAAGGGCTTCTCTGTCAAGTCACCTCAGGAATGGGATCTTGACGATCGAGTGGGAGGGTGCACGAGAAACAATCCTCTAGATTGCAAAACAGACAAGTTCTTGCCCGTACCTGGTGTCACATTGGCCTATCACCCTATCACCACACAAGTCATGCCTGATGCTAGTGGTTGCGCACAAGCTTGTTCCAATGACTGCTCGTGCACTGCTTATTCCTATACTAGCACGGGGTGCTCTATCTGGCATGGAGAATTGCTTAATACTGCGTCGAGTACTACTGCTGGAGATATTCTCTACCTTCGTCTTGCCGCCAAGGATTATTTGGAGATTTTGAAAGAGAGAAAAAGTGGGACATCTATTGGAGTAGTTACTGCTGCAAGCATTGCTGGTTCCGGGACAATAATGGTGATCATACTAGTAATATTGTTCATTGTTTGGAGGAGAAACCAAGAGTATGGTTTGCCATCAAGTAACAGCCAAGATTGTGTTGGGATTAGAACCTTCAGATATAGTTATTTACGTGATGTTACAAAAAAATTCTCTGAAAGGATAGGAGGAGGCGGATTTGGTTCTGTATACAAAGGGTTTCTAAGTGACTCAGCCATCACTATAGCAGTGAAAAGATTGGATGGTGCTCATCAGGGAGAGAAGCAGTTCAGGGCTGAGGTGAGTTCGATAGGTTTGATCCAGCATATCAACCTAGTAAAATTAATTGGTTTCTGTTGCGAAAAGGATCAGAGGTTACTAGTGTATGAGCACATGTCCAATGGTTCTCTTGATGTTCATCTATTTAACAGTAATGATATTGTCCTAGATTGGAGCAGAAGGTACCAAATTGCCGTAGGAGTTGCAAGAGGATTGTCCTACTTGCATGAGGGTTGCCGCGAATGTATCATACACTGTGATATTAAGCCAGAAAATGTACTTATTGATACATCATTTGTTCCTAAAATTGCAGATTTTGGGTTGGCAACAATTGTAGGAAGGGATTTTAGCCGTGTTCTAACCACATTCAGAGGAACCGTAGGCTATCTTGCCCCAGAATGGATAAGTGGAGAAGCTATTACTCAAAAAGTTGATGTCTATAGCTTTGGAATGGTACTACTAGAAATCGTATCAGGAAGGAGAAATTCACCTAAAGCATACACTTCTAACAGCTATCACACTTCTTATTTCCCTATGCTAGCCACCAGCATGCTTCATGGTGGAGGTGTGGATAGTTTGGTAGATCCACGACTAAGTGGCGAGATCAACTTGGAAGAGGCTATAAGAGTATGCAAGGTTGCATTTTGGTGTATACAAGACAATGAGTATGATCGGCCCACAATGGGTGAAGTGGTTCGGGCTCTTGAGGGCCTACAGGAGCTTGACATGCCCCCGATGCCAAGACAACTTGCAGCTATAACAAAATGCTAGCTTCGATGCAGCTTGGAAGCATTACTTTTTCTCTCTAGGTGTCTTGGTTTTTAGTTTTTTTTTCCTTTGCTAGCAGTGTTACGCAATAATTGTACCAAGGATCATGCAATACGAATATCTGTTTTTGTGAATAATGGTGACCTATACCCATGAATTGAAGGAGAGGTTCTTTTATATGCCACTATCTCTATACTTAAGTGTCTTGACTAATACTCCCTCCGCTAAAAAATAAGTGATTTAGGTTTGTCTAGATTCGTATTTATTTAGATATGATAAGCCCAAGTCCGTTATTCTGGGACGGCTGGAGTTCGTGCGATATTAGCCGAGCCCGTAGGGCACTTTGGAAACTGCCGCCAAATATCTATTTTTGCCGGCACTTCAGGAAAGTGTGACAATTAATCGTATTATTGCAGGGCAGTTTTATGAAGTGCCTCAAATGATTATATATCTACAGGCATTTTGTAAAAACGCCTTAAAAAAATTTGGAGGTATTATTTGAAAAGTGCATCCAAATATATTTTTCTAGGCGAAAATGCCTTAACAAAAGTGCCCCTAAAAATCAAGGATGACATAGTGAGATGGGATGCAAGTTGCAATAATAGATATATATGCGCGTGGAACTACAATCATAACTCGTAAGGATGCTTCCTTCCTTAAACTACAAGCCTGGGGACTTGAGTTTGATGTAGGTCAACCTTGTTTTTCCCAGGAGCAATTAACTGATTCTCGATCCATCGGAAGCATCAAACTCGTTGTACCAAAATCCCTACAAAAAACAAAATCAAACAGAATGAGAGAAAGAAGAAAGAAAACTCTGAGACTCAACCTGAAAACTGCGGATTCAGGTAGAGTCTCGGGGGCTATTAACATGGGTATGATTACTTGGATGCTCACTATTCGCTACCCTATATTGGGTAAAAGGCCTACGACCCATAGAGATTCCAGATAAAAGCCCAAGGAAGCAACCGACATAAACTCTTTATTGTATTAAGAAAGAAACCATGAACTGACATTATATTGGTATTGTAATCACGCGTGTATGAAACCTATCCGCATATAGCTTTGAGACCCGGCCTATTATAGGGTGGGAGAAGCCCAAGCGAGGGTACCAAAATCTAGTGGACAACTTGTAATAGAGTGTCTCCCCAATATTCAGGCGACTTTATCTTCATTGTTTTCCCTGACATCCGACGAAATCCCCAGTGTTCTCTTTTCCGCGAAACCCCAAGTCCATCATCATAGGCATTGTTGAGGTTACCCCTCGTCTAGAAGGGAAAGAGGGAGGTGGCTGGAAGCTTTCCTCAAAGCTAGGAAGCCTTTTATTATTTTCTGATGATTTAATTGCCTCTATATGCCTCTTATTATATAGGAGGAAGGGGACCCCAAAACCCTTTGGCTTAGCCATGTGGGACTAACAAAAGGAGAGGAGGGGAGAGGCTTGGCCGGCCGGCCAAGGCCCCCGTGGGCCTCGCGCGGGTGCCCTAGGGCCCAGCCAACCACCTCCTCTCTCTCCCCCCTTTTGGTTTTCCCCTCATGGGCCCTTCCCCTTAGGGAATTGGCCTAGCAGGGAATTTATCCATTTTAATTCATTTTTATTTTATTAAATAAATATAAATCAATATTTAATATCTATTTACATATTATTTAATTTCCGTGGCTACGGAACTCCTTCCATCCCACTCCGGACATCCTCTAGACCTTCTTGGAACCCTTCTGATTTCTCCCTCTCTATTTTCTTTGGTGATTCTGATGATTCCAAAAAGATCTCCGAGCATCATCAAACCCTTAAGTGTGTTACCCTACGGTTCGGGAACACTCCAGACATGGTTGAGACCCCTCTCGAACCAATGATCATCAGCGGGACCTAGAAGGCCATAATGACCCATGTGCATTCCACGAAATCTTTGTCATTAAACCATCAACGCTGTGTCCTATTCCTTTTTCCTCTGCGATACTTGCATTGTTCGAGATCTGATCAATGGCATCACCATGTAGGGTTCCATATCATTACCGACAAATGCTAATTAACTCATTCCAACAAGTGATATCCCCGTGACCTAGTCACACGCTGCGCAGCTTATGGATATAACTTCTCCAAGTGGACCCGAGTATCTTTCCTTCACACGGATGGACAAAACCCGCTCTTGACATATACGCCTCTACTTGTCCCTTTGATGTATCTGAACACACCTTTATGATCGCCGTTTTACCGAGTGACATTTGATGTGAACAAGGCACTCTCAGGTGATAGTGATTAAATACAGTCTCACGGTCTGAGGAACAAGTCACCATGTTCCCTAACTATCGCAACTTGAACTTTGTAACATGATCGTGTTATGATGCTTAGATTGGGTATGTTCATCGTCTCAATCTCCCAATGAGGTGACTCCACTGTCAACTGGCATAAATGCCACATGATCAGGAAACCTTGATCATTGTTGACCAATGAACCGGTGACTAGAGATTCACCAGGAACTCCTGGTTGTGTTTCCCTTCAATACAGTTATAGCATGATATAAAACCTAATTATAAACTTTGTGAATTATGATAATAATCCATATTATCATTTGTCTCTAGGGCATATTTCCAACAAGGACTCTGTAACCTGTCTGGTATGGACATTACCGTGTAACCCTAGGATAGGGTGCCTTTATAAGCCTTTAGGGCAATAGATAACTTCCCATAGCGAACCCTACAATCTTTATAACCCGGCGTATTACTATTATAGTGATTGTAAGTAGGAGTAGGATTCCCCCACCGTCATGGGATCTGAACCTAGAAAGATTGTAAGTACCTGCCAACTCACCGCCTTACTCCACCTCTCTCTCAACCTTATGTGAGGACCCCTCCATGGTGTACTTTACAGCAATACCACGATAGTTGGTTCCCACCATGGGGTAAGAGGCACTTCAAGCTCTACACTAGGCGAGGACTAATCTCTTCACGGGAGTAGGCGGCACCGTCACCATCGGTCGTGTTCTCTTCTCTGACAATCTTACAATCATCCCTCTGAACGAGTTCTGGATCACGACAAAGACGAACCACACCTGCTGCTCCATCATCTCGATCGGGGACATGCACATCTTCAATAGCTAAACCGGCTCGGGATCCAACCCCCAGGAAGCCAGGTAAATGTCAAGGCCCGCACAAACCGCCGCAAGGCTCGACATGATCACAGAAGAATGATCGAGCTTGGACCTCTCTTCGGCCCACCAAAACCGCCCTTGTGCAGGATATAAAGGTGGAAGAACAAAGTGGATCCACTGGACTTAGCCAGGTGTTAAAGAAGTAGTGGTCACACTTCGTCAGTGGTTTTAGCATCTTAGAGCTGTCACGCTACGTGCAAAGGCCGGACGAAAACAAGTGAGTACCTAGCCAGATGGCTTAGGCTAAGAAACTCCATTGAGGGAATCTCCGAGCGGACTGAGGTTTTCTATTTCGTCGAGGACTCGCGAAGGGCACATTACTCCGGCATACGCTAAGGAGCCGGGAGGCCGCTGTAACCCTCATCTTCTACTAGGTGATTGAGATTGTTAACAATTTCGCCACCACTGATATGGTTGAGCCAGGATCTCCCAACGCCGCTACCGACAACAACCACTTTATCGACTATGTCGCTTCAGGTTCTAGTTCTACCTCCGAACCGGCCAGCAATGTTTCTGAGTCAGTCTTAGACATGCTCTATGCTAACATCTGCAATGTGGATTGTGGAAGTGACCCAGTCAATTCAGAAGAATTTGAAGCCACCATGAAGGAACTGGAAGCGGACCTCGATCTCAAGGAACATAGTGAACAACCTCCCACTTCTCATCAGGTCTATGTTTGTTGGAAATATGCCCTAGAGACAAATAGTAGTAAGGACTATTATCATATTTCATATAGTTTATGATTAAGTTTTATATCATGCTATAACTGTATTGAGTGGAAACATCAATACACGTGTGATATACAAACAAACCAGGAGTTCCCAGTGAAACTCTAGTCAGTGGTTCATTGGTCAACAGATGATCATGTTTCCTGATCATGTGGCATTTATGCCAGTTGGAAATGAGGTCATCTCATTCTGAGAATGAGATGATGAACCAATACCCAACCTAAACATCGTGATTCGATCATGTCACGAAGTTCAAGTTACGATGATTAGAAATGGATCCTCGTAGACAATTCCTTAGACCGTGAGGCTATATCAATCACAGTCTCCCGAGAGTGCTTAGATATCATCAAACGCCAGCTGGTAAAACGGTGGTTATAAAGGTGTGTTCAGGTATTCGGAGGAAACTCAAGGGCCCACTCGGAGAGGTTATATCCAATAGCTGCACAGCGTGTGATTAGATCACAGGGAAATCACTTGTCGGAACGAGTCAAGTAGCATTGTTCAGTAACGAGATTGAACATGACATGGTGATGTCATTGATCAGATCTCAGGCAATGCAAGTATCGAGAGACAAAGGGAATAAGACACGACTGTCCCGGTTCAAACGACAAAAGATCTTCGTGGAACGCACAGGGGTCACATGGCCATCCAGGTCCCTCTGTCGATCATTGGTGCGGGAGTGTCCCGACCATGTCTGGAGTGTTCCCGAACCGTGGGGTATCACGCTTAAGGGCTTGATGATGCTTAGAGAGTGTTTATAGGATCGGTAAAATCGCTGAAGAAAAGAAGAGAGAAAACCGGAAGGGTTTCGGTAAGTCTGAAAGATGTCTGGAGTGGAGGTGGAAGGTGTTCCATAGCCACGGAGATTAAATGATATGTGAATGAACGTTAAATATTGATTTAATCATTTATTCATAATTATTTAATAAAGAGAAAATAAATTAAAGGTCAAAAAGGCTTAATGGGCCAATTTCCGGAGGGAGAGGGCCCATTAGCGAAAGGAGAGAGGGAGAGGGACCAAGGGGGCTGGCCGGCTGGGCCTTGCCACCCCCCCTGCGGGGCCCCCTAGGGGCTGGCCGGTGGCCTCCCCACCCCCTCCTCTCCTTTAGTCCCACCCCGGGACTTGAGGGGAGGTAGTACCTCACCTCCCCCTATATATAGTGGGGTATTTGGCCTAGAAAAATACAACCAATAATTAATAAAGGTCTCCCCACTTTTGGGAGGACCTCTAATTGATATTTTCTCTCTCCCACTCTCTCTCGTGACCGTGGTCCCAAGTCTGGACCGCGCGAGCGAGAGACATCTTCATCACGGAGCGCTGTCGCGCTGCAGGATTCGGATCTGGGAGCTCTACTTCCGCAACTGCTGCTGGATCGGGGAAGCGGGAGTCATCGTCAGGCACCGGACGTGTGTAAATCCCCGCGAGGTGTCGCACTTGAGGCACTCAAGTCGTTGGAGCCAGAAGGAGCGCAAGGACTTCATCACGACCTTGAGGTCGGCTTCGGCTCGTCTACATCAACCACGCTCTCCTGAGCGTTGACAACGCTTTTCGGTCTTCAAGGGTAAGTTTGCAAAAAGCCCCTCCCGTTACTGTATTACTAATAGATAGGTCCCGACAGCTTCAGGGGTTCAGGGGCGTAGAGTAAAATTTATTGTTTTTATGCGCGGAACCCCTACAGTGGTATTAGAGATAGATCTATGCGTAGTAATGCTAGTACGGGTATAACACACGAGATGTAGCGTGTGGGCGTTGATCTTTTAGTTGTTACCCTCCCACGGCTACTTGTGTATACCGCAGTAATGCTTGATGAAGCGGCCCCCAACCGACTTTACGCATTCATTCGCTAGACTGGTCCACGCTTGACATATGGCTTGTACCGTATAAAGTGGCTTAGGGGGGTGTCTATCTCTCTCTCTCGCATTAGTTGGTATATCATTTGCAACGGAGGGCCCCGAAAGGGGTGTAGTAGAGACAACTACTTGATCAGCATTGTGCTGAAAGTTCGTAGGTAAGAATGGTTCTTGTGCGAAAGCCCATTCAGCCACGTAAAACATGCAAAGATAAAGTAGAAGCGTCTAACTTTGTTTTGCAGCGGGGCATTGCTTTGTGATATGGTTGTGGCAAAGGTAAAGTAATTACCTTTTGTTACATAGTAGTAGATAGTCACGGTAACGACAAACTACCACGCCGAAATGACACTGGTACCCTAGTGTCTACGACGCCGGAACCCTAGCGCCGGAACCCGGTGAAGACGGATGGAGATCACGATGTGAAGGACCATATCACATAGCATTTACATTCAATGTTATTGTTTGTATGTCTTATTGTGTGCTAGTATTAGATACTCGACGGTAGCCTAATAAGATGATCCCTGTTAAAATTACCAACGATTGTGTTCCCCCTTAGTGTGCACCACCAAGAAAGTTCTTCGGTATAAGGCGATCCAGGGTGACAGGCCTGGGTGTCATACATATCTACGTTCACATACAGTGGGTGTAAGCCATGTTGCACAGCGAATACACTAAGGTTGAGTTGGCGAGCCTAGCACGCTAGAGAAGCGTGGCCTTGGAACACGGATGGTCGAAAGATCGAGCACGAGTCGCATGAATGATGTGACCGACGTTTAGCGTCCACCCTTGAACCCACATTGATGGCCGTGATGATCGGGGAGATGTGGCTGATAGGGGTCGTGTTATCACTAGGAACCCTCACTAGGGATAGGTGTTTCTGAGTCGAGTTATTATTAACTCATTTAATTATAAACTTAGTCTAAATTCCTTTTGCAATTATAAATGTAGATGGCTCACCGTGAAGCTTACTTTGAGATTAAGGATTGGGTAAAGGGTGAGAAACTTAGACTTGATGGATCCAACTTCCCTAGTTGGCTTGTGCGCCTAGATGATCTCCTTACTAGGAATCATGTGGTAGACTATATACGCCGCACGATGGATTTGACTGAGCCAGACTACTATGAGACCCCACAAGAACTGGCAAACCGCTACTATCGCCAAGAGATGTCCACCTACATTCAGATAATAATGCGTTACGGGATGGTGGATGAACTACCATGGGTGATCTTGACCCATATTCGATGGTGGATCAGCTGAGAGCAGAGTTCATAGGCCATCTGCGCATGTGGAAGCACGAGTTGCTTGGAGAGTTCCTTTCCATACAGATGGAGGAGCATACGTGTCTGAAGAGTCACTTGGAGCTCATGCTTGATGCACACACAAGACTGGTTCACTTCGTGGATTACTGGATGGCTGATCCATTTGCGATAGACGTACTGTTTCGGTCATTGCCTTCCAGCTACAAAGGACATCTCCAGAATAGCATCATGAGTGGTTATACGGAAGCATTGGATTTCCATGAGATCATATTACGTTTTCAGAACGTAAAGGTTGAACCAATCGCCGGAGAGGTCATCGATGACCAAGGTATATATTTGATATACAGTTTTATAAATGTTATAATCTTGCAAACACATTGCAGTGTTAAGTATATCTGATACTTGTTCTGTTTTGGTGAAAACAAGTCCTTCTGCATAGAGGTGCTTGCTGGAGAGGAGGTGACGTTGCGTGTTGATGGCGAGCATGATGATGACGGCCGACGACATTCTCCCTCAACATTTATCACTTAGTTTGTGTTTTAGGATGATTATTGTAATCAAGAGAGATTTGAACTTCTTTAGTGTGTCTCACACTTCGTGAGACAGTTATTCATATCAGTTTGTAACAAACAGTTGTTCTACTTTTATGAATGATTTCTATTCATGTTCATATCTTGTTTGATTATGTGTGAATCATCCTTATTGTTTGAACTAATTGATAATGTATGAACATTTGTAAAACACTAAAATGCCTTGTTTAAAAATACCCAACATAATGATATTTCATTAATGAATGAAACCATTGTTTGAATTCAAAGTTATGTGATAATATGTGAAAGTCATTCGATTTCCTATCACATATAAATCATGCCTAAGATTCGGCGAAATAACTTGAACACTGTGTATTACTTGAATACAAAGTGTTTGATGAATTGTTAAAAGTTAATACATATCCGATGTATTGGTTTTAACGAAAATGGTAATTATCATTAAATGATTGTTTAAATGTGTAAAGTAGTTTACCAAAGGAAATATGAATATGGAACTATTTGATTTGATCAAAGTATTTCATCAACAAAAGGGGTATTAATATAAAAGAGAATCTAATTACTATGATTTGATCAATAGTAATGAAGTTCAACTTTATAAGAATGGCATGAAAAAAATTGTGGAATGCAAAGTGTTTTGAAACGTCAAAATACAAAGCATCACAATGTGATATTAGATATCAAAGGGGTTGAATAGAAGACACTAAATAAATCGTTGTAGTGTAGATGTAGAGACCATTAGTTCAAAATAGTTAGTACTCAATTAGAACTAGTGAACCATTTGAATTCGTGAAAGTTTTGGATATAACCAAAACAATAGCAAATAAAGTCCTTGTAGAGTATTCATTGGAAACTTTGAATACGAAACCCATAGCTCAAACCAAAAGGAAAGCAAGATTCGTATTGCTTGGATTTTGGTGCATTCTTGAGAAAGCTCACCTCTGGTGATGTTTCTAAGTTATGGAGCAAATGAAAGATAGTGTAAAACACGACGAGGATTCAAAACCCTGCATCAGAGTGTTCAGAAGCGCAATGGACAACATTCCTGAACGATTCTCTTCACAGAAGGAAAGAATCAATGATTTTGATCATTGTGTTTTTCCCTCCACTATTGTTTTTCACTATATGAAGTAGGATTCAAAATGTAAATCCATATCTTCTATGGAGACATTTGTGAATCACTTGTCATGATTTTTGAAATGTGACATACCTACAAACTACAGAGGAAATGATGGTAAACTAGAATTGTGAGAAATCCTAAAAGCAAAATTCCCTTGAGATTAGAAAGCAGTTCGTTGCTGAATCTCACAAGTAAAAGGGGTTACTTGAATTTTCCCAAATGACTGCAAAGCCATAGTAGGAAAAAAGAGGTGAATGACAAAAGCACAATTTGTCAAGTATTGGACAAGTTCAAATGAATTTGATTCATGGGTGCTAAATGTCTAGTGGATTTAAAACTAGTAATAGTACTGGTATCTCATAATAAATCTCCAAGTTTGATATTTGATCAAAAGATTTTGAAGTTATTCAAAATAGTAAGGAGATATGCAATTTGCATAAAATTGAGTGGGAGCTATGAAAGTCTTCCTAAAACAATATGTGATTGACATATTTTTAAGTGGGAGCAACATAAGTCTCAAATTCAAATATGTAGGAACATATTTTGAGTGGGAGCTTATAGGAGTAATTCTTAAGTAAGTTAAGGATGAAAGCGCAAATACTTATAAATAAAGATTTATAATATGTAGAAGTTGATAATAATCATATTATGGTATTATGTAATATTCCTTAAAGGATTCTGAAAGCTGTTTCAGAATAGAAGTTAATCAAGGAACTAGTCCTTGATGACTAAAATTAGGAATAGCATTAAGTTTAACATCAATGGTTGAAAGAAAGAAATGGATGATCATCATCCACTATGTTGAGACATAGGTTCTATCTTAGTAAACCATGATGATAACTTAGCATAATATGTGATCCAAATAAGGAACGTTTGAAAGTGATTAAGTTCGAATCACAGAACGTGGAGCTAAGTTTGTCCGTAGTGTCTATTATAGAACTGTGAACATATTTTCAAAATCCATAAAGGATGACATATCTTAAAGCATAAAGAGTTATGTTATAAGGGAATATGTTGGAAACTCCTGTAGATACCAATTAAAGTCAAGTAGGAAGCGAGGTGAACAGAGCATCGAAATTTGCACAGAGTGCATGAGTGTTTCGATGAATACATTTATAATAATAGATAAGGGTACCATCTAAAGTGTTGTATAATGTTATGGCGGGGCTAATTCACTTTTAACGTAGAATGATGTGTCTCAGGCACAATGCCCATGAGAAAGCCCTCGAGGTTGATCTAACGTCACTGTAGGCTCCTGGAATCAGGCCTCGTTTTGCTGCCATAGCGACGATGCATACACACAGATGCTGTCATGTGATGATAGAATATTAATGTCAATCAAAGTGAAATTAGTAAGTTGCAAAGGATCTGGGACTGTAAAGTACAGACCCAAGACTCAACCTCTTCCATGAGCAAGCATGTTCTAGGTACCGGATATATGGTACCAATAATTAAGAAGAAATGCAGCTAGTGTATTTGTACTCTAGTGCAAGTGGAAGACTGTTGGAAATATGACCTAGAGACAAATAGTAGTAAGGACTATTATCATATTTCATATAGTTTATGATTAAGTTTTATATCATGCTATAACTGTATTGAGTGGAAACATCAATACACGTGTGATATACAAACAAACCAGGAGTTCCCAGTGAAACTCTAGTCACTGGTTCATTGGTCAACAGATGATCATGTTTCCTGATCATGTGGCATTTATGCTAGTTGGAAATGATGTCATCTCATTCTGAGAATGAGATGATGAACCAATACCCAACCTAAACATCGTGATTCGATCATGTCACGAAGTTCAAGTTACGATGATTAGAAATGGATCCTCGTAGACAATTCCTTAGACCGTGAGGCTATATCAATCACAGTCTCCCGAGAGTGCTTAGATATCATCAAACGCCATCTGGTAAAACGGTGGTTATAAAGGTGTGTTCAGGTATTCGGAGGAAACTCAAGGGCCCACTCGGAGAGGTTATATCCAATAGCTGCACAGCGTGTGATTAGATCATAGGGAAATCACTTGTCGGAACGAGTCAAGTAGCATTGTTCAGTAACGAGATTGAACATGACATGGTGATGTCATTGATCAGATCTCGGGCAATGCAAGTATCGAGAGACAAAGGGAATAAGACACGACTGTCCCGGTTCAAACAACGAAAGATCTTCGTGGAACGCACAGGGGTCACATGGCCATCCAGGTCCCTCTGTCGATCATTAGTGCGGGAGTGTCCCGACCATGTCTGGAGTGTTCCCGAACCGTGGGGTATCACGCTTAAGGGCTTGATGATGCTTAGAGAGTGTTTATAGGATCGATAGAATCGCTGAAGAAAAGAAGAGAGAAAACCGGAAGGGTTTCGGTAAGTCTGGAAGATGTCTGGAGTGGAGGTGGAAGGTGTTCCATAGCCACGGAGATTAAATGATATGTGAATGAACGTTAAATATTGATTTAATCATTTATTCATAATTATTTAATAAAGAGAAAATAAATTAAAGGTCAAAAAGGCTTAATGGGCCAATTTCCGGAGGGAGAGGGCCCATTAGCGAAAGGAGAGAGGGAGAGGGACCAAGGGGGCTGGCCGGCTGGGCCTTGCCACCCCCCCTGCGGGGCCCACTAGGGGCTGGCCGGCGGCCACCCCACCCCCTCCTCTCCTTTAGTCCCACCCCGGGACTTGAGGGGAGGTAGTACCTCACCTCCCCCTATATATAGTGGGGTATTTGGCCTAGAAAAATACAACCAATAATTAATAAAGGTCTCCCCACTTTTGGGAGGACCTCTAATTGATATTTTCTCTCTCCCACTCTCTCTCGTGACCGTGGTCCCAAGTCTGGACCGCGTGAGCGAGAGACATCTTCATCACGGAGCGCTGTCGCGCTGTAGGATTCGGATCTGGGAGCTCTACTTCCGCAACTGCTGCTGGATCGGGGAAGCGGGAGTCATCGTCAGGCACCGGACGTGTGTAACTCCCCGCGAGGTGTCGCACTTGAGGCACTCAAGTCGTTGGAGCCAGAAGGAGCGCAAGGACTTCATCACGACCTTGAGGTCGGCTTCGGCTCGTCTACATCAACCACGCTCTCCTGAGCGTTGACAACGCTTTTCGGTCTTCAAGGGTAAGTTCGCAAAAAGCCCCTCCCGTTACTGTATTACTAATACATAGGTCCTGGCAGCTTCAGGGGTTCAGGGGCGTAGAGTAAAATTTATTGTTTTTATGCGCAGAACCCCTACAATATTGCCATTGAGAATGTGGTGAAAAAGACGCGGGAGAAGATGCCGTTCCACCAGCATCAGAAGATGCCGGGAGGGCTACGACCGCAGGTAAGGAAGCTGCAGATCCTACTGATACAGCCAAGGCCATGTCCTGCCAGCTTTACCTTAGCAGCAAGCGCAGGAACTAGACGTTGGACCAGTGGCACTAATCAGTAAAGCAGGCATCCTCCTCCGCCACCGCCATCAACTTCGAAGGCGGGCGACCCCTTTGTTACTCCTGCTGACAAAAGGTTATCTACGGACGAGGTCTCACAGAGCCCTTAACTTTGGATTATATCCGGAATGTCACTAAGCTTGACGAGAAGCACAAAGAGGTCCTTGCAGAAGCCAAGTACATCACGGAGCAGAGCGCTAAGGTCAATAGAGATCTCGCAAGGGCGAAGGACACCCTCAAGGCGGAAAAAGCAATGGAAATAGAGTACAAGAAGCTAGCACTCTACCTTCTTGGGAATGCGACTTCTCTCGAGGAGGTATATACACTTTTAGTCCCACATCTTGCACCATGGGAACAATTTTAGTCCCACATCTTACAAAGTTAGCAAGCATAGTCCAACAACTTGTATCCTCAGAGCACCTTAGTCCAATTTGATCAAATTTCAGCAAGTTTAATAAATTTATCCACCTATAACGTCATAGTTTTTTAAAAACGACCACTATGTATTTCTCTTTGACATTTGTGCCCTTGGTACGGACTGACGGGCCAACCAATCATTAGAGGTACAAATAAAATAGTTAAACTCCAATTGCCGAAGGGAATTGAACTTAGTACCTCTGGGTTGCTGTACAGAGGGACAAGCCACTAAGCCAACAGATTCAATTATTCCATGTGAGGACGTAATTCTCTTATATAAGACTAGAGCACACATGCACGTAAAAAATGCAATTCACGTATCAAAAACACCTTCAAAAAATATGTACATATGAGCAATGATGTAAGCATTTTCGTTGTGCAAAATTTCAACCACGATTTATATTTGGGCTAAAAAATTTGACAGGATATGAAGGTACACAATTTGCAAACCAGATCTCTAATTTTGTCTTTTTTAGTCCAGAACACAAATTATTTTGGATTGAAATAATTTACATTTTTTTAGATTTTTTCACAACTTTAGAACACGTATTTTTTGATACCTAACTATTTTTTATGTGCTTCATGTCGGTGTACGTACGTGTAGCCGAGCTAGGGCACATCGGTCTGAACATAATATAAAAGAAACGGGCGCTCTTCAAATTCATACAATTTTGCATAATGAATACAAATCGGTCCGGGTTGAAATTTGCACAATAAAAATACTTACATCATTGCTCATACGTACATATTTTATTAAGGTGTTTTTGATACGGTTGAATTGCATCTTTACGTGCGTATGTACTCTCAGTCTTATATAATATAATTACGTTCATAGATAGAATAATAGAATCTGTTGTTGTAGTGGCATGTGTCTCTAGGCCTCATCCTTGAGGTCTTGAATTCAATTCTTGTGTGCAATAAGAGTTTTAACTATTTTATTTGTACCTCTAATGACAGGTGGGTCCGTCAGTCCGTGCGAAGGTCACAAATGTCGGAGAGAAATACATAGGGGTCTTTTTTAAAAACTGCGACGACATAGATGGATAAATTTAGTTAAACTTGCTGAAATTTGATCAAATTGAACTAAAGTGTTCTCAGGATACAAGTTGTGGGACTGGGTTTGCTCACTTTGCAAGATGTAGGACTAAAACGCGTCCATGATGCAAGATGTGGGACTAAAAGCCTCAAGGCGGAAAAAGCAATGGAAATAGAGTACAGGAAGCTAGCACTCTACCTTCGACTTCTCTCGAGCGTATGATAATAGATTCGGTGGCGAGGAATAACCGGTTGATTCCATAATAGCAAAGCAAGACAGAGCCCGGGTAAGTGGCTAAGTGCACCCAGGCCGGCCTTGTGCCCGCCGTTGATTCCTCAAAAAAAAAGTGGCTAAGTGCATTGTCCTCAATAAACTTTCGAGGCAAGAATTCAGAGAAGTCCTTGACATTATGTATTAAGGGGATATGAAACTATGTTGCATGTGTATTTTAAATTATTTGTTATCATACAAGTTCAGATCAATAATCATGTTTTACACGGAAAACTTTTATGTACGCGTGCTGCACTAATCTATTTATTGACATGATTATAAAAGAATTAAATCACAAGATGCGTTTTTGTCTTTGAGTCAGAGATTTCTGAACATGGGAAATTCATTTATGTGATGTTGTTCAGAAGTCAAGAAGGTCATGCAACCCTGTTTGCCCCTCGTACCTTTTGTGCTCTATCATCCAATTTCTCCAGATCATCATAGGAACAATCTGAGAAAGTCACTACTCGTCAGAAGGGGATGAGAAGATCTTCATTTTCTGAACTTTCAAAACATGACAGATTAAAGTGATTAAACCACACTTTGCACCACAAGCACAACCTAAATGGAGAGCTCAACTAGCATTGTACCCTGGTTACCTGGTATAATAAGGCGGTGTCCCCATGTCGCAATTCACCAAAACTTAATACAGTATGTAATATGCTCCATCCGTTTCATAATATAGATGTTTTAACTTTGTAAAAGGAATGTATCCAGATCTATTTTAGTGTGTAGGTTCGGAGTGAATCTATACATTAAAAAAAGTTTAGATACACTCCTTTCATAAAGATAAAACATCTGATATTATGAAACGGCAGAAACATTTCTCTAGTTGGACCATCTGGTCTAATATTATTTTTTGTGGGTAATCTTAATTTTTTGTGGGTATTTTTTAAAAAATTTTAATTGATGTGTGATTTTTTTTAAGGAAGGACCACTGTGAATCTGAACATGAAGACACTAGATTTAGCAAAACGATTCCATTTGGATGGGTTCTCGATAGAATGTCTCCTGTGAAAAAATTACTCCCTCCGATTTATATTAATATTTTTAGATTTGTTTAGATTCTGATGTATCATTGTTTTGTATGGGACGGAGTAGTGAAATCGCCATTTCACCGTGCAAATGCCAAGGGAACACGCTGGACATCAGGAGTTCATTGTCCATGGACGGGAGCGTGCCCGATAAGGGATGGTTTGGAGATTATGTGGGTTCTGCAGAGTCTAGGAGGAATACGAAGGTGCCGAGGAAAGGAAATCATGGAGAAGACGGACTGATCGAGTCCGAAAACACCACGATGAACAAAAAGCGATCTGATCTTCTTGTCCAACAAGATTCGAAGAGGAATCGATCGGGAGGCAAAATGGATATAAAACCCCTGTTGGGAGGACGGATCTCAAAGCTAGCCAAGGTATTTGACCGTTAACCTACTGTCCACGATCCAGGTACTACGCCTAAACCTTGGTGTGCACCGACGATGTCGCTAATCGGTGGTGGGGATGAGCACGGGGTTCCGGTGAGGAACCTACCCACCCGAAACCATCGCTTGGAGGCGCGATCATGCCGCTGATGGAAACAGGGATCGTCGGCGCAGGGAAGAAGGGTCAGATCATCGTGTTTGAGCAGGGGGAACTGGCAGAGCGCAGAGGCGGTGGGGACGAATGTTGGACCAGAAACACATATGGATGGCGAGGTGGACTTCGATGATGAGGCATGTATGGAGGAGGAACCTGAGGAGGAGGCAACCATGCCAGAAATTTCCCCCTGCTCAAACACGACGATCTGGCCCTTCTTCCCTGCGTCGACAATCCCTGTTTCCATCAACGGCACGATCGCGCCTCCAAGCGATGGCTTCGGGTGGGTAGGTTCCTCACGGGAACCCCCGTGTTCACCCCCACCACCGATTAGCGACATCGTCCGTGCACACCAAGGTTTAGGCGTAGTATCTGGATCGTGGATAGTACGTTGACGGTCGAAGACCTTGGCTAGATTTGAGATCCGTCCTCCCAATGGGGGTTTTATATCCAACTTCCCTCCCGGTCGATTCCTCTTCTTGTTGGACAAGCAGATCAGATCGCTTTTTGTCCATCGTGGTGTTTCCGGACTCGATCAGTCCGTCTTCTCCACGATTTTCTTTCCTCAGCACCTTCGTATTCCTCCTAGACTCTGAAGAACCCACATAATCTCCAAACCATCCCTTATTGGACTGTCCTCTCTCGGGCAAGACGCATTGGGTGGCATGGGATATCATGATGAAACCAAAGAAACTAGGGGGTATGGGTTTTAAAGACATGAGAATGTTTAACCAATCTCAGCTGGCTAGACAAGCATGGCGTCTACTCCAGTTCCCAAACTCCCTATGTGCTCAGATTTTACGAGCAAAATACTACCCCAATGGGAACCTCCTCGACGCGGTGTTTATAGGAAATGGATCCTCCACTTGGCATGCGATCGAATATGGCCTTGAACTGGTTAAGAAGGGGGCAATATGGAGAATTGGCAATGGGGCTAATGTCAGAATATGGCGTGGCTCGTGGATACCACGGAAACACCAATTAACGCCTATATCCCCAAAAGGTAGATGCCGACTTAAGTGGGTCTCGGAGCTTATTACACCGGAGGGCTCATGGAATATGCAGTTATTACAGCGGTGGTTTATGCCTGTCGATATTGAACACATCATTAAGATCAAGATATCGAGAAGAAATGATGAAGACTTCATTGCTTGGAACCCGGATAACAAGGGTTTGTTCTCAGTTAGTAGTGCCTATAAATTAGGTATGGATGAAATTTATAGAGAACAGGACAGAGCTACTACAAGCACTAAACCGGATGGTGCTAATGGTGAGTGGAAACTAATTTGGCACAGTTTGGCTCCCCCTAAAGTGAAAACCTTCGGCTGGAAATTGGCAAAGAATGGTTTGGCCACCAGAGCCAATATGCTTAGAAGGAGGATGGTCCAGAATGATACATGCACAATATGTGGCAGAGAAAGGGAGGATGCATATCATGCTTTAATACATGCACGCATGAGACAACTCTGGCATAAAATGAGTCAGCTATGGGATATTCCAAGCGTAGGAATAATTCACAGAAATGGAGCAGATTGGGTGCTTCCGTTCATTGCAAATCTGACCGAAAATCAGAGGTTTTTGGTCTTGATGATTCTGTGGCGTAATTGGCATGTACATAATAATGAGCTGACGCTCGACAAACAGGCACCTCCAACTGAAACATCATGCCGATTCTTATGCAGCTACGTGGAGACATTAATGTCGCTCAAACAACACCCAAATGCTAATAACGTCAAAGGGAAACACGTGACAAATGCCGGTGCCGAGAAACGGGAGGAGAGGAAGAGCAAGAAGGTATGGATGAAGCCGGCGGAAGGACGAGTGAAGCTGAATGTTGATGGTAGCTTTGCGCAGGAAGATGGACGAGCTGGAGCGGGAATGATCCTTGGAGATAATCAGGGCGAGGTGATCTTTTCAGCGTGTTGATCACTACTAAATTGCTCGTCAGCGTTGGATGCTGAGCTGGCGGCGTGTGAGGAAGGCTTGCGTCTCACCCTGAACTGGTCTGAACATCCAATTGATCTGGAGATGGATTGTTTCGGTTGGTGTATCTATGCTGCGATCGGCCAAGAGAGACAATTCAGAGCTGGTGCATACGGTAATCAACATAAAGCAGCTATTAGGAGAAAGGGAGACGAGGATCATGAAGATAGATAGGAGCCAAAATAAGGGTAGTCATATTATGGCTAGGATAGGGAGATCTACCGGTAGAACTCAGTTCTGGATCAGAAATGTTCCGCAGGAGCTTCGTGATATTGTAACCAATGAATGTAACATTCCTATAAGTTAATGAAATTCTTATTCGCAAAAAAAAAAAAATCGTCCTCGTGGATATATATGTGTTCAAGCGTCAGAAAAGAGTGTCACACACGTACCCATCGACCTGTCGTTCCGCACAATGCACACCCGTCAGAAAAGAGTGTCATTCCGCACAATCACTCCTCAAGGATTCCCCCATCTCAACGCTGAGGCAACACCGGCCACCGCTGATGGCCGCCATGGGAGACTTGAGCTTGGAGAAGGTGCTCGAAGACCCTTTTCTCCTGACCGAGATCCTGGTGAGGATAAGGTCCAGGCGCGCGTTGGCACGGAGCAGGGCGGTGCACCCGAGCTGGAGGACCGCCACCGTCGAACTGGACTTCTTCGGCATGTACCTGCAGCGCCATGTCTCGACGCACATCGGCTTCATCGCGCAGTTCATGAGCGTCCTGGGCCAGTGTACGAGCCGTTTGATGCGTCGCAGGCCGACGAGACGTCCACAGCCCTGAAAGCGCTCATCAACGTTCAGTCGTTGTTGAATGAGCGCGTCGTTGGCTCGCGTGGCGGCTTCGTGCCGACGTCAAGGATGCTTCCTCCGTCTGGATACTTCGTGGGGTTCCCGTGCTGGTTCGGAAGACAAGGGATCGGCGGTAGCGGAGGAGCGACGTGAGAGTAGACGCCGTCGTCGCTCGTCGCACGGGAACCCACGAAGTAGCCAGACGGAGGAAACATCCTTGACGTCAGCACGAAGCTGCCACGCGAGCTGACGACGCGCTCGTTCAACACCGACTGAACGTGGATGAGCGCTTTCAGGGCTGCGGATGGCTCGTCGGCCTGCGACGCGTCAAACAGCTCGTAAGCTGGCCCCAGGATGCTCATGAACTGCACGATGAAGCCGATGTGCGTTGGGACATGGCGTTGCAGGTACATGCTGAGGAAGTCCCCTGTCCTCATGGCCGAGTTCTTCGGGCACATGAGGGAGGCGAGGGCTGGACACGTCGTGATCGAGGACATCGATGCAGCAGCGTACAAGGTCATGCTGCACTTCATCTACACCGACACGGTTCTTGAGCTTGATCGGAACCTGAAGGCCATGAAGACATTGGCTCAACATCTGCTCGCGGCCTCCGACAGGTACGGGCTGGATAGGCTCAAGGTGATCTGTGAGGGCAAGCTTGCTGGTGGCATCAGAGTTGACACCGCGGTGACGACACTGGCTCTGGCTGAGCAGCACAACTGCTCGCTCCTCAAGGCCAAGTTTGCGTTGATTTTATCATCAGCACTCCTGAGATTCTTGATGCGATGGTGGCGACCGACGGGTATAAACATCTAGAGGCAAGCTGCCCTTCGGCACTAACTAGCATTGTCATCTCTATGCGTGGCAGAAGGAATTGAAGTACGATTAGCTGCTGAGTGGCCCAAATAAGTCCATGGATGATGTAGTATGACTTCACTATGCCTAATGGGGACTTATGCGGTTCGGCGCTGCTATACGTACGACAATTTTCGTCCGATACGCGTACCATCCGACGTGGGAGCGAGCCTCACGAGAGGCAACAGGACACGCGTGGTATGGGTCGCGCGGTTTGGGCTGGGGCTTGGACTTGGATCAGTTCAGCTCGTCTCCTGTTCTGGTAAGCCTTGTCCCCTTCGATTTGCTCAGGCGTGCAGCTGCAGGCTCTTCCTCAACTCCTTTGCTCTGCTACTGATTTCACCATGGTGAGCTCCATGAGGCGCTGGTCTCGCCGCCTGGATGCGTAGGCTGAGAGGGGCGTCTGATTGGCTTCACCTGGATCGTGTTGGCGCATAAGAAGAGGGCGAGGAGCGCACAAGGAGAGGGGGACAGTGCGCCAGCAGCCTGGATGCAGGCAGAAGCTGGGGAGAGACGGACTGCTGGTCAACATGTAAGTTGATTTGGAAGCTCGATGCAAACTCCATCAGGCAAAGGTGAATGGCACACTTTTATCATGTATAGGTACTCCCGATGTAGGCTGTAGCATATGGAAAGGGTCTAGTTGGTGTTTCTGCATCAAATTATTTGAGATGCCTTTGCTACAAGATACATTTTGTACTGTAAACTGTAGGAGAATTTCTAAAAGCAGTAAATTCATTCTCGAATCTGACGAGTACTGTGATAATTGTGAGCAAATATGGTGCAGTAGTTAGTGCCTTGAAGAGCACAACAAATATACTGAGCAAATATGAGATTTCACACCATCTTTTAGTCATACGTAGTTTATGCTGAACAATAAAACATAGTGAGATGTAGCATGTTGAAGGATAAAACCATGCGTTACAATAATCTAAATCATGAAGTAATTATAATCTGGACTGTCCAATCCATTCAGAAGTACTGCATAACACGTCTCTTTCATGCATTCATGTTAGCAGCTAGCAGATCCAATTAGCCATTCAGAAGTACTGAAACTGTTGGATAATTAGGCACAATTTCCACGATTAATTTCAGAATATTAAACATGACAATACCAGCTACTCGCACATGTAACTCGAACATACTAGATGTACTAAACAACAAGATGAACAGAAACAGGCAGCAACTAAACATGTACTCGCAGAACATGATTAATAACCAGACAGCAGCACGTCACACGTACCGTTCGATTGCAGTAATCACAACAGTAGTCTTGGGGAAGATTGGTCGAAGCAGACGGCGACGAAGACGACGATAGGCAACACCGCCCGACTTGGATGGAAGACGAACCGTGATGCAGAACTTGAGCAGTCGCGCAGGATGCTTCCCAAAAACCTTATTCGCCCTCTCCCGTACAGGATCGCAAAGGAGAGTGGTTCCGAAGACCTGCTCTCCCGTCCGCCGGTGCACGCCGGCAAGCAGGATCGAGTAGACTACGGTGGCGGCGCAAGCAGAGAGGTTGGCAAATCCTAGATTGGTTTTCTGTGTGTACGTGGTGGAAGCCGCACTGGAGTTTATATAGAGCAGCTCGGGAGTCCCGCATAGGGCACGTCGTGGACCAATCCCACGTTGCGCACGCTCGGGTCGGTTACAGATAGCCCACAATCCGGAAGCGACCTGAATAGGCTAACTGTTGACACGTCTGTCAAAACCGCACAAGTTTTCCCAAGCAGCAAAAATAAAGCTCGGCTCGATTCCCGCAACCCGCAACCCGCGGCGCGCGTCGTGACGAGCGGGCGGGCGGGCAGGCGAGCGGCGGCGTCGTCGTCGGAGGAGCGCGCGTGTAGTTCTCCTCTTCTCACTCACTTTACTAAGTGGTGAACCACTCCACCTTATAAGGTGGTGTAACTCTCCTCCAACTTTCCATGTGGGACTAAACTTTAGCTCCCACTCTACTCATATGTGAGCTGCCACCAAATTGGGCCAAATCACACATGGGCTTCCACACACATGGGCTTTGAGATTTAGGGAAAATCTGAAATCTATATGGACTTATTTATTTAGCCCATTATTTCTAACAATCCCCCACGAGATCTCAAAAATGCCCATTTGAAGATTTGCCAATTCTCGCTACTTGTTTATATATCAATGTTTCAGCAAAGACTGTTAAGTTGAACTTCCGCCTAGAACCTTGAGCTACGTCTATCAGCAACTTGAACAATTGACGAACCTTGAATTGCAAGTTTGGTGCTTTTAGATTTCACACAAACTCATACCTAGTACCTGGCTGCCAGTAGCCTACCCCGCGGGTGTAGCATATGCGTCATACTACTTGGTCTCTTCATGAGTTTACTAGAGATCACCCAAATCTCATAGATTGCGACGTTTAACAATCGGAACTCGTATAGGTGTGTTCTTTCAAGAATGCTCTGTAGGACAGCATCTTTGCTAATCATAGCCAACAGAAACACATTAAGGCATGTTGCCAACCTGCCTTACAGCTTTTGAGAGTTGTACATCTTCACATAGAGAGGGTTGTCTAATACTCTCCTCCGTCACACCACTAGCTTGTTTTTCACAGGTCCTAATTCACGGGATCTCCGATCAAAAAGGTTGGGTTACCACTACTGTGTAACATCCATGGGTCTCAAACCCATCTCTCTCGATGCACTTTCTATCACGTTTCGCGATAGTCCCTTTGTAAAGGGATCTGCCAGGTTTTTGTCAGTTTGAATATACGTAACAGTAATTACTCCGGAGTTTCTCAATTTCCTGACAGACTTCAAACGTCTCTTGACGTGTCTTGATGACTTCGTGTTATCCTTAGAATTGTTCACTTTGACAATAACAGTTTGATTATCACAATTCAAGAGGATGGCCGGTATAGGTTTCTCAACCACCGGCAAGTCCATCAAGAGTTCACGCAGCCATTCTGACTCTACAGTGGTTGTGTCTAAAGCAGCAAGTTCTGCTTCCATAGTCGACCTTGTCAATATGGTTTTTTGCAAGATCTCCATGATACCGCGCCACCTCCAAAGGTAAATACATACCCGCTAGTGGCGTAGAGTTCATCTACATCCGAGATCCAGTTCGCATCACTATATCCTTTGAGCACCGCTAGATGCCCCGAATAGTGTATCCCATAACTCATTGTACCACATAGATAGCGCATGACCCTTTCAAGTGCACACCAATGTTCAGTACCCGGGTTAGACATGAACCTACTCAACTTGCTCATAGCAAAAGAGATGTCGGGTCTTGTCGCGCTAGCTAAGTACATGAGTGAGCCAACGATTTGAGAGTATCTCAATTGTTATTTTGGCTCTTTCTTGTTTTTCCGTAATGTCACACTGGGATCATAAGGTGTTGGGGAAGACTTGCCATCAAAAAAACCGAAACGGCTCAAGATCTTCTCAACATAGTATGATTGCGTCAAAGTAATCCCACTCTCGTGCTTAATCAGCGTGATATTCAGAATAACATCAGCTTCTCCCAGATCTTTCATATCAAAGCTCTTTGACAGAAAGGACTTAACTTCATTTATCACATTCATGTTTGTACCAAAGATAAGGATATCATCCACGTACAAACATAATATAACATCTTCGCCCCCACCATGGCGATAGTAGACGCACTTGTCAGCCTCATTAACAACAAAGCCAACAGAAGTTAATGTTCTGTCAAACTTCTCATGCCATTGCTTAGGTGCTTGCTTCAGGCTATATAAAGATTTTAACAACTTGCACACTTTTCTCTCTTCAACTTTTACCACAAACCCATCAGGCTGATCCATATAGATCTCCTCTTCCAACTCTCCATTAAGGAAAGCTGTCTTAATGTCCATTTGATGAACGATAAGACCATAAGAGGCAGCCAGAGATAGTAGTACTCGAATGGTGGTCAGTCTAGCAACAGGTGAATAGGTGTCAAAGTAATCTTCACCTTCTCTCTGGGTGTAGCCTTTTGCTACAAGCCGAGCCTTGTACTTTTTAATAGTACCATCAGGCCTTAGCTTCTTCTTGAACACCCACTTGCAACCCACAGGCTTACAGCCATGAGGTCGTTCTGATAGTTCCCAAGTTCCATTAGAAAGAATCGAGTCCATCTCATTATGAACAGCTTCTTTCCAATCATCTGCATCAGGAGATGCATATGCCTCTGCAATGGAAGTGGGAGTATCATCCACAAGGTACACAATGAAATCATCTCCAAAGGGTTTTGCAACCCTCTGTCTCTTACTCCGTGTAGGAGCTTCATTGTCATCCTTCTCTAGGACTTCTTCCTCACGTGGTTGCTCAAAATTCTCACTAGATGCACTAGTTTCAGGAAGTATTTCAGAAGAAATTCTAGCAGTGCTATGCATATCTTTCATAGGAAACATATTCTCAAAGAATGTTGCATCACGAGATTCCATTATAGTATCAACATGCATATCTGGAACCTCAGATTTAACTACTAAAAATCTATAGCCTACACTCCGCGGAGCATATCCTAGAAAGATGCAATCCAATGTCTTTGGTCCAAGTTTGCGTTTCTTAGGAATCGGTATGTTGACCTTAGCCAAACACCCCCAAGTGTGCAAGTAAGAAAGTGATGGTTTTCTCCCAGCCCACTCCTCATAAGGGGTTTTATCTTTATTCTTGTTAGGAATTCTATTTAGGACATGACACACTGTCAACAAGGCCTCCCCCCACCATGCCTTAGATAAACCAGCGGTGGCTAACATGGAATTCACCAAGTTAGTCAGCGTGCGGTTTTTCCTCTCGGCAACCCTGTTTGATTGAGGCGAGTAGGGAGGCGTCCTTTCATGAATAATGCCATGTTCCTCACAGAATTCATCGAAGATTTTGGGAAAATATTCACCACCACGATCCGACCTAAGACGTTTGATCTTTCTCTCTAGTTGATTTTCAACTTTGGCTTTATAAATTTTAAAGTAGTCTAAAGCTTCATCTTTTGTGCGCAACAAATAAACATAGCAGTATCTAGTCGCATCATCAATCAAAGTCATGAAATATCTCTTTTCACCTTTTGTCAACACACCATTCATCTCACAAAGATCAGAATGTATGAGCTCTAGAGGTGCCAAGTTTCTCTCCTCGGCTGCCTTGTGAGGCTTTCGAGGTTGCTTTGATTGCACACAACTATGGCACTTGGAACCTTTGGCAATAGTGAAATTCGGAATTAAACTCATATTGGACAACTTGGACATCAAATCAAAATTAATGTGACATAAACGAGAATGCCAAACACTGGTATCATCATTAACACCGCCACAAATATGGTTTACGGACTTATTACAAAAATCTGAAAGTGAAAAGCGGAACAACCCTCCACACTCATATCCTTTACCAATAAATTGTCCATGTCTCGACACAATGACTTTATTAGACTCAAAAACAACCTTAAACCCATCTCTGCATAGAAGAGAGCCGCTAACGAGATTCTTGTTCATGGAAGGGACATGCTGCACATTCTTCAGCTGCACGATCTTTCCCGAAGTGAACTTCAGATCCACCGTGCCAACACCATGAACAGAAGCATGTGACCCATTCCCCATTAGGACGGATGAATCCCGAGCGACCTGATAAGAAGTGAACATAGAGATGTCAGCACACATATGAATATTAGCACCCGTATCAATACACCAACATGGTGATTGAAAAACTGAAAGAATAGTAAATAGATTACCATACCCATCAGCATTGCTAGCAGTCACGACGTTGACAGTCTTCCCCTTTTTCCCTTTACGATTTGCACGTTCTGGGCAGTCCTTGGAAAAGTGTCCGAGCTCTCCACAGGTAAAGCAACCTAGCTCGGCCTTGTTCGGCTTCTTCTTCTCCTTGAAGGTTGTAGTCTTTTTAGTCTTGTTGAAGGAGGGCTTATAGTTCCCTTTGTTCTTGCCAAAGGTCCTCTTCTGCACCATGTTGGCGCTAGACTGACCCTCGCCTCCTTTCTCAGCAGTGTCCTTAGCCCGAGCCTTCTCCTCAACATCAAGAGACGCTATCAGGTTTTCAACCGATATCTCTTGTCTCTTATGCTTGAGAGTTGTGGCAAAATTCCTCCATAAAGAAGGCAACTTTGCAATGATGCACCCAGCCACAAACTTGTCGAGTAAGTTACACTTAAGGATTTCAAGCTCCTTGGCAAAGCACTGTATCTCATGAGCTTGTTCGACTACAGAACGATTATTAACCATCCTGTAATCATGAAAGTTCTCCATGATGTACAGTTCACTGCCAGCATCTGTTACACCGAACTTAGTGTTCAGTGCCTCCCAGAGCTCTTTGCCATCTTTGAAGTGCATGTACACATCAAACAGCTTGTTGTCAAGAACACTCAGAACGCATCCCACAAAGGCAAGATTGGTTTTCTTGAACTTGTTCTGATCTTGTTCAGATATAGTTCCTTCAGGTAAACCCTCACTAGCCTCGAATACTTTCAGATTTTGCAGCCACATAGTGGTCTTATACTTCCACCTCTTAAAGTGAACACCGGTTAAATTTTCTGGCTTCATCGCATCGGCCAAGTGTCCCATGTTTATCTCGGAAAATTGCCTATAATAAGGTTTTTGGATTGTTGGATAATTAGGCACAATTTCCGTGATTAATTTCAGAATATTAAACATGACAATACCAGCTACTCGCACATGTAACTCGAACATACTAGATGTACTAAACAACAAGATGAACAGAAACAGGCAGCAGCTAAACATGTACTCACAGAACATGATTAATAACCAGACAGTAGCACGTCGCACATACCGTTCGATTGCAGTAATCACAGCAGCAGCCTTGGGGAAGATTGGTCGAAGCAGACGGCGGCGAATACGACGATAGGCAACACCGCCCGACTTGGATGGAAGACGAGCCGTGATGCAGAACTTGAGCAGTCGCGCAGGACGCTTCCCAAAAACCTTATTCGCCCTCTCCCGTACAGGATCGCAAAGGCGAGTGGTTCCGGAGACCTGCTCTCCCATCCGCCGGTGCACGCCGGCAAGCAGGATGGAGTAGACTACGGTGGCGACGCAAGCAGAGAGGTTGGCAAACCCTAGATTGGTTTTCTGTGTGTACGTGGTGGAAGCCGCACTGGAGTTTATATAGAGCAGCTCGGGAGTCCCGCATAGGGCACGTCGTGGACCAATCCCACGTTGCGCACGTTCGGGTCGGTTACAAGTAGACTACGGTGGCGGCGCAAGCAGAGAGGTTGGCAAACCCTAGATTGGTTTTCTGTGTGTACGTGGTGGAAGCCGCACTGGAGTTTATATAGAGCAGCTCGGGAGTCCCGCATAGGGCACGTCGTGGACCAATCCCACGTTGCGCACGTTCGGGTCGGTTACAGATAGCCCACGATCTGGGAACGGCCTGAATAGGCTAACTATTGACACGTCTGTCAAAACCGCACAAGTTTTCCCAAGCAGCAAAAATAAAGCTCGGCTCGGCGAGATTCCCGCAACCCGTGGCGCGCGTCATGACGAGGCGGGCGGGCGGGCGGGCGGGCGTGCGTGCGTGCGGCGGCGTCGTCGGAGGAGCGCGCGTGTAGTTCTCCTCTTCTCACTCACTTTATTAAGTGGTGAACCACTCCATCTTATAAGGTGGTGTAACTCTCCTTCAACTTTCCATGTGGGACTAAACTTTAGCTCCCACTCCACTCATATGTGAGCTGCCACCAAATTAGGCCAAATCACACATGGGCGTCCACACACATGGGCTTTGAGATTTAGGGAAAATCTGAAATCTATATGGGCTTATTTATTTAGCTCATTATTTCTAACAGGAACAAGTACCAATGGTTGAGTGCCACACATATATTAGTAATTTAGTATTGCACTGTAATATTACAACTGATGAAAGTAAGTACCTGGAACTCATTTGGAAAGAAATAAGCACCCCCAACCTCATGTCCTTCACAATTAGTACTATCTTGCCCATTTTTTGATTTCCTGCTTCCTTTCTGCTACAAGGTAGTGCTTACACTTTAGCAAGTTATAATAGGAAGAAAGAAGTTTTCCTAAAAAAGACAAGTATACAAAGAAAGTAACTATAAATTTAGGTACCTTTCTCCCTTTTTGATCACTTAGCACCTTTTTTATACTTGTTGCTACCTTCTGCTTCTTTGCTCTCAGTTTGTTCACCTCTTTGCCCTCAGAAATCTGGATTTGCTTGGACTTGTAGGATGATTGTGGTCAAGCATAACAGAAGTAATGGAAACTTTTCTCCACGACGACAGAAATTTATCTTACATGGGCATTGCATCCTTTGTCGACGGATTCAGTTTAAATAAGTTCTTTGATGAGTATTGAGCCTTCCCTTGTCTGCTACAAGCAAGTGTAAAATAGTTAATCTTGTTTTCTTCTCCATGCCTAGTGGTTCTTCTTATTACACCAAATCCCTTCTTTTTGGCATAACCTTTGTAGAACATCATAGCATCATCCTCATTATCGAAAACCATCCCCTTTTTAGGTTCCAACATGTTGATCGGCTCTGCTTGTTGGTCATCCAAACAATCCACATTCTCCTCCAAGATGAAATCATCTTCATTATCTTCGAGGAATACTGTATTTTGTACAGCTACTTCATCCGAAGATAAATTAGACTCCATCACCTACATATAATAGCCAACAAAAATAGAGGTTGTTAAGTGAGGCCAAGGATTTCACATTGAACAGAGTCATCATAGTTATTGTTTTTTTACAGGAACACATTGAAGTGCTACTACTGTCATCTTTGTCATGAACAAGCTACTGAAAAAGAATAGATCTAACACTAGTCCACAGGTTGACAGCGTGAACTCCCAACAATCTGCGGCATCCTATCTCTGAACTTTCCCATAAAAGAAAAATAGATCTTTCTTCAAAAAGGAGAAAAGAAATAGATCTAAACAATGGAAGATACAAACCAGTGATTGCACATACCTCGTTTTGCTTTCCCTTCTGATTAAACTTCTTTTTATTGGCCACAGATCGAAGTTCGTTGCAGATTAATCGTGATTGATTTCCAGATCGGCCAGGGAGGGATGGTGAAGAAGATGGACAGTCAAGTTCTGGAGGGAAGAAGAAGATGCGTGAAAGGGTATGGAGGAAAGAGGTGGAGTGGTGGACAGATTTGATGGGGTTCGGCAATATTACAGGTTTGGGCTTGGGCTGGACTTGGGCATGTGGGGCACGATTAATTAGCAGAGATGTAACTTGCACGAGTTGAAGAAGGATGTATCGTACATGAATCGGACGTGAATTGTCGCGCGTGAAGCAATTTCGTGTGCGGTTATGCCCAACTTTCTATATAGTAGTAGTAGTCTTCTTTGAGCAGCTAGCTAGTGCTTACATTACCCCTTTAAAATTGATGAAAGAGTTTATTGCGTTCTGAATGTATCAAGATGTGGGAACTCATCTCTTTTTGGGCTTGTTTGTCATGGTTGTGCATCTGCCCTTATTTATGCATATGCGGCTGCTCAACTGCCATGCTTCCTTTTAAAACTTTTCACAGTGTGCTTTTGTCTTAGTGGCATGACAGTTTGCAAACTCTCAGAATATTAAATAGGTTGGCAAAATGTTTTGCATATATACTTTAGTCGATCAGAGATCATGTATTATTGGCCTTGCTAAAACATGTACGGTGGATGCCTTCTCTGATTTAGTACGGTGGAGATCATATACTAGTACAACTCATGAATTACTGGTAGTCCGGCACCTGTCTGCATTGGTGATGCCCCTCCTTTCATGAGCAGTTTTTCGTGCTTACTTTTACAAGTGAAAAGACTCAGCGATATGGTTTGAAGAACAATATAGCTTGTCTGCGTACAACCTGGTTCTTGGTAAACTGTTTTGAAAATGTACTAAAGTACTACTTCTGCTCGTCCAACTTTATATACTCCTTGAAACATGCTTTCACCCCACTTTATAAATAAACACATATTGGCGAACCGATACATAGTGAAGGGTAAGTCCTCATACAAGCAAAGTCAGAAAGAAAAAATGACATTCGAGATGGCGGCGAGCCACCCACTCGAAGTCAGAACAATAAAAAGGAGATGTCACGCCTAACGCAAGGCACGCCAAAGTCGAAGAAGCTTGATGCCAAGACGATGACACCACGAGCTACACCCGGATGTAACCTGCACTCCCCACTGACTCCCCTACGAGGGTAACGATGTGATGTGCCACCGCCGCCGAGCCCGCACCGTGCTAGAGTTTTCACCTGGAGCCCAGTCACGGAGGAGATACAAAACACAACGCGCACAAGAGGGTATTGACACCCACAGACGTCACTGCCATTGGCGACAAAGCAGATAGCTTTTGCCCACAAGGAACAACCCAACCCGAGTCAAGGGCCGTGTTGCAAGAACGATGCCTCCAGATCTTGACCAAGGAGTCGCCCACACCCACACCAGGATCACCCGCTGCCAAGCCCCTCGCCATCTGCATGACCTACGGGGTGGCCACCACCGTTGCGATGTCGCTTGCCGGGAGCACCCATCCAGCCTCTCCTTCCAGGGCCGCCAACCTGACATCCGCGGACTCGATCTTGTCACATGAGAGATAACACACCATGTGGCCGGCAAGGCAGATGAGTTAAGCTAGCTCAAGATCCAAGCCCGCTAGTTCGAATCCGTGGAGAAGGGGTGCAATAGAAGGACAACCACCCTCAGAGGAGTCCGTCCTCCACCGTCGCTCTGGCGGTTGCCGAACGGACGCAATAGCGGAGCACACTAGACCTAGTCCCAATTTGGATGATCTTTAAGTGTTTTCTTATGTCATGCAAGTGTGGTTTGTTCATATGCATCTTTCATGTGGATCCAATAAGTAAACAAACTTCTTAAAAAGTATTTTCATAATTAAATAGTGCATCCAATTTCCCTTGAAAGTGAGGAAATTAGTTTAGTGCAAAGGGATTCAAAGATGTGATAACTTGGCTCTTTCTTTCTCTTGTGTGACATCCTCACCATCCTCATACATTTACCCTCAAAGTAAAAATTTCGTATACGACAACTTGGTCTTCATTTTAGAACTATTATTAATGCATAGAATATTCATGCCACTATTACAATTTAACACTTTGAAATTAAAGAAAATACCGCCGTGTATCACGGAAGTAATCGCTCTCGATCATGGTATGGCAACTCCAGCAAACACACTTGAGCCTTGCAAGTGTTTTGTGAGTTGTTTCTCGTTGTAGTAGCACCAGTGACATGGCGAAGATGATGTCCTCATGAGGTTGCCCAGGAGAGGCAACACTTTCCTCGTAAAAAGCAATATGTCTCAAAAGCATGCTGTCATTACCGAGTGAGCTGAGATCCTCCATCTCTCCTGTCACAGGGAGTATGCGCACATCTTGAAGTCTGGAATATAGGATAAGAAACATGGTTGTACGAGCACGATGTGACGGCCATTGTCAACAATAGTGAGGGGGCGGATCCCTCCCGCGGGTCGCATGAATGCAACAATCTTTGGCGAGTCGATCCGGCACTGCTGATCCCAGTGCTCGTTTCATGTTCATGCAGTAGCCAAATGTCGTACCAGGTAGGCATGTAGATCCTTTCTCTGGAGAGAAGACATAGACGTTCACCAAGACCTGTCGAATAGGGCATAAGATCATAGATATTCTTCCTATCAACCGGTGATGGAAGTGGCACCATCTGAAACTTCTCGCTATCTAAGGAGAAGGACACCATCGGTTCCTGCTCGGAGTCGAGCCTAGGCTTAGCTAGCCAGTGCACATGCCCTTGCGCAAAGACACTTGTTTCATATGCATTTACCCAGCCTGGCGGCTTCGCTTGGTCCCCGCCCTCTGCCGGCCTCCAAAGCCCCATCCCGGAGTTGATCACGTAGACCTCGCACCCGGTGAGCCAGCGACGCTTGTCCACATCACAACCACGGTAGTAGATGCGCACCACTTTGTGCTTCTTGGTGCTTGTGTCGTGGCCCAGCGCCAAGCTTGCATAACTGTGGGAAGACTTGGCATCGGCGGCCGTGGCCCTCCCCTCGGGAAGGGCTGCCATTTGGCCCGTGGACAGGTTGAACACGTGGTGCGTCCTTGCAGCGGCAGCTTCGAGGATAACGAGCCTGCGACACTGCTGGGTGACGAGGTGCGGGGCAGCGTTGGCTGCCGCTCTATACGGGGCACGGTCGGTTCCCCTGAACGCGGGGAGTGGGAACGGACAGCGAACGCGGGTGAGGGCACGGGGCACCTCCATGGTCGTTGTGCTAGCAGGGTGGTCCGGCGACCATGTTTGTAACACGGGTTGGCGTCCGTGGCGTGAGCGCCAGTCCGACAGGAGAAGAATCCTGGGGCTGCCTTGGCGGTTGGCAACGCGGAGGTGTAGGTCGATGAAGTCGTCGAAGGCGAGCGTGGCGGCCCAGGCGCGAGAGAGGCAACGGCACCTTAGCACGGACTTGCTCGACAATCGCGCGAAGATGTCCTCCATGACATGGTCCGGGAGCACAGGGCATGGCCCCGCGATCGGATGCCCTAGACGGCCCGCGATCGGAGGCGATCGATCGAAACGAGAACGGACAGATCGATCCATGCCCTAGCTCTGTTTTTTCCCTTAATTTCTTTTTCTGTCTTGGCGTGTTGATCGATTTTTTTTGGAAAGGAGCATATATTAATATTACCAATTATATCCAGCCTCTGCAACAACGCATTGCCCTATCGGCCATACGGATGCACACAGCTAAAAAAGGAGAAAAAATAGAAAAGAATAATACCGCTACAGTGACCTATTCGTTGGAACATCGGTACTATCACCACAAGTCTCAGCATCACAAGTCCAGCTTCTCCGAGAGCGAACGTGTTGATCGGATGACGTGTCCGTTTATGTCTCCTAATGGTGGGCAATGTGCTTATGTTTTTTCTCGCCGATCGAAACTTGCAGCCTAGCTACGTGCGCGCGCTCTCTTCAAACTGTCCGTGTGCGACCGGCCACCGTGCGCTCGGTGCGGCAGTCAAAATCGACGGCTTCAGCACGGCCGCCGCCACTGCCACGGACACCGACGACGACTGCGTCCGGCGGATGCCGAGGTGGAACGTGGGCGGGCACGACTGGGAGATCCGCTGCTACCCGGCGCCCTCGGTGTGCAACATGTGAGTGTCCCTCAAGCTCGCGCTCCTCGCCAAACCCAGCGCCGGCGTTGACGTCGTGAGCGCGATCGAGCCTAACCTGCCGGCTGATCGATCCGGCAGCTCTGGCCGTAGAGCCGTCGGAGGAGACGACCCTGTCGCCTGTCGGCGACCTTTGTGCGCGGCCGAGGCGGCGAGCCGGCGCCGCTCTTGCTGGCGCACAGGCGCGAACTGGAGGTCTCGGGCTACCTGGGGTGACGGCTCGGCCACAGTGGAATGCGCCGTCACGGTGCTCAGGGGACCCACATACATCTGAGGTAGCGGCGGCGCCTATGCCGCCCGGCCTCCAACCTGCACCGGCACTTCAGCGAGCTCCACGATGGGATCGGAGTCGACGTCACGTTTTTCGTCTCTGGCAAACGGGATTCGCCGCCCGCGCACACGGTCGTGCTCGCCGCGAGGTCCCCGCTCCCCGTTGTTCATGGCCCAGTTCTTCTGGGGACGCGAACCAAAGGAAGTGCCCGCGGCGCGTGGAGGTCGAGGCCATGCTGCACTTCATCTACAACAGACATGGCGCCAGAGCTTGAATGGCAGGGCGTCTCCTCGCGGCGGCCGATAGGTACTGGCTGGACAGGCTTAAGGTCATCTGCTCGCGCAAGCTCTCCAGCGATGTTACCATCGAGACGGCGGCGGCGACTCTGGTTCTGGCGTAGCGGTACAAGTGCCCACGGTCCAAAGCTAGGCGCGGTCGAGTTCATCGTCGGGATTCCGGCGGCGGTTCTCAAGGCGGCGGTTCTCAAGGCAGCTCGAGACGATAATTGATGCGGCAGAGATCCAAATGTGGTGAATCCAGTGTCTGTCTGTTTGTGCTTGTGATAGCCATAGTGTGTCATGCATGTCTAGTTAACTGAAGCTCAGATATAGGCAGTCCATATTCGTTAGAGCAGACCCCCCTAATGTTTGCTTGCTGATAGTACGCACAGTACGAGTCCAAACACACAAAGAATAAGCAGTTCTGCTGCACCAACATCATAATTAGTGTGTAAAAGACGACCTGAAATACAGTGATACCCTGTTAGTTGTTATGGAAGTTTGCTTGTGCAAGATTCAGTGATACTCTGTATTCATATATATAGAGGTTTGCTTGGAAGTACAGTGATATATACTACATGAGAGTTCCTCTGCCGATATACATGTAGTTGCTTGCCAAATGAAGCTGATACATTTTCAGTCAGAACGCCAAAGTTTATTCTGAGTGTACAGAGGCAAATCTCAAGTATGTATGATGTGGAAATTGTCAGTTCAAATAGAAACGGCCGCACTTTTCCATATACATATTTTATATCTCCAATTGAACTTTTGAACATCGGGTAAGTCCTAGCTTTTTATTATAATCCATTTCAAGGGAAAAGTCAACGCAAGTTCTCCTCTAAGACAATCCAGATACTAGCAGGGGTAATTCTCTATGCTGGTTACTTGTTATGCTGTCGACGATAAATGATTCCAATACTCCCCATTACAAATTTACGGTGATTAATTGCTAGGACAGGAGATCCTGTATCATGTTTAACAGAAAGTAAACTGGACACACCATGTCATACCTACAGTGATAAGATAAATAAATAATCTCCCGAAAATAAAATTTACCTCCTTGGAGAGCAGAGCACCCTGAGAATGTCCAGACACATAACACAAGCCGATCAAATCTTCCAGCATCTATTTCGCGTGGCTTGCTTGTGTATAAAAGGGCATAACCAAAATTATTAGTATTAACAAGCATGACTGTTTGCCTAATTTCCTGTAGCAGAATTTGAGTTAAGGGAAAATGTGGAAGAAAAGGTAGTAGCTAGAACCAATTACCTAATCAATATGTGAGAGAATAAGTACGGCGAGTCTTGGAAAAGTTACTGCATATACCAACAGGAAGCAGCAAACAAAATAAACTGTGTATGTTAAAAAAAAGAGGTTGAAATAAGGCTCAGCCGCTGCCGGAGAAATTCAGCGACCAATGCCTTCCTTGGTACTTGCAGTGCCAAATGAATCATGAGAAAAAATAGCAGTAAAACCATGTGCAGCAGTCTTCCAAGCTCACTACAAGTCCAGGCAGGCATGGTAAAATCATCAGAACAAGATGCCTGAACTTGTCCTGCATATATACAAAACAGGCAACAGCAAAACAAAATAAACCGTGTATGTTCAGAAATCTGCGGTTCAGAGAAACGCACACACATTAATTGCCCCACAGATCAAATCACCATTGAGCAAACATTGATGATTCTCCAATTCTGAAAAATGGTTCTCAAATAACCCCATTGATTGATCATTCTCTCTGAAAATTGTCTTGCACAACAGGCAGCCAACAGCAAACAAAATAAATACTCCAGCTCCATACAATGTTCAGAAACCTGCGGTTCAGATGAACAGATTCTTGGATCCTGTTTTTGGCCGGAATTAGTTCACCGGAGGGGAGGGGCGGCTGCGAGGTCGGTGCCAAAGAGAACGGCCTTGCTCGGTCCTGCATCAGCATCTACCTTGCGCTTCTTCGTAGGTTGCTCGCCGCCGATAATGTCCACCTCCCATGCGCTAGCCATTGTCTTGGTGGAGTCCGCCCATGTGATCTGCAAAAGCAACAATCTTCCATCTTGAGGCCACAGTCCAGTAGCAAGCAAAGCCGGTGGGACATCAAAAATTTCGCTATTTTTTCACCTCAAGCCCGTGCCATATGGAGTCCTTCACGGCAGTGACAATGCCTGTGACCGGCTGGATGTTGTATTGAGGATCGGTGGCGTGCTGCAACACGTCCTTGCGTAGACGGACTTCCATTCCGGCCTCCCGAACGATTTCCATGGCCCCCTGGACCTCGAGTGATGGAACAACAAATTTTCCAACGCCCTTGTGCGGGTAGTATGTGACAGTGAATTCCTGACCTTGAGCAGACAAGAGCGCGGACTGGGCAATCTCCTCACGAATATCCGGCGGTGGCGCGGCGAGGCGCTGTGCGGCTGCCTGCTCTGTGTTTGCGGCATTTCGGAGCTCGATGAACAGCCGCCCATCGTCAGCGCGCAAGAAGAACACCTTGTCGTTCACTCGGGCGTTCTTGTGGTCGACAAAGGGCCTCCATTGACCCTTGAGGAGGTGGACTTCCCCGTCCCGACCTCTTTTCTTCTCGTGAGTGAAGCTCCATTGCTGGCCCTTGGTGTCGACCATGTCGAGCTGCTGCTGCTCCACGGCCCCGTCGCCAAGCCTGGTGAAGACGCGGTTGTGGATGTGTTTGGGGACGATAAGCGAAGCTTTGTGGTCGCTCAAGTTGTACTTTTTCATGGTATACACGAAGCGCGTAGCTCTTGGGATGGGGAGGACGGCAGGAGCGGCGGCGGCGTCGTGAGCCGGGGTGAGGGAGATGAGCGCGTACGGAGCGTGCGCGGCGGTGACGACCTCAAGGGAGGTGACGGTGCAGAGGATGGAGGGGAGGTGGCCGTCAGCTGGAGCGTCCAGATGCTCCGCCCACTGCTCGTAGTGGCCTTGGGGGAAGTAGTAGACGTTGGAGCCAACCGGCGGCAGGCGGGTTAGGTCGAGCGCGCACGAGATCCACACGTTATGAGATAGCTCCGGTGGCGGGTCGCCGTTGCCGCCGCCGCCGCCGCCGCCTGGGTTGAGCGCCATCGGTTCCGCGAGTTGGTGGTGGTGTTGCGGGGAAAGGGTTGGAAAGGCTGTGGGACTGTGGGAGGAGAGGAGCATCGGGACACAAACCTATTTTATAGGAGCCCAGAAGAGTAGGGCTTGCTGGGCCGGATTATCTGTTTGCTGCCCCGCTTTGTTTGGTCCGTGCTTGGTCGCATTCATGCTTCCATCAATTCCTCATCATTTGTTAACCAAATATATGTTAAAAAACACAAGTCTTTGCAACATCTATCTACTTCCTTTGTCTCAAAATAGGTGTCTTACATTTATTAAAATTAGGATGAACCTATATACTAAATAGTGTCTAGATTCATTCAAATTTTAATATCTATTTTGAGACGGAGGGAGTATTATATATGAAAAAATAATATAAAGGTGTTCTTCGAGGCACCGAATTGATCCACATGAAATTAAAAAAATATACTATGTTGATATGGATATCAAAGATTAAGATTAAAAGAAAAAAATGTTACATAAAACATTAAACACTACTGGAAAATTTATTTTTGTTAGTATCACTGGTGGAAAAATGGCCTCTAGTCCCGGTTCATAAGGGCCATTGGTCCCAGTTCCCGAACCGGGACCAATCACTCGGGACTAATGCTAGTCCCGGTTCGCGCACAAACCGGAACCAATGGGTCTCCACGTGGGTAAGCGCGCGACGAGGGGAGGGGTGGATCATTGGTCCCGGATTGTGGAAAAAACCGGGACCAATGGGTCCCCACGTGGCAGCGCCAGAGACGGGTGGGGGTGGATCATTGGTCCCGGTTCTTGGCACGAACCGGGATCGTTGGTCTCTGTGCCGCGGCAGGGTTTTCTGCCGCGGCAGGATTTTCGGGCTATTTTTCTGCCGCGGCAGGATTTTCGGGCTATTTTTTTGCCGCGGCAGGATTTTTTTTATCAATTTAATGGTACCATATATATACAACAATAATGAAACCACGATATATATATTACACATCATGCATGATCACAAATATATACACCGTCTCATCCGTCTTCTTGGTCGAAACATATTATAATTACAAACGATACTCTCACACGAATTTGATCTAATTTACATCTTCTTTTATACACTTCACCCTTCCAAATGAAGCGGGTAATAGTATTCTTATTTCGGATCTATGACTTGTTCTAACAAGAATCTGGTAATTTCCTCTTGAATTGCTTGCACGCGTTCTTGTGATAGAAGACCGTCCCGCATCCGTTCGATCTAATATAAAGAAGGGGATCAATATATATGAATGAAACTAAACACAATTGGTGGTAATAAAATAAAGTTTTGATTATTGTTTATTGTACTTCAATTTTTTTGATGTTCTGGTCTGCCCCTTCTCTTTGGTCGTCTAGCGAATGAACTCGCAGACATAGTATCCACATAAGTTATTCCCGGCTTCCTGCCTCAAGCACTTTACGAGAACGGAGTTCAATCAAAATAATAATCAAGCATGATAATGGTGGTATTGAAACTAGAATCAAGAGATGCATGGATCTAGCAAGTAGTACTTACAGTCAATGGTTGAAATGTAAGCTCTGGCTTCCAAACACCCCTAGTTTTGGCGGTGAACCGTTTCCAAGCCTTCTGGAGGCATTCCTGCATGTCCGCCCACTTTTCTAATGGTGTGCGTTTCGAGTCCAGGACTTTTACTACTCCGGTGTCAATAGCAATGATTAACAGAATATAGTGGAAGATTGACACACTAACAAAATATAACACGAGTCAATTATACGCTTAACATCGAGTAAGCGAAAATAGAATGTGTACAAGACAGTAACACTCACCCAGCGTTGTAAGGAAATAGTATTTCCCTTCTGTTGCTGAAATACTTCAACGCTTGGAACAAGTTATCCTCTGTCTCTTTGGAATTTGTTTTTAGAGTAACTTCATGAACGAAATTACAGTCAACAAACCCAATGTCATAGATTTGTCCTTTGTTGCATTCTTGAATCTTCATTCTGCATATATAATTAGTATAGTGATTAGTAAGATTATACAAGCAACGAATGAGCTGAGCTAGAAAGACTTAATTGCAGAAATTAATAATACTTACAAACAATAGGCACTGACGATAGCTTTGTCGAGGGCGTCTTGTTGGTAAAACTGAAATAATTCTGGAAATTCAATCAGTATGAAGCCATCTCCATGACCGTAATGGTGGTGTTTATATGCAGCATAGATCCAGTTTTTGGAATCAACACAGGCTTGGATGTACCAGTTATGCAATCTTCGTATTTTTGTTGGTAGATCTTTGACTAACTTAGGTTTGACGAGAGGAGCCCCGTACTGGTACACGTATGCTGTTTCTTGGTACCCCTCGAAGTCATGCATACGGCTCATGTACTCAGTAATAGACAGTCCATATAATTGGGCATTTTCTCCGTACAGTCGAACAAACTCCGGATCAATGTTCGGATCATGCCGCTCCTGGATCATCCACTCATTGGTATTGTATACTTTGAGCGGTTCGATCGGTTGATTTTTCTGTTGTCCGAGCTGGACAACTTTTTTTCCGACTCTCCGCTCTTTTGCCTCAACCGACTTGGTAATAGAGCGATTATAGTCTGATGTGAGCGCTATGGGTTGGTGAAGCTGAATCTTAAGCGCGACTGCTTTGGCTTTATCTTCTGCGGTGACCGGAAAGCCCAAGCTTGGCAACCGCTTCGTGGACGGGCGCCTAGTGCACCCGGATCGCCGCAATCAAGAAGGGCGGGAGATGTTCTGGTCCGTCCCTGGACGGACCATCTACACCGCCATCGAGGCTGCTAGGCGCGCAGAGGAGCTCCGTCTCCCGAACAACGCCGTAATCGTGGAGATTTCGTCTGACGACGACGAGGAAGCCGGTGGCTCGGAGGACGGCGGCAACGGAAATGTTGTCGACTAGGAATTTGTAAAGTCGCATCTTTGTATGGAAAAAATTGTGGTCGAATAATAAAATGTCTCAGTTTAGACCTTTGTCTCGATTAATTGGTGAAAGATTTTTTCAAAAATAGTGATCAATTCAATTTTTACCTCGAATTAATTTCTGCCCCGAATTAATTTACATTAATTGTCCTGGACTGCTGACCGTCGCGGGGTTTTTGTTCCCGGTTCGTGGCATGAACCGGGACCAATGCCCTGTAGAGCGCCACGTGTGCGTCGCGGGGCATTGGTCCCGGTTCGTGCCACCAACCGGGACCCATGCTTACAGATGAACCGAGACCAATGCCCAGGCGGCATGAACCGGGACCGGTGCCTGGCATTGATCCCGATTATGGAAACGAACCGGGACCAATGGAATTTGGGCGCTGGACCAAAGGCCCTCTTTCTACCAGTGTATATGGATCTTTGCCGAGTGTTTTTTTTCCGGAACAGCATAGCACTCAGTAAACAAAAGTACACAACAAAGTATGGGAACACACACGACAAAGATTATGAACACGATAAATTACGAAAATTGCACACGTCAAATATCCATACAAGAAAAGGTTTAGAAAATGCACGCGACGAAGAAAAGCACACGACAAAGATCAGAAAATGCACATGGCAAAAAACCGAGGGCACGTGGGCTCAACCCACGCGTCTAGGCAACATGCCGGAATGAATCTTTGTTGAGTGCCCTCTAGCAGACACTCAGGCAGGACCGGGGGCTGAGTGGGGCCCGAATCTTTGCCGTGTGCATGCATACACGACAAAGGTGCCATGCAAATCTTTTCCGTGTGCATTGCACACGGTAAAGAATTTCCATCCATATTTTCATTTCTTATTTTTTCCGCCATTTGTTTTCGCAATTTTTTCCTACCACTATTTTCGCGTTTTTTGCACCTATATAAAATGAGTGTTATTCAACCATTGAACTCATCATAGACTCACTAACTAGCTAGCTTTAAATGGTGTTCTCTTTCCAAGTCGTGGTGACCTTGTGACCTTGCGAAATCGTCTGTGTATCTTTGATGAAACGACACCTTGTGACCTAAAAATGATATTTTCCCAAAATAAGGAGTATACTATAGAGCAGTTGCAGTTCAAATTTCACCTGATTCCTGCTGAATCGACACGAAACCATGTAAAATCTTTGAAAATCCCTAAAATACTGCAAGGTCAATAGGTTTGTGAAACAGGGTGTTGAAGTGGTCTATTATTTTGTAGACATGGGTGGTACCAAGCGCAATCCATGGGCGGAACTGCTTAAAAAACCATTCATGCATTAAAAAATTGAAAATGCATTTTTATAAAAGAGTATGAAAACTCCGAAAGGCAATGCTGCGGGGAATGCTAAGAGGCACGTGTGTGTGCAATATGGACTCGTTCCAACAAACTATGTTATGGTTTAGGCCGTGACCTAGGTCACTTGATTTGAAAGGCATGCAACCTGGTTCGTGGTAGCTTATTTTGTGTAGGTTTTTTCACAAAATTATCCGTACTTCATGTCTCGTAGTTGTCTCGCAAATAGGTCACATAAAATGATAGTGCATGCTGGTTTTCCATTAATTTTACTTCTTTTAAATTAGTTGTGCCATTTCCAAGCCCGGATCGAAGCAGTGGGCGGGACCCTTATTTGTCTAGGGGTATATCTGGCGGAACCATCAGCGTATCTGTGATGAAATGACAGCCAGTGAACCACTGTTGTGTGCCTCAATTGCATTGTCGCCACCGAGGAGCTGTAGGGGTTGCGCGCTGCGCGCACAGACTAGCCTCGCCACATGCTCGGACATCATCCTTTTTTAATTTAGACATTAGTCTTTGCCGGGTGCCACTCTCGGTGAAGCTTACAAATTTCAAAAGTTTGCCGTGAATTTGGCATCACACACGATAAAGCTACCTGCTATGTGGCGTCTCCGTTAGCTTGCTCGGCCGTGAAACACCTTTTTTTACCGTGTATATAGAATTGCACACGGCAAAGATTTTTGCCGGGTTCCGGCAAAAATGCACACGGCAAAGAATCTTTGCGTTTTTTTTTTGCCGTGTTGGGCAAAGACCTAAATTGGCCTTTTGCTGAGTATATGTGCCACTCGGCAAAAATGACGTTTCCTTAGTGAAACGCATATACATGAATGTATGCGTAAGTTAAAAGGAAACTAAATTCTGCATATTACGGAAATAAAAGTTAAATGGGCCACGATTTAAATAGAGATTGTTAGTCACTTAACATGATTTGCAAACATTATGATCCATGTGGCCATTTATTTTGCATGTCACAAGATTTGCTATAGTATATATTTTTCCGTGAACGATTCATTGATAGAAAAAAAAGTTCTTTTTACAAGCCTAAGAAACAACCACCATCATAACAAGACAACGACCACTAGTAGAAAATGGGCCTTTGGTTCGGGCCACTAGTCCCAGCCGTGGCTGGCGCCGGGACTAATGGTCCGAACCAGACGGCCCGAGGAGGCCGAGGCACTTTGTCCCGGTCCGTAAGGAACCATTAGTCCCGGTTTGAGATACAAACCGGGACAAATGGGTCTGGGCCAGTGCGCGTGCTCCTGGCAGAACCTTTAGTCCCGGTTTGTATCTCAAACCGGGACTAATGGCTTGACCCTATATATATGCATCCAGCCCTCCACTCTCTCCTGTTTTTTCCTATGTGAGAGGTGGGTATAACTTTGTGCTAACTTTTTTTCTTCATATGCACTAGAGGTGTTCGGTGAAATGCCTGTTAGAGCGATGCCACTTGAGTTCACACAAGACAAAATATGATATGAGGTGCCAGAGCGACACTTAAGATTTCTCCTCTTTGTTTTGAAGTGTCCTAAAAGGTTAGCAACTATTTTCTCGTTTTGACTGCGCGCTACTAATTTAAGCATCGTGATTGCGTTTGATATATATGCATGGTTGTATGATGCAGATGAGCCACCCATGGATGTACGGTGACCGACGCCCTGACGCTTACAGAGAAGGCGTGCATTCTTTTTGCCTTGTGGCCGAGGCGAACAAGCGGCGGGATGGTTTTATGTGTTGTCCATGTGTTGAATGTCGGAATGAGCAGGCTCACACTTCCTCAAGAGTCATTCAGAGCCACCTGCTTCAGTCCGGTTTCATGTCCGGCTATAATGTTTGGACCAAGTACGGAGAAAGAGGGGTTATGATGGAAGACGGCGATGAAGAAGAGAACGATGATGACAACTACCGATCTATGTTCCCTGAATATGATGATACCGCAGTTGAAGATAATGAAGAAGAAGGGGGTGAAGAACGGGAACCAGATGAGCCCATTGATGATTTTGGTCAGGTCATTAGTGATGCAAGGCGAGACTGCGACACAGAAAAGGAGAGGTTGCAGTTCGAGCAGATGTCACAGGACCACAACACATTGCTATATCCAACTTGTGAAGATAGCCAGAAGAAGCTGGGTAGCACACTGGAATTGTTGAAATGGAAGGCAGAGACCGGTATGACTGACTCGGGATTTGAAAAGTTGCTGGTAATAATGAAGAAGCTGCTTCCAAGAAATAACCAATTGCCCTCCAGTACATACGAAGCAAAGAAACTTGTCTGCCCTCTAGGATTAGACGTGCAGAAGATACACGCATGCCCTAATGACTGCATCCTCTACCGCGGTGAGAAGTACGAGAATATGGATAAATGCCTGGTATGCACTGCATTACGGTATAAGATCAGAAAAGATGACCCTGGTGATGTTGAGGGCGAGCAACCCAGGAAGAGGGTTCCTGCCAAGGTGATGTGGTATGCTCCTATAATACCACGGTTGAAACGTTTGTTCAGAAATAAAAAGCATGCCAAGTTGTTGCGATGGCACATGGAAGACCGTAAGAAAGACGGGATGTTGAGGCACCCTGCTGATGGTCGGCAGTGGAGAAAAAACGAGAGAGACTTCCCGGACTTTGCTGGTGACGCAAGGAACTTATGGTTTGGTCTAAGTACCGATGGCATGAATCCTTTTGGGGAGCAGAACTGCAGTCACAACACCTGGCCCGTGACTCTATGTGTCTACAACCTTCCTCCTTGGTTGTGCATGAAGCAAAGTTCATTATGATGCCAGTGCTCATCCAAGGCCTGAAGCAACCCAGCAACGACATTGATGTGTACCTAAGACCATTAGTTGATGAACTTCTACAGTTGTGGGCCAAACCAGGTGTACGTGTGTGGGATGAGCACAAACAGCAGGAATTTGACCTACAAGTGTTGTTATTCGTAACAATCAATGATTGGCCTGCTCTTAGTAACATTTCAGGACAGACGAACAAATGATACAATGCATGCACGCACTGTTTAGATGAGACTGAAAGTATATATCTGGATAAATGTAGAAAGAATGTGTACCCGTACAATCGTCGTTTTCTTCCGCCCAGTCATCCCTTAAAGAAGAAAGGCAAGCATTTTAATGGCAAGGCAGAAACCCGGACGAAGCCTGTCCCCCGTAGTGGTGCTGATGTATTTGGTATGGTCAAGGATTTGGATGTAATCTTTGGAAAGGGTCCTGGAGGACAACCTGTTCTGAAAGACCCCATTACCGGACACGCACCCATGTGGAAGAAGAAATCTATATTTTGGGAGCTACCCTATTGGAAAGTGCATGAGGTCCGCTCTGCAATCGACGTGATGCACCTGACGAAGAATCTTTGCGTGAATATTCTAGGCTTCCTGGGCTTGTATGGGAAGTCAAAAGATACCCCGGCAGCATGGGAGGACCAGCAACATCATAAAGGACGAGACGGCAAGCATCCAGGGCAGTTTCAAGGGCTTGCCAGCTACGCTCTTACCAAAGAAGAGAAGGAAATCTTTTTTGAAGTCCTTTTCAGTATCAAGGTCCCGTCTGGCTTCTCGTCGAATATAAAGGGAATAGTAAATATGAAAGAGAAAAAAATTTAAAACCTAAAGTCTCATGACTGCCATGTGCTTATGACGCAATTGCTTCCGATTGCATTAAGGGGAATTCTACCAGAAAATGTTCGACTAGCCATTGTGAAGGTATGTGCATTCCTCAATGCAATTTCTCAGAAGGTAATTGACCGAGAAAGTCTATCAGGGTTACAGATTAAGTGGTCCAATGTCTGGTTAGCTTCGAGTTGTTGTTCCCGCCATCCTTCTTCAATATTATGACGCACCTCCTAGTTCACCTAGTCGAAGAGATTAGAATTCTCGGTCCTGTGTTTCTACACAATATGTTCCCCTTCGAGAGGTTCATGGGAGTCTTAAAGAAATATGTTCATAACCGTGCTAGGCCAGAAGGAAGCATCTCCAAGGGCTATGGAACAGAGGAGGTCATTGAGTTTTGTGTTGACTTTCTTCCTGACCTTAAGCCGATTGGTGTTCCTGAATCTCAGTATGAGGGGAGGATGACTGGAAAAGTCACACTAGGAAGGAAATCAATGGTATGTAGGGACGGGCATTCTTTCACTCAAGCACACTACACAGTTCTACACAATTCCACCGTGGTGGCTCCGTATATCGAGAAACACAAGAATATTCTACGCTCCGAAAACCCGGGGAAGCTTGAAACCTTGATTAAAGGGGAACACGAGAAGAATTTTGGCAATTGGTTGCAGACACATCTCATGAATAACACCACTGTTGGAGATGAGTTGTACTCGTTGGCCAGGTTACCATCTTCGACTATATGTACTTTCCAAGGGTACGAGATAAATGGGAATACATTTTACACGATCGCCCAAGATAAAAAGAGCACCAACCAAAATAGTGGTGTCCGCTTTGATGCAACAGATGACAATGGGTAGATTAACACATATTATGGGTACATAGAGGAGATATGGGAATTTGACTATGGACCTACTTTTAAGGTCCTTTTGTTTCGGTGCAAATGGGTCAAGCTGACAGGAGGCGGGGTACATGTAGATGAAAAGTACGGCATGACAACAGTGGATCTCAACAATCTTGCGTACATGGATGAACCATTCGTCCTAGCCAACGATGTGGCTCAGGTTTTCTATTTGAAGGACATGTCTACCAAACCGAGAAAAAGGAAAGATAAGCAAAAGAGTACAGAATACGATGAGCCAAAGCGCCACATAGTTCTTTCAGGGAAAAGAAACATCGTGGGAGTGGATGACAAGACAGACATGTCAGAAGATTACAATAAGTTTCATGAAATTCCGCCCTTCAAAGTGAAAACTGAACCAAGCATCCTGTTAAATGATGAAGATTCTCCATGGCTACGGTGCAGAAGAAAACCACAACACTAGATGTTGGTGATGTGTAATAATGTATTAAACCTTTTATTTGAGACATAAATCTATGTAATGTATTAAACCTTTTATTTGAGACATAAATCTATGTAATGTATTAAACCTTTTATTTGAGACATAAAGGTCCCCTTTCATGTAATACATCTTGCTCAATCAAACTAGACGTTGACGACCGGGTTCTGAGCCACGGTTGGTGATCACACAAAGAGAAGGAACCCACAAACACTAAGGATACATAGCACAACTGAAAATTAAGATACATAGCACAACTGAGTAGTGGATCGTGATGGCCATCTGGCGCTCCACACCTAGAGGGACAGGAGGGACCAGCACGCCTCCGGCGCTCAGCATCCAGCCGGTGGGGACGCGGTAGCCCGGTGGGCAGGGGTAGTTCGAGGCGCAAAGCGCCTCCGCCTCCCCGGTGGTTAGAGATACGATGGAAGCCATAGGAAGAGAATGATGAGTCTAGATGTGATATGTAAATGGAGGCCAAGCGTACATATATATACTGAAAAAATGGCGGGAAGACAGAGGTGGGAACCGGTGGAAAGCGCGGGAACGCAGTGGCGCGGGAAACTTTCATCCCGGGTGGGGGCTCAAACCGAGACAAAAGATGGGGGGCCTTATCTGGGGGAGGCTTATCTGGGAGGGCCTTATCTGGGGGGTGGCTAACCTTTAGTACCGGCTGGTGGGTGCAACCGGGACTAAAGGTGGTTTTTGTGTCATCTAACAAAACTGTCGGTGGGATAAGGACGCGTGGGTAACTTTAGTACCGGGTGGGGGCTCAAACCGGGACTAAAGCTGTCGATAGGATAAGGACGCGTGGGTGGACGCACTGCTCGATGAGATAAAGCATGTAGCGCACGACGCCCTGTCGGAGGAAGAAGACAAAGTAGAAGCGGCGCCGTGCCTATAAAAGGAGCATCGATACACCATGGCAAGTGTGGCATCCCGCTAAAACCACTACTAGAAAATCGCGTTGTTTTTGTGCATTGCATCGTCATGACCGCATGCTCATGTCATCATGCCACATTGCATTTGAGCATCGTCATGTCATCATGCATTTGTTTGTCTAAAACTATTTTCGAAATGCCTAGTTTTGTTTTTCTAAATATTCCCGTCTTTATTCAAATTAAAACCCCGGACCTCTGGATTATTTTGGTTTGTCTAAAAACGGATTGCCAAAGCCTCGTTCTAATTAAATAAAATATTTATAATATTTTTAGGAGGCAGCCCGCCAGGCCCGAAAGCCCGCCGGCCACCTCCACGCCCTAAAATAAAACCTAAGCTAATCCCAAACCCTTTTTCTACCAAATACCCTACCCCTAATCCTACCCAGCCCCCTCCACCTCACCCCGGCCACTCACAGCCCACCACCTCACCGCACCCCTCCACCTCATCACTCCCTACCAATCCCCACACACACAACACACACAGCAGCACGCACCCAGCCAAACTCCACCCCTCCACCTCACTCACCAACCCTAGCCCCACCCCTGGCCCACTCTCCACCAGGTCCACCTCCTCCCCTCTTGTCGGCTTCCCTACTCCTGCACGTCCTCCCCCCTCGCATCCCTACCTCCGTCTCTGCCTCCGCCCGCGAGCAAGGTCGCCGCCCGGCCTCCTCCCTCCGGCCTTGCCCCCCGCCGACCCCACCGCGCCGCCGCGGCCCCGTCGCTCGCCGGCCTCCCGCGCGTCCTCGGGCCGCGACCCCGCCGCCGGCCGGACCCCCGAGCCCCCGTCCTCCGTCCACCGCCGTCGGTGCCTCCTCTCCGGCCCCGGACATCCTCGTCCTCTCCCGGTCCTGTGGCCCACCCGTCGAGCTCCTCCCCACCAGCTCCTCCTTGCCAGCTCTACCGCCGGCCGCCTCCTGCTGTGGCTACCTCTGTCAAGGGCACCGCCCTACGCCGCCGCCTCGCGTCGTCGGACCCGAGCTTGCCGCTCCCCTCTTGCTGGTCAACATCCCCGGGCAACGGAGGCTCGGCCTGTCTCGCCTCGACCACCCACCGAGCGCCGCCAGGCCTCGTCGCCCGCTCCTCACCTCGGCCTCGCTGCGGTCTGGCCCACGCGTCTCCCGTGACGTCCCTACTCTGGCCGCCTGTGCCACCTCGTCCTCCTGCGCGTCGGCCGCCCGCGACCTCCCCGAGTGCCGCCTTCCTCTGTGTCCCAGTGTCGTCGAGGTCCCTGCACAGCCTCTGCCCTGCTCTGTTTGCTGTTCTACAGGTCCCCGTCGCGTGTATGTGCATAGTGGGCACCCGAAGACCAACATGTGGTTGGCTTTATTTGCAAACCGTGTCATCGCCAAGTCCAACCTCGGCGTGTCATGTCTGTGTACCGAGCTGCTGCTACGAAGATTTTGTGAAGAACCATGGAACCTCAAGATCTTCACCACAGGAAGTGTTCCGCCAAGATCTGCTCCCCGGAACCGCCATGACCTACTTCATGGATCCCGGAGTCGAGACCCAAACCCGCACCCCGTCGAACCCCAAGACCTTCTTCATGGACCCGAAGACCGATCCGGAGCGCCAAGGCCTTCGACATGGAACCGACAAGACCTCCTTCCTGGAACATCAAGATCTTCCAGCGCTGAGACCCAAGACCGACACCGTCACCCGCGGACTACGACAAGACCGTCCCAACCCGCCAAGTTCGCCTACCCGGACACCGTGCGAGAAGATCTACTTCGCGGATTCCGAAGACTCCCGGACGCCAAGATCGCCCACACGGAACGTGAAGTTCTTCATCCCGACCAGGGCAAATCCGATGCGCCCCCGACGCCAAACCAAGTCCTTCTTCCCGGAACGCCAAGCTCTCCTTTCATTGTCCAAGACCGATCCCGTCGAACCGTTCTCCCCGTCGAACCCTGAGACCGAACCCCCGAACTCCCGGAACCAAGATCTTTCGAACCCAGATGTGTGATCCTAAGCCCCTATTTTTATAATATGACATTATCAACTGTCGCATAATTAATTCTTCATGCATGCATGGCTGTCTGTGGTTTGGGGGCATTATGCCGATTCACCTCATAATTAAATATGGAGTGTTTATGCGGGATATCTTTGTCTTATTCCGGACTCCATTTAAATTGGTGTAGCGAACCGATGCCATGTTTCACCCTGTTAATACAACATTTAATTTGCGTGGTAGATAAATAACTTGAACCGTATAATTATTGTCGGGATCCCGGTTCCGCTTATTATTGCCTAATTTCACTGCATCTAGGCCATGTCATGCATCATATCATAATCATGCCGGATCTTCTGCCGTGGTATTAAATAGTGGATCCGGTGTTTGTTCTAGTGTTTGCTTCTTCGCGGATTAGGCCAGTGAGTTGATGCGAGTCTCGACAAGTTCTCTGGATATGAACCTTCGGCAGTGTTTTCCTAGGAGAGCATCTCTCCCCCTTCTACATATTGTGCATTTATAGTCTTTATTTCCTCCTGTTGATCTATTGCTATCCGTGTCGTGATGCTTTAGTTTTCCGTGCACCAGTTATATCCCGTGCAGCCTCTATATTGCCTTGGACACCTCCTATTATCTGTGTTTGGTAGATAGCTGGCCTTGCGAGTCGTAGTTGCTTACTCAGGTGCGATCTTGTGTTGTCGAGTACCATAGTTGTTGGAAGGCTGGCAAATGTTTATTGGTGGAGATGATCATGACTTTAATTACAACTATTAAAATGCTAGATATAACTAATGTAGAGGCATCGGTGAGCAATAGATGTTATTTGGTTCTTCCACGCTCACCTATGTCCCGTAGGACCCCGAGTACTTGATACCTGTTCCTTGATTTTTCGCACTATCCACATCCGGGAGGCCGTGGACCCCCCTGAGCCAGAGCTTGATTCATTTCTATTTCTTGGGGCCACAACTAGTTTGGGGTTTTATTACTATCCTGTACTTATGCCATGTTACTGCTTTATTTAAGATTGTGCGTGGAGCACCTGTACTGTTTTGGATCGCGCCACGTTTTCGCGGTATCGAGAAGCCTAGTCACATTTTTGGGTTCCCAGTCGTTTATAGCCGTGTCCGTGGTTATGGACGACTTGGAGCACAGTATCTCGATCATAGACAAGCATAACTAAAGTAGTGCTATAAATTTGACTTAATATATCTGACTAGTAACCAGCTTCACTATAATGGAATGGATATTAAAAATGCCAACCACTGCTGGATCTGGGATGTTTGTTATATATGCCTAGTAAGTATTGCAACTCCAAAGGAATGTGATAAAAGTGTCAACAACTGTTGGGTTTGGGATTCCTCAGGACAATTATATCTGACTAGTAAATGTTCCAACTACAACGGAATGTTAACTAAAACTGCCCACTACTTATGCTATCAGGATGACTCATGCTATATATATATCTGATTAGTAATTGCTGCAACTATAATGGAATGAGTAAAATTGCCAACTGTGTGAGTTCCTTGGTCCGACTTCCTCGTTTGGTCTCGAGGGGGAAATACCAGGATGGGTTTGTTTGGTGTTAGCTTCAGGTTGGATCCGAATAGGTCTTTCTTATCCTTCTCTGATAACCGCCAGTTGTATCGAGTCTCTATGGGTTGTTTAGTGCCGCTGCGCTGCCGCTGCGCTGCCGCTTCAGCCCACCATACCTATGTAGGCGAGGGCCGCCGAATTCTAGCCTCGCCATGTATTGGCCTCAGTACTGACGCTCCTCTTTTTCCTTTGCCCTTTTGTCGGCACCCCTTTTGTTTTAGCAGGTTTGAGATCGACGCCGTTAGCAGGGTTACCCTTCCGGCTTGGCCTGGGCAGGGTTATGGATGCCATTGGTTATTCTTCAGGGCTCTTAGCCCCATTTGCATCTTGTCCGTAGTCGGACGCCCTATCGGTTTCAAGGTGATTTGGATCTTTGTATTCTATACCTGTATTCTTGACTCGTGGAGTCGTGTTGTATGTATATCTGTTCTGTGGGTCCCATCGAGGACTGTTGTGTAATGGTATTACTTCGTTTTCCACCCGCACGAAAGTGCCTGGTGGGCGTCCTTGAATCGTTTCTATGCGGGTTTGGCGGAAAGGGCTAAAACTTGCATAGGGCCGATTTGAGGGTGTTACAGCAAGCAACTCAACAAGCCAACATGGATGGAGAGTTTCATCCCCATGGATGGAGGAAAGGGTTGGGAAATATCCCGTGGTGGAACTTCTCGAAGATGCCCTTGGTGCACACGCCCTATGGCATCTTCGGAAGTTCTGCCTCGGAAAATATTTTCCTACTAGCCCGTGAAAGACTCCATCTCCGCCTCCCTGGGGTTGGAGGTATGGTGGAAGCCATGGGATAGAGTGGAGAGAGGCGGCAGATATGAGTCTAGATGTGCTATGGAAACGACCAAGCCAACATGGATGGAGAGTTTCATCCCCATGGATGGAGGAAAGGGTTGGGAAATCTCCCGTGGCGGAACTTCTCGAAGATGCCCTTGGTGCACACGCCCTATGGCATCTTCGGAAGTTCCGCCTCGGAAAATATTTTCCTGCTAGCCCGTGAAATACTCCATCTCCGCCTCCCTGGGGTTAGAGGTATGGTGGAAGCCATGGGATAGAGTGGAGAGAGGCGGCAGATATGAGTCTAAACCCTAAACCCTAAGTCAGAGGAGGGAACCCTAAACCCTAAGTCAGAGGAGGGAACCCTAAACCCTAAACCCTAAACAAAACCCTAAACCCTAAACCTTAAACCAAAACCCCTAAACCCTAAACCAAAAACCCTAAACCCTAAACCAAAAACCCTAAACCCTAAAGGGGCTACGATCCGGAAGAGAACGGGCGGGAAGAAAACGGGCAGAAAAAAATAAGGCGGGGTAGACGATCCGGGGCCCCCGGTCTAGGGTTTCGCCGGAGGAAGACCACCGGAGCGTCGGAATCACATGAAAATGGCAAAATGGTTAATAGTTTGACTACTTAGAATAATTATTTTATAAAACAAAAAATTGATTTGAATCACTTATTCAAAAATATGCAAAATATAATAGTTAATGCATTTTTAAATTCAAAATGGCAAAATGGTTATTAGTTTCACTAGTTAGAATAATTATTTTATAAAACAGAAAATAGATTTGGATTACTTATTCAAATTCAAGAACTTTTCATGTTGAAATTTTTCTCAAATTCATAAGTATGCAAAACTGTAAAATTCAAATGTTTAAAAAATATGCTAATTGAATTTTTTTTAAACAGGCGCGCCCCTGGGGTGAAAATTTTGAAAAAGGGACCTTTAGTCCCGGTGCGTGCTACACACCGGGACTAAAGGTGTGGCGTTGGCGCGCGCCTGTTGGGTTGGGCCGAAAACCCTTTAGTCCCGGTGGGTGGCACGCACCGGGACTAAAGGGGGGGACCTTTAGTCCCGGTCCGTATAACGAACCGGGACTAAAGGGTCTCTAGTCCCGGTGCGTTATACGGACCGGGACTAAAGGGTCTTTAGTCGCGCTGCGTTATACGGACCAAGACTAAAGGTCCCCCACTATACATTTGGCGCGCCCCTTCCTCTCCCCGCGCGCCCCTTCTTCTCTCCACGTAGAGCACCCCCCCCCCCCCACGTGCGAGGATGACCTGACGCCGGCAGGCTGCCCGATTCTCCGGCCGCCACCGCCCCCAACCGCCACCGCCACACCAGCCGCCGTGCGCGCGCCCCCGCTAGATGTACCCCGCGCCCCCTCCCCTTCGCTCCCCCATCCGGCTACGCAACGGCGCGGCGGCGCCGGCACTGTAGGCGTGCAGGCCGGGCCGCCCCCTCCCCTTTGCTCCCCCCGCGCGCGCTGGCCGGCTGGCGCCTGGCTGGCTTGCGGCTTTTTTTTTAGAATTGTAATATTATTACTAGTGTAATATAGGAATTATTACTAGTGTAATATAGGAATTAGTAGTAGTGTATATTAGGAATTATTAGTAGTGTAATATAGGAATTATTATTAGTAGTGTATATTAGTAGTAGTGTATATTAGGAATTATTAGTAGTGTAATATAGGAATTATTATTAGTAGTGTATATTAGTAGAAGTGTATATTAGGAATTATTAGTAGTGTAATATAGGAATTATTATTAGTAGTGTATATTAGTAGTAGTGTATATTAGGAATTATTAGTAGTGTAATATAGGAATTATTATTAGTAGTAGTGTATATTAGGAATTATTAGTAGTGTAATATAGGAATTATTATTAGTAGTGTATATTAGTAGTAGTGTATATTAGGAATTATTAGTAGATTAATATAGGAATTATTATTAGTAGTGTATATTAGTAATAGTGTATATTAGTAGTGTAGTATTAGTAGTGTATATAGGAATTATTATTAGTAGTGTATATTATAGAATTGTAATATTATTAGTAGTGTATATTAGTAGTGTAGTATTAGTAGTGTATATAGGAATTATTATTAGTAGTGTAGCCGGACTTAGGGTTAGGGTGGTAGTGCTCGCGGGCCACCGGACTTAGGGTTAGGATGGTAGTGCTCGCGGGCCCCCGGACTTAGGCTTAATGTGGTAGTGCTCGCGGGCCCCCGGACTTAGGATTAAGGTGGTGGTGCTCGCGGGCAGCCGGACTTAGGGTTAGGGTGGTGGTGCTCGCGGACAGCCGGACTTAGGGTTAGGGTGGTGGTGCTCGCGGACAGCCGGATTTAGGGTTAGGGTGGTGGTGCTCGCGGGCCACCGAACTTAGGGTTAGGGTGGTAGTGCTCGTGGGCCCCCGGACTTAGGCCACCGAACTTAGGGTTAGGGTGGTAGTGCTCGTGGGCCCCCGGACTTAGTATTATTATAGCAAATTGCGTGTTCATATTATTGTTTAGTATTATTTTATGCAACAATATTGAATGAAAAATGTTATTGTGTGCATTTTTTAGAAAACTATGGATCCAATCTAGAGAGACCTAGCACAGGAAGAAATACTCGAGGATATGATCAACAACACCCCCATGTTGATCCACCTGAATCTCCGTCGATTTATCTGAACCCCTCCGGTGAGGGAGAGGAGGTCGACCGAAGTGATCAAGGAGAAGCCGACGGCTCCGGTGGTGGAGAAGCCGACGGCGAGGTATATATATGAAGTCTGGTGATCAGTAGATGCATTAACTGAGTTGTATATATATATAAATTGACGAATGTTTCTTCTCTTAGGCCTCCACATGGAGCAAAAATATTCCAAACGAGGCCCGGCCAAAAAGTTGAACGCATCTACGCGTTATACAATTACGCAGGTATCATCACGGGGTGAACCGGTGGAACCCGAAAAGGCTAAAACTGTATTTAAATAACAATGCGGAGTTATGGTTGGGGATCGCATCCCGATCACCGTTCGAGAGTGGAATAAGACCAAAGGGGCGAAAGATGGTGAATATGTCGCCGACAGGTGCAAAGAGGGTCTTTCGAATGACCTCATGACACATTTCACCCTGTCAGAATGTGAGGATGATGCCGACACAGCTGCATTGAGGAAGAAAGTCAAGCAGTGGACTCTTACGAAGATGGCCGAACTATTCAAGAATTGGAAGAAAGCATTATGGCAAAAGTATCAGAAGACGAAGAAGACTCCTAAATTTGAATGCTATCTAACGAAGCAGTAGGCTAACTGGGATGCATTTGTGAAGTAAAAGGAGTCACAACCTGCTATGGAAATGTCGGAAAAAACAAGAAAAATGCCACGATGAAGAAATATCACCATCACCTAGGGCCAGGTGGCTACGCGGCTGCCATGCCAAAGTGGGATGCTAAAGAGAAAGAGCTGCTTGCTAAAGAGATCACTCCAGAACCAACACGCGAAGAATGGGATCTGAGGGCAAGGAATTGGTTCCTTGGGCATGGGAGGGAGTATGACGAAAGTACAGGTGACCTTATTTGCAGTGACGGGATTACGATACCCCGGGATACATGGCAGAAAGTGGTGAAGGAGATTAAAGCGGGGACAACAAAATTCCGTCCCGATAGAGAGAAAGACTTGCTGACAAAGGTCCTCGGGAATGAAGAACGCGGAGGACGTGTACGAGGCCTTGGCCCTAGTTATACGTGGGAGATGGGGTTTCCCAAAGACAGAGATACTTATAGGAGCCGAGAGAGAGCAAAGAGGCGACGGCAGGAGGAGGAGGGAGACAGGTTCACCGAGTTGCTAGGAACACTTCGAATGCATCAGCAACAGATTGACGAACTTTGCGGAGCAACGCGCCTGCAAGATCCTGTACTCGATATTACCGCCGTCCCATCTCAGCGGAAAAGCAGCGTGGCTGAATCGGAGGTCCCTTTTGACGATGCACGTATGGTAGATGGCGGTCCCGGCTACCCCGTGGATGGAATCAAGGAGCAGGCATCTTGTGAGCTCCATCAGAAGGTGAAGAACCTATCCATCAAGGTGGCGGTCGTGTAGCCTCCCAATTGTCTAACAATTGTAATGCTACTTGGTCTAGTAATATAATGGCTACTTCCTATATATAATTGTGGCATCATAATTATATCATGCTCATGTCATCATGCCACCTTGCATTTGAGCATCATATAAAACCCTGTTTCTTTGGTTCTTCTCTCATATGCATTATTAATTGTATTTGCCTCTTGATATTGTATTTGGTTATTGATATATTGTTTAATGCCCAAGTTGAGTTGGGGGCATATCTTTTATTCCACTCCACCACCTTTCTTTGTCACCACCTTACAATTCCACCACCCTAATTTCACATGGGCTTTATTTATTTTTGGCATTTAATCTAGCTCATGTGGGTTAGTGTGGATCTAATCTCTTTTTCTTTTGCTTGGCCTTATTCCACATTTTTGCTAATGCATGGGATCATGCCATGTTATAATATTATTGTTTTCACAAGAATAAAACATGGCATTAATTATTTTGCATGGGCCATGCAAAGCACTCATCTTTTCTCCTTTGAATTTCTTGGATTTTGGAGTGAACATTTTTCTTTTGTGAGATTCCTTTTCTCTCTCTTACTCCACCCTCCTCATCTTGATCCTAGTATTTTGTTTTGAGCATCAAAACCTCACCTCTCCCATCTCCACCTTATCAACCTCACATGGAAAGGTGCCATGCATGATTCAAATGAGGCCTTTTTCCCATAAATCTTTTTCTTTCTCTTTTTCTTGGTATCTCCTTCACCTCATCTTAGCCTAAATCAAAGCCCTCACTATTTCCTCTTGGTTTGATCTTATAAACAAGTTTTAAAACCTAAACACCTAATTAAACCCTAGCCCTAGTTTTTCCTCTGTTTCTCTCTAAACCTAGTTCTAATCTAAACCCTCACCTTACCTCTCTCCTCTCCCCATGTCAAGGTCCCCTCTCCCTGCCATGCATGTCCTACCCCAACTAACCTCTCCAACCTACCCAAACCCTAACCCGAGCCATCTACTCCCTCCTAACCTAGCTAACCCCAGCCTCCCTCTCTCTTTTCTCTCTCTCTATGCCATGCTGGCCCCAGCTGCACCACCACGCCGTCCCCACCTGGCAGCCTCCACCCTACCCTGCCATGCCCTACCTGCCCAGCCCAAGCATGTGCGAGGAGGAGAAGGGAAAAAGTGGCCGAAGCCACTTTATCTACCCTGATCCCCACGGCTGCCTCTCCTCTCTCCCTCTCGCTTTACCTCCTTCCTCACGCCTCCTGGCATCGCCATGATCCACCCCAGAGCCCTGCCTCTCCCCTCTTTCTTCTTCACCGTCACCAACGCCTCTCGCCGGTCAGCCGCCAGCAACACCGCCGCTCCCTCGTTCCGGCGATCGCGGTTGACGTGGAGGTGGTCGAGGCGCTCGAGGAGGATCTCCTGCTTCGCCTTGGACGCGCCAGCGAGGAGGAGGAGCACTAGAACCGCCAGTACCCTCGTCGCTCTGCCGCAAACCCTAGATCCGGGACGTCTGCAACGTCGCCGCTCCGGAGCTCCTCGCCTCGATCCGAGCCCTCCGTCGAGCCCGCGGTGAGCCCCTGTACCTCCCAGACAACCCCATCTTTGCCGTCGTCTTCTAGCCGTGCCGGACCTTACACCGAACGCCCTCGGTGCATCGTCAGTCGCTGGTGTCTACACGTTTTCCGCGCCGCATAGAGCCTCACCTAGCCGCGTTGCTCCCTCCTGTCAACACCCACGTCCTACCGCACTGGTTGCCGCCACCGAGCGCTATTCCCAGGTCCCTGGTTCGAGTCCCCATTCCACGCCGTGCGCAGATCTGCCGCCAGACAGTGGAGAAGATCCACAGTACCGCGGCCCCCGTTTTGCAAATACCCCCTGCTTCTTTTGCCGCCTCAACCCGCGGTACGCCTAGCCCCACCAGTCAGTCTCCCCTTGCATTTTTACAAAAAGGCACCTGCGTTTTAACCGGCTCAACCCGCGCTCCAGGACGCCCCATCTGTCAGCCGCTGTGGGGTTCGGCCTGTGTCACGTGGGCCCGTAGCCGCTGGCCCGTCTGTCAGTCGCGGAGGCTAAGTACGCCGCGGTGAGAAAAGTTTTTCCGCGCGCGTGTGTCCCCGCCAGCAGCTGGCCCACCCGTCAGCGTCTGTGGCTAGGTCTGTCTGGGTGTAAAATGTTTTCTTCTTTTCTGTTTTTAAATAAACTTTTTCAGTAAATGTTTAAATTCAAATTCAAATCAGATTTTAAATAACTTTTAAAAAAATACAAATCCAAATAATACAAATGATATATGTTTTGGAATCAGAAAAATGTGAGGAATTCAAATATGCCATTCAAAATATTATTTGAACACTTTAAAATTTCGAGATGATTAGAATTACAATAAAATGCCCTTTTCTTAATAAATTAATAACTTTAATTCTATAACTCTAAATTTGGCAAATAATATGTCTAAATCGATCAGCGCGACGAGCCCGTTCTAGCTATGCAGTCCTTTTTCTGAATTGAAGCATGCATCATGTCATTATTAGAAATCTGAACTGTTCATAGCTCTACAGGAGTTGTTTGGGCCATGCGAGTCGTAGAAAAGCACGTGTAGGGTATGTGAGTGTCTGATGGATAACGAGGTACTTAAATAACTTAACCTGAGTAGTAATGGGATAACTAATGAAAGAGGCACCGGTGAGTAATATCTGCTATTTGGTTTTTCATGCTCACTTGTGTCCCGTAGGACCCCGAGTACTTGATTCCTGTTCCTTGACTATTCGCACTATCCACCTCCGGGAGGCCTTATGGACCCTCCTGAGCCAGAGCTTGATTCATTCTTATTCCTTGGGGCCACAATTAGTTTGGGGCTTTATTACTATCCTGTACTTATGCCATGTTACTGTTTTATTAAGATTGTGCGTGGAGCACCTATACTGTTTTGGATCGTGACACGTTTTCGCCGTATCGACAAGCCTAGTCACATTTTTGGGTTCCCAGTCATTTACCGCCGTCCACACAAACCTTGGGTCCGTCTCGAAGCCGGCCAACTTCGTTGCGGGTAGCTTAATGGGCTGCCCCCCCCCCCCCCGAAATATTTCTAAATCCTGTGATCGCTTTGTCGTGAATGCCTCGTTGGGTTTTGATTTGGTTTTTCCGAGGTTGATCGAGTGTGTGTTGCTATTCGTGCACCCCTGCAGGGTAAATCTTTCTGAAAGCTGTGTCCGTGGTTATGGACGACTTGGAGCATAGTTTCTCGATCATAGACAAGTATAACTAAAGTACCGCTTTTAATTTGACTAAGTACTTGACTAGTAAATAGTGCAATACTCATGGAATGGTTAATAAAACTGCCAACGGATGATGGGGGTTGTTCGTCCGCTTCCTCGTTGGTAAGCGAGGAGGAGGATGGATCTGTTAATTATACTGTTATAACTGTTGTTTTAATTCACGGACATCCGTCTATCATTGGTTAGGCGGATGGTTAGCGAGTATCTATAGAATTGTTAGATATTATCTTTTGCTGCAATTGCGTCACCCCAGGTTGTGTCTCCTTTAGTGGCATAAAGACTTGCTGAGTACCCCTAGGGTCTCACACGATAAATTGTTTGATTCAGATGAACAGGTGTACCCGCAAGACGGATACTGGGTGGAGGAGACAGATGATGTTGGCAACGATCATTCGGTGTAGAGATTCCGGGAACGGGGATCCGGGAGATCTGTGGGCGGGATGTGTTTATTTATGTGGCATCTTATGCCGACTTGCTTCTTATCCGTACCCGGATCTTGTTTTCCGCTTCCGCCTGATACTCTGATGTTTGTTGTATGAGGAGCTATCCTAAATTATTATCTCTATCTAGGATATTTGAATCTTGCCGTATGGCATTGCAATATTTCTATTTCTTTTAGATGGAATGGCTCTGAGGACTGTTGTATGTGGCTTGCATACATACTCATTTGTGTATGTAGTTGATCCCTTCGCCTGCCGATTATGCCGCTCGTTCTTGTCCCGATGATCTGAAAGTGGTTAGGACGGCCGAAAGGTCTACCGTGAGTGGCCCTGGGCTCCACCGTACTATTTTAACCACTTTCGCTCATCCAGGCATGTAACTAAGAGCGTAACTCACCGAGGTAGTTACAGGTCGGATGTGCTTTACCTTGTCCACCTGGCGCACGCTGGCATGGCCGTGAGATTCCAGCTGGCTATGCTAAAGTTGGTGTGGATGAAATCGCAATGGGGTGGGACTCAATGGAGCTTGACATCCTTGGACCTGAAGGTGAGAGGACACTCGGAGAAGTACTGGGTGGTATCATTCTATGGGACAAGAACAACATCAAGCTTCCAGGCTGGACGCCAAAGCCAACACCGCCTCCGAGTGGTCGCATGTCACCTTCACCTCCATCACCTCCAAGAAGCCCACCCCATGACTACGACCACCACAGCCCGAGTCCATCTCGATCTCCGCCGCAGCCTCCGATTAGTACTAAACGAAGTAGGAGCCCAAAACGACAAATGTCGCCCCTCCCAAGGGTACCTCATAAGAATCTTCCTATCAGACCTTACGATCGTACTGACGAGGAAACCGACATGATCGTAAAGGCCGAATGTGTTGCACAGCTTCAAAAGAAGAAACCCGAGCCCGCCCCGGTATACACCGAGAAGCAAAAAGCGTATGCACTTTATTTTCTAAACACAAAATCGCAATATGACTTGCACCATAAGCCAGATGACTATCGACGCACACTTCAGAAGGAAGTGAAGAAGAGCAAATCAAGTAGAAGTGCAAGCGGGAGCAAATCATCAAGTCAAAGTGCAACCGGGAAAAGAAAGGATGTCCCCCAGCTTGGGGAACAGGCCAAAAAATCGATCCCACCCCTCAAGGTGGTATCCCATGACATTCCCCAGCAGAATATGGAAGAAGCTGCGAAGCTTGCGACCTCTATGAATGTGACTGTTGAGGAATTGCTAGGTTCCCAGGACGATAAGTTACCCAAGGCTCAGGTAGTCCCTACATATGTCCCAGGGAAGCCTCTGGTCAGCTTTGAGCAGTTCCAACAACTGCCAACACAAATGCGGAGTTTACATAAATGGTACTTGAAAGCCGTAAAGGAGGAGAGAATAATGATCGTGGCGAAAGTCCCACATGACTACTACTTCCGAGAAGAAGAGGTCCATGTTGAGTTTCCAGAACTCTTCCAGTTATACACTTTCGACGCCCTCGACAAAAGTCTCATGAGTTGCTATTGTCTGTAAGTTGTTGAATTCATTGTCTATATATAAGCTGTTCATTTTTTCAGTTGTTCAGTTCATTGCATGTAATTATCCTAATTATATCCTTTTATACTCTATTATTATGCAGAATGAAGATCATGGAATGTAAAAGAAGGTCAATCTTCGGTGTTGGGTTCATTGACCCAGATAAAATACATTGCCAGACGCTAAAGGATAAACCCGAGGACACACAGGAAAACCTTCTAAGGTTTCTAACGGAGCAAAATTTCTGTGACCACATACTGTTTCCTTACAATTTCGCGTGAGTGTCTTACTCTATTGTACACATTCTCTTTTGCTTACTCGATGTTAACTGTAATTGATGAGTTACTGATGTATATATAAACGTGTATAGTTTCCACTAGATTCTCATGGACATTCAACTTGATAAGGGAAGAGTTGAAGTCATGGGCCCTTTAAAGAGACCCCTGGAACAGTTTAGTGACATGCAGGACATGCTCCAGAGGTAATTTTCGCGCTACAGCGGTCTCTTTCGTTGATTTCCTGAGATATCACGTAATAAATAACTCATTCATTTTCTTTACCGGGTAGAGTTTGGAACCAGTTCAAGAGTGCGGTTACGGGTGACTTTAGTGAGAAGCTGACGTTTAAGCCGGTCTCGGTAAGTAGTACGCACATATCTTTACTTCTAGTTTCAATACAATTATGATGCTGGATTATTATTTTGATTGAATTCTATTCTCGTAAAGTGCGCGAGACAGCCACCGAAGACGAATCTATGTGGATTCTATGTTTGCGAGTTCATTCGCACGTTTACCAGTGAGCTGAATGATTATAGAGTCGATGTAAGCAATACATTTATAACATTATTTTTATTACCGTCACTTTTTGTTATCATGATTGATATTCATATTGATCTCCTTTTCTTATATAGTTCGAGAAAATGCGGGATCGGCTCCTACCACAGCAACGCGTAGTAGCAATTGCTGAAGAACTGGCAGGATTCTTGATGAACGAGATGATAGATGACGCCGGAGAATTTAGTGTGAATAGCGCCGATGATCCCCGACCATGTAATTGAATAGACGGGCTCTAGTCCCGATAATTGTGATCTCCATGTGTAACTATCATGTATATATTTGTATGCTCGATCTTAAGTATCTTATGTATGCACGAACATGTACGGTATGTGGTAGCGTAGAAAACTATTTTGAAATGAAAAAAAAGATACAAATTCAATTCTCTGCCGCGGCAGAGAAAGTGTCTAAAATTCTGCCACGGCTGAGAACCATTTGTCCCGGTTCGTAATACGAACCGGGACTAATGGGGGACACCCAGCGCCCGCAGAGACAGCCACGTGGATGCCCATTGGTCCCGGCTGGTAAGAGGGCCGGGACTAATGGGTGGGCCTTTAGTCCCGCCCCTCCAGTCCCGGTTACCAGGACCAGGACTAAAGCCCCTTACGGGCCGGGACTGGAGGCCCGTTTTCCACTAGTGGACTTTAGGAGGTAATACACTAGCTACAACAGACACTTCCAAATTATCCACGGCCTAGAAGCCAACCATAAGCACAGGGGCGCCATAACCCACCAAAGCCCCCGAGGGGAAGGGGAGTCCACTTCTGCAAAGAAGGGCAGAACCGAGCCACCTTGCTTTGGAGAAGTCGAAGACGCTACGGATTGCAGGTCTCGCCTCAATCCGCCAACCGCCAATGGCGACCCTATTGCCGGACCACCCTAAACGCCGGAACCCCTGTCCATCACAACAGATGTCTACCATCGCCGCTGCATCATGGATCCTTCACCAACCGCTACCCATGCTACCCAAGACACCATGCTCGCACGACACTGATGCACATAGGATCTGTCAGATATAGTCATGGCGCGTGTCGTCAGCTCACACTCCAACTCGAGTCCAAATCTCCAAGAACAACACCTCCAAGAAGGTAGTGACATCAACCATGTCGTCGATGTCCGATCCGACTCCACCAGCCAGATCTAGGTTTTCACCCAGAAGATTAGACCACAAGTGAGTGTATCGGGGCTCCTCGACGACGCCACCAAGGAGGAAAACAGCGCCCGAGGGCGTTGCCATCGCCTGCACTGACAAGGTCTTGTGGCCTTAGCCCGGAGCACCACAACCACATGCATGCCACATAACCTCAAACACCTCTGCAAGAACCTAGCACCTCTAGAAGACGGGCTAGCTCAGGACTCGTTTGGCCCACCACCCTGCCACAAAGGCCACCACACACGCTACACATCAAGGTCCGCACGGGATGTCATCGTACGCCTCCCGTCGGAAACCGACCACCCAGGCTCGATTGACCAAGCTGGCCATCATACATCAAGCACGCCTCATGTAGAACCTATGACCTCCGGCCATTCCGACCGCCGCGACACCCGCGAAGTCGACGATGCCTCACCCTCCTCACAACATGGCAACCGAAATGCTACTCAACGACTGTGGCACGACCGGGTACCGGTAGCCGACATGTCGGAGTCAGGCCCGCAGCCACACGGCAGCTGTCCATGGCAGCACCATGCCGACGCCATGGCCCGTGCGCGATCGAACACGGCTCTAGCAGGGGCATAAACGGGCAAGCATCTCGGTTCGCCATTCGGGCGCTCCAAGAGTCCACCTCCACCGTCATCTTTGCCGGAGCCGCGCCGTAGGGCCTGGTTGGGGAAGGAGGGAAGGAGGGAAGAGGAGGAGGTTGCCGGTCTCATCCCGGCGCAGGGCTCTCCCAACCCAAATCGGCCCCAAGGGGCCCAGATTTCGGCCTACATGCCCGTGCAGCCATGGAGGTCACCTGTTCCAACTCTGGATGCCAGCGACGTCACCGTCGCTAGTGCCGTCGGCAGAAAGGAGCAGTGGACAGAGGTGAGCGCGCATCGGATCCGGATCCGGGTGACAGGCACGCGAACGACCACAGCCCACACGGCCCAGATCGAGCTCGGCCAGACCCGCGAGGATTCGACCAGCGCCACCGCACCAGGCTCCTCCGCACCGTCCGTCGACCACCGCCATCCCGGTGTCGTCTCCTTGGCTCTGCCTCGCCGTTCTCCCGTGCTCCGCCGCCATGGAGAGCTCCCGCACCCACAGCCCCTGCTCACCTCGCAGATGAGCTCCCGAGGCGCGCACCCGCTGCCCTCCGTCTTCGATGGGTTGGGCGCCACCACCGTTGCCGGAGTCCGCGGCAGTGGCCAGGGAGGATCGGGAGGGAGAGCTGGTCGCTAGGGTTTGGTTCCGCCCCTAGAGTCGCTCGCGCGGGAGCGACCACCCGGGAGGCTTTCTCCGCTATAGTATATTTTATGGACACGCCTAGCTCTCGATCGCTCGAGAATTTTGTTAGCTCTCGATATATGCAGTTGGTATGTGGGCTTCTTTTAGGCATTGTTGTATTTGAAAGGGCCATGGAGAAAATAGTCAGAGAAGTTCAAAATCAAAACAGCCCAGATTATAAAAAATACAGCACAGATCTATAAAAATACAAGTGCTTCTAACTTGACTTCTACGTGCCAAAAAAAGCTAAAATCAATCGATTGCACATATGTATTTCTAATTGCACACGTGTATGCAATTGCGTATATATATACATGTGCAATTGCATATCCAAAAAAAGTGTACACAAATATATTCTAATTGCATACGCCTATGCAATTACACATATATGTGCGATTGCATATAAAAAAATTATTAGTAGAGGCAAAATACAGAAAATTGCCACCTGTTCAAATTACACATTCATATGCAATTACACATGTATGTACAAAATTGCGTATTAAAAACAATATTTGCATGAGGAAAATGCCATGGAGTTTTAATTTATACACATATATGCAGTTGCACACATGTATGCAATTACACATACACGTGCAATTGCATTGCACACCGGAAATAAAAGCAAAGCCTAGTACGGGTCGAAAAGGATGAGAAAAACATAAATAAGAAAGAGCCTTCACGATCTCAATCACACACAACTGTGTTTTACTCGTCACAATAAGCCCACGAAAACATACAACAAAAACCACACAAAAGAATTTCCTTGTAAAGGAAACAAGCCCAACACAAAATCGAAAACGCAAGGGCGCTTTGTCCCAGCACAACCAGCCGATCGAGCGTTAAACAAATTCTCGGGTAAATTCTCGGTTACCCGAGAATTAGCCAAAGCGATATTTTATTTAGGTGGAAACCGAGTAGCTTCCCCAAAGAAGTGTACATGATTTCAATCAAATAGTCTGTACCATCTACTCAGTACTACTAATTCCTAGAGAGAAAAAACATCCATTTGTATTATACGTGGGTGTAAGATATGCAGCTAGGATTTAACTACAGATTGCAAACATCAAGAACCATGTGGTCATTTATTTTTATTTGACAAGATGTAGGATGATAAGTCTGTACAAGATACTACTAATATCTACAGTCCGTTTTATTAAAGTGAAAACCAAGTCGCGTTACCAAAAAAAATATGAACATGATTTTGATTAATAAAAAACCACTTAAAATAGCCAAATAAATTATATTTGTCGAGAAATGCAAAATGAGAGTGAGATGATCCTCGCTGTTCATTTTGACCAACTGTATTATTTCTTTGTATTCATATCGGCGGAATATCCGTGCGTGGAAGCCCCGTCCGCGACGGTATACATAAGTTGCCACGGTAATTTACGTGCGGGTCCTATCGTTTTACCCGTTTTTATCCTCTGGATTTACATCTACGTTGACAACTCATATCACGCGGCTGAGGTCGTCCCGCACCACGTTGCCTAACTTGGCACATTGGCATCATATCTTCTTCCCTTTGTACTAGACATAGGTGTAAGATATGTAAGTATCTCCATCTAAATAAAAGCCACATAAGTCTCACTAAAACCGTAGAATCATGGCATGGGAAATGCACATGCTATTCTTTAAGTGGAAAATGCTACGTGGCTCTAATGTAATTACGCTATATATATAACACATATTTAAAAACAAATTTAAAATTTTGCACGTATCTTTTTTAACACCAATCTAAATACTTTTATTCATGAACTATATACAATAGATCAGCTACACTAGAGATTTACCGGTGGTTCAAATAACATTGGAAGGACGGACGGTACACCGAACCATTTGTCTTATTCACATCACTAGAGTAAAAATAGCTTCGATTGGCATTATGCATGGGTTCGATGAGTGCAATCATGATGCATATTTGAGCATACAAAATATTCATATTGTCACTCATCTCATGCTTTATCTAACTACAACTGTACCAATTATTCATGATTATTGTTTTTATCTATTTTCATGTGACTTTTGCACAACTATTAGTTTTTATTTGGATTTTATTATTTTTCTTGTGTTTGACATGTGTGTAGGTGTTATGGACAATTATGGATTACGTAAGGCAAGAGGAACTAAGAGAGGGAAATATAGAGAAGCTGCAGGCACCAGACTTAGCCATATAAGGTCTAGAAAAAGTCATATTTTTCCATCATCTCATATTAAATATCTAAGGTCATGGTTGTGTATCTCTCGTCCATACGAATCCAATGATCCAAAGAACACCTCAATCGGAGTTCGTATGAAAAAATGTCACCCAAATTACTAAAAGATTAGAAGTCTCGACGAGCCATGGTACTGGCGGGAACGCCCATACCGTACGCCCGTACCACCCTCCGTTAACACCGAAACATCAAACAGAACCTCCTTTGTAAAGGGGCGAAACGCATATTGGCCACAAATCGTTCTAGAACCGCCTCGCGACCCCCCAGGATGCCTATTTAAAGAGGAGGAACCCTAGTCGCCGAGGGAATCATCCTCCACAACTCCACGGTGGAGCCCTGTCGCCGCCGCCATCTCCATGGCTGCCTTCACACAGATCTCCACCATCACCACCACACACAAGGAGAAGGGACTTGGATTTTAAAGGCCTCCGCATCGATCTCCATCGTCATCATCATCAACATCGTCTCCATAACTGATCCCCTTGTTTACGTTGTATTTCAAAACCATATTGTGGATTTGCACTTATATACATTCATACCTCCATATCCTATTCATACCATTGTGATGATGTTGATTGCCTTCATATGTGAGTAGTTCCTTTTGTTATTGGGAACATATAGAGAAACCTTAACAATATTATGATGTCAAGTAAAGATGATCTATAATTTCAGTTCTTGAACATGTTTTAGTTTTCTCTCTAGATATTATGTGAAGTGCACCATATAATATTTGTCTCCGGGACTAGAGAGGGAACTACTGTTGGTCAGTACGGTGCTAATGACATAATGTGTTAGTGTGCTATTCATATGGGTAACAGGGATTAGAAGGGATCCACTAAGCTCATATCAATATCCATGGGGAAACCCTTAATTTTAAGGGTTCGGAGTGGCTTGCTTACGATCATTGAAGTGGTTATTACGGATGAAATAACATATGGCTTTATGTGATCATCTTATTATGGATATCTTCCCATAAATGCACATGAAGGATGATATATATTTATTCTAATCATAAATAGTATCAATGCTAGTGGTGGAACCTACACTCTCCAAGAACTCCTTAGCCATATTGTCACTCCAACAACCATACTCGTTACTCTTATTTACTTTAGCATATTACTTTGTTCTTGTTTACTTTTGCTCTCAAACACAAACACCTTTTATACACCATTACGTGGAATTAGAGATAACTTACAAGTACTCTGTAGTGAATAGTAACGTGGGGAATAAAGATCTCTATCAATAGCTCTCAGTGGTTTGATACTCTTACTTTGAAACTAGGTACATTATGTATGTGCTCTTACAGTCATCAAGCTATTTTCTAGCGTCACTGCTAGAGAGCTAAGTGCTTTAGGTTTTTGTATTTAGTTATTAGTTTATTATTGTTGTACTAAAGTTGTTTGCGAGTTTCAAGTTATTTCTGTTTATTGCTTTTTGTCTTATTTGTTTTAATTATTTGAAAATAACAAAAAATACAAAACAAAAAATTATAAAAACTCTTGTTACTAATCATATCTTCCAAGATGACTATCTTTTGACACATGAAACTTATAATGGATGAGTCAAAGGGAGAGATTATGGGAAGTTTAATGAAGATGCATGGACTATTAAATTGAATGGCTGTCTTGGCTGGACAAGTTTTCATCCATACTATATGCATCTTGCCAATTACATTGTGAATGTCGCAAATCTAAATAATGTTGATCTTGATCTAGCATATTATAATAGTGACGAGTTTAATCCTGGCGCTAGTGAAGGAGCAATACAATTTGTGCTTTTTACCAGTTGCAACGAGTTGAGAACTTGTTTGAAAAATATAGAGGTAGAAAGTAAATCAATTGATATGATCTATTATGAGTAATATGCACCGAAGGTCCTAAAAGTTTGGATGAAACCGTATGCAGGTCCTAAAAATTTCAACTTGTGTACCGGAGGTCCTAATTCTCAGTTAGTTGTGCATTGTAGGTCATAATTCTCAGCTACAGCCCCGGATGCAGTGCACATGGATCTGAGAATTAGGACCTCTAGTGCATAAGTTGAAACTTTTAGGACCTCCGGTGCATTTTAATCTAACTTTATTAACAATGCATTTATTGTTGAGCGGATTAAAGCCACCAAGGAAAGAACTAACCTTTTGCAGGACGCTGATAATATTGAAGCAACTCCTCCTAGTGAACCTCTAATAGAACATATTATTAATGAAGAGGTGGTACTTGACGTTGCATCTTCATAACAAGTCTAAGGTAAGCCTGAAGGTAATACTATCGCAGAGCTAGCCGCGATCTACTTCAGCAAGAATGAAAAGAAACAATAATATAAAAAAGATGATCTTGAATGTGAGATTGACAAATAGGGGTATGCTACGAAAATATGTTTATTGATGACACTCTCCTCTATATTATTATTCCTTGTGATACCAAAACTAATGATAATTGCTCAGAGGAGGCCTTGTGCCTTGATGGCTATGAAAATTGTCATTTTTATCCGTATTTAAATCTTATTTTAAGTCAAAAAATTGATTAATTATCTCTCTAGCCTTGCTACTAATTACTAATTATTGCAAAGATGTGCAAATCCTTCTCTTGATTTGTGATGTGAATAAAACCATGCTTTATGGGGAAATCAAGAGCAATTATTGAAGAATATATCGTTGCCAATATAGCCAAGTCAATTAGGGACCAAAAGGCAGTTCCAGAAGACATAACGGGCATCGGTACGAGCAAGGCCCGCTCGTACCGTCCGCCCGTACTGAACGTCAGAACCTTCCTTAGGTCAACACAAACTAATTTTGTGAAGGGAGCGAGATCATTCAAGAAGACAGCCTCCACAGAACAGAGTCGCCATCCCCAGATCTCATCCATCACACACCAAATGAAAAACAAATATTTGCAGTAAGTCTTGTAAACACTCCTCAATTCCTTTTAGCAAGTGTTTCCAAAGGTTCAATAAACCTAGGTATTTTCTAGGAAAAATGCTACTATACTGCATCCGTAATCCGGATCGAAGGTATCAACCCTTTTTCTGGTGATGTTGTCGGGGAAGCAATTTCAATATCCTCGTAAGGTTATTAGAGATCTTATTGAAAGTTGTTTTAGTTTTACTTTTAGTTTTTGTTACTAGTTTATATTTTGTTATCTATTGAAAACCTAAAAAGATTAGTTACTTGTGTAACTGTTTTTCTCAATCTAAAAATACCAAAAAGATAAGTATCATGGCACATAAGAAGTTTGGGGAGTATGCTACTTCCAATGATGATTTTATCTTTGCACCTATTACCCATCCCGCTGTTATAGCAGTGAATTATGAGATTAAGACTAACATTTTGAGTTTGGTTCAACATAACCAACTTGGAGGTTCAGCTACGGAAGATTCAGTTTTGCACTTAAATAAATTTACTGAAATATGCGACATGATGCGCATAAAAGATGTTGACCCCGATGTGGTTAAATTACTATTATTTACTTTTTCACTTAGAGGAAAAAGCAAAAGATTGGTTTCTAGCTTTGCCTAAAGGAACTAACACTTCATGGGAGGAATGTACTAACAGTTTTATGACTAAATTTTTTCCTCTAGCTAAGGCTATACAATTTCGATCTAATATTACATGTCTTAGACAAGAAGATCGTGAGCCACTAGCGCTTGCTTGAGAAAGGATGAAGGAAGACATGATGAGCTGTCCTAGCCATGGAATGGAAGAGTGGTTAATTCTCCACTTATTTTATAATGCCCTTAACCCAACGTCTAAGTCTATGCTTGACACTTTAGTCAGAGGCATATTCATGGGAAAACAAGTAAGTGTTGCCAAGAATCTTCTAGATGACATGTAAAGCAACCATGCCCAATGGCATGTAGAGAGATACTCCTCAAGAAAGGTGAACACAATCACCGAGTAGACTAATGAAGGGATTATTTGAAGGTAGATGAGATTTTAAGTATCATTAAGGGTAAGGAAACCCAAGTTAATGCCATGACAAACTCTAATGCTGAGGAACTAGATTTTATAGCTCGTAATGCATATAACCGTGCATGGAAGAGTCAAAACTTTGGCTCGAACTTTCAAACGGAATACACTAATCCTATAGGTGCTCCAAATAACAACAACTATAGTAATATTAGTGGAGCAAGTAATGGTAATCTTATGCTTGGAAATTCTTTCAAAGCTTTTCGCTTCAGAATGAGCCCTGGAGCCCCGAAAACCCACCAAAACTTGCATGTCGACCTGGGAAACTTGCATGTGGACCTAGGATATGTGTGAAAGTGTTGTGGAAGGTGTAATTCACCAAATGGTGCAAGCCATAGCTCACTTGTGTGACCATTTTCACATTCGGGCGATAACACTTAGTAGATTCCTAGACATGTAGGTGGAAATGTCCTGCTGCGGGTATACCGGGGGCTAGAATGTGCCACACGGTCACAAACTTGGTTTTCCTTGTATATATGGCCTAAAAAACCTAAACCAATGAAAAATTACATTGGTGGAACCTCGTGTGGAGAAAGAAAGGGGACAAACCTCCTGGGCCCACAAACAGGTGTTTTCGCCAGAGAATGATCCTTGGAGCCCCGGAAACCCACCAAAACTTACATGTGGACCTTGGAAACTTGCACGTGGACCTAGGATATGTGGAAAGTTTGCTGGAAGGCCCGTAGATGGAATACATAGCTCCCTGATATGACCTTGTTCACATTTGGGTGATAACACTTAGTAGATTCCTGGACCTCTAAGTGGAAATGTCCCACTTCGGGTATACCGGGGGCTAGAATGTGCCACATGGTCCCAAACTTGGTTTTCCTTGTATCTATGGCCTAAACAAACCTAAACCGATGAAATACATTGTGGAACCTCATGCGGGGAAATCTAGGGGGCAAACCTCCCCGGGGTCCACAGACGGGTGTTTTTGGTGGATAATGACCGCCGAAGCGTCGGAATCCAACCAAAACTTGCATGTGGACCTAGGAAACTTTCATGTGGACCTAGGATATGTGTGCAAGTGTGGTGGAAGTCCCATAGATGGAATACATAGCTCCCCGGTGTGACCATTTTCACATCCGGGCGATAACACTTAGTAGACTCCTAGACCTGTAGGTGGAAATGTCCCGCTGCGGGTATACCGGGGGCTAGAATGTGCCACACGATCCCAAACTTGGTTTTCTTGTATATATGGCCTAAAGAAACCTAAACCAATAAAAAAAGTACATTGGTGGAACCTCTGTGATAAAGCTAAGGGGCTAGACCCCCGGGCCCACAAACAGGTGTTTTCGTCGAAGAATGACTCCTAGAGCCCCAGAAACCCACCAAAACATGCATGTGGACCTAGAAAACTTGCATCTGGACCTAATATATGTGTGAAAGTGTGGTGGAAGGCCCATATATGGAATACATAGCTCCCCAGTGTGACCTTCTTAACGTTAGGGCAACAACACTTAGCAGATTTCTAGAACTCTAGGTGGGAATGTCCCGTTGCGGGCATACGGGGGCTAGAATGTGCCACACGGTCCCAAACACGGTTTTACTTATATCTATGGCCTAAACAAACCAAAATAAATGAAAAGGTACATTGGTGGAACCTCGTGCGGGGAAAGATAGGGGTAGACCTCCCCGGGGCCCACATACGGGTGTTTTCGGTGGAGAATAAACCCCGGAGCGCCGAAATCCAACCAAAACTTGCATGTGGACCTAGGAAACTTTCATGTGGACATATTATATGTTTGAAAGTGTGGTGGAAGTACCATATATGGAATACATAGCTCCCTGGTGTGACCTTATTCACATTAGGGCGATAATACTTAGTAGATTCCTCGAACTCTAGGTGGAAAGGTCCCGCTGCGGGTATACCGGGGGTTAGAATGTGGTACAGGGTCCCAAACTTGGTTTTCCTTGTATATATGGCCTAAAAAACTAAACCAATGAAAAATTATATTGGTGGAACGTCATGTGGAGAAAGCTAGGGTGTAGACCTCCCCTGGGCCCATAGACGTGTGTTCTCGGTGGAGAATGACCCCCGGAGCGCCGAAATCCAACCAAAACTTGCATGTGGACCTAGGATATGTGTGAAAGTGTTGTGTAAGGTGTAATTCACCAAATAGTGTAAGACATAGGTCCCCTTTGTGACCTTGTTCACATTCGAGCGATAACACTTAGCACATTCCTAGACGTGTTGGTGGAAATGTCCCGCTGCGGGTATACCGAGGGCTAGAATGTGCCACACGGTCACAAAATTGTTTTTCCATCTATGGCCTAAATAAACCAAAACCAATGAAAAATTACATTGGTGGAACCCCGTGTGGAGAAAGCTAGGGGCTAGACCCTCCCGGGCCAACAAACACGTGTTTTCGCTGGAGAATGACCCCCGCAGCCCCTGAAACCCACCAAAACTTGCATGTGTACCTAGGAAACTTGCATGTGTACCTAAGATATGTGTGAAAGTGTGGTGGAAGGTACATAGATGGAATACATAGCTCCCATGTGTGACCTTGTTCACATTTGGGCAATAATGCTTAATAGATTCATAGACCTGTAGGTGGAAATGTCCCGCTATGGATATACCGGGAGCTAGAATGTGCCACACGGTCCCAAACTGGGTATTACTTGTATATATGACCTAAACAAACCTAAACCAGTGAAAGATTACATTGGTGGAACCTCGTGTGGAGAAATCTAGGGGGGTTATACTTCTCGGGCCCATAGACATGTGTTTTTGCCAGACAATGACTCCTGGAGCCCCTGAAACCCATGAAAACTTGCATGTGGACCTAGGATATGTGTTGAAGTGTGGTGGAAGTCCCATAGATGAAATACGTAGCTTCCCGGTCTGATATTCTTCACATTAGGGCCATAACACTTAGTAGATTCCTTGAACTATAGGTGGAAATGCCCCACTGCGGGTGGGGACTAGAATGTGCCACACAGTCCCAAACTTGGTTTTACTTGTATATATGACCTAAAAAAATCTAAATCAATGAAAAAATGCATTGATGGAACCTCATGCGGGGAAAGATAGGGGGTAGACTTCCCTAGGGCCCACATATGGGTGTTTTCGGTGGATAATAAACCCCAGAGCGCCAGAATCCAACCAAAACTTGCATGTGTACCTAGAAAACTTGCATTTGGACCTTGGATATGTTAGAAAGTGTGGTGGAAGGTCTAATTGTGCAAGACATAACTCCCCGGTGTCACCTTCTTCACATTAGGGCAATAACACTTAGCAGATTCCTCAAACTCTAGGCGGAAATGTCCTGCTGTGGGTATACTAGGGGCTAGAACATGCAACAGGGTCCCAAACTTGGTTTTACTTGTATCTATGGCCTAAACAAACCTAAAACAATGAAAAAGGACATTGGTGTAACCTCGTGCGGGGAAATCTAGGGGTAGACCGTAGACCTCCCTAGGGCCCATACAAGGGTGTTTTTGGTGTAGAATGACCCCCAGAGTGCCGGAATCCAACAAACACTTGCATGTGGACGTATGATATGTGTAATTTTTGTGTGAAAGGTGTAATTCACCAAATGGTGAAATACATACCTCCCTGTGTGACCTTGTTCACATTCAGGCGATAACACTTCATAGATTCCTAGACATGTAGGTCGAAATGTCCAACTGTGGGTATACCGGGAGCTAGAATGTGCCACATGGTCCTAAAATTGTTTTTCCTTGTATCTATGGCCTAAACAAACCTAAAACAATGAAAAAGAACATTGGTGGAACCTCGTGTGGAGAAATCTTGGGGCTAGACCTCCCGGGCCCATATACAGGTGTTTTCGTCGGAAAATGAATCCGGATCCCAGGAAACCCACCAAAACTTGCATGTGGACCTAGAAAACTTGCACGTGTACCTAGGGTATGTGTGAAAGTGTGGTGGAAGGCCCATAGATGGAATACATAGCTACCTAGTGTGACCTTATTCACATTCAGGCGATAACACTTAGCAGGTTCCTAGAACTCTAAGTTGAAATGTCCCGTTGTGGGTATACCGGGGGCTAGAATGTGCCACACGGTCCCAAACTTGGTTTTACTTGTATATATGGACTAAAAACCTAATCCAATTAAAAGTACATTGGTGGAACCTTGTGCGGGGAAAGCTAGGGGTAGACCTCCCTGGGCCCACAGACGGGTGTTTTCGGTGGAGAATGACCCCCGGAGCGTCGGAATCCAACCAAAACTTGTATATGGACCTAGGATATGTGTAAAAGTGGTGTGGAAGGTGTAATTAACCAAATGGTGCAAGACATAGCTCTCTTGTGTGACCTTGTTCACATTCGGGTGATAACACTTAGCAGATTCCTAGACCTGTAGGTGGAAATGTCCAGCTGCGGTTATACTTGGGGCTAGAATGTGCCACACGGTCCCAAAATTGGTTTTCCTTGTATATATGGCCTAAACAAACCTAAACCAATGAAAAAGTACATTCGTTGAACATCGTGTAGAGAAAGCTAGGGGCTGGACCTCCCGGGCCCACAGACATGTGTTTTCACTGGAGAATGACCCATGGATCCGAGGAAACCCACCAAAACTTGCATGTGGACCTAGGGAACTTGCACATGGACCTAGGATATGTGTTAAAGTGTGGTGGAAGGCCCATAGATGGAATACATATCTCCCCGGTGTGACCTTGTTCACATTCGAGCGATAACACTTAGCAGATTCCTACAACTCTAGTTGGAAATGTCCCGTTGCGGGTATACGGAGGGATAGAATGTGCCACAGGGTCACAAACTTAGTTTAGCTTGTATCTATGGCCTAAAAAAACCTAAGCAAATGAAAAAGTACATTGGTGGAAAATCGTGCGGGGAAAGCTAGGGGTAAACCTCCCCGGGGCCCATAGGCGGGTGTTTTCGGTGGAGAGTGACCCCCGGAGCGCCGGAATCCAACCAAAACTTGCATGTGGACCTAGGATATGTGTGAAAGTGTTGTGGAAGGTGTAATTCACCAAATAGTGCAAGACTTAGGTCCCATTTGTGAACTTGTTCACATTCGGGCGATAACACTTAGCACATTCTTTGACGTGTTGGTGGAAATGTCCCACTTCGGGTATAACGGGGGCTAGAATGTGCCACATGGTCCCAAACTTGGTTTTCCTTGTATATATGGCCTAAAAAAACCTAACCAATGAAAAAGTACATTGGTGGAATTTCGTGTGGAGAAAGCTAGGGGCTAGACCTCACAGGCCCACAAACAGGTGTTTTCGCTAGAGAATGACCCCCGGAGCCTCGGAAACCCACCAAAACTTGCATGCTGACCTAGAAAACTTGCATGTGGACCTAGGATATGTGTGAAAGTGTGGTGGAAGGCCCATATATATAATACATATCTCCCTTGTGTGACCTTGTTCACATTCGGACGATAACACTTAACAGATTCCTAGACGTGTAGGTGGAAATGTCCCGCTACGGGTATACCAGGGGCTAGAATGTGCCACACGGTCCCAAACTTGGTTTTCCTTGTATATATGGCCTAAAAAAGCAAAACCAATGAAAAAGTACATTTGTGGAACCTCATGTGGAGAAAGCTAGGGGTCTAGACCTCCCAGGCCCACATACAGGTGTTTTCGCCGGAGAATGACTGTCGAAGCCCCGAAAACCCACCAAAACTTGCATGTGGACCTAGGGAACTTGCATGTGGACCTAGTATATGTGTTAAAGTGTGTTAGAAGGCACATATATGGAATACATAGCTCCCCGGTGTGCCATTATTCACATTAGGGCGACAGCACTTAGAAGATTCCTAGAACTCTAGGTGGAAAGGTCCTGCTTCGGGTATACCGGGGGCTAGAATGTGTCACATGGTCCCAAACTTGGTTTTATTTGTATATATGGCCTAAGAACCCTAAATAAAAATTACAGGGGTGGAACCTCATGTGGAGAAAGATAGGGGTAGACCTCCCCGGGGCCCACATACGGTGTTTCGGTGGAGAAAAAACCCAGGAGCACTAGAATCCAACCAAAACTTGCATGTGGACCTAGGAAACTTGCATGTGGACCTAGGATATGTTTGAAAGTGTGGTGGAAGGTATAATGGTGCAAGACATAACTCCCGGGTGTGAACTTCTTCACATTATGGCGATAACACTTAGCAGATTCCTCGAACTCTAGGTGGAAATGTCCCACTGTGGGTATACCGGGGGCTAGAATGTGCCATAGGGTCCCAAACTTTGTTTTCCTTGCATCTATGGCCTAAAAAACCTAAACCAATGAAAAATTATATTGGTAGAACCTCGTGCGGAGAAAGCTTGGGGGTAGACCTTCGACCCCACAAACGGGTGTTTTCACTGGAGAATGACCCCCGAAGCCCAGAAACTCACCAAAACTTGCATGTGGACCTAGGATATGTGTGAAAATATCCATAGATGTAATATTGGTGATATTAGAGATAAAATATGTACTGAAAGAAAATGGTGGCAAAAACAAGGATTTTTTTTTGGAAAAAAGTTCGTGTGTTGGCGCACGACAAAGTCTTTGCCGTGTGTGGCACACGGCGAAGGATTTTTCCCACATGGATTAATTCGGCAGGCCAATTTTGTGTGTTATAAAAATGAATGGCAGGAAAAATTCGCGCGTAAAATAAATTTGGTATTTTAAATCTTTGTCGTGACTAACGATGAGGCACACGACAAAGCCCTGCCATGACCACAGCTCCGCCAACTGCACCAATGTGGTGGTCCCTACATGATGGTGTGTCGTGTATTTTCTTTGCCGTGGGCAGTTTCTTGCCTTTGTCATGCGTTGTTTCTTTGTCGAGCATCTTTTCTAGGTTTGTCGTGCCCTTTTTCTTTATGGTGAGTCCTAGGGCCTTTTACCGTGTGTGGCTTCTTTTTTGTGCACTCCTCCCTAGCTGGTCACGACAATGGATTCTTTGCCGTGCAAGACCGCACGGCAAATCCGCCATGCACGGCAACACGGTTTTTTCGGTAGTGTTTGCCGTGTGTTTTCTGTTGAACACACAACAAACCCTTTACATACACGTCAAAGGCCTGACCAAAACCTTAGTTTTTTGGTGTGTGGGGGAGCAGAAACTTTGACACCCAAATTTTGCTGTGTATACATTTGAAGACACTCGGCAAACCCTAACGCCGTCAGTTACGATGTTGAGTATCGGTTGCCGTATATCCATTTTTTACCGAGTGTTTTTTTAGGATTTTATCGTGTATGTTCATTTTTGCCGAGTGTTTTTCCAATGGACACTCGGCAAATGGGCAACTTTGCCGTGAATGACCTATTTTTCCGGTGTCAATAGTATGATATCCAGATTATAAACACTCGGCAAACAAAAAAACATCCAACAAAATCTTGATTTCCAGTAGTGGTGTCTATTTGGGGTGTGCTTGGTCGACGGTTCAGGGTGCGCTCGGGACTACCAACTAGCACCTGTGCGCCCGCTAGATCTGCTCATACTTAAAACTCTTTAAGTAATAAAGAGCCGCTTATCAGAAAAATATTGTATATTGTAACTCAACGCGAGAGCAACACACGGACCTTTTTTGGAACAATTATTAATAGTGCCAAATTTACTGGAACAAAAAATAATGGGAATAGACATGTACCCCATGCCATCGACACAACACAAGCAAATAGAATTTTCTAATGCTAGACAAACATTGTGAATTCAAAAAGTGACAGTTATCTTCACTAGTAGAAAACTGGACTTTGGTTCGGGGGCATTAGTTCCGGTTTTGCTACGAACCGGGACTAATGTCTCCGGTTCCAACGGCTAGAAATAACCGCAGGGGGCAGCACATACAAGTCCCGGTTCAAACGGGAGCTTTAGTCCCGGTTCAGGCTGGGACCGGCGCCAGACCCTTTAGTACACAAATTAGGACTAAAGATGGACCTTTAGTTCCGGTTCTAGACACCAACTAGGACTAATGTCCCTCCTATATCATCTTCCTCCCTGCCCTATCCATACTCCATTTCAAGATGGTGGCTCCTCTCTCTTTGTCCTTCAAGCTCAAGTTCATGTCCATTTTTTCTCAAGATTTGTTAAGATTTTGCGGCACCCATCTATCCAAGGGCCCTAAAAGGTTAGGAACTTCATCCTTTCATTTTTCATTGCTAGATTAGCTCATTTCATGCTCTAAAAGTTGAGGGATTTGTGGGTTTAGTTCGGAAGTAATTTTTACAATAGTAACATCAGATCGATGAACTTGTATTAATTTGGATTCTATCTATCTTGTATTAATATAATGAACTCCAAGATAAATATCATTTTCAATATGTGAATTCTATCTATATCTTGTTTTGGCACATAGTCTCGAAATTCATTTGATTCATATAAGCACAGAGATACATGAGTTCATCCTAGCTAGCTACTACAACTACGACATGACATGGATCGTATGGGCACCTAGAGGGGGGGGGGTGAATACGTGCTACTTCAAATTTTAATTCTTTTCCAATTTTAGACTTGACACAAATGTAAATTCTCTAGATATGCAACTACAAGAATTTCCCTATATTCCAACCTAACTACTAAGCGTGTAAAAAGGAGCGAGGAAATCGTAGTGAGAAGGCGGAGACAAGGGGATTTGTTTGACCGCAGTTCCTTCCTTGTTAAGGGAAGTACATTTGTGTTGGAGGGGTGGGCGGTTCTAAGACCACCACGCCAAAATAGGCCTCACCCTATTCTCACATGGATCTCGCCACCAAAGCCCTGATCCACCTTTCCACTATTGGTACCCTTCGAGGCGGGAACATGTGCCTTTACAACGCTAGCGGGGCACACATCCACAATTTATTTGGAGGCTCCCGTGATGACAACAAGCTGCCACAAGAACAAGGATTATCAAATAATCAAAACTAGGATCTAGATATCTGCAAGAAATACTAGATCGAGAATCCCCCAAATGAATGGAGGGAAAGTTGAGCGCTTGATTATTGTTGATGAAGATCGAGGTATCCTCCTTCAATTCCCCAAAGATTGGATTCTTTAGATGGGCGAGGATGGAGATCTCGCTTGGAACTTGAAGAACAGGTCTAAGCTTTTTCGAATGAATGAAGAGTTCTGGCAGGAGGGACTAATGGGGAATAAATACCCCTGCCAAAATCAGCCGTTGGAGAAGTTGGGGGCCGGATTATCCGGCCGGGGCAAAACTCCGCCCCGGAAACAGATTTTCTGGGGGAAAATCCGCCCCCATACTGCGTGACGCGCCTGGCCAGCCTTTGCAAAAATCCTCGGGAGGGGGGATTATCCAGCCGCCTGGAGGGGCAGATTATCCGGCCCGGGCAAATACTCCGGCCCTGGCCGGACATTCCGAAGGTTAATCCGCCCCCATACTGCATGGCGCGCCTTGCCTTCTCTTGGAGGTTGGGGTGGGCCAGATTATTCGGCCCTTGATAGGGCCGGATAATCCGCCCCCCATCTTTCAGATTTGCTGCATCTGAATGAACACTTATCTTTAGCACTTCAACACACATGAGATGATCCTTGGTATTGTTATCTTACACACAAAACTCTAGAGATCATGAAATGTTCTTTCAATCTCCCCCTTTTTGGTGTTAGATGACAATACTAGGATTTGCAAAAGAGACCTACTAAACAACATCATTTTAAGGATGAAAGAGACTCCCCCTAAATGTGTGCATAATAGAAATTTGCATTTGAATACAAATGCACACATGTAGGTACAAGCCTTTTCATTTGAACGGAAGCTACACACAAATCATGAGTTAGACCAAAACATCATACCACTGCGAGAGAGAAGTCCTCAATATAATATAATAATAGCTAGTATGATAACCAATATTGAGGCCTTCCACCGAGAAAAAGATAACCAATATAGCCAGTAGAATAGATAATATAGCCAAAATGATAGATGGATTCATAATCATCAAGAGATAAATCCACAAGATAATTCCAGTGTTAAATCTACAACCGAATCATAGTGCCGCACACAAACATAGTCCCATACAAAACAACTCACGAATAAAAGTTCAACGCTAAATGGGCACAAGCAATGAAAGGGAGAAAACGATAAGAAAGCAAATGTTTGTGCCCAACCCATGCAAATCCCAGAATCCTAAATAGAACTACTTCTCCCCTTTGGCATTGAAACACCAAAAAGGAAGAAGAGCGATTCTAGCGATCCAAGAGATCACTCCTCCTCGTCGTACTCCTCATCATCGTCCTCGTCCCTGTCCTCGTCATCATACTCCTCCTCATCATCCTCAACATCATCAGCTGGTGGAGTAGGATCCCTCTCTGGGGCACGGGGATAAGCACACACACAAGTCCAGGAGGAAAGTGGAAATAGCAGAAAAGCAATCCACATCTCAAGATACATGATGCAAAAAAATCTGGGAAATTCTAAACTAGGGGCAAACCTGCTAGGCTGGATAATCCGGCCGTGCCAGTGGCGGATAATCCGGCCTTGGCAAAAATTTCAAAAACAACCATATTAAGTGCATCAAAGTAGATCGGGCACAGGTATTCCAAGTCTATGATTTCTATCAAGAATATGAACCACAAGGCAACTCCGAGACCAAGTTCCACCAACAATCAACACATCTATACAAAATATGAGAGAGAGGGAGTTACCCTCACTCATTGAAGGAAGAACACGGAGGAGAAGGTACCCGGATGTGTGGGGAAGAAGATACGAGGGAGGCTCAGAGAATTCGGTGGCCGGAATGGCTCCGGGGAGGGTTAGGATGGCAGGGGCGGCTGGGGAAGAGGAGAGGGGTCGGGGTGGAAGAGCTGCTCTGTTTGAGCCCTTCGCCCTGCCCTTAAGAGACAAAAACCGCCAGGGGCGGATTATCCGACCGCGACTTGGGGCGGATAATCTGTCCCTTCTCTAAATTTCTGGTGAACACAGAATCAGGCCCACGCATTCTGAATAAAACCCCTACAAGTGAAACAAAGGACTTGTGTGCACGAGAAAGATAGCTTGGGGTTAGAGAAGGCTTAGGTTTAGACGACCAAACTGGGATGGTACTACACACCCAAGATTGCAAGAGTCAAATCAAATAAAGGCCAAAATTGGGTGTGTTTTCCATAAGAACACAAGATATGCAAGAAAAACCAAAAAGATCCACAAGAAACCAACTCTTCTCACGAAAGAGGGCGGTGGCCGAAGCCACCATGTTGGAGTGAAAGGTATGACACCACGAAGATATATCTTGGGTTCATGACCAATACTCATCAAAGAACTCACATATCACATAATGATATTAAGAGAAGTGATTTTTCTTCCTTTCGGCATTATGGGGGAGGGTTAGCCCAATCAATTAGGACCACACTCCCCCTATATCCATTCCCACACCTAAACCAAATAAAGGAAGAGATGTAAGTGGGTATGCATGAGTAATCAAGACAAGATCCTTGAATCCACAATATTTGGCTCATTCCTCAAATAACAAAATCTTTCTTCATCAAGAGGCTTCGTGAAAATATCAGCAAGTTGGTTCTTCGTGCTCACAAAAGATAGATCAATATCACCACGAGCAACATCATCGCGAATAAAGTGGTTACGAATCTCAATATGCTTTATCTTTGTATGCTGCATCAGATTGTACACAATTTTGATTGCACTTTCATTATCACATAAAAGAGCCACTTTTTCACAATTGACACCGTATTCCTTTAAAGTTTGCCTCATCCATAATAATTGAGAACATGCACTTGCAGCAGCCACATATTTAGCTTTGGCGGTGGAGAGAGATATACAATTATGTTTCTTCGAAGACCAACATACCAAAGACCTGCCCAAAAACTGACAAGCTCCAGAAGTGATTTCCTATCATCCCTGTCACCTGACCAATCTAAGTCCGTATAACCGCATAGAGAGAAATCTGACCCTTTGGGTTACCATAGACCAAAATTAGGGGAATGAACCAAATATCGGAAGATTCTCTTAATCGCCACCAAGTGGCTTTCTCTAGGAGCCGCTTGATACATTGCACACACACCTACACTCAACGCAATATTGGGTCTAGATGCGCAGAGGTACAGGAGAGAGCCGATCATGGACCGATATACCTTTTGGTCCACATCTTTACATTGGGATTGAGTTCAAGATGGCATTTAGTTTGCATTGGTATGGCGACGCCATTGAGATCCATCATCTTCAACCTCTTGAGCATGTCTTGGATGTATTTTGCTTGATTTATGAAGGTTCCTTTTCTAAGTTGTTTGATCTCAAATCCATGAAAGAACCGCAATCCCCCCATCATAGACATCTCAAACCTTCTAGTCATAAGCTTTGAAAATTCATCATTAAAAGGTTGATTAGTAGAGCCAAAGATAATGTCATCTACATATAATTGGCATACGAAGAGCTCCCCCTTAACCTTCTTAGTAAAAAGAGTGGGATCGATTTGCCCAACCTCGAAGCCACGGTCTAAGAAAAGCTCTTTAAGATGATCATACCATGCACGTGGGGCTTTTTAAGGCCATAGAGCGCCTTATCGAGTTTGTATACATGGTTCGGGAAATTGGGGTCCTCGAAACCTGGGGGTTTCTTTACATATACCAACTCATGTAGAGGACCATCAAGAAACACACCCTTAACATCCATTTGCTGTAATATAAAGTTATGGTGAGCTGCATAAGCAAGAAGGATACTGATAGACTCAAGGCGAGCCACGGTAGCATAAGTTTCACCAAAGGCAATGCCTTCCACTTGAGAAAAAGCTTATGCTACCAATCGTGCCTTGTTCCTTACGACAATTCCATTCTGATCTTGCTTGTTCTTGAAAATCCACTTGGTGCTGATAACATTGTGGCAATCTGTTGGCTTCTCAACTAATTTCTAGAACTTGTTGCGCTCAAAATTATTGAGTTCTTCATGCATAGCAAACACCCAATCTAGATCTTCAAGAGCTTCAAGGACTTTTTTTGGTTCCACCATAGATATGTGAGCTTGATGATCACTAAAGCTTGGAAGCTCACTTCTTGTGGACACCCTTCTTCTTAGATCGCCAACAACTTTATCCAAAGTATGACCTCTTAACTCAAGGTTCCTTTCAGCACAAGCTTTTTGACGAATTTCAATTAGCTTATTCTTTCTTGGAGGAATTTCTTCATCATTTGAGTCTTCTTCGGGGCCACTAGCTTGACTTTGATCAGCAACTTGTTCAACGAGTATAAGATATGAAGAACCTTGCCCTTGATTGAGATTAGCAGCCATAACAGGAGGCTACTGCTGTTCTAAAACTTCAGGGCCAGATAATCTGGCCGAGGGAGGGTTGGATAATTCGGCTTGGGAGTTCTTGCTCCTTCTTGATCATCTTGAATGTTTCTGGCGAGAGATGTAGTGGGGCCAGATAATCCGGCCTAGGAGTTTCTGCTGCTGATTGGTCATTTTGCTCATTTCTTACATTCGATGTGGTCAGACCGGATAATACGGCATTACCTGGAATATTAGTCCTGGAGCTTCTAGATGCTTCAGGTGTTGGATGACCTTCAGCAGGTTGAGGTGTTGGTGCAGTAGTTTCCCCAGCATGTGGAGCTTGTTGAGCTTGTGTAGATGAGGGATCAACATGAGTAGAGCATTGTCCTTCCCGATCCGCCACAAGGGGTTCCTCAATGGGGAGGAAGAATCCCATGCCCATTCTTCTTATGGAATCTTGGGTATTTCAACATCTGCATCACAAGCATCAACTTGCCCCACATGGGAGTCATCATTTTCCTCGAATACCACATTACAAGATTTTACAACTGTTCTAGAGAGCTTATTGTAGACTCTATAAGTGCGGGATTCGGCACCATAACCAACAAAATACCTTCTAAAGCCTTAGACTCAAATTTAGATAAACACACTCCTTTAATGAGAAAGAAACACTTACAACCGAACACTCGGAGATATGATATGTTGGGCTTGTTACCGGTAAGTATCTCATAAGGTGTTTGTCCAAGATCTTGCAAATATAAATCCGGTTTGATGAGTGACATGAAGTGGAGATAGCTATAGCCTAGAAGTTGTATGGTGACTTGAATTCAACCAACATAGACCTTGCCAGGTCCATTAAAGTCAGCTTTTTCCTCTCGGCTACACCATTTTGTTGAGGGGTGTACGCAGCGGAATATTGGTGTCCTATCCCCTATTCACTAAGGAATTCATTCAGAGTGTGGTTCTTGAACTCGGAGCCGTTGTCGCTTCTAATTGCTAATATTGGGACAGTGTGTTGACGCTGAACCTCGTTGGCAAAGTCAATGACAGTTTGTTGGGTGTCTCTTTTCAGCTTGAAGAAGTAAACCCATGTCTATCTTGAGTAATCATCAACTATGACAAGGCAATACTTCTTCCCACCAAGGCTTGCATGAGATGGACGACCAAAGAGATCCACATGAAGGAGCTCCAAGATCCTCTTTGATGATATAATATTTTTACTCTTGTGGGGAGAGTCGTGCATCTTTCCTTCAACACATGCCCTGCAAACACGATATTTGGCAAAAGAAACATTGTCTTTTAGTCCAAGGACATGGCCACCCTTGTGAAGACTTTACAAAGTTCTCGTGTTGACGTGAGATAGACGGCGAAGCCATAACTAGCCTGCGTCGGCCTTTCCGAATAAGCACATCTGACCCACTGTGGTTTTCCCCGAAAAGTCCACCGCATACAGGTCATTTTCGACGTACCCAGCAAAAGCGACCTTTAGAGAGTTGCTCCATAAGAGTACCACTAAATCACCATCAGTAAAAACTGTAAAGCCCATCTTACCAAGGGCACGAACATAAAGTAAATTATAACTGAGGGTCTCAACAAGCATGACATCCATGAGTGAAATATCGTGGGAAACTACAACCTTGGCAAGACCCAATACCTCAGATTTTGACTTATCACCATAGGGGACGGTTATTTGATCATGGTTTGGCCTCATTTTCGTGATGATCTCCTTGCTTCCGGTTATATGACTTGTGCACTTGCTATCGAGCACCCATTTAGAACCACCGGAAGCATAGCCCTGCAAGAGAATTACTTCTTGGTTTTAGGTACCCATTTTTCAATGGGTCCTCTCATGTTAGTAACAAGGGTCTTTGGAACCCAAATAGACCAAGAAATATAATTATTAAATAGACCAACATAAGTAGCATAGATATCACCATAGTAATCACAAAACAACTCATAATTAGGATTATTAAACCCTGCAAAACCAATATAATTAGTTTTGTCCTTTGTGATGGTGCTTGTCTTTGCTTGAGCAGTTTTGGTTTTTTTCTTCTTGTTCTTCTTCTTCTTAGACTTTGGGACATAACCAAGTCCCTTACCATTATTCGTTCTTTGCTTGCTAAGGATTTCATCTAGAGCTTCCTTTCCTTTGGAAGTGGATGCCTTGGCGAGCCCCTCTTTCAACATAGCATTTTCTTCATGTGCACATGTTAATGTAGAAGTGCTCGGAATATCATACTTGGTCAATCAAATTTGGAGCTGATCATGAGACTCATTAAGAATGGAGTATTCACTCTCCAAAGTCTTGTGGGCAATTTCAAGTGTCTCCAATTTCTTTGAGAGTCTAGCATGAGAAGCCCCTGATTCAACCTTATATCTTTCTAGTTTCTTTACCCTGGCAATGGCATTATCACGTTCCTTGCTTGGCCACAACTTCATCATGTGTCTCCTCGATCGACTCAAGTCTCTCCTCAAGGGAGACTCGAGCCTCTTCTTCTTCTAAAGCAATCTTTAGGGATGAAGTGTCCATTGCATCCTCTCTTTCAATTCTTCCCTTTTCTTAGAGGAGCTCTTCATTTTGAGCAAGTTGACTCATGAGTGCCTCAAAATGCACTTTGTAATCACCTTGAAAGTTAGTGATGAAATAATACAAAGCAATAATTTCTTCCTTAACCTTAAGACTAGTAGAATCATCCATATCAATATTCATGGTAGTCTTAGGAAAAGAAGTGGTGGAAGATGATACCTCGGAACCTCTTCCCATAAGGCACGTGACATTATTATTGTTCACATTCTCATTAGGTGAATCAAAGAGTGAAGTCAGTGTAGATGTGGTGGCGATGGAAGCCACCTCTCGTGAGTTATCATCATCTTCTTCGTCTTCACTCCCGGAAGAGTACTCCTCTTGAGCTACCAAGACAATCTTCGATTGCTTCTTGTAAGAAACATTTTTCTTCACAAATTGCTTCTTCCGAGGTGCCTTTGATTTTTCTTTGAGAATGAGCCTCCCTCCATTGTCTTCTCTATTTTGATAAGGACATTCGACCACAAAGTGCAGCTGGTCTCCACAATTGAAGCATATTCTCAGGTTAGGACCATTTTCCCTTTCTTCCATTAGAACCATTTTTGCGTTCAATTTCTGATTGGCTTTGGCGGGGTCCTTCCAAAAGTTCCTAGCATAAAAGGCCATGTACTCACCATGTGCCATTTTTACATCGTCGGGACAGTCCATAGCTTCAAAGTCATCATCATCTTGTTCAAATACAGGTGCCTTTAAGGTCACATTTACCCCTTTTGCATTCCAATGGCTCGAGCACGAGCGTCTTCGGCATTCTTGGTAGCCACTTTGAAATCCTCCATTTCTTGCATGACCTCATTGGAATTCATTTGATGGTAATTATGTCTACCTTGAAGGCTCTACAAATCAGTAGGCTCAAAAGGCATAAGAACACTAACATACTTTCTCTTGATCCATGTGTCATCAACGTGGGTAGCCCCAAGATTTCTGAATGTGGTGGCTATTGACTTGAGTCTTCTATACATATCCTTGTGATCCTCGCCATCCATCATATAAAAACCTCCAGCTTAGTTACTCAAAGGATCATACCTATTCCTTCTCATGCTTTCATTCCCGATGAAGAGTTCGGTGAGGGCATCCCAAGCTTCCTTAGAGGTGCTGAGATGTTCTATGTGGGGCATGTCCTTGGGACCCACACCCAGCTGAATCATGTGTAACGCTATTGCATTGAGTTGGCTGTCCACAACTTGTCTTCTTATGAAGTTGCTTGGGTCTCCAACATGGAGGCCTTCTTCAATAAGCCTACAAAGCTCAATTAATGAAGTGCACATATGAGATTTCATTAAGAATTTCCATTGAATAAATGAAAATGCTGTAAGCTTGGGTGGATCACCCCTATTGTTTATATGAGGGTGAGGGATTGGTGGATCAGGAGAATACAAGTGAGAGACCTCACTATAGTCCTCCTTACCACTTCCCTTTTTGGAGGAGGGTCCATTATTTTTATCACCCACCAACTTGACCTCTTTGGAGTTGGCATTATCTTTGTCCTTAGAGACGGGAGTGGTAGCCTCAGAGGTAGATGGAGGCGGGGTTGTGGTTGGAGAGATACGAGCAATCATTTGATGCATCTCTTCCATTTTGGCCTCTATGGATTTCAGCAATGTTGTTTCCAACGTCTTGAGATCATCCATAGTTACCTTGTCCATAGCCTCACTACCATCTCCCTTAGTACCCATACTCTCTTAGGCGGTAAAGCCCTAATAAAGAGCCGAGGCTCTGATACCAATTGAAATGGATCATATGGGCACCTAGAAGGGAGGGTGAATATGTGCTACTTTAAATTTTAATTCTCTTCCAATTTTAGGCTTGACACAAATGTAAATTCTCTAGATATGCAACTACAAGAATTTCCCTATATGCCAACCTAACTACTAAGTACGTAAAAAGGAGCGAGGAGACCATAGCGGAGCACGCGGAGACACGGGGATTTGTTTGACCGTAGTTCCTTCCTTGTTAAGGGAAGTACATCTGCGTTGTAGGGGTGGGAGGTTCTAAGACCACCACGCCACAATAGGCCTCACCCTATTCTCTGATGGATCTCGCCACCAAAGGCCTAATCCACCTTTTCACAATTGGTACCCTTCAAGGCGGGAACTGGTGCCTTTACAACATAGCAGGGCACACATCCACAACTGAATTGGAGGCTCCCATGATAACAACAAGCTGCCACAAGAGCAAGGATTATCAAATAATCAAAACTAGGATCTAGATATTTGCAAGAAATACTGGATCGAGAATCCCCCAAATGAATGGAGGGGAAGTTGAGCGCTTGATTATTGTTGATGAAGATCGAGGCCTCCTCATTCAATTCCCTAGAGATCAGATTATTTGGATGGGTGAGGATGGAGATCTCGCTTGGAACTTGAAGAACAGGTCTGAGCTTTTTTGAATGAATCAAGAGTTCTGGCAGGAGGGACTAATGGGGAATAAATACCCCTGCCAAACTCAGTCGTTGGAAAAGTTGGGGCTAGATTTTCCGGCCCTAGCGGGAGCCAGATTATCCAACCGGGGCAAAATTTTGCCCTGGAAATGGATTTTCCGGGCGAAAATATGCCCCATACTGCATGACACACCTGGCCAGCCTTTGCAAAAATCCTCAGGGGGGCATATTATCCGGCCCAGGCAAAAACTCCTGCCCCCTGGCCATACAATCCGAAGGTTAATCCGCCCCCCATACTGCACGATGCGCCTTGCCTACTCTTGGAGGTTGGGGTGGGCCGGATTATCCGGCCCTTGACATGGGCGGATAATCCGCCCCTAGCTTTCAGATTTGCTGCATCTGAATGAACACTTATCTGTAGCACGTCAACACACATGAGATGATCGTTGGTATTGTTATCTAACATAGAAAACACTAGAGATCATGAAATGTTCTTTCACTACATCACAGAGAAACATTGGTTCATCCTACTACAACTACTACACAACATAGAGATACATGGGTTCATCCTATACTACAACTGTTAGTGCACACACTCACAGATGCATCATGCCACCATCCAACAACAAAATGCCCTTATCTTCTTCTAGCTTCCTTCAACAAACTCACAGGGTAACAAAAATAGGGTTAATTCACAAAAGCTTGATAAGAAGACAACTCAGTACATCTTCGAGAAACTCCTCTATGGTGAGGTCCTCCAAGATGTCCAAGGATGGGATCGTAAGACATCTTCGAGAAGCTCTGCCATAGTGGTGTGCCTCTCGCACTATCTTGCAGTTTAGAACTTCTCTAGCGCTAGATGAATACACCAGGGAGCTAACAAATTTAAAATATTAGGGAGTTCCTCTATGGCGAGCTCCTCAAAGATGTCTGAGGACGAGATCCTAAGACATCTTCAAGAAGCTCTGTCATAGTGGTGTCCCTGCTCTCACACACCAGCTTTTAGTTTATAACTTCATAAGGATGCATCTTGCTTATTTGTAGATTAAGCGGCACAACATAGCATCGACACTCACGACATAATGTCTACACTCACCTCTGTCATAGTGCCGCCACCCACCGAAATAGTGTTGCCACTCACTGGCATAGTGCCGCCACTCACGACATACTTTAGACACTCACCCATGATGTAGTGTCACCACCCACCGAATACTATTGCCACCCACATGTTTAGTCCTGGATGGTGTGTCCAACCGGGACTAAAGGATCATATTTAGTCATGGTTGGAGACACCACCCAAGACTAAACGGGCTGGAGCCAAAGTGAATCTTTAGTCCCGGTTGAAGACACTATCCGGGACTAAATGGGCTAGAGCTAAAGTTTCATTGTGCGCTTTTATTTTTAGACCGATACTAATTATATCAGATGAGCCATTTGATGTACTTATATAATGCATATGAGCCAGCCATGGATGTACACTGATCGACACTCTGGCGAGTTCATTAAAGGCGTGTGTTCTTTTCTCGTTGTGGCCGAGGAAAACAAGCGGAATGGTTGTATGTTTTGTCCATGTGGTGTCTGTCAAAATTAGAAGGAATACTCTTCCTCAAGAGTCCTTCATAGACACATGTTTAGTTTGGTTTCATGTCCGGCTATAACTGTTGGACCAAGCATGGAGAAATAGGGGTTATGATGGAACAACGAAGAAGAAGAGAATGATAACAACTATCCTATGTCCCCTGAATACGGTGGTACTACAATGATGAAGAGGAAGTTGAAGAACGGGCATCAGCTAAGCCCACTAATGATCTTGGTCAGGCCCTTGCTGATGAAAAGGGAGAATGCAAAAGTGAAAGGGATAGATTGAAGTTCGAGCAGATGTTAGAGGACCGCAACAATTTTTTGTACCCAAATTGCGAAGATGGCCACAAAAAGCTGGGTAGCACACTGGAATTGCTGCAATGGAAGGTAGAGACTGGCGTGACAAACAAGGGATTTTAAAAGTTGCTAAAAATAATGAAGAAGATGCTTCCAAAGGATAACGAACTTCCCGCCAGCACGTACGAAGCAAAGAAGGTTGTCTGCCCTCTAGGATTATAGGTGCAGAAGATACATGCATGCATTAATGACTGCATCCTCTACCGTGGTGCGGAGTATGAGAAGTTGGATGCATGCCTACGAGGAACTTATGGTTTTCTCTAAGTACAGATGGCATGAATCCTTTTGGGGAGTAGAGCTGCAGTCATAGCACCTAGCCTATGACTCTATATATCTATAACCTTCCTCCTTGATTGTGCATGAAGCGGAAGTTCATTATGATGCTAGTGCTCATCCAAGGCCCGAAGCAACCCGACAATGACATTGATGTGTAACTAAGGCCATTAGTTGAAGAACTTTTACAGTTGTGGAACGGACAAGGTGTACATGTGTGGGATGAGCACAAACAGGAGGAATTTGACCTACGAGCATTGTTGTTCGTAACCATCAATGATTGGCCTGTTCTTAGTAACATTTTAGGACAGACAAACAAGGGATACAATGCATCACACACTATTTAGGTGAGAATGAAAGTATTTATTTGGATAAATGTAAGAAGAATGTGTACCTGGGGAATCATCGTTTTCTTCCGCCCACGCAGTCCCTAAGAAAGAAAGGCAAGCATTTGAATGGTGAGGCAGATCATAGAGTAAGCCTATCCGTCGTACTAGTGATAATGTATTTGATATGGTGAAGGATTTAAAAGTAATCCTTGAAAAGGGTCCTAGCATACAATCTGTTCTGAATGACACTAGCGGGAATGCACCCATGTGGAAGAAGAAATCTATATTTTGGGAGTTACCCTATTGGAAAGTCTTAGAGGTTTGCTCTGCAATCGACATGATGCAACCTGACAAAGAATCTTTACGTGATACTGCTAGGCTTCTTGGGCGTGTATGGGAAGAATAAACATACACTAGAAACACGGCAGGACCAGCAACGTATGAAAGACCGACAAGGCAAGCATCCAGAGCTGTTTGAAGGTACTGCCAGCTATGATCTTACCAAAGAAGAGAAGGAAATTGTTTTTGAATGCATGAGAAGTATCAAGGTCCCATCTAGCTTCTTGACGAATAAAAAGGGAATAATAAATATGGCAGAGAAAAAATTCCAAAACCTAAAGTCTCATGACTACCACGGGATTATGACACAGTTGCTTCCGGTTGCATTAAGGGGGCTTCTACCGCAAAATGTTCGAGTACCCATTGTGAAGCTATGTGTGTTCCTCAATGCAATTTCTCATAAGGTAATCAATCCATAAAGTCTACCAAGGTTACAAAAAGATGTGGTCCAATGTCTTGTCAGCTTCGAGTTGGTGTTCCCACCATCCTTCTTCAATATTATGATGCACCTCCTAGTTCACCTAGTCGAAGAGATTAACATTCTCAGTCCTGTATTTCTACATAATATGTTCCCCTTTGAGAGGTTCATGGGAGTCTTAAATAAATATGTTCATAATCGTGTTAGGACATAATGAAGCATCTCCAAGGGTTGTGGAATAGAGGAGTGCTACGTTGCAAACGTATCTATAATTTTTTATGTTCCATGCTTGTTTTATATCTAATTTCTTATTTTTATCCACACTTTGGAGTACTTTTTATACATTTTCTTGGACTAACCTATTAACAAGATGCCACAGTGCCAGCTGTCTGTTTTCTGCTGTTTTTGGTTCCAGGAAAGTCAGAAAATGAATATTCTTGGAATTGGACGGGACAAAAGCCAAAGTCAATATTTTACCGGAAGACACATGGAGTCCGAAGTTGAGACGAAGGGGGGCCACAGGGCGGCCAAACCACCCCTTGGCGCGGGCAACCCTAGGCCGCGCCAGGGCATGGTGTGGGCCCCTGGCCATCCACCGACCTTGCCCCCTCGCCTATAAGAAGCCTCCGATGCAAAAACCCTAAATCGACCAGCCTCCAGCCATGAAAAGTTCCACAACACTGCCGCCACCGAAGGGGACATTCGGGGGACAGAAAGTCTCTGTTCTGGCACCCTGCCGGGACAGGGAAGTGCCCCCAGAGCCATCACCATCGATCTCCACCGCCATCTCCATCGTCGTTGCTGATTCCCATGATGATGAGGGAGTAGTTCTTCCTCAGGCTAAGGGTTCTACCGGTAGCTATGTGTTCATCTCTCTCTCTCTATGCATGATCATATTGTGATCATGAGCTTTGTAATAAAGTAGATATACCTTTCTACTCAAGTGCTTTAATAGATCTCTGCTCTCCCCGTGTGTGTGAAAGTGACAGCGTGCACACCATGGTGGCACTTAGGCTAGAGATTACAAATACTTGTTATGAGTTATATTTGGAGTTGGATGTTTCTATGAAATTGTGGTGTTTGTTGGAACCATCTAGAGCTCAAGGTGATAGTGTGGGGTTATCTAGATGGGAAAAGCGAACTTTGAGGAGTGTTGTTATAGCCCTACCATGGATTAGAGTGTCCAACTGGAGAGTAGTTCAGAGTAGTATCATGAAGAGAAGATATTTATATGAGAGTGTTCACTAGCGAAAGTATGATCCCTAGGCCTTGTTTATAAGCATTGAAACAACATTTGCAACTAGATCTGTTACATGTTTGCTTGATTCCATCATTATTTCAGTTTGCCTTTAGTCTCTTCCGCGCCATCAAAGCTATTTTCTGGCACCGTTACCACTTATAATTATCTATACCACTTGTATTTCACTATCTCTTCTCCGAACTAGTGTACATATACACCTGACAAGTGTATTGGGTGTGTTGGGGGCACAAGAGACTTCTTGTATATTGATTGCAGGGTTGCTTGAGAGGGATACCTTTGACCACTTCCTCCCTGAGTTCGATAAACCTTGGGTAATCCACTTAAGGGAAACTTGTTGCTGTTCTACAAACCTCTGCACTTGGAGGCCCAACAACTGTCTACAAGAATAGGAGTGCGTAGACATCAAGCTATTTTCTGGCACTGTTGCCGAGGAGGTAAGGTAAAAGGTACTCACATCCTCCGGTGTGAGTGCTCAAAATTATTTCCTTTAGATTCTGCAATTTTGTCTTTTTGTTTATTTTTTTCACTAGTTAGGCTTAATGGAAAACAACAACAAAAATTAGAGAGCTTTATAGTATTTATCTTGAGTTAGGACATGAAGTGTTTGAAGAGAAAATTAAAAAACCTATGGAACTTTATTTGCATGCTAATAGCAATGTTGTTAGTATGAATTCTTTGGACACCATTATTGCTAATGCTATGGAAAAGTCTAAGCTTGGGGAAGCTGGTTTTGATGAGCATGCTATTTTTAGTCCCCCAAGCATGGAGGAGAAAATTTACTTTGATGATACTATACCTCCAATATGTAATGATTACAATGATGAATATGATATATTCAGTCCACCTACTATTGAGGAGAGAATTAATTATGATTACAATATGCCTCCTATATTTGATGATTATGGTGATGAGAATAATAATGATAGCTATTTTGTTGAATTTACTCCCACTACAATTAATAAACATGACTATGTTTATGTGGGGAGTATTGATTCTTTTATGCATGTGGCTCATGATAAGAATGTTTCATGTAATTGTTATATTGTTAATTTTATTCATGATGCTACTGAAAGTTATTATGAGAGAGGGAAACATGGTTTTATGCATCTCAATAATATTAAGTTTCCCCTCTTTATGTTGAAATTCTTGAAGTTGCAATTGTTTTGCTTTCCTATGCTTGTTGCTTTGTGCTTTCATGACTTGTTTATTTACAAGATCATGATCCGTAGGAAGTGGTTTTGACTCAAATGTGTTTTATATTTGCTTCTTGATGCTCTCTTTTACTCTAAATTCATATTTCTTATGTGAGCGTCATTGAAATTATCATGTCTAACTTAAAGGCGTTAAAGAAAAGTACTTATTGGGAGATAACCCAAAAGTTTTAGTTGAGTCTTGGAATTTATTACCTCTGTAATAACCTCTCCTTATCATCTTTGTGTGGTTTTTGTGCCAAGAGTAACCTCTAAAGAGAGAGAAGTAATGTTTGGGAAAGTTGCTATCCCGAAACAGATTTTTGTGCTTCTCTGTAAAAATTCGTGAAAAATCTATGTATGTTGGTTTGAGCTGTAATTGTGTGTGCTTCTTCCCTAGGTTGTTATCCAACTTTCTTTAGTTCAACACTTTTCTATTTGATCAACAAAAGGTCTTCGAAAAAAATGGTTTTTAGCTACTAGTCTGTTTTGATAGATTTCTGCCACTATTTGCATTTGCCTCTTAATCTCTTTCTCTTTGAGTTCTCTTTGATCATTTGAACTTTTTAAAGGAAGTGCTACAGTATATTATGTTTTAATGGAAGTTTTGCTTGTGTTGAAACTGAACCAAAGGACTTATTATCTTGAGTACACTAATGTTGCTAATGAAGATTGTGTGAAGTTTTGTATGAAGGAAATTTTCAAGTGTAGGGAAAGAATGATGTAATGCGATGAAGAATGGACTAAAGCTCAATCTTGGGGATGTCACCCATGTCACCCCAAGAAATATTCAATAGTTACAAGCGTCAAAGCTTGGGGATGCCCAAGGCATCCCCTTCTTCATCAATAAAAATTTCAGGTCTTTCTAGACACTTCGTTTTTATTGTTTCATGCACTATTGTGTTGTTCTTGGAGCATCTTTGTTTTTGTTTTTGTTTTCTTTTGTTTGGTTTTCTTAAATAATTTGGTTGGATCACAACACACTTTTTTTGGAGAGAGACACACCCCGTTATTCATTGCCTAAAACACTCTAGTTTTCATTCTTATTGTTTTGTGAGTGTTCTCTTTTGCTAGCACTATGTTTAGCCTTAGTTTTCTTGTGCTTTCAGCTTAGAACTTTTTATTTCTTCTTTTTGGATTTGTGAGACAAGCTCATTGCTCTTTATTTATTATTATATTTGTGAGTTCTTTCAAATAAGTTGGTTTGATTTGGAAAGAGTAGGAAAAGTCCATGCTTAAGTGGTAAGAGGAGCTTGTTTTTGACTATGACTTAGACTTTGTCATGTCATGGTTGATATTGTTTTGGCTTTATGCTAAGTGATTTTTGTTGTAGCATGACTTGTTCCAAACAATTGAGATTGCTTAATGTGGCTTGAAAGAAACATGCGTTGTTTTAGCATACAAAAGCATAATATTGTGGTATTCTCCTTTGATGCTTTATTTGGGTTGACTTGGCGCATGCTCACACCATGTTATGACTATACCAAGTCACCATAGCCTCGATGATCATTTAGTTTTCGACTTGTAATATCACTTTATGCTTTAATTAATAATGTTTTGTCGCTTTGCATGATTATGGCCATTATTGCTCTCTTAGTTGGTCGCTCCCAGTCTTTTGCTAGCCCCCATACCAAGTATGAGTTCCACTCATGCATCCAACTCCAAATAAAACCAAGTTATTCCAAAGAGTCCACCATACCTACCTATTAGCATTTGCTATTCCAAGTATATTCATGTTTTTATCTACCTTCCGAATTAAACTTGTTATGAGAAAACTAGTGATTAAAGCTCTCACGAACTTGATGGCACACTTTACTTTTCTTGCACTTAATAAACTTGAACCATTGTGTCATCTATGTTGTATATGCTTGCACTTATATGTTGGGGATTAGCAGAACCATGTTGTCATGGGAACGATTTCAACATTGCACTTGTACATTGTACCTAGTTGATATCATGCTCTTTTGTCTATGGATGTCGTTGGTGTGAAATGAAAGGGGAGATTGTAAGTCCATGGAGTTATGTATGTGTGTTAGAGAAATGCCTAGGTCGCCGATCTAATCCATGCGTAATCATGGTGGAAACCTGCAGCGTAACCATAATGAGTTGTCTATGAAGAATTCTTCTTATAAAAAAAGAGATAAAGATTGAGAAAAAAGAGAAAAAGAAAAAAAAGAGATGAGAAAAGAGGAAAGAGAAAAAAAGCACCATTTTCCCATGGTAAATAAGAATATTGCTGAGATGCTCGTTGTCTGCTTGCCTTTTCATTTTTATATGGGGATTCTTCCGTATCATCAGGCAAGGGGTACCCCGTTGGCGGTTCTCTATGATACACACGTACTTACTATGACAAGAACTTATCGGTAACTAAACTTGAGTAGCATGAGGAGCGGCCCTCGTATTCAAGGGACATGAGATTTCCAACTTATACTTTGTCAAGCATATACTCCATAGTTTGTTCACTTTAACCTTAATCACTTCAAGATGCTTATGATAGGGGCAATGAGAGCTGAAAGCTAATAAGTACCATAATTTTTGGAAGCTCTTTATGAAACTTGAATCCCCGCTTCCTTCTATGAAGGCCTTTCTTTTACTTTTATGTTGAGTCTCCACCTTCTATCTTTATGCACCTATTAAGAGAGCATAGTGGCCATTCTTAGTTTAATGTGCATTGTCCCAAGACTTGTTGATTGATGCATACCTTTTATATTGCTTGTTTTTAAACTATCTGTATCTAGTCACCCTTATGAACTTTGAAGGTGTCCTATGCATTTATGTTTTGCTACTCTATGAGGGACAAGCTGAATGCCACTATGCTATGTTTTCTATATGTGAAACAATTAAACGTCTTTCAATGCATTGTTATTCAAGAACCTTTGTTTGTATCATTTCATGTTGCATGCATAGTTACTATGTCTTATTGTTAGAACTATATCTTTCATGCTATGTTAAAGTACTTTGATTCTAGCTTTCAATGCTTTCATATGGTTTGATCTTTATTGTGATGGTGCATGTCACCTCAAAAATTATTCTTTTCTTTTTATCACTTACCTACTCGAGGACGAGCAGGAGTTATGCTTGGGGATGTTGATACGTTGCAAATGTATCTATAATTTTTGATGTTCCATGCTTGTTTTATATCTACTTTCTGTCGTCAAATTGAGGACAAGTACGCCATGAGGGGGTCCTCGGGGCATGCGGAAGAGAGGGGTGTGAGACGTACGGTATTCCGGGACGGTGAGCACACAAGTTTACCCAGGTTCGAATCCGCTGGCTTTGGACGAATCCTACTCCTGCTAGCAATCCAGTAATACGGCAGAGCCGGAATATGGGTTACAAGGGTATCGCCTGTGCGAGTTGAGATTGTAGACTATTGTGTTATGCCCCAAAGGCTCTCCCTAGGATGGCTTATATAGATATCCGGCCTAGGGTTTACAGGAGAGATCAATCCGGCTACGACTAAGAGTTGGTTACAGAGTACATCTTGAACTACAAGTAACATTATGGGCCTAAGTCGGTAAGTCTTCTGGGCCTTCCCGTAGCCGGATTGGACTCCGTCTTCTCTCCCTGACTGGGCCACCCATGAAGCAAAGCTCTAACCCGAAGTGGGACACCCTGGTCAGTGAGGAACTGTGAGAATACCCGGAAAGTATATCCTCAACAGCAGCCCCCGGAGGCCTCCAAGATCCAAAGTCGGATTTTATCATCGTCTAGCTTGATCTTCGGCTTGCAGAATCTTGAAGGGTTCCTGAAACTTCACAACAAAAAATGCGATCCGGGTCTTAAAAGTAAGTCGGACCTATCAGCAGATTACTCGGATTTTCCAGCTTGATTTCAAACTTAAGCCGGAACTTGGCCTCTAACGCCACATGACACAAGCATGGTCAATTCACGTCATCTGACAGGCGTGCCGTCATCACGACTGTTGGTGGGCCCGCGGTTCGTGGAACCGAGGCGCCGTTTCAATGCGTGCGTGGAGATCGAGGAGACGCAATCATCACGTGGGTCCTTCCTAGTTCTTTCCACGACGCGTGGCGGTTACACTGTAGCATTTGCACGAATCTTTGCGCAGGTAGGTGGATATAAGGAGTTTGGATTTCTCCTTCTCCTTTCCACCAGCCCTTTGCCGTTTCTTTCTCTCCCAATCCTCCTGCGCGCACAGAGCTCCCTCGTCTCTTCCCCACATAACTCCCAGCGCCGCCACTTTCAGGTCATCTTCTCACCGGAGAAATGGCTTCATCATCTTCCTCCTCTGGTTTGGCGGCGGCAGCGGCGGCAGCGACGGCGGCGTCGGCGGAAGTTGCAGCGGACAAGGAGAGCTTCCGGGGAATCTGGATCCCCTGCGCCCTCAACGAGGACGGCCCCAAGAACGTGGAGAAGGAGGGGCTTCTCGCCGCTGGCGACTGGTGGACCGGCTCTGGTGAAACCGTCCCCAACCCGCGCGACGGTGAGCGGGTCCACTTCGGCACCAATCTCGACCGAGGTCTGTCTTTTCCTCCCTTGGAGTTCTTCTCCGAGGTGATAGATCATTACGGATTTCAACTCCACAATCTTCCTCCCAACTCTCTCTTAGAGATGACTGCATATGCATCGCTTTGCGAGGGCTTTCTCGGCATAAGGCTGAGTTTGCTTCTCTTCGGGTACTACTTTCATGTCCGGAGAAATTCCATCACTGCCGGTGTTCCTTACATCATCGGCACTATTAGCTTTTCTCTTAGACGAGACCGGGCATATCCCAAAATTGCTACTAGTGACTCGGTCAAACAATGGCCAGCCACATTTTTCTACCATAGGGATATTTTGGCTCCCGGCAAAGCTATTGCTTTGCCGGCTTTTGTCGACGGAGCCGCCACGGCCCAGCCTTCCTGGGACGAGGCTGCTCCGGCTCTCACTGACGATTTGATCCTCGCAAAGAGGCGGATCAAATATTTGATCAAGCACAAGGGTCTGAAGGGATCCGACTTGGTCCAGTGCTGGGTCTCACGTCGGATCCAGCCACTTCAGTACCACGGGGATAGATTGATGCACTCCATCACGTGCTCCAAAAAAGACTCCCTCCGCATCAGCCCCAAATCCTACACCACTCAAGGCTACATCAGCCAAATCAAGTGGCTGATCAAGGAGCGGATCGAGAGGAGAATTCCAGAGGTTTCTTTGGATATGCACACGGCAGAAAACCCCGTGGTGCTGGTAAGCTTCCATCAGTACATCTTTTATGTGTTTCAATCTTCGAGTTAAGTTGCAATACTGATCTGTTATCTTGTTTTCAGCTTGCTGACCTCCCCGAGTCAGAACTTGCTCCGCTCGAAGGATATCCTCCTGAGTTTTCTCAGGAGACAGAAGTTGTCCCATTGTCGGACCTTGCGCTCAAGAAGCGCAAAGCTCCGACAGTGGCTGTTGGCACAAAGGAGGTGCCTGTTGTGAAGAGGTAATCTTTCAGTCACAATTTCCGCCTTTGTACCTTTCTCGAATTTCTTTCCGAGATGTAATATTTCCGACTTTACCCCATTGGTCAGAGCAAAGCCGATCGTCAAGGGCAAGGGGAAAGGGATTCCTTCGAAGCCCCTTCGACAGACGAAGCTTACCATAGCTTCTCCTGCCGCGGCTCCTCCGACTCCTGCCCCTCAACCTTCTGCAGCGCCGGCGATGACTCCTTCTCCGGTTGTTGCAGAAGATCCGGCTCCTCCAACGGCGTCCGTGATCCTTGGGTCACAAAATGACGTCTTCGTGGGTGCGTCAGGTCAAGATAAGGGTGAACCCTCTTCGGGTAATGACCCCTCGGCTGAAGTCTTCACCGGCAACCTCATCAGCAATCTGGGACTTGCCAAGTTTGGCCTATCCCGGAAATCTGCAAAGGAAATCCAGCGGCTGGCCAGGCAAGTCCTGGACAAAAGCCAATTGTCCCTCGAAGAGGAGGCGCAAGAAGCAGAGGACGTCAAGTTCTCCGACCTTCTTGCTCAAGTCTGCCTTCGCGACGAGAGGATTAGGACTGGCAAGCTTCCAACAGCCCCAGTAATCCCTCTTACTCTCGCCGAGAAGGTGGCAGCTGAAGTGAACGCGGGTTTAGATAAACTCACCCGCGAGCAATATGTAAGTCAGAATTCCAACTCTTAGTTTTTACATTATGTTATATCATATCCTCTAGCCCCCAAGCATGAAGTAGGATATAGAATCCGGGTTTATGCTTTCATTAGGATGCCAAAGAATGAACTAGTGTAGCCCCCAAGGGTCGTGCTGATATTTAGCAAAAAATATTAGCCTGAGTCTTAAGTAGCTTTCTGACTTTGGGTATTCTGACTTACAGAAAGTATGTTCCTATAACCAGGAATTATTGACCAATGTCTATGATAAGCGGAGAGAGATCAAAGCTCTCTGGCTTAAAAATGCTGAGCTCAAAGTAGCCAAGGATTAAGCCGAAGGTAAACATTCCGAGATTCAAACCTTGTCTTTTGCTTTTTGAGTGCCGAACTTTTTCTGAACTATTGTTGTTTTTTGACTTACAGCACTGGTGAAACAATCCATCGCTATGATTGAAGAGACCGAGAACCTCAAAACCCTAGTGGTGGAGAACAAGGGACTTCGCCAAGAGCTGGAAAAGCTCAAGGCGGATCATGAAACGAGCATAGCTCAAGTCCTTGAATCCTCCTCCATGGCCACTGAAGAGCACGATTGCAAGATTGCCGCTCAAGATAAAGTTATCTCGGACCTCAAGAATGAGCTTGGCAGAGAGAAGGACATCTCCCAGGTGCTCCGGGCTGAACTCTAGAGTCTCCGGGAGGAGAAGGCCAAGATTGACGACGTCATTCACGGTATGTTCCATCTTTCTGTCTTATCTTTTTCTTTGACTTTTATCAATGTCAGTTTTTTCTTTAACTTTGTTTTGTGTATAGGTCCTCTGAACTTGACGGACTCTTCCTCATCCGAGCCCCGCACCCACCGGCTTACCCAAGTCGGTGATCTTCTTCATGACTTCCGCCAGTCCCTTGAGGACATTGGCGAGTCTCTCAGGATTCCGGACATGCCAAGCATGTCGGATTTTTAGGTGCGGGACAAGGCCAAGGAAAAGCCGCAGCTTGTTTGGGACTGGAACATGTCCTACGCGCGGAATGTTGCATAGAACGCTCTCACCATGGTCATGAGACACCATGGAAACATGGAGATATGGTAAGTGACCAGAGGGTACTGCAAGGTAGACGAAGACGGCCAGGAGCAGGACCTTCCAGCAATCATGCACTCCTGCGTGGGATATGGGTGCCACGTAGCTAATCTGACCAGCTACGAGATCCCCTTCTTCATCCGCGTAGCTACTCCGCCACCTCCTCCAGAAGAAGCCGAAGAAGTTTCCGACGATGAACGGACCACCTCAGATCCGGACATCTTGGAACGATATCAAAGCGGAGTAACCAGCGAGTCGGCAGCTCCTTCACCTCCTCCTGCATCATAGACCAGAAATTTATGTATTATTCTGTGAAAGAACATGATGCGTTTGTAAATATTAAGTACTATTGATTTTGCTAGTGCTAAGCTTTTTATCTATTCAGCAGTTTTGGCTTTGATTTTTTTTGTGTGCCTGAAATGTTTACATAAGCACTTGAATCTTTTTTGTCTCTACTTATCGTTTATCTGGCTTTCCACCTCGTCCCTTTCGTGAGCCGGCTATACCTTCAGCCGGAAATCTTTGCCGAGCAACGGAGCTCAATTGCTAAACCAGTTTAAACTCGGAAACAAAGTCGGCTTCCAGTACCAACAATTCACTACTCGGAAAATACCCGCATCCAGCAATCAGACAAATAACCCAAGTAAAGACAAGAAATTTTAGAGTTATACCCGAAGATAGCAGTTTTAGAATCGGAAATCTAAACCAGAACGAACATGAGCATAAAGTACCTTCAAGCATTCTGGGATTTTCGACTATGACATGATCATTTGGAAATAAGATGGTAAAAACTTCTCAGAAAAACTTTGAGGCAACCAAAACTTTTATTTCTCATAGAACATGTACATATGTATGATTACAAAGAAGGATAAACTAAGAATAAAAGGAACGTATCTGAGCAATATTCCACGGTCTGTCTAACTCATCCGGATTTGTACTGCCTCTAGCTCTCTTTCTCTTCTTAGTAGCAGGTCTTTCTTTGACTGGCCTCATGTCAGTTAAGTAGTACGATCCATTGTGCAATACTCGACTAACTAAAAAGGGCCCTTCCCATACTGGGGAAAGTTTGTCCTTTCTTTGTTGCACAAGCCAGAGAACCAAATCACCTTTATTGAAAGATCTAGTTCGGACTCTCTGGCTATGATACTTGTGTAACTTCTGCTGATAGGCTGTAGATCTCATTTCAGCAACGACGCGAACTTCTTCGACTAAGTCGAGATCATTTTGTCGAGAAATCTCGGCATCCTCTTCGATATACGCGGCCACTCTAGGAGAAGTATGAATTAAATCGCTAGGAAGAACTTCTTCTGCGCCATAGACCAAGAAGAAAGGTGTATATCCTGTTGACCTGTTCGGAGTTGTTCGTAAACTCCAAATTACAGAAGGTAATTCCTCTGCCCAAGCCCCCGCAGCACGTCGTAGTGGTGCTTCGAGTCTTGGTTTCAAGCCTTGTAGAATTAAACCATTTGCTCTTTCGACTTGTCCGTTAGCCTGTGGATGTGCGACTTACGCAATGTCAAGCCAGATATTTTGCTCATCGCAGAACTCAGCCAATTCTTCCATGGAAAAGTTACTCCTGTTGTCCGTGATAATGCTATGCGGATAACCATATCAGATTATAACATCCTCGACAAATCTTTTGGCTGTTGCTCCATCACAACTAGTGACGGGTTTAGCCTCGATCCATTTTGTGAATTTATCCACCATCACTAAGAGGTGAGTGAATCCACTTGGAGCTCGTTTAAAAGGTCCTACCATATCAAGCCCCCAGACCGCAAAAGGCCATGTTATAGGTATTGTTCGCAGCTGATCAGCCAGAACATGAGCTTGTTTGGCGTACTTTTGGCACCCTTTGCATGTCTTGACTAATCGTTCGGCGTTTGCCTGAGCTGTAAGCCAGAAAAATCCATGTCGAAAAGCTTTTGCCACTAAAGATTTGGCTGCAGCGTGGTGACCACACTCGCCTTCGTGGATTTTGCTTAAGATTTCCACTCCTTCTTCTGGAGATACGCAGCGCTGAAAAACCCCAGAAACACTCCGTTTATGGAGCTCACCCTTAACGATAGTATAGGCTTTTGTTCGTCGGATGATCTGCCGGCTCAGCACCTCGTCTTCGGGTAATTTGCCATCTACCAAGTAATCGAGGTAGGGTTGAGTCCAGCTGGGAATTACAGCCAGAACTGCTATTAAAGGTGAGTCGGATTTGGTTGGATATTCCTCATCTACTCCCTTTATCGAGGGAACTTTGGGGTGCTCTAAAAAAGCGCCATCCGGGACCTCTTTCCGTGCAGAGCCTATTCAGGATAGTGCATCTGCTTCCTCATTTTCTGCTCGAGGGATGTGTTGAACTTCAAACCCTTCGAACGATTTAGATAGATCATCCATGACAGCTTTGTATGCTGCCATGTGCTTATTTGCATTACAAATATCTAACACTTGTTGAGCAACAAGATCCGAATCTCCGTAACACATCAAACGTCGGATGCCAATATCCTTAGCAATCTGGATTCCATGCAGCAGTGCTTCATACTCGGCAATGTTGTTTGTCATTGTGAAGTGGATCTGCAACACGTATAAAAGTTTATCTTGGGGTGATTTGAGGACCACGCCAGCCCCCGAGCCCCCTCGAGCCTTAGAGCCATCGAAAAAGAGGGTCCAATATTCCGACTCAAGGAGGACCATGTTCTCCTTGGTCTCTGTCCAATCAGCGACAAAGTCAGCAAGGATCTGGGATTTAATTGTTGTCCGAGGTTTATACTCAATATCGAAAGCTGAAAGCTCTATTCCCCATTTGGCGATGCGTCCTGTGGCGTCGCTATTGTTGATTATGTCTCTCATGGGAGCTTTGCTCACCATGGTAATTGGATGTTCCTGAAAATAGTGTCGTAGCTTACGAGATGCTAGAAAAACATCGTAAGCTAACTTTTGATAATGCGGATACCGATGTTTGGACTCTGTCAGGACCTCGCTGACAAAGTACGTTGGACGTTGCACCAGGTGTTCCTGATTTTCCTCTGGTCTCTCCACCACCATGAAGATACTGACAACCTTATTTGCCACAGCAATGTAAAGCAACATCGGTTCCTGAGGTTCCGGCGCTGCAAGGATCGGAGCAGATGAGAGTACTTTCTTCAGGTCTTGTAGTGCAGCTTCAGCTTCGTCAGTCCAGACAAAATCCTTGGTCTTCTTCAGGAGTTTGTATAATGGTGTGGCTCTTTCACCAAGCCGGCTTACAAATCGACTGACCGCAGCAATGCAACCAGTTAATATTTGTACGTCCTTCAGGCGAGTTGGCCTGGAAATATTGAGAATAGCCTTAATTTTGTCTCGGTTCACCTCTATGCCTCTTTGAGACACGATGAAACCTAACAATTTTCCGCCTGGTATTCCAAAGAAGCATTTCTTCGGGTTAAGCATGATGTTGTATTTTCGTAGATTGGCAAATGTATCCTCCAAGTCGGAAATCAGTGTTTCCTTCTTTTTGGACATCACCGCAATATCATCCACGTATGCATGTATATTGCGTCCGAGTTGGTCGTGGAGGCAACGCTGCATCGTGCGCTGGTATGTAGCTCATGTGTTCTTTAGCCCAAAGGGCATCGTAACAAAACAGAAGGTTCCAAAGGGGGTTATGAATGAAGTTTTGACTTTGTCAGATTCCTTCATCCGGATTTGGTGATAACCAGAATATGCATCGAGAAAACAGAGGAGTTCCGAGCCTGCCGTAGAATCGATAACTTGATCAATTCTAGGCAAAGCGAACGGATCTTTTGGACAAGCCTTGTTCAAGGCAGTATAATCAACACACATGCTTAAATCAGTGGTGTCCTTTTTAGGGACCATTACAGGGTTGGCCGACCAATCAGTATGGATGACCTCTTCTATGAATCCGGCTAACTCGAGCCGTGCTAGTTCCTTAGCTATTACCTTATGCTTTTCATCGCCAAACCGTCGTAAGGACTGTTTGACGGGTTTAGCGTTCAGGTTTACATTTAGAGAGTGCTCGGCAAGTTCCCTAGGTACTCCAGTCATGTCAGATGGCTGCCATGCGAAGATATCTTGATTTGCTTGGAGGAACTTGATGAGCGCGCTTTCCTATGCGCTACTTAGGCCTACGCCTATCTGGGTCACCTTGGAGGGGTCATCATCGTTCAATGGCGTCGCCTTCGTCTCTTCTAATGCCTTGAACTCCGGATTTGGCTTTGTCACCTCCTTCTTTGTTGCGGGCATCTCGGACGGATCTATGCTCTTCTTGATCTCCTGGTACTCCTGGCCATGTAGCACAGCTTCGGCAAAGGCGGCATTTCCATCTTCGCACTCTCGCCCCTTCTTCGGGTCTCCCCTGATGGTGATCACGCCGTTGGGACCTGGAATTTTTATCATATTGTAAATGTAACACGGACGAGCCATAAAAGCCTAGTAAGCCGGACGTCCGAATATAGCATGGTATGCGCTCTTGACCGGGACCACTTCGAAGGAAAGTGCCTCCGTCCAATAATTCTTTGGTGTTCCAAAAGTAACATCCAAAGTGATTTCTCCCAGGGAATTAGCTTGTCTTCCTGGGACAACTCCGTGAAAGATCACAGAGCTATGGTTCAGCTGTGTTTCCGAGATCTTCATCCATTGTAGCATTTCGACATAGAGAATATTGATGCTGCTACCATCGTCCATAAGGGTCTTGGAGAAACCATAACCGTCAATAAGTGGGTTGACGATTAAGGCGTATTTTCCTCGCCTGTGTAGCTTAGGCGGATGATCAGCGCGGTCAAACGTGATTGCCACTTCCGACCAGTCCAGATACTGAGGGACAGCCGGAACTGTTGCATTGAGCTCGTGGAGAACTGTTTTCTTGACCTTTGCTGGTTGAGATCCAAGGAAGGTGACGTAAGTGTTCTTCTTGGTGGGAAAAGTCTTCTTCCCTTCCGACTTGGGATTTGAAGCATCAGCTTTCTCCATGTCGGAATCTTCCTTGGTCTCCTTGTCTTTGTCGGGATTTTTCTTTCCCTTCTACCGCTTTGCTTTGTAGCCCGCGGTATCATCTCTCTTGATATCGTCGTTAAAACGACACTCAGCGTTGGTGTGGGACGAGCCCCCATTGGCGTCCAAGTGATGCACACATGGGTTATTGGCAATGTCAACCCAAGTGTAGGTTTTGCCTGGTTGTTGCTCTCCTCTACCTTTGACCCTTGACCTCCCACGGCCACACCCGCGGCCTCCGCTAGGTCCTCCTCGTCCTCCAGACCCGGAAACAGTAGTGACCACTGCTGTCTCCGCGTTGGGTTTTTCTTTCGAGGTATTTTTGCGCTTCTGAGCTTGTTGCTTTGGTTGTTTTGCCGACTGAGGCACAACCAGGACATTGAGTAATCCCTCTGCATCGTCGTCAACATCTACATACTTGCTCGCTATTTCTATCATCTCTCCCAGATCAGTAACCTTGTCACATTTCAAGCGATGGCGCAGTAAACCAATTGGGAGACCTGCGATGAAAGCTTCAATCGCAGTTTGATCATTTACTCCTTCACAGGAGTTCTTGGTGTCGATCCATCATCCGAGGTAATCCCGACAAGTTTCTCCGGCTTTCTGGGTGTAACGCTGTAGGTCTAGAAACCGTACAGGGCCTCCGATATGTGCCTTCGAAATTCCGAAAGAACGCACTTTGCAAATCATACCAGTTATGGATGGTATTTGCCGGAAGTTCATTGAGCCATGATCGTGCCGTCTTCCGCAACATAAGTGGGAGATATCGGGTTGCGACCAGGCTGTTTTCGCCTTTAGCGATGCAGCAAGCTTGGAAGAAATCCTATAACCAGGTGTCTGGCCGAGCAATGCCGTCGTAGGCTTGGATATGTCTTGAGATAACAAATCCTTCCGGGAATTTTGTAGCTCTAATGCGTGGTCCGAAGCACTTTGGGCCCACGTACACGTCATCGTTTTCATAGCGCTGAGCCTCTATGTTGGAGTTGATCATGTGCCTTGCGTCGTTCGGGGATAGAGATCGTCCCGAATGTCGGCTGTGGCTGCGGTGCCTTGGAGCCGAACTTCGGCTTCTACCACCACCTCCTCCGCCATGTCGTCCTCCTTGACCTCCTTGGGGGCCGTTGTGATAACTATGTGGTGGAGAGGGTGGTGCAGTTGGATTGTTTCCGGTTGATCGCCGGCCTCCATCCGGAGCGTCATTATTCCGGTTCCGAGGAGGTTCTTGACTACGATGAGACCCCTGCCGGCTTGTTCCAGCATGGTTTCCGTCGTTCCTTCGTCCGTTGTTCCTACCATGGTGAGGCTCAGCCAGACGGCTCTCATGCCTAGGAGGTGGCATTCTCTTATGATCCTCCTCCCGACGTTTCTCCTTATCTTCTCCCTTTCGATCATTGTATTCTCGTCGGGGAGGATTCCTCGGATTCAGTGCAGCGATCGCGTCTTTCTCGGCCACTTGAGTGACATTGCTCCAGTTATGTGTAGCCCTGCGATGTTGTCCCAACGATTCGGTTCATGAATAATTGTCTTCCCTGCGTTCGGGGTGATGGTACTACGCCCGAACGTAATGGGAACTTACGTCAGCCCATGCCGGATCTGTGCGACATTGGTTCGAATCCGAGACCAGTTTTTGACTTCCGGACAGGGCGACCTTCTGCTGCTCCAGTCCCTTGTTGAGTAGCTTGATACCCAAACGGATCTGCTCTGGTCCTGGATTAGCCGATAGAATTTCTCGGGCTGCCACGGTATTCTATACTGGGTTTGGGTATACCCAATCTCTATTGCTGTCTTTCCGTGGCTTCCCCATCTCATCCCCAAAAAGGACGGCACGGACACGTGGGAATTGGTCATCGTTGGTGTGACGCTTCCGTGTCTTTTGATGCAACCGAGACATGTATTCCTTGGTTGACACGCGTTTCTTCTCCACCTCGATGTTTTTGGCTTCATCGAGGAGTTGTTGACGATGCGCTTCTAGGGCTTGGGCCCTTTCGTCCAGCTCATCTGCAGTAAGTTCTACAGCTGTAGGGATAGGTGTGGTTAATGCGGCATCGATGAGTTTACGCGCACCTTCTGTGATCACGTGTCCATCCACCGATGCTTCTTTTTCGGCTCGTTTGGGATAAGTGCTCCATCCGAGTCTTCCTCGTATTCCTCGGCAATCACCTCCTCTGTGAGAGGGTCTTTTGCCGGGGTCTTGTTCTTCTTGTTCTTCTTCTTTGCCTTCTTGGCAGTGCTGGTAGCAAAGACGGCTTTGGGTCCGTTTCCCAGAGTCAAGCTCTGATCGGTACTTTCGGACATCTAGACTTCGGGGTTATCTCCGATGTCCATGTCACCCTGCGCTTTGGGAGAGTGTTCCCCGGATCCTTCATCCATGGCTTCTCCTTCTTCTGTAGCTTTGGAGTTGTACTCCTCTTCATATTCCGCGGAGAACTTTCAGAAATCTGCCGACGTCATAGATTTATCCAAGGATGCGGGAACGTCGGCGTTTGTTCCAATTGCCTCCAGCACCGAATCTGTGTTTTCTCCAGCATCGGCAAAGCAAGATCCGGATCCAACATATCCGACGAAGTGCAATGCGTGCTTCCTGAGGTACCTGCGGCTTTCACGATCAGGCATGTCCAAACTTTTAATGGTTTCGAGGATTGCATCTGCGCTTGCGCCTTGCAGTATCATACGTCTTAGTGTGTACCTGAGGAAAGGCCTGTCTATCCCGGCATCGTCAGAGCCGGAATCAGTGTCGTTGATGTGCTCCTCCTGGATTTCGACCTCCACGGGTGGGTCGATCTAGGATCCGGCTTCTCCAGGGAGATCCACTCCAGATTCGACTTGGACCGTGAGGTCTTCTTCAGGCTCGGATTTCTCCACTAGCTCCGCAACTGGTGCGGGCTGGGTGGGATTAGGGTTTTCTGAGATCTGGAACTCTGCCGCCTCCGTGGACAAAGGGGACCCAGAAGATTCTTCTGCCTCTATCATCACCGCTGGGGTGGGTTGGGCAGGTTCAGCGAAACTGATGTAAACATCGATCTCGCCAAAAGACATGATTGTATAGGCATTCACGGCCTCCCTAGCCGGAATCCAAGTCTCGTCGAGAAAGATGAGAGGGACGTCGCTGGCATAGAGGATGCGACCGATGGCGATGGTCTGATGACCCACAAGTATAGGGGGTGTATCGCAGTATTTTTGAGGGAAGTGAACCCCAATTTATTGATTCGACACAGGAGCCAAAGAATACTTATCAGTCTTAACAACTGATTTGTCAATTCAGCTACACTTGGAAACAATCTTGCTCACAGCAGTTTATCAGTAGCAATAGTTTTGTAGTAGGAATAGTAAAGTAACAGTAGTAGCAAAACAAAGACAGTAGTAACAAAAGCAGTAAACAGTGGGATTCGAGTGCGGTAGGCATAGGGATGGATGGACGGGCGTTGCATGGACAAGACAATTCACATAGCAAACAGAACATAGGGCAATTGCAGATAAATAAGATAAAGCGTCCAAGTACTAGACAATCCTAGGCATGTGTTCCGTAAATAGTCATACGTGCTCGCAATGAGAACTTGCACAACATCTTTTGTCCTGCCAGCCCGTTTGCAGCGGGGCCTCTAGGGAACTACTGGCAATTAAGGTGCTCCTTTTAATAAAGCACCAGAGCAAAGCATTAACACTCCGTGAACACATGTGATCCTCACATCAAAGCCTTTCCCTTCTGGTTATCCCGATTTCTGTCACTTCGGGGCCATAGGTTCCGGACAACGACATGTGTATACAACTTGTAGATAAGACCAGAAAGAATACTATCATAATGAATCAATAATAAGTTCAGATCTGAAATCATGGCACTCGGGCCCTAGTGACAAGCATTAAGCACAACAAGTCACAACAAAGTCATAAAGCACTAATAAAAGATACTAGGCACTAAGCCCTAACAATCTGATGCCATTACATGAACGATCTCATCCAATCCCTACCATCCCCATAGCCTACAACGGGGGATTACTCACTCATAGATGGAGGAAACATGAATGGCCGATGGAGATGATGGTGGAGATCGATGGAGATGGCTCCGGGGGCACTTCCTCGTCCCAGCAGGGTGCTGGAACAGAGACTTTCTGTCCCCTGAATCTCCCCTTCGGTGGCGGCGGCACAGCAGAACTTTTTGTGGAAAAACGTCGAACCGCCGGAAGTTTTTAGGTCAGAAGGCTTCTTATAGGCAAAGAGGGAGACCGAGGGGGTGCCTGGGGCCACCACACTATGCCCTGGCGTGGCCAGGCCCAGCCCGCGCCTAGGGGTGGTTTGGCCAGCCCTTGGCCCACCTCCGTCTCATATTCTGGATTCGTGAGTCTTCTAGAAAAATAGGCACTTTGGCTTTTGTCCCGTCCAATTCCGAGAATATTCATTTTCTGACTTTCCTGGAACCAAAAACAGCAGAAAACAGGCAGCTGGCACCGTGGCTCTAGTTAATAGGTTAGTCCAAGAAATCATATGAAAAGTACTCCAAAGTTGGAACAAAACACAAGAAAGTAGATAAAAACAAGCATGGAGCATCAAAAATTATAGATACATTTGCAATGTATCATGGTCTCGCCGATTCCAATTCTTGCAGATTCCGCTCAGAACGCAGATCCGAAGCTCACTTGCCCCATGGTGGGCGCCAACTGTCGTTGGATTGAGGACAAGTACGCCATGAGGGGGTCCTCGGGGCGTGCGGAAGAGAGGGGTGTGAGATGTACGGTATTCCGGGACGGTGAGCACACAAGTTTACCCAGGTTCGAATCTGCCGGCTTTGAAGTAATAATACGGCAGAGCCGAAATATGGGTTACAAGGGTATCGCCTGTGCGAGTTGAGATTGTAGACTATTGTGTTATGCCCTAAAGGCTCTCCCTAGGACAGCTTATATAGATATCTGTCCTAGGGTTTACAGGAGAGATCAATCCGGCTACGACTAAGAGTTGGTTACAGAGTACATCTTGAACTACAAGTAACATTATGGGCCTAAGTCGGTAAGTCTTCTGGGCCTTCCCGTAGCCGGATTAGACTCCGTCTTCTCTCCCTGACTGGGCCGCCCGTGAAGCAAAGCTCTAACCTAAAGTGGGCCACCCTGGTCAGTGAGGAACTGTGAGAATACCCGGAAAGTATATCCCCAACACTTTCTTATGTTTTGTCCACACTTTCGAGTACTTTTTATACATTTTCTTGGACTAACCTATTAACAAGATGCCATAGTGCCAGCTGCCTGTTTTCTGCTATTTTTGGTTCCAAGAAAGTCAAAAAATGAATATTCTCGGAATTTGATGGGACAAAAGCCAAAGTCAATATTTTACCGGAAGACACATGGAGTCCGAAGGAGAGACGAAGGGGGGCCACAGGGCGGCCAAACCACCCCTTGGCGCGGGCAGCCCTAGGCCACGCCAGGGCATGGTGTGGGCCCCCTGGCCGGCCACCGACCTTGCCCCTTCGCCTATAAGAAGCCTCCGATGCAAAAACCCTAAATCGACCAGCCTCCAGCCACAAAAAGTTCCGCAGCGCCGCCGCCACGAAGGGGAGATTCGGGGGATAGAAAGTCTATGTTCCGGCACCCTGCTGGGACGGGGAAGTGCCCCCGGAGCCATCTCCATCGATCTCCACCACCGTCTCCATCGCCGTTGCTGATTCCCATGATGATGAGGGAGTAGTTCTTCTTCGAGGCTAAGGGTTCTACTGGTAGCTATGTGTTCATCTCTCTCTCTATGCATGATCATATTGTGATCATGAGCTTTGTAATCAAGTAGATCTACCTTGCTACCAAGTGCTTTAATAGATCTCTGCTCTCATCGTTTGTGTGAAAGTGACAGTGTGCACACCATGGTGGCACTTAGGCTAGAGATTACAAATACTTGTTATGAGTTATATTTGGAGTTGGATGTTTCTATGAAATTGTGGTGTTTGTTGGAACCATCTAGGGCTCAAGGTGATAGTGTGGGGTTATCTAGATGGGAAAAGCGAACTTTAAGGAGTGTTGTTATAGCCCTACCATGGATTAGAGTGTCCAACCGGAGAGTAATTCAGAGTAGTATCATGAAGAGAAGATATTTATATGAGAGTGTTCACTAGCAAAAGTATGATCCCTAGGCCTTGTTTCTAAGCATTGAAACACCGTTTGCAACTAGATCTGTTACATGTTTGCTTGCTTCCATCTTTATTTCACTTTGCCTTTAGTCTCTTCCACGCCATCAAAGCTATTTTCTGGCACCGTTAACACTTATAATTATCTATACCACTTGTATTTCACTATCTCTTCACCGAACTAGTGCACCTATACACCTGACAAGTGTATTGGGTGTGTTGGGGACACAAGAAACTTCTTGTATCTTGATTGCAGGGTTGCTTGAGAGGGATACATTTGACCACTTCCTCCCTGAGTTCGATAAACCTTGGGTAATCCACTTAAGGGAAACTTGCTGTTGTTCTACAAACCTCTGCACTTGGAGGCCCAACAACTGTCTACAAGAATAGAAGTGCGTAGACATCAAGGAGGTCATGGAGTTTTGTGTTGACTTTATTCCTGACCTTAAGCTGATTGGTGTTCCTGAATTACGACATGAGGGGAGACTGAGTGGAAAAGGCACGCTAGGAAAGAAAGTAAGGATATGTATGGAGAACCATTCTTTCACTAAATCACACTACATAGTTCTACAAATTCCACCTTGGTGGCTCCGTATATCGAGGAACACTAGAATATCGTACGCTCCAAAAAATCAGGGTAGTCTGACTCCTGGATTAAGGTTGAACACATGGCAACTTTCGGAGGTTGGTTGCAGACACATATCATGAATGACACCACTGTGGCCAATAATCATGTCTAGACCTATAGTACACAGTTTCAGGGTCGTCTTCGTCATCGTCATCGTCATCATCATCGTTGCTAGGCACACGTGGCTGGATCATCAGCCCTTCCCCGGCTTATGCATGGGGGGACCGGGGGCTGTCAACCATGGCATATTCCAGGGAACTTGCCACTCCGGATGACGACGCCACTACGCCTGCGGCCTTCACCATTGCCACCCTTATTATGGCTCTTCCGTGGGTGAAAGTGTGGGTACCGTAGGCGAGGATGATCTCCATCGGCGATGTAGCGCATCACGCTGGTGATATTCTAGTTCGCCCACCACAGGAGATGGCCGGATTCGTTGTGGTTCACCAGGGGCGAACCATCACCCTCGTACCTGGCGAGCTCCCTTTACCACCGGTTAACGAAGAAGGCATTTCAGGTGTCATAGTTATCGGGATCCCAATGGGGATCCATCTGCTACTTCGGCGTGAGTTCGAGGTAGAAGTGGTCCATGATGGCCACCTGGCGGGCAGAACCTTGAGGCATAGGAGGGACATGAACCCCTCTAGCACGCAACATCCAGTCGGCAGGCAGCCGGTAGCTCGAGGGTCAAAAAGGCCTAGTATGTGGTGTACATTGTTGTGATAGAGGAAGGTATGGATGTGTGGATGACCATGGCGGCCGGCCTAGATATAGAGGGAAAGGGCGGGAAAACATGGCGAGAAGCGGAGGGAAATGGAGAGAAAGCATGGCGCATGATTTGACGGCTATGAGAATGGCGGGAAATATCTTTAGTCCCGGTTTGTGGCTCCAACTAGGACTAAAGTCCCCGAAATATCTTTATTACAAGTTACTAGTTTTCATAGTTAGACTAACTATTTTAGAAAACAGAAAATGGGTAGATTAGGAAACAGTATATAAAATATTATATTTTTTAATGGGTAGATTATTTTTGTAAATATTTTGGTATATTCAATTTTTTCTGATTTTTAAATAATAAAATATGTTTTATCCAAGATTTATACTTAATAGAATATTTGGTAAAAAATCAATTATTTCATTTAAGTTGTATAACAGAGTATGATAATAGATTTAAATTATAAATCTTCTTTTTTGTAATTTTGATATATAATACATAATTTTCTTAATTATTAGTATTGATTTTCTTTTTAGCGCAAAAAATAACCTTTAGTCCCGATTTGAATACAAACTAGAATTAAAGGATACCTTTTAGTCCCGGTTGGTAGATTAATTAGGTTATGCGTGTCCCGCATCCTCGTCGCCGACTTGACAACAATGATGGAGGACTAGGCTTTGCTAGGCTGGCACTAGGAGGTGCTACCTTCCAGGACGCGTAGCTTGGTAAGGAATCCTTGTCTCGTCGTCAACCTAGAGCTTCTTTAGTGGTAGTCACGAGGTCCACTATTGGTGCCAACGGAGTTGGCCCCCGAGGAGGTGGTACAAAATCGTGTTAGGGAGGATGACGAGCACATCTGTCGCTATATGATTGCGTTGGACATCAGGTTCACCAATACCTAGAACTTTGTTTAGGGATCTCACCCGAGATATGCTCCTGTGATGGTTCCTTCTCTTTGGGTGATCACCTCCCGCGGCTCAGGACCCGGGTGTCGACGTCCAGTTTGATTGAGCAAGATGTATTAGTGATATTATCTGATATTATTGGTGCATTAACTGGATTATCCGAGATGTATTATTGTTACATTAGTACTTTATCTTTCGTCTGTTTCTTTAGTACTTTATCTTTCTTCTGTTATCTGAGATCTATTATTGTTCACCTCCCGCGGTTTAGGGTTTTAGGGTCATCGTTGCAATTGTAATATTCTTTTATTTTAATACAAAATTATTTATCTTTCTTCTATATTAGTTAAGCTATGGACGATAGAGACGGTGACGACGTGGTGCATGACATGATAGATGAGGGGACTGGAGGTTATTATTATGATAAAGCAGACGACGGTGGCGATGATGGCTCCCAATATCTTAACTTGTATGGAGCCGAGTGTGGAGACTATGGTGGAGAAGACGGTGGAGAAGCCTTATAAAAGTTCGGCGAGGTATATAAAGCCTCTACTTGTCACTAGTAGATGCATTAATTGATTCGTATATATATAGTAACGAATATTCCTTCTCTTAGACCTCCACATGAGGCCAATCTTTTGTAAGGAAACGAGACCCGACCAGAAAGTTGGTCGATGGTGCGCGTTTCACAATTGACTTAGTATCTGAGCTGGGTGAACCGTTGGAGCCCAAAGAGAGTGCATCTGCATCTTTACATCAATGCGAAATGATTGTTAGGGACACCATCTCGATCACCACTCGAGATTGGAATAACAAAAGAAAAAAAGAATCAAGTTGGAGCTAGTTTTGTCAACGATAGAGCCAAAGAGCGTCTTTGGAATTCACTCATGACATATTTCACCCTAGTAGTCATGTCGACTGATGAGCTCACAAATGCATTAAGATTCGAAGTACATGGTGTCTACGCACACTTCTATTCTTGTAGACAGTGTTGGACCTCCAGGTGCAGAGGTTTGTAGAACAGCAGCAAGTTTCCCTTAAGTGGATCACCCAAGGTTTATCAAACTCAGGGAGGAAGTGGTCAAAGGTATCCTCTCAAGCAATCCTGCAATCAAGATACAAGAAGTCTCTTGTGTCCCCAACACACCCAATACACTTGTCAGGTGTATACGTGCACTAGTTCGGCGAAGAGATAGTGAAATACAAGTAATATGGATGATTATAAGTGGTAATTGCAATTTGAAATAAGAGTGGCAGCAAGCAAACATGTAACAGGACTGATTGTAAACAGTGTTTCAATGCTTAGAAACAAGGCCTAGGGATCATACTTTCACTAGTGGACACTCTCATATAAATATCTTCTCTTCATTATGCTACCCTGAACTACTCTCCGGTTGGACGATGTAGGGCTATAACAACACACCTTAAAGTTCGCATTCCCCATCTAGATAACCCCTCACTGTCACCTTAAGCGCTAGATGGTTCCAACAAACACCACAATCTCATAGAGACATCCAACTCAAATTATACTCATGATAAGTATTTCTGTAACCTTAGCCAAATTGCCACACGGTGTGCACACTGTCAACTTCACACACGTGGGGATAAGCAGAGATTAATTAAAGCACTTGAGTAGCAGAATAGATCTATAGATTACAAATCTCATAATCTCATAAGATCACGCATAGAGAGAGAGATGAACACATAGCTACCAGTAGAGCCCTTAGCCTCGAGAGAGAACTACTCCCTCCTCATCATGGGAGTCAGCAACAACAATGGAGATGGCGGTGTAGTCAATGGAGATGGCTACGGGGGCACTTACCCGTCCCGGTAGGGTGCCAGAACAAAGACTTCTGTCCCTCGAATATCCTCTTCGGTGGTGGCGGCGATGTGGAACTTTTCATGGAATTTTGATCTTGTACTTAGGGTTTTCGTCTCGGAGGGTTTATATAGGCGGAAGGGCGGTGTCAGAGGGTGAACCAGGGGCACACACCACCTGGTGGCGTGGCCAGGAGGACCCCAGCCACCCTATGGTGTGGCCATCCCCTGGCCCTCCTCCATCTTTGCTTTGGACTTCGTCTCGTGTCGGAAAAAATAGGAACTTCAGGCTTTGTTTCATCCAATTCCGAGAATATTTCTTTACTAGCATTTCTGAAACCAAAAACAGCAGAAAACAGGCAACTGGCACTGCAGCATCTTGTTAATAGGTTAGTTCCAGAAAATGTATAAAAATACCTCAAAGTGTAAACAAAACTTAAGAAAGTTGATGCAAAACAAGCATGGAGCATCAAAAATTATAGATACGTTTACGACATATCAAGCATCCCCAAGCTTAACTCCTGCTCATCCTCAAGTAGGTAAGTGATAAAAAGAAAAAAATTTGAGGTGTCATGCACCAACACAATCTTGATCAAGGTATTTGTAAAGCATTGATAGCTGGGATCAAAGTACTCTAAACATGAGCATGAAAGATAGAGTTCTAACAATAAGACATAGCAACTATGTTGTAACATAAAAAGGTACAAACAAAAGATCATTAATAACTATGCATTGAAAGACATTTGTTTGTTTCGCATATATAAAACATAATAAGATTGGTATTCAGCTTGTCCCTCATGATATAGAAAAACATAAATGCATAGGACACCTTCAAAGTTCATAAGGGTGACTAGATACAAATATTTTAAGAGCAAGCAATACCAAAATAATGAATCAATCAATAAGTTTTGGGACAATGCACATTGAACTAAGGATGACAAATATGCTCTCTGAATTAGTGCATAAAGATAGAAGATGGAGACTCAACATAAAAGTAAAAAAGAAAGGCCCTTCAAGAGGGAAGTAGGGATTTCAAGTTTCATAAAGAGCTTCCAAAAATTATGGTACTTATTAGCTTTCAGCTCTCATTGCCCCTATCATAAGCATATTGAGGTGATTAAGGTTAAAGTGACACAAATATGAGGATATGCTTGACAAGTTATAAGTTGAAAATCTCATGCCCCTTGCTTACAAGTACCGAACCTCATGCTACTAAACTTTAGTCACAAGTAAGTTCTTGTCATTGTAAGTACATGTGTATCATGGAGAACCACCAACGGGGTACCCCTTGCCCCATGACACAGAAGCTATCCCATATCAAAATGACAAGGCAACAGACAATGAGCATCTCAGCGATCTTTTTATTTGCTATTTGCATAGGTTTTTATTGAGGATGCTTCACAAAATGCTCACTATGGTTATGCTGCAAGTTTCCACCATGATTAGGCATGGCTTAGGCTAGCCGCCCAGGCGTTTCTCTAACACACATACAAACTCCATGAACTTACAAGCTCCCCTTTTATTTCACACCGCCGGGATCCATAAACAAAAGAACATGATATCAACTGAATAATAAGTGCAATGGTGAAAGCGTTCTCCATGGTACATGGTTCTGCTAATTCACAACTTATAAAGTGCAAGAATATAAGCAACATAGATGGACACAATGGTTCAAGTTTATTAAGTGCAAGAAAGTAAATTGTGCCATCAAGTTTGTGAGAGCTTTAATCACTAATTTTCACATAACAAGTTTAATTTGGAAGGTAGATAAAAACATGAATATACTTGGAATGGTGTAAAACACCATGCATAGGAATTTATAGTGGACTATTTGGAATAACTTGGTTTTCTTAGAGGTTGGATGCATGAGTGGAACTCATACTTAGTACAGGTGGAGGCTAGCAAAAGACTGGGAGCGACCAACTAAGAGAGCAATAATGGCCATAATCATGCAAAGCGACAAAACATTATTAATTAAAGCATAAAGTGATATTGCATGTCAAAAACTAAATGATCATACAGGCTATGGTGACTGGTTCATAGTCTCAACATGGTGTAAGCATGTGCCAAGTCAACCCAAATAAAGCATCAAAGGAGAATACCACAATATTATGCTTTTGTATGCTAAAACAACGCATGATTCTTCCAAGGCACATTAAGCAATCTCAATTGTTTGAAACAAGTCATGCTACAACAATAATCACTAAGCATATGGTCAAAGCAACATCTAGCATGGCATGATAAAGTCTAAGTCACAGTCAAAACAAGCTTCCTTTTGTATCACTATAAGCATGAAACTTCCTACTCTTTTCCAACACCAATCAACTTATTTGAAACAACTCTCAAAGATAATAATCAGAAAAGACCAGAGAGCATGTCTCATCCATCTATAAAGAATAACTAAAAAGTTCTAAGCCAAAAGAATAAGAAAACTAAAGCTAAACGCAGTGCTAGCAAAGGAGAACACTCACAGAACAATAAGAGTGAAAACTAGAGTGTTCTAGGCAATGAATAACGGGGTGTATCTCTCTCCAAAAGAAGTGTGTTGGGATCCAACCAACTTATTGTGGCAAAATAAAACTAAAAACGAAGACGCTCCAAGAACAACACATAGTGCATAAGGTAATAAAATAAAGTGTCTTGAAAGAAGACCTGAGATTATTGATGAAGAAGGGGATGCCATGGGCATCCCCAAGCTTTGACGCTTGTACCTCTTAAATATTTCTTGGGGTGACACGGGTGGCACCCCCAAGCTTGAGCTTTTGTCCATAGTTCATCTCATCACATTACTCTTCCCTATACTTGAAAATTTCCTTCATACAAAACTTCACACAATCTTCATTAGCAACATTAGTGTATTCAAAATAATAAGTCTTTAGGTTTAGTTTCAACAGAAGTGAAACTTCCATTAAAACACAAGCTACTATAGCAATTCCTTCTAAAAGCTCAGGTGATCAAAGAGAACTAAAAAAAGAAACCAATTAAGAGGCAAATGCAAATAATGGCAGAAATCTGTCAAAACAGACCAGCAGGTAAAGACCGATTTTTATAACATCTTCTGTTGCTCAAATCGAAAGGTGCAAAACTAACGAAAGTTGGGTAATAACCTGGGGCATAAGAACAAAAAATTACAGCTCAATCCAACGTATTGAGATTTTTCACGATTTTTTACAGTGACGCACAGAAATCTGTTTCGGGACAACAACTTCTCCATATCTTACTCCCTCTCATTAGAGGATATTCTTGGCACAAAATCCAAACAAAAAGGATAAGGAGAGGTTATTACAGAAGCAATAACTTCCAAGACTCAACAAAACAAAAATAACTTAAAGTAAAAATATACTAGGTTGTCTCCCAAAAGCTCTTTCTTTATAGCCATTAAGATAGGCATGATAATTTCGATGATGCTCACATAAGAAATATGAATTGAAGTAAAAGAGAGCATCAAGAAGCAAATATGGAACAAATTTAAGTCTAACCCACTTCCTATGAAAAATAATCTTGTAAAGAAACAAGTCATTAAAGCACAAAGCAACAAGCATAGGAAAGCAAAACAAGTGCAACTTCAAAAGTTTTAACATAAAGAGGGGAAACTTAATATTGTTGAGATACATAAAACCATGTTTCCCTCTCTCATAATAATTTTCAGTAGCATCATGAATAAAATTAACAATATAAATATCACATAAAACATTCTTTTCATGAGCTACATGCATAAAATAATTATTACTCTCCCTATAAGCATAGTCATTCTTATTAATCATAGTGGCAGCAAATTCAACAAAATAGCTATCATTATTATTCTCATCACTATAATCATCAAATATGGGAGGCATATTGTAACCATAATTAATTTTCTCCTCAATAGTAGGTGGATTGAAAATATCATATTCATCATTGTAATCATCAGTGGTATAGTATCATCAAAGTAAATTTTCTCCTCCGTGCTTGGCGGACTAAAAATATCATACTCATCAACACCAGCTTCACCAAGCTTAGCCTTTTCCATAGCATTAGCAATAATGGTGTTCAAAGAATTAATACTGATAACATTGTTATTAGCATGCAAATAAAGTTCCATAGGTTTTTTAATTTTTTCTTCAAACACTTCATGTCCTAACTCAAGATAAATACTATAAATCTCTCTAATTTTGTTGTTGTTTTCCATTAAGCCTAACTAGTGAAAATAAAAACAAGAAACAAAAAGATATAATTGCAGAATCTAAAGGAAATAACTTCGAGTACTCACACACCAGCAACAGTACTAGAAGATAGCTTAGTAGCCAGAGGATGTGAGTACCTTTTACCTTACCTCCCCGGCAACGGCGCCATAAAAGAGCTTGATGTCTACGCATGCTTCTATTCTTGTAGACGGTGTTGGGCCTCCAAGTGTAGAGACGCTTCTATTCTTGTAGACAGTGTTGGGCATCCAAGTGGAGAGGTTTGTAGAACAGCAACAAGTTTCCCTTAAGTGGATCACCCAAGGTTTATCGAACTCAGGGAGGAAGTGGTCAAAGGTATCCCTCTCAAGCAATCCTGCAATCAAGATACAAGAAGTCTCTTGTGTCCCCAACACACCCAATAGACTTGTTAGGTGTATAGGTGCACTAGTTTAGCGAAGAGATAGTAAAATACAAGTAATATGGATGATTATACGTGGTAATTGCAATCTGAAATAAGAGTGGCAACAAGCAAACATGTAACAGGAATGATTGTAAATGGTGTTTCAATGCTTAGAAACAAGGCCTAGGGATCATACTTTCACTAGTGGACACTCTCATATAAATATCTTATCTTCATTATGCTACCCTGGACTACTCTCCGGTTGGGCGGTGTAGGGCTATAACAGCACACCTTAAAGTTCGCATTCCCCGTCTAGATAACCCCTCACTGTCACCTTGAGTGCTAGATGGTTCCAACAAACACCACAATCTCATAGAGACATCCAACTCAAATTATACTCATGATAAGTATTTCTGTAACCTTAGCAAAAGTGTCACACGGTGTGCATACTGTCAACTTCACACACATGGGGATAAGCAGAGATTAATTAAATCACTTGAGTAGCAGAATAGATCTATAGATTACAAAGCTCATGATCTCATAAGATCACGCATAGAGAGAGAGTTGAACACATAGCTACCGATAGAGCCCTTAGCCTCGACAGAGAACTACTCCCTCCTCATCATGGGAGTCAGCAACGGCGATGGAGATGGTGGTGGAGTCAATGGAGATGGCTCTGGGGGCACTTCCCCGTCCCAACAGGGTGCCGGAACAGAGACTTATGTCCCCCAAATCTCCTCTTTGGTGGCGGCGGCACTGTGGAACTTTTCATGGAATTATGATCTTGTACTTAGGGTTTTCGTCTCGGAGGGTTTATATAGGCAGAAGGGCGATGTTAGAGGGTGGACCAGGGGCACACACCACCTGGTGGCGCGGCCAGGGGATCCGCGCCACCCTGTGGTGTGGCCAGCCCCTGGCCCTCCTCCGTCTTTGCTTTGGACTCCGTCTCGTGTCGGAAAAAATAGGAACTTCAGGTTTTGTTTTATCCAATTCCGAGAATATTTCTTTACTAGCTTTTCTAAAACCAAAAATAGCAAAAAAACAGGAAACTGGCACTGCGTCATCTTGTTAATAGGTTAGTTCCAGAAAATGTATAAAAATACCTCAAAGTGTAAACAAAACATAAGAAAGTTGATGTAAAACAAGCATGGAGCATCAAAAAATAATAGATATGTTTACGACTCGTATCAGTCAAGGAGTGGCTCTTAAGAAGATGGGCACACAATTCAAGGACTGGAAGAAAAGATTATACAAAAAGTATGTCAAAAAAAAAACTCCAGAATTCACTGGTGCACTAGAGAAGCAGCGGGATAACTAGGCCACATTTGTGGATTACAAGCAATCGGAAGAAGCCAAGGCAAGATCAGAAAAGAATAACCTAAATGCTTCCAAAAAATAAATACCAACATCATATGAGGACAAGTGGCTACAAGAGTGCCATGCCTAAGTGGGATAAAACTAAGGCCGACCTGATGGCCAAAGGGATCACTCCATCTACAAGTGATTGGACCTTGAGGTCAAGAAATTGGTTACTTAGGCATGGGGGATAGTATGACCCAGAAACAGGGGACATTGTTGCAAAGACAATAATTGATTGACCCAAGAATGCACTTATTAAAGTGATAAAAGATAAACAAGAGGGAAAGTTCGTTCTTGGGAGAGAACGATGAGCTGAGAAAGGCCCGCGGATGAACACGAGGCTTTGGACCTTCTTATCCATGGAATATCGGGTTTCCCAGGACATTGACACTTATATAAGCCGATCAAGAAAAATGAAGCAGCATAGGCAGCGGAGGCAGACCGGTTAGCGGCGATTGAAGCCATGTTACAACGACAACGTGAGAAGATTAATGAACTTAGAGGACTGGTTCGACAGCAAGGTCCTGCATTCGATAGTACGGTCAGCCCGTCTCAGTGGAAAAGCAGCGTGGCTTCCATGGAGGTCCAGGCTAATGATGCACTAATGATCGAGAATAATGCACCGGTGATAGATGATACCGGTGCAACGATGGATGGCTACCGCGTGGATGCAATCAAGGAGAATACAAGGTGTGAGATGCATGTTGAACTGAACAGCACGTTCTGCACCTGGAGCGACCTACCATTGCCGTCTGATTCCAGGTGGCTATGCTCGTGTCGGTGTGGATGAAGTTCAACCGTTATGTCAGGCACTACAGCTTTACATCCCTGAAGGTGAAGGGAGACGACACTGGAAGAAGTCACGAGTGGCTTCATTCTTTGGAAAAAGGAATAGATCAAGTTTCCAGGCTCGACGCCAAGGCCATTGTCTCCACCTAGAAGGAATCCACCACCTCCAAGCACACCATCTCCTCCGAGTAGAAGTCCACCACCTCCAAGTCCACCCCTCCTTGAGAAGGACCGCAGTGCGATTCCATCTCGATCTACGGCGCCTCTGCCACCTCTGCCCACTAAGGGCCAAAAGCGGAAGAGTACCACCACTTTGTCGATGGATAACTGACAGGGAAGCCGACAACATCTCCCAAGAGTACCGCCAACTCCTACCAAGTTACCTTACGACATGACTCCTGAGGAAAACACGGCGGTCACAGATGACAAATTGAAGGCACATTTTGCAAAGAAACAACCTGAGCCAAAGGTCCAAATAGATCCGAAAGTCAAGGAGCACTTTAGGAGATTTCTTGAGCAGCCATCCCAAGATAAGTTAAATGCGCCAAATAACTATACACGCTGTCTTGTGAAGACAGTGAAAGAGAAGAGATCAAGTGGTAGAGGAAAAGTAAAAAAAGACGTTCCCCATCTCGGAGAACAGGCAAACCAATCGATCCCACCACTCAAGGTGTTACCCGAACATCAACAATGTGGGGAGAACCTTTGGATATGAAAACAGCTCAGCTAGTTGCTAATCAATGTAATATGTATGTTGATGAAATTCTTGGTGGCGTTGCTTTCCCCAAGGCTGGTGTACCATGACGATACGTCCCTGGGCAGCCTATGATCAGTTCTGAGATGCTCCAGCATCTGCCAAAAAAATGCGACAATTGCATGACTGGTACTTGAAAGTCGTAAAACTAGACCGATGTAACTACCTCGGTGAATTACGCTCTTAGTTAATGCCTGGATGAACGAAAGTGGTTAAAATAGTACGGTGGGGCCTAGGGCCACTCACGGTAGACCTTTCGGCCGTCCTAACCACTTTCAGACAACGGGACAAGAACGAGCGGCGTAATCGGCAGGCGAAGGGATCAACTACATACACAAATGAGTATGTATGCAAGCCACCTACAATAGTCCTCAGAGCCATTCCATCTAAAAGAAATAGAAATATTGCAACGCCATACGGCAAGATCCAAATGTCCTAGATAGATATAATAATTTAGGATAGCTCCTCATACATCACACATAAGAGTATCAGGCGGAAGCGGAAAACAAGATCCGCGTACGGATAAGAAGCAAATTGGCATAAGATGCCCCATAAATAAACACATCCCGCCCACGGATCTCACGGATCCCCGTTCCCGGAATCTCTACACCGAATGATCGTTACTAACATCATCTGTCTCTTCCACCCAGTATCCATCTTGCGGGTACACCTATTCATCTAAATCAAACAATTTATCGTGTGAGACCCTAGGGGTACTCAGCAAGTCTTTATGCCGCTAAAGGGGACACAACCTGGTGTGACGCAATCGCAGCAAAAGATATTACCTAACAATTCTATAGAGACTCGCTAACCTTCCGCCTAACCAATGATAGACGGAAGTCTGTGAATTAAGATCAACAGTTATAACAGTATAATTAACAGATCCATCTGGGCGTCTATTCGAAGAAGAACCAAACAAACAAGGGCCAACATAAATAAAGTGCACAAGTATATGAATTAAAGTGCAACAAGCAACCAAGCATGCCATGATGAATGATGCACAATTTACATGGCATTAAAGTAGCATGTCAAAGGTGAGGTGTGGATACAAGAAATAAAGCATTTTATTATTTATTTAACCAAGTTTTATTGTCATAAACAGTTCAGGTTTTAAATTACAACATGATGCATGCTTCAATTCAGAACAAGGACTGCATAAATAGAACGGGCTCGTCGCGCTGATCGATTTAGACATATTATTTGTCAAAATTGAAGTTATAACACAAAAGTTATTATTTAATTAAGGAAAAGGGCATTTTATTGTAATTTTAATCATCTCGAAAATTTAAAGTGTTCAAAACATATTTTGAAGGGCATATTTGAATTCCTCACATTTTTCTGATTCCAAAACATATATTATTTGCATTATTTGGATTTGTATTTTAAAAATTATATGAATCTGAATTGAATTAGAATTTAAATCAATTTGAAAAAGATTTAATTAAAAATAGATAGCCAAAAATACTTTTCCTACTCAGTCAGATCCAGCCACAGCCACTGACGGGTGGGCCTTGCGCTGAATGGGCCACGCGCAGGGGAAATCTTTTTGTCACCGCGTCTCGGTCTAGCCCGTGCGTCTGCGAGGTGGGCCAACTGGCGCTGGCCCACGTGACAGCGGTGAAGATGGCTGAGGCTGACAGGTGGGGACTCGCTGGACCGCGGGTTACAGCGCGGGAAAAGCGGAGGGGCTTTCTGCAAGACTGCCAGGGCGGCTGACTAGTGGGCCAGGAGGTACCGCGGGTTGAGATGAAAATAAAAAGAGGGGGCTTAATGAAAATCTACCACAGCCCTGGTATTGTTTCTCTTCTTCCGGGTCTGACGAGAAATCGGCACGCGGCGCGGGGCGGGGGATCGATCCCGGGACGCGGGCGTGCGCGCTGAGGTGGCTAACCAGTGCGGTAGGGCGAGGGGAGTTGATAGGTAAGGGGCTGGGGCCTAGGTAAGCTCGCTGCGGCGCGGAAAACCTGCAGACGCCGGCGAGCTCTGGCGCACGGTGGACGTTCGATGAAACGAACGGCGGGGCTAGGGCGGTACGGCGAGGCGGAGCATGTCCGGGAGGGAGAGAGATTCACCGCGGGCTCGACGGCGGGCTCAGATCGGAGCGAGGAGCGGCGGAGCGGCGAGATCGTTGGCGCTTTGGCGGCTAGGGTTTCGTCGGGACGGCGAGGATCTGGCGGCCCTGGGAGCTTCTCCTTCGCGTCAGCGTGTGCGGGGTGATGCAGTGGACGGCCCTCGGTCTTCCAGGCCACCTCCAGGTCGCGCTGCTCGGCTGGAACGACGGGGACGAGGTGGGTGCTGGCGGCGACCGGCGGCAGGTGTTGTGGTCGGAGAGGAAGAAGGAGAAGAGGAGGGGCGGCTCGGGCAGATCTGGGCGATCCCAGAGAGCCATGTGGTAGGAGGAAAAAGGAGGGAGAGGGAGGAAGGGCAGCTGTGTGGGCACGACCAGGTAAAGGTGGCTCGGCCTTTTCCTCCTTCTCCTCGAGCACGTGGCGGGAGCTGGGGCTTGTCCTGGAGCTGGGCAGCGGCAGGAGGGAGGTTGCAGGTGGGGACGGTGTGGCACAGCTGCAGGGTGGGGCTGGCACGCGGTAGAGAGAAGAGAGAAAGGAGAGGGAGGTTAGCTCGGGCTAGGTAGACATGGGCTAGGGTTAGGGTTTTGCTTAGGTTAGATAGAGGAGTGGCTGGGGTGTGGGCCAGGGAGAGAGAGGGGCTTGGCATGGAGGTCTTGCTAGAGAGAGAGAGAGAGGCTTAGGGTTTAGTGTAAATTAGGTGTAAAAGAATAAAGAGAGAAGCTAGGTTTGAATTTTATTAGGTATTTTGATTTTGATTTATGTTTATGAGGCCATACCAAGAAGGAACATGGGGCTTGATCTAGCTTGAGCTAATGTGGAAGAGAAACAAGAAAGAAAGAGGAAGAAAAGAAATGGTGGAAAGGTTCTCATATGAACATGCATGAAGAAAGTTAAATAAAAGAAGAGATGTGGGTGAGACTATGGGGGGGTGGAATGGTAGGAGGTGTTTTCCCAAGATAGGATCCATTAAATCCAAAGAAAATCCAATGGAGTAAAAAGGTGGTGAAGAAGCTTGCATGGCCCATGCAAAAAGAATAATGCCATTATTTATGTTGTGGAAACAATAATAATATGATGGCATTATACGTATGCATTTCCAAGAAATGGAATAAAGCCAAGCAAAGGAATTTAAAGGACTAGATCCACCCTATTGCCCATGAGCTAGATAAAACCAAAATAAAGACAACAAGCTCATGAACTAGTAGGATGGTGGAATTATAAAGTGGTGGAAAAGAAAGGTGATGGAATTGAAATAAAAGATATGCCCCCAACTCAACTTGGGCATTTAGACAATATATCAATAACCAAATACAATATCAAGAGGCAAATACAATTAATAATGCATATGAGAGAAATACCAAAAGAAGGAGGGTTTTATATGATGCTCAAATGCAAGGTGGCATGATGACATGAGCATGATATAATTATGATGCAACAACAATATACATGAAGTATCCAATGTCTTACTAGGACAAGTAGCATTACAATTGTTAGACAATTGGGATGCTACAACTCTCCCCCACTAAACAGGAATCTCGCCCCGAGATTCTAGGAAGAAGAAGACTCAAAGAGGGTAGGATACTTGGCATGGAGCTCATCTTCATGTTCCCAGGTGGCTTCATCAACGGAATGGTGCGACCACTGCACCTTGCAGAACTTGATGGACTTGTTGCGAGTCCTTCTTTCTGCGACTTCAAGAATTTTTGTGGGGTGTTCTTGATAAGACAGATCTTCTTGGAGATTGATGAGTTCATGGTCCACGGTCCTGTCGGGATCCGTGAAGCACTTCTTGAGTTGAGAGATGTGGAAAACATCATGGACTTTGAGTTGTTCAGGGAGCTCAAGAGCATAAGCAACTTCTCCTCTTCTTCCACGAATTTTGAAGGGACCGATGTATCTAGGAGCCAGCTTTCCTTTGATACCAAAGCGGTGCGTGCCTCTCATGGGAGTGACACGAAGGTAAACGAGATCACCAGGGACATACTCCATATCCGTGTGCTTTCTGTCATAATTGCTCTTCTGGCGACTTTGAGCAATCTTCAGATTTTCAAGAATGATGTGAACTTTCTCCTCCGCTTGAGTTACAATGTCGGGGCCAAACAATATTCTTTCACCTGCGCCCGACCAACCAATCGGAGTTCTGCATTTGCGACCATAGAGAGCCTCAAATGGTGCCATCTTTAGACTTTTCTAGAAGCTGTTGTTGTAAGAGAATTCAGCATAAGGAAGACATTCTTCCCACTTCATGCCGAAAGTGATAACGCAAGCACGGAGCATATCTTCCAGAATCTGATTGATCCTTTCAACTTGTCCTTGCGACTAAGGGTGGTAAGCTGTGCTAAAGTTTAGCTTTGTTCCCAAAGCATTTTGGAAACTTCCCCAGAACTTGGAAGTGAAAATGCTTCCACGGTCTGAACTGATCTCAAGAGGAACTCCATACAGAGAGACAATTCTGTTGATATAGAGCTTAGCCAACTAAATTGCAGAAAATGTTTCCTTGACTGGAAAGAAGTGAGCTACTTTGGAAAGACTGGCAATGACAACAAAGATTGCTTTGTTGCCCTTCTGCGACCTTGGAAAACCAGTGATGAAGTCCATCTCTACTTTCTCCCATTTCCATTCCGGAGGTTTCAATGGCTGTAGAAGACCGGAAGGTTTCTGATGGACAGCTTTAACTCTGCGACAAACATCACACTCTGAGACATACTTGGCACAATATCGTTTCAAACCCGGCCACCAATATTGTGTTTTCAAGTCCATGTACATCTTAGTGCTTCCAGGGTGGATAGAAAGAACAGAATCATGCGCCTCCTTGAGAACTTGCTCTCTTAAACCCGGGTAGTTCGGAACAAACATCCGGTGTTCAAAGAAAAGAGTGCCTTGGTCATCTACGTGGAAAGACTCATACTTCGGAAGTTGAATGTTGGAGATGATATTTTTAGTGTAAGGATCACCAAGCTGAATGGAGCGGACCTTTTCTTCCAAGAGAGGTGTTGCTAGAAGGTTCAGAAGATAACCTTGATCCACAATTTCAAGGTTGAGCTTGCGGAATTCCTCGCACAAGAGAGGTTGTTGTTCTTCCACCATGAGGTTGTTGACATAAGCTTTTCGGCTGAGAGCATCTGCCATGACATTGGCTTTGCCCGGGGTGTAGTTGATGGTCAAATCGAAATCATTGATTGTTTCAATCCACCTCCTCTGACGAAGGTTGAGATCCGGCTGTGTGAAGATATACTTTAGACTCTTGTGATCAGAAAAGATCTCGCAACGGTTGCCAAGCAAGTAATGCCTCCATACTTTCAAAGCAAAGACAACTGCTGCGAGTTCGAGGTCATGTGTAGGCTAGTTGATCTCATGCGTCTTCAACTGTCGAGAGGCATAAGCAACAACTTGTTTTTCTTGCATAAGGACCGCACCCAATCCTTGCAATGAAGCATCACAGAAAATCTAGAAAGGCTTTGATGTATCTGGAGGAACCAAGACTGGTGTGGAAGTGAGCTTCTCTTTGAGTGTTTCAAAGCTTGCTTGACATGCAGGAGTCCAAAGATATTTCTTGCCTTTCTTGAGGAGATCGGTAAGAGGCTTCGCAATCTTCGAGAAATTTTGAACGAAGCGACGGCAGTAACTGGCCAAACCAAGGAAACTCTGGACTTCTTTGACATTTATGGGTGGAAGCAAGTCCATAATTGTCTTAATAGTTTCTGGGTTGACGGCGATGCCCTTAGCAGAGATGACGTGACCAAGGTATGTGACTTGAGGCAGCCAAAACTCACACTTGGAGAACTTTGCATACAGGCGGTTCTCACGAAGCTTGTTTAGGACACACCGAAGGTGTTCTTCATGTTCTTCTTTTGACTTAGAATAGACTAGAATGTCATCCAGATAGACCACCACGAACTTATCAAGATATTCCATGAAAACCGAGTTCATAAGCCTCGAGAAGGTGGCAGGTGCATTGGTGAGACCGAAAGACATGACCGTGAACTCATACAGGCCAGAGCGGGTGGTGAAAGCTGTTTTGGGAACATCTTCCTTGCGAATCTTGATTGATGATAACCACTTCTCAAATCAAGCTTAGAGAATACCACAGCTCCAGCTAGCTGATCGAAGAGATCATTAATCCGTGGAAGGGGATATTTATTCTTGACTGTTTTAGCATTGAGTGCCCGATAGTCAACACAAAGTCTATCAGTCTTGTCTCGCTTCTTGACAAAGATGGTTGGACTACCCCACGAAGAAGTACTGTGCTGAATGAAACCCAACTTCTCTTGTTCATCCAACTGACGTTTGAGTTCAGCCAACTCAGCAGGACCCATTTTATAAGGCCGCTTGGAGATAGGAGCGGTGTCAGGTTCAATTTCAATGACAAACTCAACCTCACGATCCGGAGGCATACCTGGCAACTCTTTAGGAAAGACATCTAGGAATTCACAAACTACAGGAACACTCTGAATACCTTCCATAGCATCATCATTCAGAGCCGCCAAAGAATAAAGCTGAATTAGAGGAGTCAGACTTGGAGAATAGACTATATGGCCTTCAGGAATTTTCAGAGAAACCGAACGTTCAGCACAATCAATCACAGCTGCATTTGCTGTCAACCAATCCATGCCCAAGATAACATCAATATCAGAATTACCCAGAATAATTAAGGAAGCCGGAAATGGAGAGCCACCAATCTCAATTTGATTGCCATGGCTGATATGAGCAGCCCTCATGTTTGACCCAGGAGATTGTACCACAAGACGGTGTAATAGAGGAACCATAGCCAGATCTTTCTCATGAGCAAACTTGTGAGAAACAAAAGAATGCGAAGCACTAGAATCAAAAAAAAATCGTGCAGGAACTGAGTTAATAGGAAGCATACCCATGACAACTCCAGGAGCATGCTCAGCTTGAGAGGCGTTGACACAGTTGGCACGAGCAACCATAAACCCCGGCTTAGTGTTGATGTTGAGAGCCCGAGGTGGAGGTGCACGAATCAGAGGAGCACTTGCTGCAGGTCTTGGAGGTGGTGGTGGAAGAGCTTTGTTGTTCATTGGACAATTCCAGTGCTGATGCCCAGTGTTTCCACAAGTATAGCAAGCACCAGGTGGACGTGGAGCAACATAGCCAGGGACTCCGCCAGGCGCTCCAGGGTAGTTGTGGTTGTAGCCCCTGGGAGCCGCAGTGAAGGAGTTTGGTGGCCTTGGTGCGTAGCTTGACGGTCTTGGTGGAGCAGGGAGCGACGGTGGGGTGTTAGGAACCCAGACACGACGCTTAGAAGGAGCTGTCATAGAAGAAGAGCTTGTTGTATCACGGCTGTGTTTCTTTGACTCCTCAAACACTTGCCTACTTGCTTCTTCCTGCAGAGCTGTGTGTTGAAGTTCCAGAAAAGATGCCGGCCTTGCATGAGTTATTGCATATTTGATGGAAGCATTAAGGCCTTGCCAAAACCTCTTTTGCTTCTTCTTGTCATTAGAGATCTCATCGCCACCATAACGAGAAAGGTTCATGAACTTTCTGATGTAGGTGTTGACATTGTCAGTGCCCTGCTTGAGGTTGAGAAACACTTCCTTCATCCTTTCCATGACAATTTCTGACAGATATTGCTCTTTGAAAGCAGTAGTGAACCGCTCCCAAGTAGGCTGAAAACCAGAAAGATCTGCCTTGAGGTAATTTTCCCACCAGAGAGCTGCATCTCCCTTCAGAAGGTGAGTAGCACACTTGACCCATTCTTGCTTGGGAACATCCGCAGTCATCAACAACCTTGACAATTCACGAAGCCAGTCATCCGCATCAAGTGGCTGATTAGACACTTCGAATTGACGTGGGTTGAACTTGAGAAAACTCTTGATGTCTCCTCGCTTGGGAGGTGGAGGTAGCAGAACAAACTCATTCCTCCTCACGCTTTCCTCGAAGCGCTACTGGTTCTGCTGCATAGTGCCCAAAGCATTTGCAATACTTGCCAAAGCAGCCCCAAGTTCAGGTGGTATATCCTCCTCAGAACGGCGTGGTGGTGCCATCCTGTGATTGATATAAAACACAAGTCAGTACCATAATGGAGAATGATAATAATCCAAAATAGTACCAAAATGGAATTAATCAAGATTAAAGAATGCAATTCACTGAGATGATATTAAAATATCAACAAAGTTCAAGGCAACTAGAAGATATTAAGCATAACACACACGATTGAACAAGGAGTGTGGTACACAACTAACAAAGAAAAAAATTCCGCAATTTTCGGCATTAAAATACCACTATATGCGCAAAATCACTTAACGAATCAAGATTAGTAACTCTACTAGTTCAATATACAAAAGCAAATGATAAAAGTAGTGGTATGGTCACGACTCCATCCCGCACTCAAATCATTACTCCGCACATGAATCAGTAAAACACATAGCCCAACACCTTCTTCTAAAGATGGACCTAAAGATTGGTAACTACGAAAAAGAACACCCCAACAAGATAACGTCGGATAACAAAGAGTAAGATAGATCGCATCGGTATACAACGAATCAGAATAGATCGCGTCGGTTTACAAAGGACTGTCGGTAGGGAATGTACCAACAGTTGATAACCAAAAGGCAGATAGTGATAACATTTGGATGCAACAGATAGACAAGGAATTAACACACACACACACACACACAAACACAACACAACCTATGGTACTACGGAACCCAGAACATGTGAATCCTAGTTTGAATTTTAGAAGAGGATTGAAAACATTACACTTCCTTACCAGAAAAGGGTGGGTGGGTGGGTAAGAAGAAAAATGGAAGCAGTCCTACTCTCACGTTTGTTTTTCCCTAGTATACATAACTACCAAAATATTTGCTAGACTGACAACGACCATTTTGGCTGAGACCCTGAAGGGCGGGATGGCTCTGATACCAATTGTAACTACCTCAGTGAATTACGCTCTTAGTTAATGCCTGGATGAACGAAAGTGGTTAAAATAGTACGCGGTAGAGAGAAGAGAGAAAGGAGAGGGAGGTTAGCTCGGGCTAGGTAGACATGGGCTAGGGTTAGGGTTTTGCTTAGGTTAGATAGAGGAGTGGCTGGGGTGTGGGCCAGGGAGAGAGAGGGGCTTGGCATGGAGGTCTTGCTAGAGAGAGAGAGAGAGAGGCTTAGGGTTTAGTGTAAATTAGGTGTAAAAGAATAAAGAGAGAAGCTAGGTTTGAATTTTATTAGGTATTTAGATTTTGATTTATGTTTATGAGGCCATACCAAGAAGGAACATGGGGCTTGATCTAGCTTGAGCTAATGTGGAAGAGAAACAAGAAAGAAAGAGGAAGAAAAGAAATGGTGGAAAGGTTCTCATATGAACATGCATGAAGAAAGTTAAATAAAAGAAGAGATGTGGGTGGGACTATGGGGGGTGGAATGGTAGGAGGTGTTTTCCCAAGATAGGATCCATTAAATCCAAAGAAAATCCAATGGAGTAAAAAGGTGGTGAAGAAGCTTGCATGTCCCATGCAAAAAGAATAATGCCATTATTTATTTTGTGGAAACAATAATAATATGATGGCATTATTCTTATGCATTTCCAAGAAATGGAATAAAGCCAAGCAAAGGAATTTAAAGGACTAGATCCACCCTATTGCCCATGAGCTAGATAAAACCAAAATAAAGACAACAAGCTCATGAACTAGTAGGATGGTGGAATTATAAAGTGGTGGAAAAGAAAGGTGATGGAATTGAAATAAAAGATATGCCCCCAACTCAACTTGGGCATTTAGACAATATATCAATGACCAAATACAATATCAAGAGGCAAATACAATTAATAATGCATATGAGAGAAATACCAAAAGAAGGAGGGTTTTATATGATGCTCAAATGCAAGGTGGCATGATGACATGAGCATGATATAATTATGATGCAACAACAATATACATGAAGTATCCAATGTCTTACTAGGACAAGTAGCATTACAATTGTTAGACAATTGGGATGCTACAACCGAGAAATGCTCATAGCAAAAGTTCGAGAGGAGGATTACTTTCTTGTAGACGAGGTCCATATTGAACTTGTAGAAATCTTTCAGTTATTCAATCAAAGCGCACTCGACAAAACTCTCTCCAATTGCTATTGTATGTAAGTGATTAATTTATTTATGTAATTTAAGTCTCTAGCTCAGCTCTTTCGATTCATTGCCGGTAATTATCCTCACTATATTCTTTTGTACACTACGATGTAGAATGAAGATTCTCGAATGTAAAAATAGGAGAATCTATTAATTTGGGTTCGTTGACCCAAATCGAGTTAATGAAGCTACACTAAAGATGAAACACATGGACACGGAGCGTAACTTGCTAAGGTTTTTCAAGAAGCAGCATTGCTGTAAGGAAATACTATTTCCTTACAACTACGGGCGAGAGTGTTACTGTCTTGTACACATTAACTTTTTCTTACTCGATGTTAAGTGTAAATGATGAGTTACTGACGTATATAAACCCTGCATAGCTTCCACTGGATTCTACTAAGCATTTCCATTGACTTGGGAAGAGTTCAAATCATGGACTCATTAAAAAGGACATGGAAGAGTATCGCAGCATGATCGCTATGCTTCACAAGTAATTTCAATCATTATCGCACTATATCGGTCTCTTTCGTTCAATTTTTGAAATATCAAGTAATTATTTACTCATTCATTCATTTTGTTTGTCGGACAGTGTTTGGACACCATTCAAGACTGTGGTCACTGGTTAATGGCATGAGGAGCTGAGTTTTAATCCGACCCTGGTAAATAGTACAAACTAGGTATGTGCATCTCTTTAATTCTAGTTTCAATATAATTATCATGCATGCTTGATTATTATTTGATTGAATTCTATTCTTGTAAAGTGCCCGAGCCAGCCACCGGGGACTGATTTATGTGGATACTACGTTTGCGAGTTCATTCGCAATTCAACTAGTGAGTAGAAGTTGAAATTTTCTTTAAGTACGTAAACAATATATTTACAATTTAGTTTTATTACCATAATTTGTGTTGAGTTCCATTCATATTTTTTATGATGATTGATATATTTATATTGATCTCCTTATTTTTAGTTGGAAGCGATGCGGAAAAACTCCTACCACAGGACTGCCTACTAGCAATTCAAGAGGAATTGACGGATTTTTTGTTGATGAGGTCATAGACCCATGTGAAGAATACAATATAGATAGTTTAAAGCATCCATTAATGATCTCCATGTACTCAAATAGACGGGCTCTATTCCCGGTTGGGACTCGTATATCAAATTGTATATATGTATGTATGCTTGTAAGAGAAATCATATTATATATGCATCAATTGTGTACACTATGTAGTAGCATCGTATGTATACGAAAACATGTTTAAAATAAAAACATAGAACAAAAAATAATTGAACGCAAAACACAAAATGAAAAGAAAAATATAAAACCCCATCTCCTGTCGCGGCAGCCGATTGCCCAAAATACTGCTGCGGCAGAGACTTTAGTCCCAGCTCCTCGAGATCAGCGCACTACGTGCGCCACGTGGATTCCCTTTAGTCCTGGTTCGTAACAGAACTGGGACTAAAGGTCAGACCTCTAGTCCCGGTTAGGTAATCCTGATTGCGCAACCGGGACTAAAAGCCCTTACGAATCGGGCTAGAAGCCTGTTTTCGACCGGTGCTTCATCCCCCTAGGCGTCCCCTAATGTGAGGAACGGCCCTCCGTCCGAAAGATCAAGTGCGATGAGGGTGTGCCAGCTTCTGCAGACGCACATAAGCCTTCGGAGGGTGCGTTCCGGCAGTAGACGTAGCACGAAGGACAAGGCTTGCGTAGAGTGCGATGAGGTGAGGATGATGTCCTTGCATGCGTGGCTTCCGATAGTGGAGATGCTTTCCTCGTAGGCTGCAAACTGGAAGGGCGTGGTCTCGAGAGGTTGCACTTGCAGGATGTTGTCGATGTCACCTGTGGATGGGGTGTATGCGCATATATTGTCAGGGAAGTCTGTTTCCGCGAGGAGGATGCGGTGGCGCCTGTCGTGGTCGATGAAGGCCGCCAGAGGGCCAATTGTGGGGTAGGAACTGTCGTACCCCATGAACCTATTGACCTCTAACGACGCCGTGGCCAGATCAATTCGGCAATACAGATCCCAGCTGGTGCTGGTGCTGGTGCTGCTTAGTAGTCAGACGTCGTACCGTTGCCGCCCATGGCCTTCGGGGAAGGCCCAGGAGAAGAGGCATAGTCTCCCAGCGAGCTCCGTCAAACCCTGTGTACGCAGAGTCTCGCTGTCCATGCCGTGCGGTGGCGGCACCGTCGCAAAGGTCTCCTCGCAGATGGAAAATGAGGCGATAAACGTGTCTTTGGATCCGTAGTGACCATGGTAGAGATCACGCTTCCGGTGGGCTAACCAATACACATGGCCCTGCGCAAAGGCGCTGTTCTTGTCTGGCTGCACCCAGCCCGGTGGCTTTGCACAGACCGGTCGCCACGAGCCGCCGCCGCCGCCGCTGAGCACGTAGACCTCGCACCCGGATAACGCCGGACGCCCCTCGCCGTCACATCCTCTGTAATAGATCCGCACAACCTTGTGTCTCCTGGCGCGCACGTCGTAGCCGAGCCCTAGCCTCGCGTAGCTATGCAAAACCTCGCTGTCCACGTTCCGCCCCGCCGGCAGCGCTCTCTTCTGGCCTGTGGACGGGTTGCACACGTAGCTGAAACCCATCGGGAACAACACCACGATGACGAGGCCGCGGCACTGTGTGGTGGCTAGCATCGGAACCCTAGAGTAGTCATCCATGAACACCTTCACGAAGCAGCTCTCGAAAGACTCGCCTGAGATGGAGAGCGGAATGTCCTCCATGGGCGGCGCGGGACCGTGCCGGCGATCTCTTGGCTCGTCGTGCAGCCGGAGGACCTTGACGCGCCCACCGTGGATTCTGCGGTACAGGTCGATGAAGTCCTCGGAGGAGAGCGCGGCGGCCCAGGCGCGGGACAGGCAGCGGCACGCCAGCACGGACTTGGCCGGCAGACGCGCGAAGATCTCGTCCGACATGATATCGTCGGGAGGACCGGGCATCGTCGGGGCCTCCACATCAGATAGAGATCTTAATTTGGGTGAACCCTGCCGCCCGCACGTATATGTGGAGGAGGAACGCGTGCTTCAACAAGGGATCGATAGATGCAACTAACTCGCCCGAGAAGCACGCAGATTGATTGGATATACCGTATTAGGCCCCTTTCTTTTCAGCTTTTTGGACAGCTTCTCCCAGAAGCTATCCTCCACCAGCTTTTCTCAGAAACTCATCTTTAAAATTCGTTCAAACTTCTTAACTAGTAGTTTCAACGTCAATTTAAAAGTATAAACGATTTTGACAGATGAGATTCTCGGAGAAGCTGCCCAAGAAGCTGAAAAGAAGGGGGCCTAGTTAGGTTTGGGGAGGGAGTAGTTCCCCCCCCCCCCCCCCAATCTCGTACTGTGCCGTCATTAATCCTCGTTCGTGACAAGGATGTTCTTGGAAATGTGAAATGCATATATATATATATATATATATATATATATATATATATATATATATATACTAGTAAATTGCCCGTGCGTTGCAACGGGACAAAAGAAGTACAATATATATGTTCGATATTAAATGTGTCAAGCATGTAATTCAGGATTGCAAGGTATCTTGTTGAATGTCCGTGTGTTGTTGTGGAATACTAAACAACTATGCGGATATATTCAAAAAAATGTCCTAATGTAGCCTATGCCATCGCTTTTTAATCCAATAAGAATAACAGTCCACAACAATTTGTTCACCAAAAATATCCACAAATTGTTTGCAACTATAACAATATTATGCTATACCACAAGACATCACATTTTCTCAGTACTATACCAAGTACAACAGTAATAGGCATGGAAAGTCAATCAACAATTCCGGTGCAACAATCAGCAATCCTAGAATTTCTAAATGAACAAAAAGAAGTGGATTGCTTGCAAATGTTGATAAATATGCACTTTTTATAGTTCGGTAAAGCACCGGGGAAGAAGCTAGCAGGGTCGCAAAGAGGTCAACCTCGCCGAATCATGTGCTCTATTGTAGGCCGGACATATGCACACCAACTCTATGAACATATTGACTAATGCATAATTCTATTTGAGAATATTGACACATAAAAATAAGTAGTAAGCCAAGTATCTATTGCGTTCCTCGTTAAAAAGCATTAATCTCTTCATAGATGTAATATTTTCACTTTTGTACTTAAGCAGTATTAAGCAGCACGTTAATACAAAAAATATAATCTTCCAGACCGTTAAATCAACCTCGAATTAAAAAACTACGATGCAGAATCATATAAAATAGGAACAAGATATGAGTGATCATCTTTAACTACTATTTATTTCCGGATGCACATTTTTGGGCTGAGAGCATGTTTATATAGACATAATGTTAAGCTACATCTTCTATAGTACTACTTATTCCTCTAACTTGTAATCATAAGTTAAGAATTTTGTAATATGTAATCAATTGACACTGATCATTAGAAAACAAGCAGGCCGCTCTTGGAGGAAGTAAATGTCATCATTGTTGGAGATATGCCCAAAAGGCAATAATAAAGTGGTTATTATTATATCTTTATGTTTATGATAAATGTTTACATCCCATGCTATAATTGTATTAACCGGAAACATTAATACTTGTGTGTTTTGTAAACATAAAAGAGTCCCTAGTAAGCCTCTTGTTAAACTATCTTGTTGATTAATGGATGATCATGGTTTTCTGATCATGGACATTGGATGTCGTTAATAACAAGATCATATCATTAGGAGAATGATGTGATGGACACACACCCGTAGTAAGCATAGCATAAGATCAAGTCATTAAGTTCATTTGCTATAAGCTTTAAAATACATAGTAACCTAATCCTTCGACCATGAGGTTATGTTAATCACCATCACCGGATGGGTACTTTGATGACATCAAACACCGCTTCGTAACTGGGTGGTCATAAAGGTGTCACTGGGTATTCTGAAAGTATGTGTTGAAGCGCATGGACCAAGATTGGGATTTGTCCATCCATATGACGGATAGATATGCTCTGGGCCCTCTCGGTGGAATGTCATCTAATTAGCTTGCAAGCATGTGACTGGGTCACAAGGGATGACATAACATGGAACGAGTAAAGAGTACTTATCAGTAACGAGGTAGAACTAGGTATGGAGATACCAATGATCAAACCTCGGATAAGTATAGTATCGCGTGACAAAGGGAATTCGTTTCGTATGTAAATGGTTCTATCGATCACGAAGTCATCGTTGAGTATGTGGGAGCCATTATAGATCTCCAGGTCCCGCTGATGGTTATTGATAGGAGATGTGTCTCTGTCATGTCTACATATTCACGAACCGTAGGGTGACACACTTAAGGTTCGAAGTTGTTTTAAGTAGATATGGAATGTGCGTTGGAGACCGAATGTTGTTCGGAGTCTCGGATTGGATCCGGGACATCACGAGGAGATCCGGAATTGTCCGAAGAATAAGATTCATATATTGGGGATCATTTTCTGAGTTAGGAAATGTTCCGGAGTATTTGTATGAGGATTCTAGAAGGTTTCGGAATGTTCCGGAAGGTTCTGGAAGATTTCTTGGAGTTTGCATAAAAACCAAGAAAGGATCAAGGAGTCCTTGTGGGGAAAGACAAGGAGTCGTGGGGGAGGAGGACTCCTCCCCCCTCCCCAATCCGCCAGCCAAGGAGGGAGGTAGGACTCCCCCTCCCCATGGCGCCTCCCCCCTTTAAATAAAGGGGTGGGGGCGCCACCCCCTGGCACCCCTCCACTACTCCAGCTCCTAGCCGCCTCTCTCCTCCTCCTTTCTTCTGCTCAGGCTTAGGCGAAGCCCTGCAGAATTCTCTACTCCACCACCACCACCACGCCGTCGTGCTGCTGAGATTCCGTGGAGAAGATCTACTACCTCCGCTGCTCGCTGGAACGAGGAGAGGAAGGTCTGCTTCGACTCCGCACGTGTGATCGACTGCGGAAGCGCTGCCGGAACGGGGCGCCGGAAGGACCGTCCACACGATCTTGAGATCGGCAAGTGATCGACTACATCAACCACGAGATCCAATCTCGTAACGCTTTCGGGTCTACAAGGGTTAGTACAGATCTATCTCGTTGCACATGTCTAATAGATTAGATCTTGGCTTTTATCTAGATTAGATCTGGGTTTTCTTCGTTCTTGCGGTAGAAATTTTTTGTTTTCCATGCTACGAACCCATCAGTGGTATCAGAGTCGTGTCTATGCGTAGATCTGTTGCACGAGTAGAACACAATGGTTTTGTGGGCGTTGGTGCTCGTGCCGTCTTTTGCTTTGTGTACTTTGCATCTTGCGGTATGGTGGGATGAAGCGGCTCGGGCTAATCTTACATGTCATCGCACATGAGACTTGCTCCACGCTTGACGTGTAACTTTCTTTGCACAAGTGGCTTTGCGGGTGTCTATCTCTCCCACCATAGTATAGATCCAATCTACACTTTGCAACTTGATAGCACTTGTATCAACGTTGTGGTTCAGTTTCGTAGGTAAGATCCGTTCTTATTCGAAAGCCTCAAGCCACGTAAAACATGCAAATAAAATTAGAGGCGTCTAACTTGTTTTTGCAGGGGTTTTGTGATGTGATATGGCCATCATGTGATTGTGATTATATTTGATGTATGCAATGATCCTTGTTGTAATATGGCAACCGGCAGGAGCCTAATGGTTGTCTTTAAATTTTGTTTAAGACCTGCGTGTCTATTCATCATGTAATAGCTTTATTCCAAGTAGTTGTAATAGTTGATGTTGGTGATGGACAACCATGAAGCGGCGCCACGGACCTTGACGCCACGCTGGTGATGATGGAGATCATGTCCATGCTTTGGAGATGGAGATCAAAGGCACAAGAAGAAAGGCCATATCATATCACATATTATGAATTGCCTGTGATGTTAATCCTTTATGCATCTTGTATTGCTTAGATCGCGACGGTAGCATTATAAGATGATCCCTCTCACTAAATATCAAGTAATAAAGTGTTCGTCCTTAGTTGGCACTGTTGCTAAGACTCGTCGTTTCGAAGCATCTCGTGATGATCGGGTGTGATAGACTCTACGTGTGCATACAACGGGTGCAAGCCAGATTTGCACATGCGGAAACTAAGGTTAACCTTGACGAGCCTAGCATGTACAGACATGGTCTCGGAACACGGAATACCGAAAGGTAAAGCATGAGTCATATGGATGATATGATGAACATGTTGATTGTTCGCCTTTAAAGCTACATCATCTCACGTGATGATCGGACTTGGTGTGGTGGATTTGGTTCGTGTAATCACTATAACAACTCGAGGGATGTTGTTTTGAGTGGGAGTTCATTTGTAATTTGGATTAGTCGAACTCAATTTATCATAAACACAATCAAAGTGAATTTGCATAGTTTGTTGTAGTCATTGGCATCCGTTCACCACCTTACGCTTAGTTATAGTTGAGATAGTAGAACTATAGAAATTCTAGGTATTTACTTTACGAACTGGTATCGTATTGTTTTGAATGTCAATTTAAAGTTTATAAGTCCTATTGCAAACTTTCAGCAAACTCTATTTACTCCATGAAGTTTAATAAATAGTATTAAATCAAGAGTAACAATTCTAGTGTTAGTATCTAATGTATCATGTTTGCCTCTGTAACTACCTCGGTGAATTACGCTCTTAGTTAATGCCTGGATGAACGAAAGTGGTTAAGATAGTACGGTGGGGCCCAGGGCCACTCACGGTAGACCTTTCGGCCGTCCTAACCACTTTCAGACAACGGGACAAGAACGAGCGGCGTAATCGGCAGGCGAAGGGATCAACTACATACACAAGTGAGTATGTATGCAAGCCACATACAACAGTACATCAGAGCCATTCCATCTAAAAGAAATAGAAATAGTGCAACGCCATATGGCAAGATCCAAACATCCTAGATAGATATAATAATTTAGGATAGCTCCTCATACATCACACATCAGAGTATCAGGCGGAAGCGGAAAACAAGATCCGAGTACGGATAAGAAGCAAATTGGCATAAGATGCCCCATAAATAAACACATCCCGCCCACAGATCACACGGATTCCCGTTCCCGGAATCTCTACACCGAATGATCGTTGCCAACATCATCTGTCTCTTCCACCCAGTATCCATCTTGCGGGTACACCTGTTCATCTGAATCAAACAATTTATCGTGTGAGACCCTAGGGGTACTCAGCAAGTCTTAATGCCACTAAAGGGGACACAACCTGGGGTAACGCAATTGCAGCAAAAGATAATACCTAACAATTCTATAGAGACTCGCTAACCTTCCGCCTAACCAATGATAGACGGAAGTCTGTGAATTAAGATCAACAGTTATAACAGTATAATTAACAGATCCATCCTCCTCCTCGCTTACCAACGAGGAAGCGGACGAACAACCCCCATCATCTGTTGGCAGTTTTATTAACCATTCCATGAGTATTGCACTATTTACTAGTCAAGTACTTAGTCAAATTAAAGACGGTACTTTAGTTATACTTGTCTATGATCGAGAAACGGTGCTCCAAGTCGTCCATAACCGCGGACACGGCTTTCAGAAAGATTTACCCTGCAGGGGTGCACGAATAGCAACACACACTCGATCAACCTCGGAAAAACCAAATCAAAACCCAACGAGGCATTCACGACAAAGCAATCACAGGATTCAGAAATATTTCAGGGGGCCACCCCATTAAGCTACCCGCTACGAAGCTGGCCGGCTCCGAGACGGACCCAAGGTTTGTGTCAATGGCTGTAAACGACTGGGAACCCGAAATTGTGAATGGGCTTGTCGATACCGCGAAAACATTCCACGATCCAAAACAGTACAGGTTCTCCTCGCACAATCTTAAATAAAGCAGTAACATGGCATAAGTACAGGATAGTAATAAAGCCCCAAACTAATTGTGGCCCCAAGAAATAAGAATGAATCAAGCTCTGACTCAGGGGGGGTCCATAAGGCCTCCCGGATGTGGATAGTGCGAATAGTCAAGGAACAGGAATCAAGTACTCGGGGTCCTACGGGACACAAGTGAGCATGAAAAACCAAATAGCAGATATTGCTCACCGGTGCCTCTTTCATTAGTTATCCCCTTACTACTCAGGTTATGTTGTTTGGGTACCTCATTATCCATCAGACACTCACATACCCTACTCATGCTTTTCTACGACTCGCATGGCTCAATCAACTCCTGTAGTAATGGCTCATGGGACCGGAACAAGCTTAGTGTGGTTTAAAGGTAAAGGCTATGCAATACTTGGGATTCAATTTAATGCAATCGTGACTCAATGATGCAAGAACAAGATAGAGGCAATAGGTACTGTATGTATGCAAGCATGTGGTAGTGCTTGCCTGGCAGCTCAGTTGAAGCGAGAGATGGATCTGGGTAATACACCTGTGAATCCTGGTAATTCTCCTGCTGGGCGTCTATTCGAAGAAGAAGCAAACAAACAAGGGCCAACATAAATAAAGTGCACAAGTATATGAATTAAAGTGCAACAAGCAACCAAGCATGCCATGATGAATGATGCACAATTTACATGGCATTAAAGCAGCATGGCAAAGGTGGGGTGTGGATACAAGAAATAAGGCACTTTATTATTTATTTGCCCAAGTTTTATTGTCATAAACGGTTCAGATTTTAAATGACAACATGATGCATGCTTCAATTCAGAGCAAGGATTGCATAAATAGAACGGGCTCGTCGCGCTGATCGATTTAGACATATTATTTGTCAAATTTGGAGTTATAAGACAAAAGTTATTAATTAATCAAGTAAAAGGGCATTTTCTTGTAATTTTAATCAACTCGAAATTTAAAGTGTTCAAAATATATTTTGAAGGGCATATTTGAATTCCTCACATTTTTCTGATTCCAAAACATATATTATTTGTATTATTTGGATTTGTATTTTAAAAATTATTTGAATCTGAAAAGAATTTGAATTTAAATAAATTTGAAAAGATTTGAATAAAAACAGACTCAAGGTAAAACTTTTTACACCGCAGGCAAATCCACACACAGACACTGACAGGTGGGGACACCGCGGACTGGGGCCACGCGCGCGAGAAAACGCGTTTTGCACGTGGACTGGGCTAGCCGCGGACGCTGACAGGCGGGGCCAACTGGCGCAGGGGCCACGTGCCAGCGTGAGGCTGTCAGGGGCTGACAGGTGGGTCGCCGGCTGGACCGCGGGTTGCGGCCGGGAAAAGCTGAGGAGGTTTCGGTAAAACTGACAAGGCGGCTGACTAGTGGGCCAGGCGATACCGCGGGTTGAGGAAAATAAAAAGGTGGGGGCTTTTTAGAAAATGACAACGGGCCCGCACTGTTTATCGTCTTCGCGCGTCTGACGCAAATCCGGCGCGCGGCGCGGGGCGGGGACTCGAACCGGGGACGAGGGCGTGCGCGCGGAGGGGTCTAGCCAGTGCGGCTGGCTCGGGTAGCTGTCAGGAGGGTAGCGGGGGACTAGATAGGGCTTGCGCGGCGCGGAAAAACCTGCCGAAGACGGCGAGCTCTGGCGCACGGTGAGCGCTCGACCAAACGCACGGCGAGGCTATAGCGGTACGGTGAGGCGGAGGTTGTCAGGGAGAGGGAGTTGCTCACCGCGAGTTGCCTGGTGGTGTTGGATCGGCGCGAGGAGCGGCGAGGCGTCGGGGATGCAGGCGCTCCGTCGGCTAGGGTTTCCTGCAGGGCGGCGAGGCGCGGGGTTGCTGGGGAGCTTCTCCTTCACGTAGGCGCGGTCGGGGTGATGCAGTAGAGCTTCCTCGGTCGCCCAGGCCACCTCCAGGTCAAGCGCGCCGGCAGGATCGTCGGGGCGAGGTGGTTGCTGGCGGCGACCGGCGTCGGCTGCTGGTGGTTGGAGAGGAAGGAGGGGAAGAAGGGGGCGTCTCGGGGTGGATCTGGGCGAGCTCTGGGAGACGTGAGGAGGGAGGAAAAGGAGGAAAAGGGAGGGGAGAGGGAGGCGTGCACGGCAGGAAAGGTGGACTCGGTTCCACCTTTTCTCCTCCTCCTCCTCGCCGAGCACATGGGCGAGCTGGCTGGGGCTGGACCTGGGACTGCAGGTGGACCAGGGCAGGGCGAGAGAGACGGCAGGGTGGGGCTGGCACGAGGGAGAGAGAAGAGAGGGAGGTACTAGCTCGGGCTAGGGTTAGATGGTGGTCTCGAGTTAGGTTTAGCTAGGGTTAGGGTTAGGGTGTGGCTTAGCTTAGAGAGAGGAGGGGCTAACTGAGGTGTGGGCCAGGTGGTCATGCTAGAGAGAGAGAGAGAGGAGAGGATTAGAGTTATGGTTTAGTAGAAAATTAGAGAGAGAGAGAACTAGCTAGGTTAGGTTTTATTAGGTTTTAGATTTTAATTTTTGATTATGAGGCCAAAACAAGAAGATCCATGGGGCTTGAGCTTGCATGATCTAATGTGGAAGAGAGACAAGAAAGAAAGAAAGAAAGAGGAAGAAAATAATTAGGTGGAGAGGTTCTCATATGATCATATATGTAGAAAAAGAATAAAATAAAATAAAAGAAAAGAATGTGGATAAGACCATCCCAAGTGGAGCATGGTGGAGGCTAGAATGATCATGAGGTGGAGGTGAAAAGAATTCTAAGAGAAAGAAAAAGAAAAGAATTATGAAATAGGCCTCATGTGGTTCATGCATGAGGGAAAAATAAAATAAAAGAAATAGATATAGATGAGGATTTGGAATGGTGGAAGGAAAAGAGATGACCCTTGAAGTAAAGATCCACTTAAAAATAAAGGAAAACCAAAGGAGCAAAAAGGTGGTGGAGAAATGTGCATGGCCCATGCAAAATAATAATGCCATGATTTATTATGTGAAAACAATAATAATATGATGGCATTAATCTTATGCATTTCCAAGAAGTGGAATAAAGCCAAGCAAAGAATTGGAAAGGTTTGATCCACCCCAACCCACATGAGCTAGAACAAAAATAGCAAAAGAAAGATAAACAAGCTCATGGTTAATGGGATGGTGGGATTATAAAGTGGTGAAAGAAAGGTGGTGGAATGGGAATAAAAGATATGCCCCCAACTCAACTTGGGCATTTAAACAATATATCAATAACCAAATATAATATCAAGAAGCAAATACAATCAATAATGCATGTGAGAGAAGAGCCAAAAGAAAAAGGGTTTTATATGATGCTCAAATGCAAGGTGGCATGATGACATGAGCATGATATAATTATGATGCAATAATAATATCTATGGAGTAGCCAAAATCTTACTAGGACATGTAGCATTACAATTGTTAGACAATTGGGGTGCTACAGCCTCCATGATTCTTGATACTCAAAAGATTGTTTTTAATATCAAGTTTATCTAAGAGCTGAAAGCAATGTTTCAGAAACCATCATATGTGAAAGGTATTGTGATATCTAAAACAATGTGTTGGTTACAACATGATAGAGTATACTTCCTCATATTTGATGAGAATTTGTGAAGGTTGGAGACACTAGTCGTCCTAATCCTCCAAACGTTTTGAAAAAGAAACATTATACTCGCAATTCACCTTTATAAGCTATAGCAGCTTGATCATGAAAGTTGTCATGATAAGGATGAATAGAAGATGTAAGTAAAATGTTTACTACACTAAAAGAGTACTAAGGAATGGATTTTTGAAAGAACACCAAATATTTTATGATGGTGATCCACCTCAAAGTGCAAGTCCAAAGGTATTAGTGGTTGACTATGTACGCTTTGTACCATATGTCATGTTGATGACACCACTATTGATGTTGATAGATTCTTTTAAAAGAAAAGGAATTGTTGAAAGAGAATCTATAAAATATTTGGCAGAAAATAAAAGGTTGGAGATGTCCAACTTAGGCATATAGAAGATATACATGTTATGGTTGTATTCCTTGCTTGTTAAACAATGTGGTTCTCCGGCATTGGATACCGAATTGGTTGGTATGAAGTGTCATACAGGACAACACAATTCATGAACTGCAATGGCCTAAGTAACTAGCAAGAGAAAATGTGATGATGTTCATCGAAAATAAACAAAGGGTTGTTGTGTTGCTTGTTAACATCAAAGCTTGACTTCAACATTTGTTTCAATAATTGTTATTTTGATCAGGTATTATGATGACAAAAGGTTGTTCAAATAATTACCGTATTCCATAATAGATGGATAATATACAAGTCTGGTAGGAGAAATAACGACCATAAAACTAATGCTAAAATGTCGCAAGACAAATGATTGAAAGATCACTTGCGAAGTGACATCGCCGTTTAAATTATATTGAAAGGGATACATGAAGAAACTCCATGTTGATGGATTTTTGGAGTCTTTGATTTGGATCAAATGACGCTTGTGATACTTTCCTGGAGATAATTAAAACTCCGTTCGTAGGCCAAAAGAGGAACGGACGACTAACTGATTGGAATTTGTACATATTGATGTATATAGTCCATTATGTGTAGTCGTGGGCGATGGATTTCAACTTCATATGCTTTCTCCGAAGATTTGAGTGAGTATATGTATATACTTACTCAATAAGGAAGAAGTATGAAACATTTGAAAAATGTTCAAAGACTTTCAAGATGAAGTGGAAAATCATTGTAACAAGAAAATAAAAGAGTTTATGATTGGATCATAAAGAAATATGTTTGAGTTACAAGTTTAGCAAAACACCTAAGATTTGAGGAATCGTTCCATGGATTTGCATTTCCCAAAACACCATAGGAGTATGGAGTGTTCGAGATATGTAATAAAACCTTGTTTTACATGGTAAGATCAAAGGTGTCATTTATAAAACTGCCATTATATTTTAAAGATTAAAGCTTTAGTGACTACCGCTTTTACACTGAAAAGAGCTCCACCATGATCCGTTGAAATGACACCATATGAGTTATGGTTTGGGATAAAACCCGAATTGTCTTTTCTTAAATTTTGGTATGCTATGCATGAGTAAAATGTTTACAACCAAAGTCGGATAAGCACGTCTTTGTAGGTTATTCCAAAGAATTTGTTGGGAATTTCTCCATAACGCCAAGGACAAAAGAGTTTGTCGCTTGGAACGTCAAGTTTCTTGAGAAGGAATTTTTTCGTGAAAAGTTAAGTGGGAGGACAATAGAACTTTAATAAGGTCGTTGAACCTTAGCTATATGTGCTAAGTAGCGCAGCGCCGGAAAGTGTCCCGGTGGTGGCCACAATGCTCATGGCTCTCGTGATTACAAAAGGTGTGATCTCAGAGATTAGAGTTCCTATAGAACCGTGTGGGTCGGTAAGAATCAAATAGTAAGATTTGATAAGCAAGTCGTTATTGTTTTGACAATGATGAACCGACTACATGCAAAGAACCGATGATGGGCCCTGACTCCATAAAATGACTAGAAGTCATGGAATCCGTGATAGTATCCATACACGAGAAATCAAGTTTCTGAACTTAGAAGACCCTCCGGAAAGGCGTGAAACCTATCGGTCGTGTTTGGATCTATAAAGAAATAGACATGGATGTTTCAAATCTATGAAATAGTCGACATGTCGGAAAGAGTTTACGACAATGTTCAAGGAATTGACTATGATAAGATTTGATCTTTCATAGCGATATTTAGTCTAGACGGATTAATGTAGCAACCACTACATATATTTTGGTATATGGTAGTTGAACAAACAAAACAAGTTCTTCTAAAAGAATGGTTACCTAGGACGTGTACATGACATGATCCAAAGGGTTTTGTTAATTCAAAGGATGCTAAAAGAGTATGCAAAACTTCAATGGTTGAAGTGAGCATCGCGGAGTTGGAATCTTCACCGTGATGAAACCGTTAAAAGGTTTAATTTCATCAGAGACAATGAAGATGTTTGCATTTTGCAAGAAATTAAGTGGGAGCGCTAAGACATATTTCTAATACATTATGTGAAAGACATATTGTTGATTAGAAATAATGTATCTTTTATTGACACAGGTTAAGAATTTCATTTCGACGAAAGACTTACGCATAACTCGAGAATTAGGCATCAATGTCTATATGAATAGATTGAGGCGCTAATATGGTTTTGCCAAATGTACATAGATAAGATGTTGAATGAGTTCAATATGGAAACAACAAGAAAGGTTCTTGATGCACGGAAAGGACTAAATCAAAATTCAAGTGTGTTGACACGAGATTCAAGTGTTTTGACACTTGGTGAAATCACAAGAATATTTTGATCAATCATTCTTTGAGATGTACACATCCAGATATGTCCTATGCTCTAAATGTTATGAGCATATACCAGAATGATTCATAAGATGATCATTGGACAATAGTAAAGATATTCTTATGAGCTTTGGAAGAACTAAGAATATATCATGTATAAGTGATAAATAGTTAAAGGTAGTTCATTGTAAAGTGTTACATTGATACTAGTTTTGTCACAAGATACAAATTAAATTTATCTCAATTTAGACTATGGGTGGCACAATATAATGGAAAGGATGTTCCATGATGGATTTGGATGAGTTCCAAAGTTGAGATATTGTGACGGATACTACAACAAAAGGCTAAGTATATAACTGCTATAGTAGCAGCAAAGGAGGGCATTTGTGTTAAGTAGTTTGTTATCAAACTAGGTGTGGTTCATAGCGGGATAACACTATGAAGATACATTATATGACAATTGTATCAACGTAATTTAATCCCAAGGAACTAAAGGTCTCACCAAAGGACCAAATTTATACAAAGCCATCTCATTGGAGAATGAGTAATGCGTAGAGACGCAAGGACATGCAAATACACACGGACCTGGAAGAGTCAGATCCGAAGATTATGTTTACCACTAGCAATAGTGTCTGTACAACACCAGAAAGCCATAGGTGTTGAATGCACAAGTTTTTTAACTAGATTATTGACTCTAGTGCAAGTGGGAGACTGTTGGAGATATGCCCAAGAGGAAATAATAAAGTGGTTATTATTATATCTTTATGTTTATGATAAATGTTTACATCCCATGCTATAATTGTATTAACCGGAAACATTATTACTTGTGTGTTTTGTAAACATAAAAGAGTCCCTAGTAAGCCTCTTGTTAAACTAGCTTGTTGATTAATGGATGATCATGGTTTCCTGATCATGGACATTGGATGTCGTTAATAACAATATCATATCATTAGGAGAATGATGTGATGGACACACACCCGTAGTAAGCATAGCATAAGATCAAGTCATTAAGTTCATTTGATATAAGCTTTAAAATACATAGTAACCTAATCCTTCGACCATGAGGTTATGTTAATCACCATCACCGGATGGGTACTTTGATGACATCAAACACCGCTTCGTAACTGGGTGGTCATAAAGGTGTCATTGGGTATTCTGAAAGTATGTGTTGAAGCGCATGGACCAAGATTGGGATTTGTCCATCCATATGACGGATAGATATGCTCTGGGCCCTCTCGGTGGAATGTCATCTAATTAGCTTGCAAGCATGTGACTGGGTCACAAGGGATGACATAACATGGAACGAGTAAAGAGTACTTATCAGTAACGAGGTAGAACTAGGTATGGAGATACCAATGATCAAACCTCGGATAAGTATAGTATCGCGTGACAAAGGGAATTCGTTTCGTATGTAAATGGTTCTATCGATCACGAAGTCATCGTTGAGTATGTGGGAGCCATTATAGATCTCCAGGTCCCGCTGATGGTTATTGATAGGAGATGTGTCTCTGTCATGTCTACATATTCACGAACCGTAGGGTGACACACTTAAGGTTCGAAGTTGTTTTAAGTAGATATGGAATGTGCGTTGGAGACCGAATGTTGTTCGGAGTCTCGGATTGGATCCGGGACATCACGAGGAGATCCGGAATTGTCCGAAGAATAAGATTCATATATTGGGGATCATTTTCTGAGTTAGGAAATGTTCCGGAGTATTTGTATGAGGATTCTAGAAGGTTTCGGAATGTTCCGGAAGGTTCTGGAAGATTTCTTGGAGTTTGCATAAAAACCAAGAAAGGATCAAGGAGTCCTTGTGGGGAAAGACAAGGAGTCGTGGGGGAGGAGGACTCCTCCCCCCTCCCCAATCCGCCAGCCAAGGAGGGAGGTAGGACTCCCCCTCCCCATGGCGCCTCCCCCCTTTAAATAAAGGGGTGGGGGCGCCACCCCCTGGCACCCCTCCACTACTCCAGCTCCTAGCCGCCTCTCTCCTCCTCCTTTCTTCTGCTCAGGCTTAGGTGAAGCCCTGCAGAATTCTCTACTCCACCACCACCACCACGCCGTCGTGCTGCTGAGATTCCGTGGAGAAGATCTACTACCTCCGCTGCTCGCTGGAACGAGGAGAGGAAGGTCTGCTTCGACTCCGCACGTGTGACCGACTGCGGAAGCGCTGCCGGAACGGGGTGCCGGAAGGATCGTCCACACGATCTTGAGATCGGCAAGTGATTGACTACATCAACCACGAGATCCAATCTCGTAACGCTTTCGGTTCTACAAGGGTTAGTACAGATCTATCTCGTTGCACATGTCTAATAGATTAGATCTTGGCTTTTATCTAGATTAGATCTGGGTTTTGTTCGTTCTTGCGGTAGAATTTTTTTGTTTTCCATGCTACGAGCCCATCAATCATGAGGTGACTCATTTATCAAACGTGCTCGAATTCCCTTGTGTGCCGCCAGGTTAGGGGCTAACGGCCTGCACCATGCACTCCCTGGGCCTGGGCACCGTTGGCCTTACTCCTCACGCCGCCCAGCTCGGGCACGACGCCTTCTTGGCTCATGGAATCGGCGGCCTTCACCTGCACCACGGGCCCGACTCAATACCCTAGAGGCCTTCCCTACACGACGCCCATTTGAATTTGAATAACTTTTATATGGTCGAATAGCCAGTAGTATTTATAGTGAACAAACAAAGTGTTCCAAAAATATCTAGCGATCAACGTTCTCTACAAAAACAATAGTAAAACTTCCACAAAGCAAAATCGACAAGTTGTATATCTACATTATGAAAAGTGAGTTCCGAATCCATACCACTTAGAGGCTTACAAGTTACAACTGGTACATTTTGGATTCCCTACCTAAAGTGTGCATCTTCTGTGATGGTGGAACCATGCAAGTACCCCGGTGTTTACGCATAAAGGTCTTAAACTCAAAACATCACTGCAAAAAGGGATGGCGCATACTCAAAACATCATTGCAAAAAGGGATGGCGCATATTATGTTTAAGCATAAAGGTCTTAAAAGGTGAAGATCTTTGGCTGGCTTCTCTCCCTGGACAGGCTCAATACGCGCGAGAATCTGCACAAGAAGACCATTGTTGGCTCTACGACTTGCCCTAGGTGTGGCCACACCATGGAAAGTCGAGACCACCTCTTCTTCATTTGTCCCCACGCCCAGGAGGTATGGAATAAAATCAATGTTCAACCGACTTTCCAGGTTTTCTCCGACTTGTGGACCACTCCCGTTCCTGCGGGGCTTCATTCCTCTGTCTGGCCGTCTATCGCTCTCGTCATTCTGTGGAAAATTTGGGACGCTAGAAACAGTATGGTGTTCAGAAATGTCGATCAATCATCTTATGTAACTATTTCAAAAATTGTGGACGACATCTCTCTATGGTCTCATCGTTGTAGGAACTTGTCCCAAAAAAGTCACTCCGGCTTGTGGTGTGACTACCTCTTGTCACGACGCTCGTGAAAACTGTTGTTCTTCTGTTGAGATAATATATTCAGGTGGGGACCCTCTCCCCCCCGGTGATTGTTTCAAAAAAAATGTGTGAGCAATGTGCATGGAACCAAATTTCTCTCTTCTATTGCAACTAAGTCTAGTGGTTAAGTGCATTTGAATTCAAATAGATCCCATTGGAATTTAAAATGAAAGGGACGTTGATCTGCTGCTGCGTGGCGTGTCACCCTCGCCCAGTAGCTAGGTTTCCGCCAACGCCCACCACCTCCACTCCCCATTCCTACCCACACCGGCACCACTACCCAAGAACCTGCGATGCTCCTCCCCTTTATGATCGTGGATCCACCAATCGTTGCAGTCGCCCTTGTTTTGGTAGTCGTAGAGACGCAGGTTTTTGCTATATTATCTATCAACGTAAACATCCACCGCAAGTACAGAGAAGAGAGAAGAAAACAATCAGGATGAATTTCGGAAGAATGATCTTCTGTTCTTTACACTATATAAACCTACGGCCACGCCACCTTGATTGCCAACACCGAGTGTCGCAACTTTTCCTTCGGTGGCTCGCTCAACTTCAATGCTGAGGAATAGTTGAACTTCAATGCTTGTATGGATCACAGACACCTCACAGTTCAACTCAGAACAATGAATAACATAGAAGAATGGCACCCAGGTTGTTTTAGTTACAATACAATCATGTTTCGATTGTCTACGGTCATAATAGGAACCGAACAATGACAATTGTTTTATCAAATTGTGTACTAAACAACAAAGATTGCTAGTTTAGTTGAGAAACATCGGGCTTTCTTTTTGTTTTTGAAGTCTGAATCTAGTGAATCCTCTGCGGTAAATTAACTTTTTAATGATCTAATGAGAAAAAATCATCTCGATTAAGTCTTCAATTGTAACACATGTGTATCTATTTGAAAGTAGGTAGTACAAAAAATAGCAGTAGCCAATAGGTGCACCTCTTGTTCAGAAAAAAAGCACAATCGCCATACCTTGCAAGCTGATATCGATCTGCAACAGACGCGATGGTGAGGGCGTGCCATAGGATCAGTCAGCTGAGGTAGCCAGATTTGACAGGGACAACGTTGTTCTGTCCTCTTTTTCTCTTTTCTGAAGAGTTCGAAATGACATTACATGTGGTCCGCTTCTACCATTTCATAAAATAATATCGAACTGATCAAAAGAAATGCACGAGGTCAATAAATAACTTACTTGCATGTATACAACTCGGTCTGAAACTTCTTTGGCAGATCTTCAGATATGATAAAACTTAGTCTGACACATAGAATTTAGCAGGCTAGAATATATAGTAGTACTTGTATCTTTCTAGCTAAGTTTTCTCTAGAGATAAAGCGGACTAATGATAGGGAATTTCATTCTGAAACTAACATCCAGAAAAGAGAAGCAGTCAACATCCAATATTGAGACATTATACAATTTTAATCATTAGCATAATTAATTACATGAGAAAGTAGGGCACAATGCAACAAACACAAGTATATATACATCCTTTTTCATTTGAAATGGTAGCACGTTTCTCACATCCTTTGCATGCACAACTTCCTTCCTTAAAAAAATAAGAGGATTATAACCTTGCATCTTCAGGACTTGCTCAAATGTCCTGGTCAACCTAACAAGAGCAAAATTTAGCTCTCATTTCGCCATTCTGCATATCAAAATTCCCACAATGAGAGCATACACTGGTTCTTAGTGATGTCCCTCTCGCTGCTACCCCTGGCCAGCTACTCATGTGAAAGGAAATAATGCAATTAACCAATAGCTAAAACTTATGCAATGGTTCAGAAAAGAACGCCATAGTCGATAGGTTGTGATGTTAGTATGCTAGCCCTCCCCTCCCTTTGAGTTTTCTCACGGAAAGCACTTTGCTATACTAAGCCAACATAACAAAGAAATCCTTTGACATGGAACATTATGATTACCTTAAGTAATAAATCGGTATGCATCTTTCCTTCATATAAGAATATATACGTTTTAGCACCATGCTCTTGTAAAGCATCAAGGAAAGCTTCACTGCATTTCTTCGATTGAGTCAGTACATACCAATATACATAGTACAAGTAAAATCTCACGAGGGAGCACACCTATAAAATCCTATGAGGCAATTGGTTTACTTTGATCCCATAAAAAAGGATGACATAAGGCAACAGCGAAACCACATATCTAATAGCTACATACTTAACCACGCTCGTGGAGATAATTTCCTCACTATAAGTAATTACCCCCAAAGCTCAGCTATAATGGATCCATCCAATTCCCAATTAATTTACTCTGATTCCTTTACTATTAAAATTGAAAAAAAAAGTAAAGCTCAATGCTACCATTGTATCTAAGAGAGTTCATGGAACAATGGCAAGAAACACATGAATCTGTAGAAGTAAAAGTACATCATCTTACACCAACAGAACTTCACGGGATCAGTCGGTGCTAAACCCTTATATACGATGTAACATGAGTAGATAATTTTTCAAACACAAAGCGGGGACCAATAAAAGCATATTCTTGATTCGTTCATCCTTCAAAACTCTCAAATTATGCATGAATACTTTCCCTATTTTATTTGATAGACCTAAATGTAAAAACAATTGGAGAAGACAACTGCCGAACACATGAGAGAGAGCGAAAAATACTGAAAGCAAATGTAGAATGTTGTTTTTCTAGTGTAGCACCACAGAGTATGTAGAAATAGATCGGTAATTGAGTGCAAAATATTGCTGAGATCATTGAACCTTAATTAGCTTCTGTCCTTGGTTTATGGCTACCTATAATATCTTATCTGTCGTTGGAGGTTATTCTGACTCCTCTCAAACCATCTGCTGCTCTCCCCGAAACTATGAGCAGAACCTTGATTAGCTACAGTCTTATTGATTGTTATTCTTCTAAGCTGTAATTCCGGCTAGCTACCGCTCTCCCGAAGCTGTGAGCGGAACCTTGGTTAGCTACAGTCTTACATATAACATGTACACTTAGTAAGATAATTAAACCTTGGTTAGCTACAGTCCTACAAATAATAAGGTCGTTAAACCTTTATTAGCTACAGCCGTACATGACATGTTTGTGAGCAGAACATCATAAAGAATCATCTACAGTATTAGGAAAATGCACATAATTGGTAAATTAACCTTTTATGGCTTTATTTCCTCAATGATTCCTCACCGGGGCAAATAAATATAGAATGAGCACACCAGCATGGTTTTTTCAAAAGAAATACCAGCCTTGATGGAGAGGTTGGAAGAGGTGGAGCGGGTTGGGGCGGGCTCCAACGGGGGATTGGTAGAGGGCGTTGGAGGCGGGGAGCAAATGCGGAGTCAGTAGTTCATGGTAGCCGGAGATCCATGCGAGTGTGAACGGGCGTTAGGGTCACTCCCGGCGGCGAGGTGGTTCGGCACGCAGGATCTGTCACGGAGACGATCGTCGTCGGTGTAGGTGACCAGGAGGGAGGGTTTGAAGCTCGCGGTGTGGAGGGCAGAGGTCTCAAAGGCTGGACGAACGTTGGAAGCGCGGAGGTGGTCTTGGGTGGGAGGAGAGATTGAGGGCCAGGGGAGGGGGGGTGGACGGCGTCCCGATTCCCAGTCACCGCCGCTTGAGTAGACAGACCGCGAGCGGCGCTAGGGTTCGAGACAGGAAGGCGTAGGAGGGGGAAGCCCATGCCTTGATGGGGGCGCTCATGCGTCTGGTGGATGGTCCGGAAGAAGTGGAGGAGGAAGGGGCTCGCCGGCGGGGTCTGGAGCAGTGAGCCAAAACGGGGTCGGTAAGGCTGCGGCGGCGGGGCTCAATGCAAGGCGGCCGCCCGCGGGACAGACCCCGACTTTTTTTGTTGCGGGACTGCGAGACGGGAGCGATTGACGAAGCGAAGACGAAGGGTGAGCGAAACGTAGGCTCGGCTGATCTGGTGGGAGGGCAAAATGGTCTTATTTGAAAAAGTATTGACGAAACCGGTGACCGGAGGAAACAGAGGAAGTTCGTTCTTTTTAAGTAGTATAATAATAATAATAATAATAATAATAATATATATATATATAGTACTAGTATATCCCTGGATGGCACATACCATGAGATCGAACGAATGTTTACTTGTGTATAGGAAAACACGTAAGATTTTTTTCGAAGAGGTTGGACTGGATCAATAATATGCTTTAAAATCTAGGAAATATGAATCCTTTTGGAAAAGAACATACGCTTCCTATTCTAGGAATCGAACGCCCCACGTAGTAAAATTCCTAATAATTAATTAGAATCTTCCAGAAATCTTTCCGCTTTCTTTATTTTTCTCATTTATTTCTTTGCATTCGTAGCTTTCCCCACTTAAGACATTCCCCGATAAGTGTACAACAGACTCTTTTTTTTTGTGAAATATATTGCACCGTGTGCTAAAAAAACACATTACACACATCCAAACAAGTAAAAATGCAACAGGATATTTTGTCTGAAAATCCCACCCCTTTGGTCTTAAAATAGATGTCACAGATTTGTCAAATTTTGATGAATCTAGACACTATTTAGTATTAGATTCATCCAAATTTTGACAAACTCAAGACATCTATTTTAAGACGGAAAAAGTATGTCTCATATAATATTTGGAAGTCATTTGAATCAACAAACCACTACTCCCTCCGATCCAAATTAGTTGACTTGGTTTTGTCTAGATTCGAAGGTATCTAGCAGTAAAACAAGTCTAGATACATTCGAATCTAGACAAATCTAAATCGATTAATTTAAATCGGAGGGAGTAATTGATTTTTGTGTTGCTCGTAATTTTCGGTTAATCTATCAAGGAACTGTGCCATACATTAGTACTCGGCACGGCGGGTGTCATCAGCTCACGTATTTATAAGGGCCAAAGAGCCAACGACCATGCAGAAATCTTTTTGCAATCTAAGAATTCAAAATAAATTATCGCTTAAATCGGTAGTCCGATTGATGATCTGTCTTCACCGCTAGGTTCGTCTCGACGAGTACTTCAAAACAAGATATCAACTTGATATGTTTTGACGATATTTTCTTTCCATCGTCAGTTGCGAGATTACTGTACTACAGCTATCAGATTGATAGTTAATTGTTAATACCTAAATAATACATAGTCACCAGATAATCTTTACATTTTCTAATAATAACAATGATTTATATATATACAGAAAGTAGGTACATTATCCATTTTAAACACGTAAAATATTGTATTACTATCATATAAGGCTAATTTTGTTGAGAAACAAAGTTCAAAAATCTATGATAACCATTTGATTTTAATCTGGTAACAGCTTGACTTTACCTGGTAACCAAGTGTCGGAAAAAAATTATCAAAATATATTAACATGGGATCTAGTTTAAAAGATCTCGACGCGAAAAAATAACTATAATAACGGATCTAAATTTTTGAACTATGTTCAAGAGATAAAATATTTAAAAGTTTGGAACTCAAAAAAAATCCATTCATAACACTTGAGGATCGGTCGTGGTCTTATTACATAGCAGCTGAGCCGCATGCATGCATGGTTGGGTTGCCATATTAATATGTGCCCACGCAAAGCTAATGTGGGACACATGTCCTAGATAGCATAGTCCCGTAATTTTTCTCGCTTAAGACATTTATCGAGAAATTCGTCACACTATCGGCCATATTAAGCTCTTCAAAGAAGTTGAACATATTATTTTTTATAATGGATTTGTATTTTCGTGCCCTTGTTAACTTTTCTCCTTCCTCTATTCTAAAACCCTCATGGACGCTCGGATGGACAGACACCGTCAGGTCAAAGTCTTGACCATTACATGCTGACTGGTAGGACCACGTTGGCACGGGTCCTGCCATGGCCGTTACGTGCTGACGGGTGGATCTAGGATACACGTAGGACTAGCCATCTATCTCTCGCTGACTTGTGGGCCCCTTTATTTCCTAATTGTGTGTCCGTTGCAGCTAATGACAAATGTGGCCGTTATGTGGGACCACTGAAGACAATGACCAATGGGGCTGAAGCAGCTACTCCCCTAAACATTGATAGGTGGGGTTGTGTATGACACGTGAGGTCTGCTCTGTCTCTCTCTCCCATCCGTTCCCAGCCTCCAGTCCTGAGTAGCTCCTATCCCACCGGCAGACAGAGCAGCCATCGTCGGCGCCTCGTCGCATCGTCGGCTGCGTCCTACGACGACATCGAACGAACTGCGGCGATGCACCTCAACCATGGCTCCAGCACCTGTTTCGTCTGCACGTATTGTACGTTGAGGCAGTACCGACCGCATGTAGGTCCGCCTTCCACGATGATCGGGATTTTGTTCCATCGCCGTAGCCCGACGAACGGTCGCAACAATTGCTAGTAGTGCTTGGTAAGACCTTCGCTCCTACTCCGCCTAACCTAATCAATTCGGTTCCCGTAATTTCCTTGATATTGCAGGTGCGAATTAGTCCTCAATGTATGGTCATAGCGGTTACACCAACGAGGGTGGGGATTCGACCATGTCGTGGCCACATTCTCCTTCTCCTACCACGTCGGAAGTGCATGTAGCTCTTTCTCTTTGTACTACATGGCCTGTCGGAGTGATTTCAATTGGGTTTATTTTGGGATTGTTACAGTGTGCTATGCAGGCCGATGATCCATGGTACATTGCATACCAAGATGAATCAACCCAGTGATCTAGACAGAGGATGGATTTGGAGGAGATGGTTGCCAATTTAGGTGATGAATTGGCCCGTAGAAACTTGTTGATATTCGAGATAGAGCGTACTGTCAAGGAAGAAAAGAAGAATTCAGAGCTTATTTGCAAGGAGAAGTTGACACTTGAGCCTAGTCTTGCCGTATCTGATCAAGTGGTAGAAATTCTAAAACATGAACTTCGAGTGAAGGGGAGGGGAATAGTAGATTCATGTGGGCAATTTTAGTAAAATTATCATCCCCATCATAGGAGTTACAGTATGCGATTGTTGTGAAGGCACTAGTGGAAAAGAGGCCTTCGGTTCGGCGCCGAACCAGGCACCAGTCCCGGTTCGTAACGTCTCCAACGACTACGAGCCTGGGGAAGCACTAGTCACGGGCCGTTCTGGGTCTCTAGTCCCAGTCTGTAATACGTCCCGCGACAAGTGACCTCGAACCGGCCAGCTGCACATTACGGGGACAATTAGTCCTGTCCCGTATCACGGCCCGGGATAGTTGGTTCCTCTATATAATGCAGCTTCGTCCATACCCTATCCATGGCCATTTTTCCTCCCAAGCAAGCCGAGTTCATGCCCTTTTTTCTCAAGATTTGTCAAGATTTGATTGCAACCCCTAAATCCAAGGTTTTAAAAGGTTAGGAACGTCATCCTTTCATCTCTTATTGTTACTTTAGCTCAATGCGATAGAATTAGAGATGGATTTGCATGCTCTAGAAGTATAGGATTTTTAGATTTGTAATTTTAGACAAATTTTGATTAGGCACAAAGTTACTGGAAATTAAAATGTGTAATTTTAGAGTTTCATAGCTCAAAATGGAATGAAGATTTCACTGCTAGAATAATAATTAAAAACTCCACATTTTTCATGGTAATTGTTTTCTCCAATTCAAAAATTGGTACATGTAAAATTTTCAAAATTCAAATTTAATGCTCTAGAAGATGCTTTATAACTTGTATTAAATTGGTCATTGATCTCAATTCATGATGTTGTGTAATGGTTTTTGATATACTTTTACAATAATGCAGATGGTCTAGGAATGGATGTACGGTACTGACCGACGCTCTGGCGAGTTCATTAATGGCGTGCATGGATTCCTCCATGTGGCTAATGTGAACAAACAGAATGGTTTTGTATTATGTCCGTGTATTGTCTGTAAGAATCAGAAGGATTACTCTAACTCAAAAACCATTCACATCCACCTATTGAAGTCTGGTTTCATGCCCAGCTATAATTGTTGAACCAATTACAGAGAGAGGGGTTATAATGGAAGACAATGAAGAAGAAGAGGATGATGACAACTATCATGAATACGGTGAAACTTCCATGGGGGAGCTGAAGAGGAGGCTGAAGAAGAGGCGCATGATGAGCCCGATGATGATATTGGCCGGACCATTGTTGATGCACGGAGAGACTGCGAGAGTGAAAAGGAGAGGGAGAAGTTCGATCATATGTTAGAGGATCACAAAAAGTTGGTGTACCCAAATTGCGAAAATGGTCTGAAAAAGCTGGGTAGCACACTGGAATTGCTACAATGGAAGGCGAAGTGTGGTCTATCTGACTCTAGATTTCAAAAGTTGCTGAAAATGATGAAGAATATGCTTCCAAAGGATAGCGTATTGCCCTCCAATACGTACGAAGCAAAGAAGGTTATCTTCCCTCTAGGTTTAGAGGTTCAGAAGATACATGCATGCATTAATGACTGCATCCTCTACCACAGTGAGGAGTACAAAAATTTGGATGCATGCCCGATATGCACTGCATTGCGGTATAAGATCAGACGAGATGACCCTGCTGATGTTGAGGGCGAGCCCCCCCGGAAGAGGGTTCCTGCCAAGGTGATGTGGTATGATCCTATAATACCAGGGTTGAAACGTTTTTTCAGGAACAAAGAGCATGCCAAGTTATTGCGATGGCACAAAAGGGAACGTAAGTTAGACGGGATGTTGAGACACCCCGCTAATGGGTCGCAGTGGATAAAAATCGATAGAGACTACCTGGACTTTGCAGATGACGCAAGGAACTTAAGGTTTGGTCTAAGTACAGATGGCATGAATCCTTTTGGGGAGCAGAGCTCCAGTCATAGCACCTGGCCCGTGACTCTATGTATCTATAACTTTCCTCCTTGGTTGTGCATGAAGCGGAAGTTCATTATGATGCCAGTGCTGATCCAAGGCCCGAAGCAACCTGGCAATAACATTGATGTGTACCTAAGGCCATTAGTTGAAGAACTTTTACAGTTGTGGCACGAACCCGGCGTATGTGTGTGGGATGAGCACAAGCAGGAGGAATTTGACCTTCGAGTTTTGCTTTTCGTAACAATCAATGATTGGCCTGCTCTTAGTAACCTTTCAGGACAAACAAACAAACAAGGGATACAATGCATGCACGCACTGTTTAGATGAGACTGAAATATATATTTGGAACATTGTAAGAAGAATGTGTAGCTGGGGCATCATTGATTTCTTTTGGCCAATCATCTCTTGAGAAAGAGTGGCAAGCATTTCAACGGTTCGGCATGTGATCAGCAGAAGCCTAAGGAACGTACTAGTGCTGATGTATTTGATATGGTCAAGGATTTAGATCAAATAGTAACCTTTGGAAAGGGTCCTAGCGGACACTCTGTTCCGAAGGACGCTGATGGACATGCACCCATGTGGAAGAAGAAATCTATATTTTGGGATCAACCTTATTGGAAATTCCTAGAGGCACGCTCTGCAATCGATGTGATGCATGTGACGAATAATCATTGCGCGAACCTGCTAGGCTTCTTGGGCATGTATGGGAACACAAAAGATACACCGAAAGCACAGAAGGACTAGAAACGTGTGAAAGACCCAGAAGGCCTGCATCCAGAACGGTTTCAAGCTTATGCTAGCTACGCTCTTACCAAACAAGAGAAGGAAATCTTTTTTGAATGCCTGAGCAGTATCAAGGTCCCGTCTGGCTTTTCATCGAATATAAAGGGAATAATAAATATGGCAGAGAAAAAGTTCCAAAGCCTAATGTGATTATGACGCAATTGCTTCCGATTGCATTAAGGGGGCTTTTATCGGATTATGTTCGAGTACCCATTGTGAAGCTATCTGCATTATTCAATGTAATCTCTCAGAAGATAATCAATCCTGAATATCTACCAAGGTTATAGAATGATATGGTCCAATGTCTTGTCAGTTTCGAGTTGGTGTTTCCACCATCCTTCTTCAATATTATGATGCACCTCCTGGTTCACCTAGTCGAAGAGATTTCCATTTTCGGTCCTATATTTCTACACAATATGTTCCCCTTTGAGAGGTTCATGGGAGTGTTAAATAAATATGTTCATAAATGTGCTAGGCTAGAAGGAAGCACCTCCAAGGGCTATGGAATAGAGGAGGTCATTGAGTTTTGTGTTGACTTTGTTCCTGACCTTAAGGTGATTGGTCTTCCTCAATCGCGACATGAGGGGATACTGAGTGGAAAATACACTCTAGGAAGGAAATCAATAATATGTAGGGATGGACATTCTTACACTGAAACACATTACACAGTTCTATAGAATTCCATCTTGGCGGCACCGTATATCAAGGAACACAAGCAAATTGTACACTCCAACAACCCTGGAAAGCATGACGGCTGGACTAGAGATGAACATATGAAGACTTTCGGTGGTTGGTTGCAACATATCATAAGCACAACACTCTTGGAGATGAGTTGTACTTGTTGTCTAGGTCACCATCTTTGACTATATCGACTTTCCAAGGGTACGAGATAAATGGGAATACATTTTACACGATCGCCCAAGATAAAAAGCGCACCAACCAAAATAGTGGTGTCCGCTTTTATGCAACAAACGACAATGGGCCAAAGACCACATATTATGGTTACATAGAGGAGATATGGGAACTTGACTATGGACCTACTTTTAAGGTCCCCTTGTTTCGGTGCAAATGGGTCAAGCTGTCAGGAGGCAGGGTAAAGGTAGACGAGCAATACAGAATAAAAATAGTGGATCTCAACAATCTTGCATACTTAGATGAACCATTCATCCTAGCCAATGACGTGGCTCGGGTTTTCTATGTGAAGTACATGTCTAGCAAACCGAGAAAAAGAAAAGATAAGCAAAAGAATACATCATCCGATGAGCCAAAGCGCCATATAGTTCTTTCAGGGAAAAGAAACATCGTGGGAGTGGAGGACAAGACAGACATGTCATAAGATTATGATAAGTTTCATGAAATTGCGCCCTTCGTAGTGAACATTGATCCAACAACCCTGTTAATTAAAGAAGAGGCTCCATGGTTATGGCGCAATCAGCAAGGGACACACGCGAAGAAATGATGTGTAATATTGTATTAAAAATTATGTAACTGTGTTATGAAAACTCAGAAGAAAACTTTTATGTAATGTATTGTTCCCGAGCATTCTGAATATTTTCCAATACAATCTCTTCATTTAACTAATCTACTAATCTGGATTCCAGGTGTCGTAGTTGTCGGGATCCCAATGGGGATCCATCCGCTGCTCCGTCGTGAGATCGAGGTAGAAGTGGTTCATGATGGCCGTCTGGCGTGTGGAACCTTGAGGCACAGAAGGGACAAGAACCCCTCCAGCGCTAAGCATCCAGTCGGCGGGCAGCCGGTAGCACAGCAGGCCTGGGTAGCTGGGGGCTATTGGCTCAAGATATGTAGAGCTCATTGGGAACCCCAAGAGGAAGGTATGATGAGCACGGCAGCAAGTTTCCCTCAGTTATGAAACCAAGGTTATCGAACCAGTAGGAGTAAGGAAACAACTCCAAGGTGTTTCTAGCAACTTGGAATCCTGCACAACACAACCACAGAACTTTGCCCCAACTTACAGTGAGGTTGTCAATCTCACTGGTTTTGCTGAAAACAAAGGATTAAACGTATAGTGTGGAGGATAGTAATTGCTTGCGGAAAGTAAATAGTAAACGGTAAACAGAAGGTGGTATATTAATGGTAAAGGAATGGACTAGGATCCACGGTTCACTAGAGGTGTTTCTCCTTAAAATAAATAGGATGTTGGGTGAACAAATTATAGCGGGGCAATTGGCAAATTGAGAAAGCATAATAATGCATATACTAGACATCTTGACTCCTACGAGATTTGTTTGGGCATTACAACATAATACATAGACCGTAATCCAACTGCATCTATGACTAATAATCAACCTTCAGGTTATCATCCGAACCCCTTCCACTATTAAGTTGCAAGCAACAGATAATTGCATTAAGCAAAGTGTGTAAAGTAAACAATACAATTGCCACATGGACAAAGGATTGTTGTTTTCTCCCTAGTAGCAACAACACATCTACAACCTTAGAGATTTCTGTCACTTCCCTAGATTACTAGAGGTATGAACCTACTATCGAGCATAAATACTCCCTCTTGGAGTTACAAGCATTTACTTGGCCAAGATAGCTACTAGAAACGGAGAGCATGCAAGATCACAAATAACATAGACATGATAGAATCAATAATCAATCTGACATAGTATCTCATTATCCATCGGATCCCCGCAAACACAACATATAGGATTACAAATAGATGATCTTGATCATGAACGGAGCTCACAAGATCTAAACATGATAGCACAAAGGAGGAGAACCAACCATCTAGCTATTGTATGCACCCATAGTCCAAGGACGAACTACTCACGCATCACTCCGGAGGCTGGCATGGTGATGAAGAAGGCCTCTGGGATGATCCCTCCCCTCCGGCAGGGTGCCGGGAAGAGCTTCGGATCCCCCTCGATATAGGGATGGAGATGCCGGCGGATATAGACTCTTTTGTGGATTTTTGATAGGGTACCTAGGGATTCTGCATCGGGGTACTTTTATAGGCGAAGGGGCAAGGTCGGTGGGTGCCCGAGGGGCCCACACCATGGGGCGGCGCGCCCTAGGGTGTGGTCGTGCCAGCCCTAGGTGTGGCCACCTCGTGGCCCCACTTCAGCCCCTCGGACTCTATGTTCCTTCTGATAAAATATTGACTTGGGCTTTTGTCCCGTCCAATTCCGAGAATATTTCCTTACTAGCTTTTCTGAAACCAAAAACAGCAGAAAACAAGCAATTGGCACTACGGCAGCTTGTTAATAGGTTAGTTCTAGAAAATGTATAAAAATACCTCAAAGTGTAAACAAAACATAAGAAAGTTGATATAAAACAAGCATGGAGCATCAAAAATTATAGATACGTTTACGACGTATCAAGCATCCCCAAGCTTAACTCATGCTCGTCCTCGAGTAGGTAAGTGATAAAAGAATAATTTTTGAGGTGACATGCACCATCACAATCTTGATCAAGGTATTTGTAAAGCATTGATAGCTAGGATCAAAGTACTCTAAACATGAGCATGAAAGATAGAGTTCTAACAATAAGACATAGCAACTATGTTGTAACATGAAAAGGTACAAACAAAAGATCATGAATAACAATGCATTGAAAGACGTTTGTTTGTTTCACGTATAGAAAACATAATAAGAGTGGTATTCAGCTTGTCCCCCATGGTATAGCAAAACATAAATGCATAGGACACCTTCAAAGTTCATAAGGGTGACTAGATACAAATAATTTAAGAACAAGCAATATCAAAGTTATGAATCAATCAACAAGTTTTGGGACAATGCACATTAAACTAAGAATGACCACTATGCTCTCTCAATTGGTGCATAAAGATAGAATATGGAGACTCAACATAAAAGTAAAAAAAGAAAGGCCCTTCACAGAGGGAAGCAGGGATTTCAAGTTTCATAAAGAGCTTCCAAAAATTATGGTACTTATTAGCTTTCAGCTCTCATTGCCCCTATCATAAGCATCTTGAGGTGATTAAGGTTAAAGTGACACAAATATGAGGATATGCTTGACGAGTTATAAGTTGAAAATCACATGCCCCTTGCTTACGAGTATCGAACCTCATGCTACTCAACTTTAGTCACAAGTAAGTTCTTGCCATTGTAAGTACATGTGTATCATGGAGAACCGCCAATGGGGTACCCCTTGCCCCATGACACGGGAGCTTTGCCATATCAAAATGACAAGGAAACAGACAATGAGCATCTCAGCGATCTTTTTATTTGCTATTTGCATAGGTTTTTATTGAGGATGCTTCACAGAATGCTCACAATGGTTATGCTGCAAGTTTCCACCATGATTAGGCATGGCTTAGGTTGGCCGCCCAGGTGTTTCTCTAACACACATACAAACTCCATGAGCTTACAAGCTCCCCTTTTATTTCACACAGTCGGGATCCATAAACAAAAGAACATGATATCAACTGAATAATAAGTGCAATGTTGAAAGCGTTCCCCATGGTATCATGGTTTTGCTAATTCACGACTTATAAAGTGCAATCATATAAGCAACATAGATGGGCACAATGGTTTAAGTTTATTGAGTGCAAGAAAATAAAGTGTTCCATCAAGTTTGTGAGAGCTTTAATCACTAATTTTCACATAACAAGTTTAATTTGGAATATAGATAAAACATGAATATACTAGGAATGGTGTAACACACCATGCATAGGAATTTATAGTGGACTCTTTGGAATAACTTGGTTTTCTTGGAGGTTGGATGCATGAGTGGAACTCATACGTGGTACAGGTGGAGGCTAGCAAAAGACTAGGAGCGACCAACTAAGAGAGCAATAATGGACATAATCATGCAAAGCAACAAAACATTTTTAATTAAAGCATAAAGTGATATTACAAGTCAAAAACTAAATGATCATAGAGTCTAAGGTGACTGGCATAGTCTTAACATGGTGTAAGCATGTGCCAAGTCAACCCAAATAAAGCATCAAAGGAGAATACCACAATATTATGCTTTTGTATGCTAAAACAACGCATGATTCTTTCAAGGCACATTAGGCAATCTCAATTGTTTGGAACAAGTCATGCTACAACAATAATCACTAAGCATAAGGTCAAAGCAACATCAAATATGACATGATAAAGTCTAGGCCACAGTCAAAACAAGCTCCTTTTGTACCACTTATAAGCATGAAGCTTCCTACTCTTTTCCAACACCAATCAACTTATTTGAAACAACATATGAATGCGAGGGTCCAACCAATTTATTTAAGCAAACCTAACAAAAGAAAACTAAAAACAAAAACAAAGATGGTCCAAGAACAACACAATTATGCATGAAACAATAAAAATAAGTGTTTTAGAAGAAAACCTAAGATTTTTATTGATGAAGAAGGGGATGCCTTGGGCATCCCCAAGATTTGACGCTTGTACCTCTTGAATATTTCTTAGGGTGACACGGATGGCATCCCCAATCTTGAGCTTTTGTCCATACTTCATCTCATCACATTATTTTTCCCTACACTTGAAAATTTCCTTCATACAAAACTTCACAAAATCTTCATTAGCAACATTAGTGTATTCAAAATAATAAGTCTTTGGGTTTAGTTTCAACACAAGTAAAATTCCATTAAAACACAAGCTACTGTAGCAATTCCTTTTAAAAGCTCAAGTGATAAAAGAGAACTCAAAGAGAAAGAGATTAAGAGGCAAATGCAAATAATGGCAGAAATCTGGCAAAACAGACCATCAGGTAAAAACCGATTTTTTCAAAGACCTTCTATTGCTCAAATCTAAAAGTGCTAAACAAAGAAAGTTAGATAATAAACTGGGGCATAAGCACAGAACATTACAGCTCAATCCGACGTATAGGGATTTTTCACGGTTTTTTACAATGAAGCACAAAAATCTGTTTCGGGACAACAACTTTTCCAAGTCTTACTTCTCTCTCATTAGAGGTTATTTTTGGCACAAAAACCACACAAAAAGGATAAGGAGAATTTATTACTGAGGCAATAACTTCCAAGACTCAACAAAAGAAAAACTTACTGAAAGTAAAAATAATTTGGGTTATCTCCCAATAGTACTTTTCTTTAACGCCTTTCAGCTAGGCATAGGAGCAAGATTCAAGTATTTTCGAATGAAGAATCATTAATATCGATACTAGAAATATCTTCAATGAGGCAAGGTATCTCATCCAAATAAGTTCTAGAGGATCCTCTCTCAATACTCTTGGGTCCACTATTTTCATCAAACGGGTTTTCAGGAACAATCCAATCAAAATTCTTTTCTAAGGCTTCATGCATTCCTACAAGTTTAAAAGGTATTGGTATTTTAATTTCCTCTCCATTTTCGGGTTTGGTTTTGTCCAACTTTTCTAGTGTACCAATAACATCTGCACATGAGCCTAGCATATTAAAACGATCAAAGAGCTTCCTAGCTTCCTTAACAACATGATTGAATTCTTTAAGCAAAGTTTCTAGAATAAAATCTCTCTTTTCAGTATCCTCAATATCTTTAAGTTTAAGAAACATTACTTGCATCATGGGGTTAAGGTTAACAAACCTAGCCTCCAACATGTGAACTAAAGAAGCTGCAGCAATTTCATAATTTGGAGCAAGTTCTGCTAAGGATCTATCCTCAATATCCTCATGCTTGCTAACATGATTAAAGAATTCTTCAATATTATCTTTCCCAATTATAGAGCCACTACCTATTGAAAGGTCTTTCAGGGTGAACTTAGGGATCAACATGATGAGCGAAGAAAAAGGTGACCACTACAGAAAGAACTAATTTTTTGTGTTTTTGATAAAAGGAAGCAAACTAGTACAACTAATTTTTTGTGTTTTTGATAAAGAAACAAGAAAACAAAGCAAAATAAACTAAGCAAAACAAAAACGAAGTAAAGAGATTGGTTGTGAGAGACTCCCCTTGCAAGAATCTTCTTTACCCCTGAAAAGTGATTGACGAGGAGGAAGAGATTGAAGTTGTCCTTAACTCCCCGGCAACAGCGCCAGAAAAGTCCTTGATGGCTCAAGATATGTAGAGCTCATTGGGAACCCCAAGAGGAAGGTATGATGAACACAAAAACAAGTTTCCCTCATTTATGAAACCAAGGTTATCGAACCAGTAGGAGTAAGGAAACAACTCCAAGGTGTTGCTAGCAACTTGGAATCCTGCACAACACAACCACGGAACTTTGCCCCAACTTATAGTGAGGTTGTCAATCTCACTAGTTTTGCTGAAAACAAAGGATTAAATGTATAGTGTGGAAGATAGTAATTGCTTGTAGAAAGTAAACAGTAAACGGTAAATTGTAGATGGTATATTAATGGTAAAGGAATGGACTAGGATCCACAGTTCACTAGAGGTGTTTTTCCTTAAGATAAATAGCATGTTGGGTGAACAAATTACAGCGGGGCAATTGACAGATTGAGAAAGCATAACAATGCATATACTAGACATCTTGACTCCTACGAGATTTGATTGGGCATTACAATATAATACATAGACTGTAATCCAACTTCATCTATGACTAATAATCCACCTTCAGGTTATCATCCGAACCCCTTCCAGTATTAAGTTGCAAGCAACAGATAATTGCATTAAGCAAAGTGTGTAAAGTAAACAATACAATTGCCCCATGGACAAAGGATTGTTGTTTTCTCCCTAGTAGCAGCAACACATATACAACCTTAGAGATTTCTATCACTTCCCTAGATTACTAGAGGCATGAACCTACTATCGAGCATAAATACTCCCTCTTGGAGTTACAAGCAATTCTTGGCCAATATAGCTACTAGCAACGGAGAGCATGCAAGATCACAAACAACATAAACATGATAGAATAAATAATCAATCTGACATAGTATCTCAATATCCATCGGATCTCTGCAAACACAACATATATGATTACAAATAGATGATCTTGATCATGAACAGAGCTCACAAGATCTAAACATGATATCACAAAGGAGGAGAACCAACCATCTAGCTATTGTATGCACCCATAGTCCAAGGACGAACTACTCACGCATCACTCCGGAGGCTGGCATGGTGATGAAGAAGGCCTCCGGGATGATCCCTCCCCTTCGGCAGGGTGCTGGGAAGAGCTTCGGATCCCCCTCGATATAGGGATGGAGATGGAGGCGGATATAGACTCTTTTGTGGATTTTTGATTGGGTCCCTAGGGATTCTGCATCGGGGTACTTTTATAGGCGAAGGGGCAAGGTCGTTGGGCGCCCGAGGGGCCCACACCATGGGGCAGCGCGCCCTAGGGGGTGGCCGCGTTAACCCTAGGTGTGGCCACCTCGTGGCCCCACTTCGGCTGCCCTTCGGACTCCGTGTTCCTTCTAGTAAAATATTGACTTTGGTTTTTGTCCCGTCCAATTCCGAGAATATTTCCTTACTAGCTTTTCTAAAACCAAAAATAGCAGAAAACAGGCAACTGGCACTGCGGCATCTTGTTAATAGGTTAGTTACAGAAAATATATAAAAATACCGCAAAGTGTAAACAAAACATAAGAAAGTTAATATAAAACAAGCATGGAGCATCAAAAATTATAGATACATTTACGACGTATCAGAGGCACACAGTGCCTCGGTTTCCTCAAGGGTCAGAATTGCCCAGTGTGTGGTGTCTGATGGCTCAATGCACGGCGCCTAGAAAAGTGCTTGGTGCGCGGTGTTGATGTAGAGCTCGTTGGGAACCCCAAGAGGAAGGTATGATGAGCACAGCAACAAGTTTCCCTCAGTTATGAAACCAAGGTTTAATCGAACCAGTAGGAGCAAGGAAACACCTCAAAGGTGTTACTAGCTGAGCTTTGGCAGGGCGCACTACCGGTGCTAGTAGCAACGTGGAGACCTGCACAACAGAACCACAGAACTTTGTCCCCAACTTGTGATGAGGTTGTCAATCTCACCGTGTTTTGCAGAAAACAAAGGATTAAACGTACCGAATGGAAAGAAGTAAAAGTTTGCAGAAAGTAAACATAAAGCAGTAAACAGCTGTAGATTGTATGTAAAGTAAAAGGACCGGGATCCATAGTTCACTAGAGGTGGCTCTCCTTAGATAGATAACATGCTGGGTGAACAAATTACAGCGGGGCAATTGACAAACACCGAGAAAGCAATACATGCATATACTAATCATCTTGACTCCTTTGAGACTTGATTGGGCAGTACAACATAATACATAGACCGCCATCCAACTGCATCTATGACTAATAATCCACCTTCAGGTTATCATCTGAACCCCCTCCAGTATTAAGTTGCAAGCAACAGATTATTGCTTTACGAACTGCGTGTAAAGTAAACAATACGATTGTTCTATGAACAAAGGATTGTTGTTTCTCCCTAGTAGCAACAACACATCTAGTACCTTAGAGATTTCTGTCACTTCCCCAGATTACCAGAGGCATGAACCCACTATCGAGCATAAATACTAACTCTTGGAGTTGCTAGCATCTACTTGGCCAAGATAGCTACTAACAACGGAAAGCATGCAAGATCACAAATAACAAAGACATGATAGAATCAATAATCAATCTGAAATAGCATCTCAATATCCATCGGATCCCCGCAAACACAACATGTATGGATTACAAATAGATGATCTTGATCATGAACGGAGCTCACAAGATCTAAACATGAAAGCACAATGCAGGAGAAACCAGCCATCTAGCTACTACATGGATCCGTAGTCCAAGGATGAACTACTCACGCATCACACCGGAGGCTTGCATGGTGATGAAGAAGGCCTCCAGGGTGAATTCCCCCCTCCGGCAGGGTGCCGAGAAGAGCTTCAGATCCCCCTCGATCTAGGGACAAAGACGATGGCGGCTACACACTCTTTCGTGGATTTTTGATCGGGTGCCTAGGGTTTTCGTCCCGAGGGCAACTTATAGGCGGAAGGAGAGGCCGAGGGGGTGCTTGGGTCGGCCAGACCACCCCCTGGCGCGGGCCAGCCTGGCCGCGCAGCCAGGTGGTGTGGCCGGCCCCCAGCCCTTCTCTGTCTCATATTCTGACACTTGATCCCTTGCGGAAAAATAGGCACTTTGGCTTTTGTCCCGTCCTTTCCGAGAATATTCATTTTCTAACTTTCCTAGAACCAAAAACAACAGAAAACAAGCAGCTGGCACTATGGCTCTTGTTAATAGGTTAGTCCAAGAAATCATAATAAAAGTACTCCAAAGTTGGAACAAAACACAAGAAAGTGGATAAAACTAAGCATGGAACATCAAAAATTATAGATACATTTGCAATGTATCAGCAAGTTCACAACTTGCTCATGTATTTTGGTTATTTTCTATCAAATGCTTGTAACTCAAATGTTGTCATCACCTACATTTCAAAAAGGATAGAAAATACTATTTTCATAATAATATGATTATGGATGATTTACCAAGTGGTAATAATCTATTGATATAGTTCCAGTGGTAAAGGAACATAATATCTAGGACTTAACAACCAATGTTTCCAGTGATTCTAGCGTCGTATATTACGTGTCAACCATGAGATTTGGAATGGGACAGAGAAGTCAGCTGTATCTTCTTCCTTTCATATGGAGGCAAGATGACCTTATCGTGACATTGGGATTCCCGGTGTGGATCCAACATATGGGTGGGCACCCTTAGGCCCCACAATTTTGGTGCCTAGATTATCTATGAGTGGTTGTCGGAGGTATAGTCAGACCTTTATGGAGCTTGCTAGGGGAATCACCAGCTCATAGAGTCTTCGGGAACTCATCAGGGTTATAGCTTGCCCTAAATTGGGGGCTTAACGGAGATGGAGCTCGGCCCGGAGGATCGTGCAGACATATGGGATCGCGGAGAGGGCGGCGATTAGCTTGGATCTTAGACTGGGCCCCACACCAAGGAAGTGTGGACGAGAATGCAACTCGGTTGTGCAACAAAGCTAAGGTCTCTTGTGGGAAAAGTGACGCACCTCTATAGAGTGTAAGAATTGTGACATGTTACTCCCTGTTCCGGGAAGGAGCTACGAACGCGGCAGGAAAGGAACTCCATGAAGTTCTGGTCAACCTGTGAAGGCTATCGGACATAGTTTTCAGAATAAAAAGCAATCTTTGAAGAAATGCTTACGAAAACCTGCATTGCCTACGACCTATGGTCTGTGGCTATAGAGATAGTGCATCATACACTCCTTTTTAGTGAACTTGCTGAGTACGCTCGTACTCAACCGTACCTTCTTAACCCTTGCTAGATTCTAAGCCGTTGAAGACGATGTCAACATCAATTTCTGCTCAAGAAACCATCATCAACAACTCAAGTTCTTCAATAAAGTCAATGAAGTCAACATATACATCAGCTGAAGTGAAGATAAAGTGTCGGTTTAGATAGGAGTAGATTCTCTAGCCATAAAACCTATTTCTGTAGAGCATTTCTCTAGCAGCAATTACAAGCCAGATAGTTTAGATGCTAGTCTTAGTTACTAGATATTTCTGAGTTATTATTTCTGGTTCTTCTTTGTAAGAAGTTCTTTCTCTCTCTTTAACCTAGAGTGTTCTCTAGACCCTTTGTAAAGAGTCGAGTTGTAATCTATAGTCATGTCTTGGACCTGCTGTGTTTCTGTTGTACCACTCTGAGGGATGTAATACTAGTGAACGGTGTTTCATTGGTGTTATGTCAACGACTATAGTGTACTACATCATGCAGTGGTATGCTGGGTCACCGCAGCTAGTATTAGAGCATATGCTTTGACCTTAGGATTAAAACCCTTTTAGGAAGATCTGTAGGTTGGATAGTGACTATAGGAGCCATCTTATCTAAACAAAGACTTGTGATGGATATCCACTTGAGGATAACCTTGTCACACTTAAGATGGATGTTCTTATCATCTTTATTAAGGATTAGTTATATGTATTCTCTAGAGAAATGTCATTTGAGTGTAGCTCTAAATAGGTATAACACCACTAAGATATCTTATGTAAGTTCAAATATCAAAGAAGATTATGATTAAGATTAGGATATCATGTAGAGTAGTATTAGTGATGGAGTCTATATTTAGAACCCCTGTGAGTAGCAGAGTCTTACCATTAGTTGATACCAATATACCATACAGGGTATACCATCAGAGTATGCATAGATACAATTGGAAGTAAATCATGTGGCATTCACTTGAGAATTCCATGTGATGGAGTAGAATTTTGTTAAGAATCATTAATAGTAAGCTAATAAGAAGAGTCATCATGGTGAGATGAGCTCTTTAATCATGATGACTAGGTAAATATTAACAAGTTCGTGGTGAGAATAGCTCCGAGACCATGATAAGTGTGTAATTAGTACAAGTACTTGGTAACTAATCTTGTAGTACCAGTAAGTAAAAATAGTGTAGTTCTATGATAGAAGTCATAGGTATCATAATATTATGATAATTGTTGGATTAAGGTAGTAACTACAATTTTTTTAGTAGTTTTGAGAGATCATGTGAGGATAATTTAGGATAGTATGAAAAATTGGTAATTTTTAGTAGTTCCGAAAGAAAGTTAAGTGGTTAGTGAAAACCAAAGTGAGACCCCGTTGCTCAAAATTATCCAACTACAATTGGGTAGTTTGGGTAAATATTGAGACAAAGAGTAGTTTAACATTTAAGTGCTAAGTATCACAAAGTAAACCTATACTAGGAGGTGTCATATACTACACAGCTAAGCCTGAACTCTAGAGGTATGATACTCAACTATTATATTCCGGGCTTAGAATGATGTGTGTTATATGTACCACATTTGGATTTCTTGGTTTTTCTTGGATTTTCTTGATTGACTAGATCTGAGCATGAAGTTTGACTTGATGTGCAAATGCATGTTGCATTATCAAGTTACTACTTGATGTTATGGACCTAGATAGAAAAGGGAATTCGTGTAAGGGAGTGACGAGTTCCGAAGATCAAGATGAAGACTTGCACGAAGAAGGAAGCCAAATATAAGGAGTATCAACACTATTTTTAAGGATGGATCAATCCCAACTTATTATTAGTTGGAAATAAGAAGGATTATTAGTGCACAAAAGGTGGAGAGCAACATGAAGGATGAATTTAAGTTCACTTAAGATAGGTGATGTTGCTAAGAAGCTAATGAAGTAGTTGTACCTAGTTCATGGAAGTATTATGAATAAGTGCAAAGAAGAAGTCTTGGAATAAAGGTGGTATTCAAGCTCTGACAACTCAGAGAGAATGTCAATAAGAATTCAAAAACCCGTAGGGTAATCCATACACCTAGGAGGATCTGCAGCTGGTATCCGTAGTTGGTATCCTAGCGGTTTAGCTAATTAGGTGATCTTTGTGTAATCTAAAGAGTATAAAGCTTGGCCTAAGTTAAGTTAGACCTAAGGAAGTATACAATTAAAGATCGTCTTTCGAGACGCTTCGTAAAATCGGGCTTACCAAAGTGAAAATGTCCCAAAAGGTTAGAAGTAAGACAAATACTGTCATAAGATTCATTTCAGAGATCCACAACTGTGTGGATGTACCGCAAATTCTTTCGTGAAGCCTTATAGAGATGAGATATAAGCTGGACAAAGACCAATACCTTAACTATTGGATATTATACATACATATTAGAGACCATTAGGAAACCCCAAGGGGGAGAGTAAACCATAAACACTAAAGTGTTGTTGTCTAACTTTCTGACTAAAGTTTGGAGAAGTACAAAATTATGGTGAGATTAAGCCTTATTCTCATAAGGTTATAAGAAATCATACGTATAAGAGTACTCTCTAGAGTATGTCCGGATGAAAGATCGAAGGAGATATAACAACTTAAACCTAGTGGACTAGTTATATAGGAGAAACAGCTCGAAAGTTGTCCCTAAGAGTGAAGAGAGTATTCCAAGATATATCACTAAAGTGTTATAGGAAAATCAGATTGGAATGGACAAAATGTGTCCACAACCAATTCTAAATAGAACTGTAAGGACATCATCCAAGCGATTATCGTAACAGAAACCATATGATAAATTAGGAATGGTAGTTCGAAGTTGTCAAGAATGAAAAGGATTCAAGGAAACAGATCTAGATACGGGATACCACAATTATCCCCAACTGTGATCACAAAGGATTTCGAGAAAGGTCATGATCAATACAAGTCAACTCCTCATTCGGAAACGCAAGAGAGTACGAACTTCGGGGACGAATTTTATTTTAAGGGGGAGATTCTATAACACCCTAGCATTAGAGCTTAGAAATAAGCTGAACACAGTTGTGTGCATTACATTCATGCATAGAAAATCCGGATAATTTTCGCGCTTTTAAATAAAACTTGTCAAAGTGATTGAAGCTTCTCTTAACTTGGTGGAACTGAAGTAGATCATCAAGTTGACTGCGATAAGTTTCAATATGACCTTTGCAACCTTATCTTTGGGTAATATAATTTGATCTAAGGGTAGATCAAATGTAATAAAACTAAGTCACAACACACTACTTAATAAGGAGTACTAGATCTTCTAGAGATCATTATATGGTATTCCATACCACAACTCAAGGATGAATACTTAATGTTCTAAAGATGATATCAAGGTATTATCTACCACAAACCTTATATAGCAAGTTAAGTACATAACTTAAGTAAAAGAAACTTTATAAATAAATCTTGAAACACTTGTTTGCCATAGTTACTCTTACCATGGGTATCATGGTAGTTCTTAAACATTAACTCTTTTCATAGATAGAGTAGAAAGGAAGTCAAGCCAAGACCATCCAGCATATACTCTTAATATGATATTAAGAGGTGACATTCCTATTTGACCAAGTCCTAGTGTCAATGCATCATCAGTATTGAGTGATCAATTCTTGACCTAGAACTTATTGACTCATAGCCTTTGACCTATTATGTTAACCTTTCAAAGACCTTAAGTAAATTAATCTGAAGGAAGAACTAGATATGGTTGAGTGTACCATCATCAATGGAATGTGATCCTTAGTGGAGATCAAACCATCTGATGCTGGAGGAGTTAACTCACTCATGAGTTAGCTAGAAGCAGTACCTAAACTCAAGGGTTGAGATAGTAATTGAGGAGCTATGAGAAAGCTAGTAGTATTAGTACATTAGATAACAATATTGTTAGGACAAGTGGATATAGACTTAGAATAAGCTTGCTTAACAAGATAAGTCTATAGAGAGACTAATACAAGTTTACTACTTAGTTGAATATAGATCTTGATCAGACAAATAGAAGCCTAAGCTTAGTTTGAGCAAATGATGGTGGTCATTATTCTCAAGTTACTTGAGAATAGATGATTAGGTGTTGAAGAAGAGTTATGAATACACCAAGTTAGGCAAGTCCTAGTAAGCTGAATCATCTAGCTTGATCATTAGAAGTCAAGCTAGAGTATGATGAAGTATTTGATGAGTTGTATGGAGTAGTTGGAGGCATAGTAGCTTAACCAAGTTAATATAAGGACAGCTGGTATTATGGGAGTAGTACTAAACCTGTTTCAAAGGATTGATATCCTTTGTTATATATAGTGAGGATTGTAGTCTTGCAAAGCTTGTAAGTAGTTGCAAGACGAAGTTAAGGAAGTTAATAGATGGAGTTAGCAGTAGCTACATTGATAGGTGCATCAATGGTAGTTAATTAAGAGGAGTTATATACTAGGAGTAAGGATGGAGTATTGTTGGAATGGCATGACCATGTCATCATATGATGATGGATATGGTGGAGTCAGATGATTATCTTATTTAGGAAGATGTGATCTTTGTGAATAAGATAAGGAAGATATATGGAGTATGTTTAGGAAAGGAATTCCTTATCTAAAGATAACTTTAGAGAGGTATTAAGGTAAGGATTCTTTAGAAGCCTTAACCAAGATCATGTCAAGCCATGAACGGAACCATGTCTACCTCTTTGTTTAACATCCTAGAATAAACTAGGAGCTATGAATTTCCAAAGTTTTCTAATTGATTTGAGTTATATAAACTAAAAAAATATGGATACATGATGCAAACTAAAGTTTTCTATTGTTAGAGGGTTTTGTAAATTACAAAAAACTCTATTTTAGCAAACCGAAAATATTTTTGGATTAGTTATTCAAATTCAAACACTTTTCATGTTGAAAGTTTTGTCAAATTGAAAAATATGAAAAAAATAGTGAATGCATTTTGATTTGAAAATGGCACAATTGATACAAGATGCAAACAGATGTATGGATGAAATATTCAGATTCCTTATATTTTTCTGATAATAATAGACATATTATTTATATTATTTGGATTTATATAATAGGAGATATGAATTTTCCAAAGTTTTCTAATTTATTTGAATTATTTGATCGATTCGTGGTAGTGGGAAGTGATACTTTGGACAATGTTTGTTCAACGCAGTGAAGTCAATGCACATACGTAGTTCTTTTGTATTTTTCTTTGGGACACATATTGGATTTGTGATCCACTCTACTTTCTTCAATTCCTTGATAAATTTGGCTCTGGTTAGGCGATGGAGCTCCTTTCCAATGGCCTTTCGTTTTGGTTCTATGAAGCGGCGAAGTGTCTGTTTCACTGGTTTTGCCTTCGGATCTAGGTTTAATGCATGCTCGGCGAGTTCCTTGGGAATTCCTGGCATGTTGGCTGGTAACCATGCGAAAATCTCCTAGTGCTCATGGAGGAACTCGATGAGCACGCTTTCCTATGTAGGACCAAGATTGGAAGCCACAAAGGTCGTCTTCTTTGGGTCGGTGGGGTGGATCGGGACTTTCTTTGTATCTTTTGCAGTGTTAAAAGCCTGAACAATATTGACATGTGCTATTGCTAGAGGTTCTGCATTCGCTGGCATTTTTAGTTGCTCAAACTTGGTTGCCATCCCGAAGGATTCAAAGATTTTGTTCAATTATCAATCACAACTGTCGGAACGTGTAAAAGTTCCCTTCACTGTTATGACCCCTTTGGGGGTTGGCATTTTCATAACCAGGTACGCATAATGTGGTACTATCATGAATCGTGCGAAAGCTAGGCGACCCAGGATCACATGATATTGTGACGGCCAGTCCATGACTTGAACTCGAGCTTTTTGCGCCTGAAATTTTCTTTGGATCTGAAAACAACATCAAGAGATATTTTACCTAAATGAATTTTAGCTTTACCTAGGACTATGTCGTGGAAGGGAGTTTCTATTGATTCTAATTTTGTTGGGTTCGCAGCATAGAAAACAAAAAAATTCCTACGATGGGAACTATTAGACGCCAGGATCTATCTATTAGATACAAGCAAGAGGTGGATATACATCCATAGAGAACATACCCTTGAAAAACAACAAAGCTTTGTTAATGAAACTGATTTTGTGGTTGATGTAGTCGTACACTTGCTAATCACAAGATTGTGATGAAGTCTAGCGAGTCTATCAGGTCCAGCACCGCAAAGCAGTGGTGCATCCGTGATCGCACACATGTCCGGTACCCCGACAACCTCCATCCCTCGCTCCAGCAAAGCAGCGGAAGCAGCAACTCCTTTTCAGATAAAGCCACCAGGAACATCTATCTCGCTAATCCGAGACCATGGGGAATAATTTCTAGAGGGGGAGAGAGATCCTTCACGAGGAGGTGTGTTTTGTGAGGAGGAGAGGGTGGCCTTTTATAGGGGAGAGGGGGCAGCCCCTCCCATGGCCGGCGGCCATAGAGGTGCCCCCTCACCTCCTCTCATTCATGTGGGTGGAGCTCCCACTCACATAAAAGGCCTCCACTCATAAATCCCACTCACATGCATTAAATTTCCACCAAATTTGATGCAACTTTCATTAAATAAAACTATTTTATTTATTTTATTCAGAATTTAGTTAATTACTTTAATTAACAAACATTCACATAAAACCCCCTGCAACATTTCAATGTCACATGCAGAACTAGTTCCTGCAATTTCACCCGAAACAATTCTGGTTTCCATCGAAATGATTCCAGCACTTTCTTAAATCTTTATCTGAAACATAATTGATCCAAATGGTGTCGGTATCTCTTAAGTGTGTCACCCTATAGTTCGTGAATAATGCAGACATGATCAAGACCCGTCTCCGATCAATAATCAGTAGCGGGACATGGAGATCCGTACCGACTCCCACACATTCAACAATGACTCTTGTAATCGTGTGAACCTTTAATGTCGTAACTAAATCCCTTTGTCTCGCGATATATTACATTTCCAAGATTCGATCAAATCTCCATACCTAGTTTGATCTCGTTACCGACATGCACTCTTTTCTCGTTCTCGTGATATAACATTCTAGTGATCGCATCACTTGCTTGCAAGCTATTTCAATGTGATATCACCAAGAGGGCCCTGAGTATATCTATCCGTCATCAGTATGGACAAATCCCACTCTTGATCCATGAGCCTCTACATAACACCTTTGTAGCACCAAACCCACATTTATAATCACCCTTTCATGGTGTGACGTTAGATGTTATCAAGATACTCTTCCGGTGTTAGTGATTAACATGATCTCATGGTCTAAGGACTAGGATTACTTCGTATGACGTTACAGCAATATAAACACAATGACTTTGATCGTAATGTTATACTTCTGATGAATGTTCATCACATCATTCCACCAATGGTGTGACCTCGTTATTAACAACATCCAATGTCCATGATCATGAAACCTTGATCATCTTGTTAATCAACGAGCTAGTATATAAGAGAGGCATAAATAGGAACCTTCTATTTGTTTATTAAACACACATGTATTAATTTTCCAATTAATATAATTATAGCATGCAAAATAAACATTCATCATAAACATGGAATAATATAATAACCACTTTATTATTGCCTCTCAGGCATATTCCCTTCAGTCTCCCACTTGCACTATAGTCAATAATCTAGTTTGTAAACTTGTATATATAGCACCTAGGTGTTGAATATACGCATTTGCTAGTGGTTAACACAATCTCCGGGTCTGACATTTTTTGGTCTGTGTGTATTTGCATGTCTTTGCGTCTCTACGCATCACTCATTCTCTAATGAGATGGCTTTGTATAATTTTAGTCCTTTGGTGAGACCTTTAGTTCCTTTGGGTTAAAACATGTTGATAGTATTGTCGTACAACATATCTTCATAGTATTAGCCCATTGTGAACCACACCTAGTTTGATAACAAACTACTTGACACAAATGCCCTTCTTTGCTGCTACTACGGGAGTCATATACTTAGCCTTTTGTTTTAGTATCCGTCACAATGTCTTAGCTTTGGAACTCATCCAAATCCATCATGGAACTTCCTTTCCATTACATTGTTCCACCCATAGTTTAAATTGAGATGAATTTAATTTGTATCTTGTGACAAACTAGTATCAATGTAACACTTTACAATGAAATACTTTCAACCATTTTGTCACTTATACATGATATATTCTTAGTTCTTCCAAAGCTCACAAGAATATCTTTACTATCGTCCAATGATCATCTTATGAATCATTCTGGTATATGCTCACAACATTTAGAGAATAGGACATATCTGGATATGTACATATCATGGTATTATTGATCAAAATATTCATGTGATTTCACTCACCAAGTGTTGATACACTTGAATCTTGATTCAATCATTTCCATGCAGCAATAACATTTTCCATATTGAACCCCTTTCAATATCTCATATATGTACGTCTGGCACAACCATATTAGCGCCTCAATCTATCCATATAGACATTGATGCCGAATATTCCAGTTTTGCCCAAGTCTTTCATCAAAATCTAATTTTAATGAAATTCCTAACCCATGTCAATAAAAGATACATCATTTCCAATCAACAATATGTACTCTACATAATGTATTGGAAATTTATCTTAGCGCTCCCACTTAATTTCTTGCAAATGCAAGCATATTCATCGTTTCCAATGAAATTAAACATTTTAACAGTTTTATCACAGTGAAGATTCCAACTCCGCTATGCTTACTTCAACTATTGAAGTTTGCATGCCCTTTTAGCACCCTTTGAATTAACAAAACCCTTCGGACCGTGTCTTGTACATGTTCTAGGTAACCATTCTATTAGAAGAACATTGTTTTGTTTGTTCAACTATCATATACCAAATTATATATAGTGGTTGCTACATTAATCTATCAAGACTAAATATCGCTATGAAATATCAAATCTTGTCATAGTCGACTACATTATATATAGTGGTCTAATGTCTACGCACGCTTCTATTCTTGTAGACAGTGTTGGGCCTCCAAGTGTAGAGGTTTGTAGAACAACAGCAAGTTTCCCTTAAGGGGATTACCCAAGGTTTATCGAACTCAGGGAGGAAGTGGTCAAAGGTATCCCTCTCAAGCAACCCTGCAATCAAGATACAAGAAGTCTCTTGTGTCCCCAACACACCCAATACGCTTGTCAGGTGTATAGGTGCACTAGTTCGGCGAAGAGATAGTGAAATACAAGTGGTATGGATAATTATAAGTGGTAACGGTGCCAGAAAAGAGCTTGACGGGTAGGAAGAGACTAAAGGCAATCTGAAATAAAGATGGAAGCAAGCAAACATGTAACAGATCTAGTTGCAAACGGTGTTTCAATGCTTAGAAACAAGGCCTAGGGATCATACTTTCACTAGTGAACACTCTCATATAAATATCTTCTCTTTATGATACTACTCGGAACTACTCTCCGGTTGGATAACTCTAATCCACGGTAGGGCTATAACAGGACACCTCAAAGTTCGCTTTCCCCATCTAGATAACCCCTCACTATCACCTTGAGCGCTAGATGGTTCCAACAAACATCACAATCTCATAGAGACATCCAAGTCAAATTATACTCATGATAAGTATGTATGTAACCTTAGCCAAAGTGCCACACGGTGTGCACATTGTCAACTTCACACACATGAGGATAAGCAGAGATTCATTAAAACACTTGAGTAGCAGAATAGATCTATAGATTATAAAGCTCATGATCTCAATAAGATCACGCATAGAGAGAGAGATGAACACATAGCTATCGGTAGAGCCCTTAGCCTCGAGGAAGAACTACTCCCTCCTCATCATGGGAATCAGCAACGGCGATGGAGATGGTGGTGGAGATCGATGGAGATGGCTCTGGGGGCAATTCCCCGTCTCGACAGGGTGCCCGAACAGATACTTTCCGTCCCCCGAATATCCCGTTCGGTGGCGGCGGCACTGTGGAGGTTTTCGTGGCTTTCTCCCGGATTATTTAGGGTTTCTGCATCAGAGGCTTCTTATAGGCAAAAGAGCGATGTCAGAGGGTGGACCAGGGGCCCACACCCCCTGGTGGCGTAGCCAAGGGGGACCCATGCCACCTATGGTGTGGCCATCCCCTGGCCCCTCTCCGTCTCGTCTTCTAGCTCCGTGAGTCTTCTGGTAAAATATCGACTTTGGCTTTTGTCCGGTCCAATTCCGAGAATATTTCTTTTCCAGCTTTTCTAAAACCGAAAACAGCAAAAAACAGGCAACTGGCACTGTGGCATCTTGCTAATAGGTTAGTTCTAGAAAATGCATAAAAGTATCTCCAGATGTAGACAAAACATAAGAAAGTAGATACTAAGCAAGCATGGAACATCAAAAATTATAGATACGTTTACAATGTATCAACATCCCCAAGCTTAACTCCTGCTCGTCCTCGAGTAGGTAAGTGATAAAAAGAAGAATAATTTTTGAGGTGACATGCACCATCACTATCAAGATCAAACCATTTGCAAGCATTGAAAGCTGGGATGAAAGTACTCTATACATGAGCATGAAAGATGAAGTTCTAACAATAACACATAGTGACTATGCATGCAACATGAAAGGATACAAACAAAGATCATGAATAACAATGCACTGAAAGACATTTGTTTGTTTCACATATAGAAAACATAGCATAGTGGCATTCAGCTTGTCCCTCACGGAGTAGCAAAACATAAATGCATAGGACACCTTCAAAGTTCATAAGGGTAACTAGATACAAAATAGTTCAAGAACAAGCAATATCAACATTATTAATCAATCAACAAGTTTTGGGACAATGCACATTAAACTAAGAATGACCACTATGTTCTCTTAATAGGTGCATAAAGATAGAAGATGGAGACTCAACATAAACGTAAAAGAAAGGCCTTCATAGAAGGAAGCAGGGATTCAAGTCTCATAAAGAGCTTCCAAAAATTATGGTACTTATTAGTTTTCAGCTCTCATTGCCCCTATCATAAGCATATTTAAGTGATTAAGGTTAATGTGAACAAACTATGGAGTATATGCTTGACAAAGTATAAGTTGGCAATCTCATGACCCTTGAATACGAGGGTCGCTCCTCATGCTACTCAAGTTTAGTTACCGGTAAGTTCTTGTCATAGTAAGTACATGTGTATCATAGAGAACTTCCAACGGGGGTACCTCTTGCCCGATGATACGGAAGAATCCCCATATCAAAATGACAAGGCAAGCAGACAATAAGCATCTCAGCATCTTCTTATTTACCATGGGAAAATGGTGCTTTTTTTCTCTCTTTCCTCTTTTCTCATCTTTTTCTCTTTTTCTCAATCTCTATCTCTTTTTTATAAGAAGAATGCTTCATAGATTGCTCATTATGGTTACGCTGCAGGTTTCCACCATGATTAGGCATGGATTAGACTAGCCGCCCAAGTGTTTCTCTAACACACATACATAACTCCATGGACTTACAAGCTCCCCTTTCATTTCACACCGACGACATCCATAAACAAAAGAGCATGACATCAACTGGGTACAATGTACAAGTGCAATGTTGAAAGCGTTCCCCATGACAACATGGTTCTGCTAATCCCAACGTATAAGTGCAAGCATATATAACATAGATGACACAATGGTTCAAGTCTATGTGCAAGAAAAAGTAAAGTGTGCCATCAAGTTCGTGAGAGCTTTAATCACTAATTTTCACATAACAAGTTTAATTCGGAAGGTAGATAAAAACATGAATATACTTGGAATAGCAAATTCTAATAGGTAGGTATGGTGGAATCTTTGGAATAACTTGGTTTTATTTGGAATTGGATGAATGAGTGGAACTCATACTTGGTATGTAGGCTAGAAAAAGAGTAGGAGTGACCAACTAAGAGAGCAATAATGGCCATAATCATGCAAAGTGACAAAACATTATCAATCAAAGCATAAAGTGGTACAACAAGTCAAAAACTAAATGATCATAGAGGCTAAAGTGACTGGTTCATATTCATAACATGGTGTGAGCATGTGCCAAGTCAACCCAAACAAAGCATCAAAGGAGAATACCACAATATTATGCTTTTGTATGCTAAAACAACGCATGATTCTTTCAAGGCACATTAAGCAATCTCAATTGTTTGGAACAATTCATGCTACAACATTAATCACTAAGCATAAGGTCAAAGCAACATCTAGCATGACATGATAAAGTCTAAGCCACAGTCAAAACAAGCTCCCTTTTGTACCACTAAAGCATGAAGCTTTCTACTCTCTTCCAACACCAATCAACTTATTGAAAGAATCACAGAGATAATAATAAATAAAGATCAGTGAGCTTATCTCACAAATCCAAAAATAAGAACTAAAAAGTTCTAAGATGAAAGCACAAGAAAACTAAGGCTAAACCCAGTGCTATCAAAAGAGAACACTCACAAAACAATAAGAATGAAAACTAGAGTGTTCTAAACAATGAAAGCAGAGTGTGCCTCTCTCCAAAAGAAGTGTTAGGATCAAACCAACTTATTGTAGCAAACCAAGCAAAAGAAAACTAAAATCAAAAAACAAAGATGCTCTAAGAACAACACAACAATGCATGAAACAATAAAAACGAAGTGTCTAGAAAGACCTAAGATTTTTATTGATGAAGAAGGGGATGCCTTGGGCATCCCCAAGCTTTGACGCTTGTACCTCTTGAATATTTCTTGGGGTGACACGGGGTGGCATCCCCAAGCTTGAGATTTTTTTCATTCTTCATCTCATTACATCATTCTTTCCCTACACCTGAAAATTTCCTTCATAAAAAACTTCACACAATCTTCATTAGCAACATTAGTGCATTTAAAAGATAATAAACCTTTGGGGTTTAGTTTTAAAATAGAAAAACTTTCATTGAAAACACAAGCTATTGTAGCAATTCCCTCAAAAAGCTCAATTTACCAAAAAGAACCCAAAAAGAAATCGATAAAGAGGCAAATGCAAATAATGGCAGAAATCTATCAAAACATACCAGCAGGTGAAAACCAAGTTTTTCAAAGACCTTTTGTTGCTCAAATCAAAAATGTTGAACTAGTGAAAGTTAGCTAACAGCCTAGGGGATTTATTCAGAAAATTACAGCCCAATCCGACGTACAGAGATTTTTCACGAATTTTTACAGCAAAGCACAAAAATCTGTTCCCCAAATCTTACTTCCCTCTCATTAGAGGTTATTCTTCACACAAAAATCCAATAAGAAAAAGATAAGGAGAGGTTATTACCAAGACTCAAGAAAACTATTGGGTTATCTCCCAAGAAGTACTTTCCTTTAACGCCTTTGAGCTAGGCATGATAATTTTGATGATGCTCAAATAAGAAATATGAATTGAAGTAAAAGAGATCATCAAGAAGCAAATATGGAACAAATTTAAGTCTAACCCGCTTCCTATGAAAAATAATCTTGTAAAGAAAAAAGTCATGAAAGCACAAAGCAACAAGCATAGGAAAGCAAAACAAGTGCAACTTTAAAATTTTCAACATAAAGAGAGGAGACTTAATATTATTGAGATGCATAAAACCATGTTTCCCTCTCTCATAATAACTTTCAGTAGCATCATGAATAAAATTAACAATATAACTTCCACATAAAACATTCTTATCATGAGCCACATGCTTAAAAGAATTAATACTCCCCACATAAATATAGTCATTCTTATTAATTGTAGTGGGAGAAAATTCAACAAAATAGTTATCATTATTATTCTCATCACCATAATCATCAAATATAGGAGGCATATTGTAATCATAATTAATTTTCTCCTCAATAGTAGGTGGACTGAAAATATCATATTCATCATTGTGATCATCATATATTGGAGGTATAGTATCATAATAAGCAATAGAATAGTTATCTTCCAAAGTGTGTTCATTTGTAAACCTGCCATCATTGGAAGAAACATGGCTAGTACTAATAGTACATCAATTATTAAAATCTTCATTTTCAGAATTGGTACCGAAAAGATTTCCAATATCAAAACTAGTGTGCTTTTCCCAATCATGATCACTACTATAGGTAATAGGCATAGGAACATCATCGAGTTCAGACTCATCAAAAACTATAATAGGAGCAACATGCTTATGGGAAAATACCGTTTCCTCTCTCCTTTTACTCCTCCTTTTCTTCTTTTTCTTCTTCTCTTTAGGAGGGAGAGTCTTGAAAGGAAGCTTCTCCATATACCCTGGTTTATTGTTAAAGACAATAGAAGAAACTTTGGAGGATTCCTTCTTTTCATTAAGAAGATCAAAACACATATTAGTCCTGTCATATTTTGGTAAAATCTCATCTTTTATAATATTTTGTATGTAAGTATTTGTGTGGCAATTATCAACACAATAAAGATGACAACCATGCAGGACGATATTTATATCAAAATCACTCATATCTACCAAATAAGTTTTTCTTGATAATTCTTCACACCCCAAAAATAATGTAAGTTCATCATGCTGATTAGGAGTTATCATGTCATCACAATACAAACTTGCAGTACTCATTGGATTAGAAGAGCTATTATTAATTTATTATGGCCTGAGCATTGAAAATTGAAATGACCCACTTCAAAGCAAAGGTCACAAATAAAAGGATAGAGGGCACAAACATTTTTACCAAGATCATTTAGAGCCCTATACCATGTTCTAGTTTTTTCATTCCTATGGGTGATACAGTATTCTTCTTCAATTTGATTATTCTCACAAGGTCTATGTATCCCACAAAAATTAACATGCTTATAAGAAATAATACTTTCAGAGGTTTGAGCATGTTTATTGCTATCATTAATAACAATTTCATTTTCCATGCAAGTGCCTTTAAAAGGCTCATGATACATGTCCCATTTTTCTTTAGGAGCATTAATATGAGAAGCAAAGGCTCTACAACAATCAGCAAGAATTTGAGGATCAAGACCATATTTAGCACTAAGCTCTTGAAAATCAGTAGTTTCAGCGAAAGACTTAATGCAATCATACTCATAGTTTATATCTGGTTCTTTACCTTTGTCGTTATACCAATCTTCGGTATTGCTTTGAATTGTTTCAAGAAGATCCCACTTAGCTTTAACCTCCTTACTTGTAAAAGATCCCTCTAAATAAGTATCTAGATTGTCCTTGTAATGTCCTGAAAGCCTTGCATAAAAATTATTAATAACAATATTAGTGGGGATCTCATGAATGGGACATTTGAGCATTAGTGACTTCAATCTCCCCCATGCTTGGGCAATACTTTCTCCATCATGAGGATCAAAATTATAAATATAATTCTTATCTTTATGAATTTCATCAGGAGGATAAAATTTAGAGTAAAAGAGAGATTCAAGTTCCTTCCACTCCAAATGATGAGGATCATCTAGTAGCTCATACCACTCCCTTGCTTTGCCCTTAAGTGAAAAAGGGAATAACTTCCTCTTAACTTGGTTCATTGAAATACCTGCACACTTGAACAACTCGCATAATTCGTGTATAAAGAGTAAATGATCACCAGGATGGACAGTTCCATCTCCAAAATAACAGTTATTCATAATACGTTCAACAATTTTTATAGGTATTTAAAAGGGATGCTTTAAATATGTGGATTTACAATATCACAAGTATCATTAGAATTACCACATATGGGAGATAAAGTATCATCAGAGCAAATTTTCTTCTTTAATGCTAGGGAACTAAAAAGATCATTTTCATAAAAACTAACTTCCCCAAGCTTAGACGTTTCCATAGCATTAGTAACAAAGGTGTTCAAAATATTCATACTAATAACATTGCTATTAGCATGCAAAGAAAGTTCCATGGGTTTTTTAATTTTCTTTTCAGACCATTCATGTTCTACCTTAGGAAAAATAATAAAAAGCTCTATATTTTTTTATTGTTTTCCATTAAGCCTAACTAGTGAAAATGAAAACAAGAAACAAAAAGATATAATTGCAGAATCTAAAGGAAATAACTTCGAGCACTCACATAGCAGCAACAATGCTAGAAGATAGCTTAGTAGACAGAGGATGTGAGTACCTTTTACCTTACCTCCCCGGCAACGGCGCCAAAAAATAGCTTGATGTCTACGCACTTCTATTCTTGTAGACAGTTGTTGGGCCTCTAAGTGTAGAGGTTTGTAGAACAACAACAAGTTTCCCTTAAGTGGATTACCCAAGGTTTATCGAACTCAGGGAGGAAGTGGTGAAAGGTATCCCTCTCAAGCAACCCTGCAATCAAGATACAAGAAGTCTCTTGTGTCCCCAACACACCCAATACACTTGTCAGGTGTATAGGTGCACTAGTTCGGCGAAGAGATAGTGAAATACAAGTGGTATGGATAATTATAAGTGGTAACGGTGCCAGAAAAGAGCTTGACAGGTAGGTAGAGACTAAAGGCAATCTGAAATAAAGATGAAAGCAAGTAAACATGTAACAGATCTAGTTGCAAACGGTATTTCAATGCTTAGAAACATGGCCTAGGGATCATACTTTCACTAGTGAACACTCTCATATAAATATCTTCTCTTTATGATACTACTCTGAACTACTCTCCGGTTGGATAACTCTAATCCACGGTAGGGCTATAACAGCACACCTCAAAGTTCGCTTTCCCCATCTAGATAACCCCTCACTATCACCTTGAGCGCTAGATGATTCCAACAAACACCACAATCTCATAGAGACATCCAACTCAAATTATACTCATGATAAGTATTTATGTAACCTTAGCCAAGGTGCCACACGGTATGCACACTCTCAACTTCACACACGTGGGGATAAGCAGAGATTCATTAAAGCACTTGAGTACCAGAATAGATCTATAGATTACAAAGCTTATGATCTCAATAAGATCACGCATAGAGAGAGAGATGAACACATAGCTATCGGTAGAGCCCTTATCCTCGAGGAAGAACTACTCCCTCCTCATCATGGGAATCAACAACGGCGATGGAGATGGTGGTGGAGATCGATGGAGATGGCTCTAGGGGAAATTCCCCGTCCCGGCAGGGTGCCGGAACAGATACTTTTCGTCCCCCGAATCTCCCCTTCGGTGGTGGCGGCACTGTGGAGGTTTTCGTGGCTTTCTCCCGGAATATTTAGGGTTTCTGCATCGGAGGCTTCTTATAGGCAAAAGAGCGATGTTAGAGGGTGGACCAGGGGCCCACACCCCCTGGTGGCGCAGCCAAGGGGGACCCGCGCCACCCTATGGTGTGGCCAGCCCCTGGCCCCTCTCCGTCTCGTCTTCTGGCTCCGTGAGTCTTCCGATAAAATATCGACTTTGGCTTTTGTCCGGTCCAATTCTGAGAATATTTGTTTTCTAGCTTTTCTGAAACCGAAAACAGCAGAAAACAGGCAACTCGCACTATGGCATCTTGTTAATAGGTTAGTTCTAGAAAATGCATAAAAGTATCTCCAAATGTAGACAAAACATAAGAAACTAGATACTAAGCAAGCATGGAACATCAAAAATTATAGATACGTTTACAACGTATCAATCGTGACGAAGTCCAGCGAGTCCATCAGGTCCAGCACCAGCACGTCCATCAGGTCCATCACCGCAAAGCAGTGGTGCATCCGTGATCACACACACGTCCGGTACCCCAACAACCTCCATCCCTCGCTCCAGCAAAGCAGTGGAAACAGCAACTCCTTTCCAGATAAAGCCACCGAGAACATGTATCTCGCTAAACCGAGACCATGAGGAATAATTTCTAGAGAGAGAGAGAGATCCTTTACGAGGAGATGTGTTTTATGAGGAGGATAGGGTGGCCTTTCATAGGGGAGAGGGGGCAGCCCCTCCCATGGCCAGCGGCCATAGAGGTGCCCCCTCACCTCCTCTCATTCATGTTGGTGGAGCTCCCACTCACATAAAAGGCCTCCACTCATAAATCCCACTCACATGCATTAAATTTCCACCAAATTTAAGGCAAATCTATTTAAATAAAAATATTTTATTTATTTTATTCAGAATTTTGTTAATTACTTTAATTAACAAACATTCACATAAAACCCCTGCAACATTTCAATATCACACATAGAACCAGTTTATGCAATTTTACCCAAAACAATTCCAGTTTCCATCGAAATGATTCCAGCGCTTTCTTAAATCTCTATCTAAAACATATTTGCTACAAATGGTGTCAATATACCTTAAGTGTGTCACCCTACGGTTTGCAAATAATGCAAACATGACCGAGACCCCTCTCCGATCGATAATAAGCAGCGGGACCTGGAGATCCGTACTGACTCCCACACATTCAACGATGACTCTTGTGATCGTGTGAACCTTTAACGTCGTAACTAAATCCCTTTGTCTCGAAATACATTACATGTCTGAGATTCGATTATCGGTATCTCAATACCTAGTTTGATCTCGCTACCGACATGCACTCTTTTCTCGTTCCCGTGATATAACATTCTCGGGATCGCATCACTTGCTTGCAATCTATTTCAATGTGATATCACAGAGAGGGCCCTGAGTATATCTATCCGTCATCAGGATGGACAAATCCCACTCTTGATCCACGAGCCTCTACATAACACCTCTGTAGCACTGAACCCACCTTTATAATTACCCTTTCACGGTGTGACGTTTGATGTTATCAAGATACTCTTTCGGTGTTAGTGATTAACATGATCTCATGGTCTAAGGACTAGGATTACTTTGTATGATGTTATAGTAATATAAACACAATGACTTTGATCGTAATGCTATACTTTAGATGAATGTTCATCACATCATTCCACCAATGTTGTGACCTTGTTATTAACAACATCCAATGTCCATGATCAGGAAACCTTGATCATCTTGTTAATCAACGAGCTAGTTTATAAGAGAGGCATAACTAGGAACCTTCTATTTGTTTATTAAATACACATGTATTAACGTTCCAATTAATACAATTATAGCATGCAAAATAAACATTTATCATAAACATGGAATAATATAATAACCACTTTATTATTGCCTCTCGAGCATATTCCCTTCAATTTTTTCTAAAGAGAAATTCATTGCCTTGAGTGTCTTTGCATAAATTAGGTTGATGCTGCTCCCCGCATCCATGAAAACTTTACTCATATCAAATCCACCTACTTGCGCTTCTACTATTAGGGCTGAGTGGCCCGGTCATGGTTCTCGAAGTGGATGATCAGCTCTTCTGAATGTGATTCCCTGTTCTAACCAGTGGAGATATTCGGGTGTGGCTGGTGGCGCCATTTCTGCCATGTTGACTTGCCGTGTAAACAGTTTCTTGATCATATTGGATGGGTGCCCTTTCTGAATCATCGACATTGCGCCCTTAGACGTGGGGTATTAATTTTCTTGATTTGTTGTATTTTGCAGCTGCCCTGCTGGCGGATGTACTGGCGTCGGTGGTGGTGCGCCAATGGCTAAAGTGCCAGGTGTAGTGGCGTATCCTCAGCTTGCTGCTTCAGTCGCCTTTGCGTTGCATACCTCCTGCATCTTTAAAAACATTCGGCAATCCTTCATGAGATGGTTGGACGCCTTTTGCTTGTTGAATCGACATAGAAGTGCATATTGCAGGGTCCCTCCAACATTTGCATTGGGGACATTGGTGGCTCTCGAGCTCTTGGAGGTATCACTGTGTTGGTTAGCTTCCTCCAACGTTGTCTATGTTGCTGCAGTACCTGATGTTGTTATCGTCGTTTCTTCAGTTGTCCCCTCCTGAGAAACCAGCTGCAACATAGCTTGGTCTGCTGTATCCATCGTTTCTTCGTCGTCTTCTCTCGTTGTTGCGTCTGTCCCTGTCTTCTTCGGGTGAACGGGCTCGCTTATTGTGTACTGCGTCTTCTCCATCAGCCCAGCGATTTTCCATATCCATTAGCTATGAAATTGTTTTGGGCTTGACCCGTCTCATCTCTTCTATGAATTCTCGTCGTCGAAGGCCGTCATTGAAGGCGTCAATTGCCCTTTCGTCGAATATAGCCTCAGCCAAATTTTTGATGTTGTTCCACCACTGGATGAAGGCTCGTATTGATTCTCTGGGTTTCTGCTTGCACGTTCGCAATTGCTCCAAGGATGCAGGTCACTTGAACTAGTGTAAATTTCGGATGAACTTGTCTTCAAGATTGTTCCAGCTGCTGATGGATTCTTCAGGTAACTGCGTTAGCCAGGATCGGGCAGCACCGGTTAGGTGTAGCTGTAGGATTTGTATTGCGGTGGCCTTGGAGCCATCTTGTAGTTTGACGATGGCTATATAATCTGGCAACCAAGCTTTGGGTTCCTGGAGACCGTCATACTTCTGGCAGTCGTGAGGGAGTTTGAAGTCCTTAGGTACTAAAGTCTTGCGAACCCTTCGGGTAAAGCAACTGGCTCCACATAATTCATACTCGTCCTCACTTTTACCGTCGTAATATCTTTGATTGCTCCACTCTTCCCTGGATCTATTGATCCTGCACTGCATGATGTCGTCTGTTGCATTGTTTCATGGCTCAGAGCCCAAGAAGTGCACCCGATGTGGCGACCGCGATTGTTGGGTGTGCCCCACTTTCCGAGGGCTGCTGCGACGGCGTGGGGATCTGTCGGGTTGTCGTGTGATTCCTTGTTCTGCTTGTGCAAGAGATGCGCCCACCATACCGAGGTTCATGAGAGCGGAGCGATGGAGAGCTACACGGGGATCGTTAGGTGCAGGTTGAGTTGTGATCAGATATGTTTGCATAGCTACAATTGCGGCTTGAGCTGTTTTTACTTTGATGTGTCCTGTTTGATCTACTGACATAAACGATAGATCGATGTCTTGGGTCAGTTCGTTTATTTCGGCTTCGGGGATGTTCTGTAGTCGTGAGGCTCCTCTTCTTAGCTGTGCTCCTCCAGTTACACTACCTGATCCTCGGGTAGAACTTAGCTGAGCCCGCCAAAGACTAGATTCGTCGGCTAGCCTTTTTCTCTCGTCGAGTTGCCTCTGCATCCTTACTAGACCCCTTTTCTTGTGATGGAGCAGGTATTGGTAGGCCATTAGTTCTTCGCGTGTGGCATCAGCCGTCATTGGGACCACACTCGATATTGCGTTCCTTGCTTTTTTCCATGCTACGGGTGGTAACCGGAGGGTTTGGCACTCGCCTTCATGTGGTTCTCCTCCTCCTTAGACTATGCGGTTGTTTCTCGGGTCTCCTTTGTTTCCGTGATCTCCTGCATTGTCATCCGACAAAATATCATTGGGATCATGGATGGGGTTATCATTGGAGTCGCGCTGAGTGGAGGCTTCCTCGATGATCATGAACACTTGGTGGTGCATTATATATGAACTAGTGACGTCATCATCAGATCCAAGGGAGGCACTATTTGGGAGATCAGTGAAGTCCAGCAGTTTCTATTCCAGGTAAATTTCAGCCATTTTTTATTCCGAAGTCGATACTTTCGCCGCTTTCTTCGGGTTCGGTGTTTGCTGGCTTGATCCACATGGTGGTGTTAGCTGGGAATCTGATCCCAGGGAGAGACCATCGTAGAGACCGTCAAGATCCTCCAGATCTGCTGGTCCTTCAGAATTTTCTTTGCTGTTCACCGGTTCCGGTGCGGATTGTGCGGATGATCCAACAGAAGATGCAGGTATCGCCGTAGGCGCAATTTTTTCAACCGACGGTCCTGACGAAATCGGAGCCGATAGGTGTAGTTCTTCGGGTTCCTCTATGCAAAAGTAGAAACTTCCGATGATGAGATCGGGTCCGCTGTTGAAGTTGACAGGAATAGAGACAGGGGCGGGTGGGCATGGTGCTGCTTCCGATGGATTGTTGCTTGGTGGAGAGGGGTCCGCCGAATCCATGACTCCAGCATTCAGGTTTTCCACAGACGGCGCCAATTAACAAGGGGTAACCTCGGCAATGTCCATGGTTATGGACTTAGGGTTTCGAGGAAAAGAAAACGCTAGGGATTTCGTCGGATGTCAGACAAACAAGGGAGTCGAAGTCGTCTGATTATCGATGGACAATGCTGTTACAGGTTGCTTGGGTGTTTTTTGGTACCTCTCCGCTGGCTCCTTCCAGCCTATATATAATAGAATGGGTCCCAAAGCCGTATATGGATAGGTTATATATTTATGATTACAACACCAATACAATGTCAGTTTCTATTTCGTTATCTAGCAAAACTATGACCTCCGTCGGATGCTTCCTGGGTCTTCTTCTTTGGTCTTCATGGGCCGTGAGCCTTCATATAACTAGGGTTACAAACATAAGTACCCGAGTAATCATACCCATGTCACATGTAGAGCGCCATTAAGAAAGACACTCTTAACATCCATTTGCTGTAATTTCAAATTGTGATGTGCTGCATATGCAAGAAGGATATATATATACTCAAGGCGAGCCACTGGATCTAAGCTACAGAAGTCAAAAAAAAAGCTACAGAAGTCAAAAAAAAATGAAAAAGAATAGTGGCTGTGGTAAGCTTAAGCTACAGAAGTAAACCACTCACAGGAGAGAAGCAGAGGAAGTAGTCTGAGAGCATGCTGAAATGCCATCAAATGCAGCAACGAGTCAAACTTGGCTTCCTCAATCACTATGGAAACCATTTTGGTGCTTGCAACAACCTGCAATTCAACGACCCAAGCTCATACCAGTCGATTTGTGCAATTGTACTATGTATTTCGTGGCCAAATCAATCAAAAATTCAAACACCTTGAAAGCTAGGAGGATGGTATATTGGTATAGTTGGATATCTTCATGGCGAACTCGCTCTGCTTCTGCGGCATCAGAGTTGGAATGATATGGAGGAATGCCTCCGCCACACCGACCCGGCCATGCATTCTCACGGCCCGACCTTCGCTAGCCTCCTCACGCGGTCTCTTTAGTGAGAGCTTGTTGCTCTGCCATCATCTGCTGGGGCTCAGTCGTTGCAGATTAAGAGCGGTATGCCACAGCCGACGAGGGCGAATATGTAGTTGGTGGAGGCAGCGACGGTCTTCTCCTCCGCCTGGGCCAGCGGTTCCCAGCCCGCAGCACCTCCGCCATGAGGTCTCCTCCACAATACCGTGTGGTTGTGCGTCCCAGTGGGGTTCAGAGGCAGGGGAGGCGGAGTGGGGAAAGGCAGCTAGGGAGGAGACGAGGGAGAGATACGTGAGAAGGATTAGAGGTGGTGGCATAGATACTTTTGCTCCACAGAGATCTAGGTTTTTACCGAGTTCTAATTCTAATGGACCAACAATTCTCTCTACCGCTATGCTCCCCTCGCCACCTGCACCACCAGCCTTCGTCGTCGCATCGCCTAGGACACGGCCGTGGGGGAGGGTGGATAGGAGCAAAATAAAATTATGCGGACATGCAGAATTGCGCAGTGAAAGTTGGGCCCCGCACGCTCATGAACCCATATGTCAAGGGAGCATTCAGCCAACAACAAAGTGAACAAAAAATAACAGAATCTAACGGCTGTAATTGAGGTGGGATGAAAAGTCAGGACTATTCACACGATCCAACGGCCACAAAGGGTGGGCGCCATGAGGATGGCCGCAGTGGTCGGGTAGTCTTTCGACTATTATAGGAGTATAATTAGGTTTTATTTTAAGTAATTGTCTAAATTTTGTTGTAAAATATGTTTAATTTTCTGCAAAATTCCTTGCATATGATTTAAATTTGAGAGTGTTTGAATTTTTTAAAAAACTATCGGGAGAGCCGGTGGGTACCCATTTTAGCCGGAACATGTCCAATTCAGGTGCCTCCTTCTCGTCTGCCTTTTGCGTTTGTCATCTCGTCTGAACTGATTATTCCCCCCGCCAGGATGATGAGATCCATGCACCTCACTTTCGCATGGTGGTTGGCAACCAGCACACAACATGGCCATAACATAGGGGGCAGAATAGATAGGCGCACGCACCCCAGAAAAAAAGGGAGGAGCAGCAAACCACTCCCGTATTTTCTTCCTCTCTCCCCTTTCCCCTCGGATACCCACCCGAGTGGAGGCACGCACTGAGCTAGCCCGCCGCGAGCCCGACCCCCCTCTTCCCCTTCTCCCGTCGCCGCCCGCCCCCTTGCCCCGCCGCCCCACTTTCTCCCTCCGCTGCCGCCGCACCACGTCCTCCGCTGCCGGTGGAACTCGATCCGGCCGGCCCCGACCTGTCAAGCCGCGCCGGAGACCGCGGGGGGCTCGGTCGGCATCAAGGCGGAGCGCCGCGAGCGTCTGAGACCCAGCAGGCTCGACCGGCGACCGGGGTTCCCGGCAATTCCGCTCCTAAGGAGGAGCAGAGGAGCGCCCGCGCTCCCTCCCTCCCGCTCTGCTCCAGGGAAGGGAAAGAACGCATCTTGGAGGGAGGATTTGTTCGTTCGTGCCCCCCCTGGTGTGGTGGGTTGGCTCGCCTGCTCAGCTCAGCTCAGCTAGCTCACGGGGCTGGATTTGGTTTTGGCGGTGTGGGTGTGGGATTAAAAAAAGGGCGAGAGGGGAGTGGTTAGTTCTCTTGGCCGCTTGCAACGGGAGGGCTGCTTCGTTGGCTCGCTCGTGCCATTAAAGGCGTCTCCTTCCTTCCTTCGAGCCCCTCTCCCTCTCTCTCCATCTCCCGGTGGTTGGGTTCTACTTCTTGGAAGATCTGCGGCGGTTCTTGGGAGGGGTTTGGGCAGATTTGAGCAATTTTCGCAAGGAAGAAGAAAAGGGACAGCTTCTGGTTTGCCGTGGTATTTATGTGCTGCCATGAGGAAGCTCTTCTTCTCCGAGTTGACCTCCTGCAAGGAGACCAAGCTCCAGGCCGCCACCCACTCATGGCTGCCCCTGGAGAAAGGGAAGCTCTCCAAGTTCACTGGACACTCCAGCTCCTCCTCCTCGATGTAAGCCTTCTTGCCTCAACACCATCTCGAATTACAAGTTCTGAGTTCTCTATTTGTTGCTGAATTGTGTTATGCCTTGGTTAATTAGTCTGGCCTTAGTGTGGAGCACATCAGAATTCAGATTTTTAATGCTGCTAGTTGGTTTTGGTTTGAAGAGCCAGCTGATTCGAATGTCTTTCCTTGTGTTTGGGATGCAGAGAATCTCTGATGAAAATGCCGGAGCCGCCAGTTCTTCCGCACTTCAAGCCTGCTGACTACGTCGATATATTGGCTCAGATTCACGAGGAGCTGGAGTACTGCCCTCCCGACGAGAGGTCGTGCCTCTACCTGCTCCAGTTCCAGGTTTTCCGCGGGCTTGGAGAGGCCAAGCTGTCACGAAGGAGCCTCCAGGCTGCGTGGGAGAAGGCGAGCACGATACACGAGAAGCTCATATTTGGGGCATGGCTCAAGTACGAGAAGAGAGAAGAGGAGTCGATATCTGACCTTCTTGGCTCGTGCGGCAAGTGCTCCCAAGAGTTCAAGCTGCTGGACTTCGTCTCGTCATTAGAGTCGCATGGGATAGGCTATGATGACGGATCTGATGAATTCCGTGGCTCCCCGGTGGTTCATTTCCGGATAGGAGATGACATGATTGCATGCGATAGGAGGAAGCTTGCGGCATTGTCAACTCCACTGTATGCCATGCTTAATGGTGGGTTTAAGGAATCACATCTCGAAGTCATTGACATGTCCCAGAATGGCATCTCCCCTATTGGTATGCGGGCCATCAGTGGATTCAGCCTGTCAGGAAGACTGCCGTATTTGTCAGCAGAAGCTATTTTGGAAATGCTTGATTTTGCTAACAAATTCTGCTGCAAGGGCCTCAAGGCTGCTTGTGAGCAAAAGCTTGCTTCTTTTGTTTCTTCCAGGCAAGATGCTATAGATTTCATGGAGTGTGCTGTTGAGCTGGGCTGTTCCATCCTTGCTGCGTCATGCTTGCAGGTGCTCTTGAATGAACTTCCAGAATGCTTGAATGATGAGCAAGTGGTTAAGATATTCTCCTCTGCGAATAAGCAACAGAGATCCACAATGGCTGGCAATGCATCTTTCTCTCTGTATTGCCTTCTTGGTGAAGTCTCCATGAGCATCAGTGCAACATCAGATGTCACCTTAAGCTTCTTGGAAAAGCTGGTTGATTCAGCATCAGATTCTAGGCAGAAGCAGCTGGCCTTGCATCAATTAGCTTGTGTGAGGCTGCTAAGGAAAGATCATGCTGAAGCTGAGCGCCTGTTCAATGCTGCCTTTACCGCTGGTCATGTCTACTCGGTAGTGGGCTTGGCTAGATTGGCCTCTCTGAGGAGTAATAAACATTATTCTCTCAACTTGCTTGACTCTGTCATGTCATCTCGTTGGCCTCTTGGGTGGATGTATCAAGAGAGAGCCCTATATTTGGATGGTGATAGCAAGTTGGAGAATCTCAATAAGGCTACTGAACTTGATCCCACCCTTACATATCCCTATATGTTTCGAGCTGCATCTTTGATGAAAAGGCAAAGTGTCGAAGCTGCCCTGATGGAGATTAATCGGATCCTGGGGTTCAAGCTGGTTCTGGAATGCTTAGAGCTAAGGTTCTGTTGCTACCTTGCTCTAGAGGATTACAGAGCTGCCTTATGTGATGTGCAGGCAATCCTCACACTTGCTCCAGATTATCGTATGATTGGTGGTCGGGTGGCTGCGAAGCAGCTGCGTACTCTTGTGATGGAGAATGTAGAGCAATGGACGACTGCTGATTGCTGGATGCAGCTTTATGATCGGTGGTCCTCCGTGGATGATATTGGATCCCTCTCGGTCATATATCAAATGCTGGAGTCAGATGCTGCTAAAGGAGTACTGTACTTCAGACAATCTTTGCTACTTCTCAGGTAACTTAATTAATTAATGTCATTGCACAGAATAATAGCTGGCATAATGCAGTTTGTTAGTCTATCAATAATTGGTATTGTAGATGCTACATCACATGGTTTGCATGCCTGGCATGTCTTGGAATGCTAATTCAAGTAGATGGCTGATCACTGATCAGCATAGTTGCACATGCCTCCTCCATGATCTAATTCTTTGGCAGTATATGTTAGGACTAATGCAATTTTCTTTGTTTTTTATTTCCAGATTAAATTGTCCTGAGGCTGCAATGCGCAGCTTGCAGCTTGCTCGTGAGCATGCGGCAAGCCAACATGAACAACTTGTTTATGAAGGATGGATATTGTATGATACTGGCCACTGCGAGGAAGGATTGCAGAAAGCTGAAGCATCCATTGCCATACAGAGATCATTTGAGGCGTTTTTTCTAAAAGCTTATGCTTTAGCTGATTCGAGTCTTGAGCCGTCAACGTCAGCAACAGTCGTATCACTTCTTGAAGATGCATTACGGTGTCCCTCAGATAGACTTAGGAAGGGCCAGGTGAGACTTTTCTACACTCCTCAGTTCTACGTAGTTAAACTTTCCATGCATGATAAGGAGTTGCTATCTTGTTTCTCCTGTGGATATGTGCTATACAGAGATGCAGAGATCTTATACCATAAATAGATATGTTGCAAACAAGGACTTTGTTGACTTTCCTTGAACGTGTGCTTTTGTGTAGTATAAATGTGCATTTCTTCATTTATTTAAATGTATGGGTGACTTTTTATGGTTTAGATCAGGTGTTGCTATACAGAACCCTTGTTAGGATGTCATATTCACTGTTGCATTTAATAATGGGAATGGTGCTTTTACCATTAAAAAATGGTTGTCCTGGTGCTCCTAACATGGCAACTCATTATATGATCTTGTGAGGGCACCAATACTGATTTGGTTTTCTGTCAAGTGGATATCTTCTTGTCTAAGTTAGAGCATGCCATACCATCCAGGGTTACAGAATGCCATTTTTACCACATGGAGCTGGTTGTTGGCTTCAATAGCTGCTCAAATGAATATCATCATTTTTTGTAGCCATTTTAGCTATCTGCCTTTGTGATTGCTGCATCAGTTAAGCGACTAAATTGAAAACTGTTCCTAAATGACAACTTGATCCGAGTTCATATATAGGTGATTCTGTAATTTTCTAGGCTGAAATGTCCAGACAAAAAACATCTAACAAATATAGTTGTTTGACATCTTATAGGCTTTGAACAACCTTGGGAGTGTATATGTGGATTGTGGGAATCTAGACTTGGCAGCTGAATGCTACATTAATGCCCTAAAGATTGGCCACACCAGAGCTCACCAAGGCCTTGCCAGGGTCCATTTCCTTAGGAACAACAGGACCGGTGCATTTGAGGAAATGACCAAACTAATAGAGAAGGCCAGGAGCAATGCATCAGCATACGAGAAGAGGTCTGAGTATTGCGACCGGGATCTAACTAAAGCTGATCTGCAGATGGTCACCAAACTTGACCCCCTGCGAGTCTACCCCTACAGATACCGTGCTGCTGGTAAGCGCTTGTACCTGCCTAGCTTATCTAGTTTTTGGTGTGACAGAGAAGAGTGATATGATATTAGATCACCAGTTTCAAAGAAGGCTAAAATTTGAATATATAATTCTGGTCAAAGTAGTTCAATTTGTTAATAGTTGTAGCTCATCTATGCCCAACTCCCAGAGAGGGTTTGTTGGTGCTTTAACAAACCAACTACCCCAGTTCCTAACAAGGCCCGGTAAGAAGTCAATGTTTGCCATATTCTATGCTCCACCTGGTCAGTTGGTGTAACAACCATATATTTCATTTATTTCCTAAATTAGCTCACCTGTTTAAAGTTTGCATGCCCCTTTATGCTGATGTGGACTCCTGTATGATCTGGTCCTCAGTTCTGATGGACAACCACAAGGAGAAAGATGCCATCTCAGAGCTGACAAAGGCAATCGCCTTCAAGGCAGACCTGAACCTGCTCCACCTGCGTGCGGCTTTTCATGAGCACGTGGGTGACATCTCAGGCGCCCTTCGGGACTGCCGCGCAGCGCTCTCTGTGGACCCCAACCACCAGGAGATGCTCGAGCTTCACCACCGGGTGAACAGCCAAGAACCATGAGCCCGTTGTTGTACATACAGGAGGGACTCCCATAGCAAAAGCTCACACCAGTGTATGTTCTGTACCATACACAGCAAGCAGTAATTTTTAGTTTTGATGGTGTCTAGTGCGGCTGTAAGGATTGTGATCCATCAAAATGACTAAAATTAAACCACGTGCTATATGGAAAATATTACACTTTCAACTTTTGTCACTTGGCTACACTAACTGGGCAAGAGGCTTCAGCATGCAACAATACACTGCATCCTGCCGATTGAACTGAAGGCCTGGCTGCTGTGTTCTTCAGTTTTTGTCTGCTGTAATATCCACTTCTTTTGTGTTAGTAGTGAATCTGTTGTGACATGCAATTTGATTTGTCCATTGTATTTCCATTTTCATATTTTGTAAACTGGTAAATAGCACTATTAGCTGATCCTCAGACTGCAGATGAAAAGATAGTTCAAGTAGTTACTTTTGCGTGGTTAACTATGGTTAGGGCCTGAAAATCGGATATTATTTCTGATTTTCACGGTCAGTAAACTGGTAAAGAACACTGTAATAGTTGCATATGGTGGAAGGCTGGAATGATCCGCATGAGATGGTTACTGCTGCATGTTACTCCCCTGATGGACAGGTATAGATATTTTCCTTATGTTAGTGAACATGTGTAGTGACCATGAAACTAGATGTGAGCTTATGTTCTATTTCTCTGTTACTTTTGAAGGTCGCAATGGTGGAATCTCACAAGGGAAGCTGCCATTTATTTGATACAACTGGTATGCCATTCTAATCATAGTTAAAAGCACCTGTTGTTGTTATTTACAATCCAGTAATAGTAGTCTGATATACGAAAGCATTAACATGTAGACATGTAGTAACGCCATCTAGTGTTTGATTCCATTGACAGACTGCAGAAAAGAAGCTTCAGTACAAAAGTCAAACAGATCTAAGAATCAGGAAAAGGAAATCTGGCCAGAAGAAGATATACTGGCTTCCATGTAGTACATAATTGTGCAGTGGATGCATTAAGGAACTTAATACTACTTTGTTAAGAAATGCTCATGCTTAGCTTTTTTTTTTAGATTTGGAGTCTCAAATTCATATCCTAGCTAATGTGATGCCACCAGCACCACCTAAGCATCTGTATCTCATGCAGCAGTTTGCTCCAGGAAGCTCCTTGGAAGTCATGATCACTACTGGAGATTCACCAATCCGTGTTGTTATATGGCGACGAGCTTGTTCACGAATTCAAAGGTAACAGTTTGTTTCTTCTCCCATTGTAAATTGTTTAGGATATGTTTGCTGATCAAGATACAGTTTTAATTCTTGCTAAATCATGAACAATGTTTTGCTGTGTAATGTGATGAGCGCTGGTGGCCTGTTTTCCCTGGGAGGGAACAAGATCCTTGTTTGTATATGATGAGCAATACACTAGTAGTGTGTTAGTCCGCGCCTTTGTATGTATTTACTTTGTGTTTAACATTTTCCCCAGGGTTCCTCATTGCTGAGAAGCCAAATCTCAGCCGCTGCAGCAGCCCCAAAGGGGAAATGTGTAGTCTGTGCCAGTGAGGAGTCTGATGTTGTATGTCTGGGGTCTGGAGACATGGCAACCAGCAGTTCCCGTCCGAGCAGGAGGAGCGCAGTTGTAAAGCTAGCTAGCTAGCGTGAAGACCTGTTGCCTGTTGGTTTTCTTTCCTGAGCCTGTGTGTATGTTATCTTCAGTTTTTCACCATATCACCTGGAATCTCAACTGGCTGAAAGTGTTGAGCTGCTTTGGTTCCTTATCATACAACAGAGATAGATACTGCCAGTCAGTTTTGATGATAAAAATTTCATCCATGTTCGATTTTTTCCTGCTATCTTGTTAACGACCAATGATGGATCAACCACTTTAGTTACAGCCTTGTCTAGTCTGGGAAAACAATCCTGTGATGTGAGACCGGCGGGGTCTTTCCATTCATAAGGTAGAGCGCGTTCAAACCTGTCGTTCTTGCTCGCCTCACGGAGACTTTGGTGCCGTGCGTGAGTGACCACGAAGGAGTGGTCACAGAATTTGAACGAGCAGGTAGACGCAGCCAGGCTGCAGAGGGTCGATCGCTGCTGCCAACTGCCAAGGGCTCACTTCTAGCTTGATCGATCGTTAGCTTCCAGGTTCTGAGGTGGAGATCAGGAGGATCAACGAATCACACCGCAAGGTAACTACTCCCTCCGATCCATATTACTTGTCGCTCAAATGGATGTATTTAGCACTAAAACATGTCTAGATACATCAACGGCAATTAATATGGATCGGAGGGAGTATTATAGTCAATGCCCACAGCCTGAAAGTATCGCCACGTCCGTAGAGATGCCGTGAGAGGAAAATCGGTCACCGGGCTCACAGTCACAACGATAAATAGGGAAGACCCCAGAGAGTGTGTTCTTGGTCTATTGTTTCTCTCTCCTAGGGTTGGCGCTCACATGGCGATCGCTGCTGCCTAGGGTTAGAATCTCTGGTTTGAGGCGTCCCCTCTGAATCTCTGGTTTGAGGCGTCCCCTCTGTCTCCAACGTGCCCTAGAAGGTTTCCTTCCTCTCGCACTGGTTCGGGGCGATCAAGAGGCTCTCCCAGATTGCTACCCGTCCTTGGTCCGTTGCAGGAGGTTGGGAGACTGACGATGGCGGGCGCGGCGGAACTGGGGAAGAACGGCATGGCTTGTTAGCACAGCCCCTTGCCATCGACTACTTTCCGACGACACCAACGACGAAGATCCGACGAGACGATCTGGCAATACACGCACGTACTTCCTCCGCGGTGCACACGTTCGAACCAGCTAAATAGCCAAGCTAGCACGCACGCACATAACTCGATCTGATTGCAACAGGTGCATATCGCACCTGTCCTTTCTTTGTATTGATTCACACGATGTGGTGTGTTTACAACCCGGGGTACATGCATATATGTACTAGGATTCTAGTTTGCCAACTCGACTACTAGCCCAACTCTAATCCTAATAGTACTCAGTTACATGCAAATATACGGATTGGACTCAACACACACACCTCGGTGTACTGCTAGGAATCCTATACGTATACGACTTGTATACGTGACACCGTGTCGGTGCCGAACACGGAGTGCTTATTCCTAACAATCACCCCCTAAACACGACGTGCTCTTCAATATCCACCTGGATCCCAAATATACACGCTGCTTCTCGCGGGCGTCATCCACAACATTTCTTTCGCCGCTTCCTTTCTCAGCACCCATGTCACCGACTTTGCTTTCGTCAGCTTCTCCATGGCTTCACGCCGACAACCCTTTTTGTCCGCACCTTTCTCCACGCCTTCATGCCGACTGTCCTTTTTGTCCGCGCCTTGAGACATTATACTTGGTTCGATGAAGTACTTTCTTATCGATGCTTCACATATTTGATCTTCTGCTTGCCGGTACTCTTGGATGCAATAGAACAAATATGTAGGAGCTAGCTCACGTTGGTTAACTAGCAAAGCTAGCTCGTGACTAGCAATTCTGACTTCTACCTGCTCCTGACCAATGCCGTCTTCTGGCTCGTCCGGAGTAGCGATGCATAGGTTGCCTACCTGTAGTGATTCGTCTTTTCTTTTTGAATCTCTTTCTGGCATGTTTTCTTCTAGCTTCTCTATATCACGTGAAAAGCCTCTTGATGGATCTGCACCCCCTATTGTTGGGTCTCCTCCATCTGTCTGGCCACCAGTCCACACTCTTGGACCACCGCCTTCTGGCCTTGCTGGCATGTTTGCTGGGCTCGCTTCAACTCTCCCTCCTCCTCTAATTTCTGGGCCAACAAGTGCAGGTATCACTGCACATGCACTCCCTTCCAGCTCCGTGTCTTTTGGCCACGGACTAGCCTTATCTTCAAACTCTTTTTCTTCTGGGAGAATCCCTTGTGTTTCTGGCCTGGTGTCCACGCCTGGAGCACCTTCTAGGCCTTCAACGCCTTCTGGGACCGAACTTGCTGACAAGGATAAGCTTGGTTGATCCATATTTTCTTCATACTCAAGATCCCACGTGACGTGAAAAGTTGGATATCCCGGTTCGTTGGAGCCCCAATTCCATGACTCGCCTTGCTCAAAGATTACGTCGCCCCTGACAACCACCTTATTGGTATAAGGATTGCACAAGCGGTATTTCTTTGAGCTTTCATAGCCCATCATGATCATTGGAGTCCTCTGCTCCGCCAATTTACTCTTATGGTCGGACTCTGTCTTGACATGCGCCACACACCCAAAAGTGCGAAGATGATCAACCGAGGGTTTCCATCCGTACCATGCTTCGTACGGTGTTATACCAACGCCACTCTCAGTTGGCTCCATGTTCAGCAAATACACAGCCATATTGACTGCCTCACCCCAGAATTTTCCTGGCAAGCCTTTACTCTTCATCATGCTCCATGCCATGGTCAGCACAGTTTGATGCAGCTCACCCCCTTGATCAATGCGTAGGGCTCTTATCTTCGCCTCCACCTTGAACTCTTCGGCTTCCTTGATCTTCTCGAATGCTTGTTGAGCTTGATCCTTACTTTTCAGCAACACAATCCACATGTATTTACTATGATCATCCACCACAAGCATGAAGAACTTATTGCTGGACAGAGTTGCGGGTGAAATTCCAACACATAGATCACCATGAACTAGTTCCGAGGCTTCACTTGCCTCAAACGTGGCTTCACATGGTAACGGGACACTCCGTTCCTCGTGATCCACACATGGTAGATCGTGATCCACTTGCGCCACAATCTTCGTAGCCGGTGATGGAGGATCCTCCTCATCCTTCAGCTCAGTTACTTCGAGCATCAGCATCATCGGTCCATCATCTCCTTCTTTGGCGATGAGAGCCCTCTCCTTTAGCGGTTTCTTGCAATCCTTCTTGAAGTGACCGAACTCGCCGCAGTTATGACATCTTACTTTCTTAATGTCAAACTTCCTCCGCGGTGGAGTGTCGTCCTCGTCCTCCCCAGCGATATACTTTTTCGCTGGGCGAGAAGCTTCTTTATCACTCCTGCTTCCGGATCCTTGATCGCCCTTTTCTTTGGTGACCACCGCCTGCCACTGGGCACGGGTAAGCATCACGTGCTCTTCCGGTACCGCATCACCGTAGGTGATCTTCATCCGCTCGTCATGAGCCTTCAATCGTCCAACCAGATCATCCGTCGTGAGAGTCTTGAGATCAACGCACTGCTCGATCGCCGACACAACGGACAAGTAACGCGGTGGTGCCGCACGAAGGAAACGCCGAACGACTGAGATCTCTTCGAGCTTCTCGCCGAGCGCGCGAATCCCATTGACCAAAGTGGCTACCCTCGAGGCAAATGCGTCCAGCGTCTCATCTCCTCCCATCTCCAGATTCTCGTACTTCTTCTGCAAGGTTTGTAGGGTCGCCTCGCGGAAACGCTCGTGCCCAAGATTTAGCATCTTGAGCGCCTCCCATGCCTCCTTTGCAGATTTCTTCGAGATCGGGTGTTGCATCACGTCCGCTGGCATCACCAAGCCGATGGCCGTGAGTGCCTGCCGGTCCTTGCGGTACTTCGACGCGCCCTTCTTGAACTCGTCGCCGCCGGGATCGATAGCCTCCCATAGATCGTTGGACTCCAGCGCCCACTCCATCTGGGTCGCCCACATCATGTAGTTGTCACGGTTGTACCGTGGGTACTGCGTCATCACCTGCGCGGCAAATCCTTTAGCCGCACCGGAATACTCACCCACATCCATCGTCGCTGTGACCTCCCGTTACGAGGAGATCCTTCACGAGGCTCTGATACCAATTGTTATCACAGCCCCTTTCCATCGACTACTTTCCGACGACACCAACGACGAAGATCCGACGAGACGATCTGGCAATACACGCACGTACTTCCTCCGCGGTGCACACGTTCGAACCAGCTAAATAGCCAAGCTAGCACGCACGCACATAACTCGATCTGATTGCAACAGGTGCATATCGCACCTGTCCTTTCTTTGTATTGATTCACACGATGTGGTGTGTTTACAACCCGGGGTACATGCATATATATACTAGGATTCTAGTTTGCCAACTCGACTACTAGACCAACTCTAATCCTAGTAGTACTCAGTTACATGCAAATATACGGATTGGACTCAACACACACACCTCGGTGTACTGCTAGGAATCCTATACGTATACGACTTGTATACGTGACACCGTGTCGGTGCCGAACACGGAGTGCTTATTCCTAACATGGCTCCTGTCTCGGCTTCTCGCGTGGAGGCTAGGACTCCATCGAAGGGTAGTTCTGGCCCTCCATCGGCGGCGGCGGCAACCGGATCCGATGATCTAGTCTCAGAGATGATGGGGCGCCTACGTCTAACGGCGGCGGAGGCGACCGCGGTTGTGCTTGACGATGGTGGCGATGACATCCATGTCCACTCCCCTTGGACCATCGTCGGGAAGGTGCTCTCCCCGTCAACTCTGCACATCGGCACGATCTCGGCTGCTCTACGCCCGGCTTAGGGAAACCCTCGTGGCCTCATCCTAAACCCTGCCGGAGACAATGGATTTGTGGCGGAGTTTGGCACCAAGGCCGATAAGGATCGTGTCATGGATGGCCCCCCTTGGGTCGTCGGTAAACATGTGGTCCTGCTTCGTGACTTCGACATCGACCTGCGTCCTCAAGATATGGTGTTTAATAGGTTGAAGATTTGGGTCCGAATTATTAACCTCCCCTTCGGTTATATGCACAAGAAGTGGGGTTCTGTGATCGCCGGCTCGCTCGGTGTGGAGGGATGTGTCCCAGTGGTGGACTGTGATGCGAATGGGCGCTGTTGGGGCAGCTTTATGCGTGCCCGCGTGGAGATTGACGTTGGAAAACCTCTGAGGAGGGGAGTCACGGTGTTCTCTAGTCGTCGGAACCTGACGGAATGGTTTGAGGTTCGGTATGAAGGTCTCCCCAGATACTGCTTCTCGTGTGGGCTTCTTGGGCACTCCTCGTCTGAGTGCAGCAATCCGGGTGATCGGGATGCAGAGGGGAGACACCCTTACTCGGCTGATAGGCTCTGTGCTCTTGATGATAAAAAGAAGCATTACCAAGGAGCTAAATCGTCGAGTAGTTCTGTTCCTACTGGTTTTGGCAGTTCGCCTTTCATGCAGGCATCGCAAGAAAGACAAGGTCAAACTGGTGGGAAAGGTAGTGCCGCGGCTCAGCAACATAAAGGTGAAGACTCAGCAGGGGTGTCCTCGCCTGTTAAGAACAAAAATCAGCTACGTGCACGTTCTAAATCTCAAGTGGGACAGGCTGCAGGTGAAGAAGTTGTCCCTGCCAAGAGTGTAGGTAACACGCTAGCGGGCAGTAAACGTAAAACAAAACCAGTATATCGCGCTGTCGCTGCTATGGAGACAGTGGTCGAGGAATTAAACCCGCTAGCTGTGGTTGTTTGTCCGGGTGCTGTGGCACCAGGATGTGGTGTGGATGTGGCTGTGCATGTGGAGAACGGCGATTCCAATAAGAAGGTAAAAAGAGGTGACAATAATGGATCCGCGGATCAGGCGGGAGCTGTTGGCAGCTCCGCCATACGCAATGATTGTCCTTTGTTGGAACTGTCGTGGCCTTGGGACGGACGCGACAGTCGGCGAGCTCCGGTGGCTCGTTAAAACTCACCGTCCCGCCCTTCTCTTTTTGTCTGAAACAAAGATAAGGGACTCCAGAGTACGAAGCTTCATGTGGTCATTGGGATACTCTGGATGTTTTGCTGTCAGTAGTGTTGGCTTGAGCGGTGGTTTGAGCCTGTTCTGGTTGTCGTCCATATCAGTTGTTGTTAAGGGTTTCAGTAGCCGGTGCATTGATACTCTCATCACACCGGAGGGAGGAGCAACATGGCGCGCAACCTTTGTGTATGGGGAGCCCAAGCGGGAGCTTCGGCATGTGTTTTGGGATTCTCTCCGCTCGTTGCATGCGACCTGCAGGGGACCATGGTTGTGCTGTGGAGATTTCAATGAAGTACTTAGTCAGGACGAGCATGTTGGGCCTCGTGATCGGACAAATGCACAAATCATGGCTTTTCAAGACTGCTTGCAAGACTGTGGCTTGACGGATCTTGGTTCGGAGGGACCTAAGTATACCTGGACCAACCGGCAAAATGCCAACTCGAACGTCAAGGTACGGCTCTATCGTGGCGTGGCAAATGAGGATTTTGTGCAAACTGTACTGTGGAAAACATCATCACCATGTCCTCTGACCATTATGCTATTCTGATATCCTTGGTTAAAGACCCACGGAGGACGATGAGGATTCCGGTGTCGCACAACTTTAGGTATGAAGCTATGTGGCGCAAAGCACCTGATTATAAGGAGGTCTTGGAGGCTGCTTGGTCGGCGAACAGCGAGAGCTCACCCTCGCTTAAGTCGACATGGTCTACCTTGAACCGTATGGCACCTATGTTGAAAGACTGGAGTCGATCCACCTTTGGTTCGGTTCAGAAAAATATTAGGAAATTGGAGCAACAACTTCTTTTCATTCGAGGCCAACCTGTATCAGATGGTTCTTTGAAGGAGGAGCATGAGATTGAGCGCAAGCTTTGTGATCTCTTTGAGTGTGAGGAGGTTATGGCACGTCAGAGGTCGAGAGTGGATTGGCTTCGTGAGGGTGATCGCAACACCGCCTTCTTTCATGCTCGAGCATCTGCACGCCGACGTACTAATAAAATATCCACTCTTGTGCGTGATGATGGCTCTATATGTGAGGAACGGGGGGGGGGATCAAAGGTATGATTCATCAGTTCTATGAACATCTTTTTTCTTCTAAACCCTGTGACTCAGTGGATGCAGTTCTCGACTCAATTCCTACAAAGGTCACTGACGATATGAATGTTGACCTGTGCAAACCCTATACGGATGAGGAGATTGAGGCTGCCTTGTTCCAGATGGGTCCTACAAAGGCGCCAGGTCCGGATGGCTTCCCGGCGCTATTTTATCAAACCCATTGGGAGTTTTTCAAACCTGATATCTGTGCTGCAGTTCAGAGCTTTCTTTGTGGGGGTGCGATTCCTGAGGGTCTCTGTGATTCCATCATTGTCTTGATCCCAAAAGTTGCCAAGCCGAAGCATCTCAAGAACTTTCGTCCAATCAGCTTGTGCAATGTCCTCTACAAGATTGCGTCCAAGGTTTTGGCAAATAGGCTTAAGGTGATTCTTCCGGAGATTATTTCTAAACAACAGAGTGCCTTTGTCCCCAGCAGACTTATCACTGATAATGCCTTGATTGCCTTTGAGTGCCTGCATACCATTCGAAACCAACGGACCAAGAAACCTTTCTTTGCCTTGAAAATTGATATGATGAAGACATATGATAGGGTGGAGTGGAATTATCTGTATGGTTGTTTATGCAGGATGGGTTTTGACCCTTCATGGATTCAATCGGTGATGCGGTGTGTGACATGTGTCCGCTACGCAGTGCGGGTTAATGGTGAATTGACTGAGCCAGTTATTCCATCTAGGGGTATTCGGCAAGGAGATCCAATCAGCCCCTATCTTTTTCTTCTTTGCACGGAAGGTTTGTCTTGTTTGCTGCAACAAAAGGAGGCCCAAGGTGAGCTCTATGGTATTCGCAATGGTAGAACCGACCCTTCTATATCCTATTTACTGTTTGCAGATGACAGCATCTTCTTTGCAAGAAGTGATGATCGGAGTGTGGATGCTCTGAAAGAAACACTCAAGGTTTACTGTGACGGTTCAGGACAGAAAATAAACCTTGAGAAGTCTTCAGTTTTCTTTGGTACACATTGTGATAATCAAGTGAAGATGGGTGTTAAAGGGAGGTTGGGTGTTCAGAGTGAGATTCTCAATGATTTTTATTTGGGTATGCCAACTTCGGTTGGTCGCTCTCCAACAACCACTTTTAACTTTCTTTATGATAGAATTTGGAAGTGCATCAATGGTTTGACTGATAGACCCCTGTCTAGGGCAGGTAATGAGGCTTTTATTAAGTCAGTTATTCAGGCGATTCCAGCTTTTATCATGAGTTGTCTTCTACTCCCACTGGCCACCTGTGACAAGATGAGATCTATTATTGCTAACAAATGGTGGGGGGGGGGGGGTGGAAAATGGGAAGAGAAAGATGCATTGGAGATCATGGGCTTGGTTGTCAACACCGAAAGCTTTAGGAGGCATGGGGTTTTGCGACTTCGCCCTCTTCAATCAGGCTATGCTTGCCAAACAAGCCTGGCGTTTGCTAACCGAGCCTGATTCTCTCTGTGCTAGAGTACTCAAAGGGAGATATTTTCCAAGTTCAGATTTTTGGCATGCGCCCAAACCGAGATCTTCATCGTATACTTGGAGGAGTATTTTGCATGGACGAGACCTTCTGGTTCAGGGTGTCCAGTGGAGCATCGGCAATGGCAAAACTGTCAAGATTTTGAGTGATAATTGGGTACCACTTTGTCCTCCGGGTATGCTAAAACCTACCTCAGTTATCCCTGAAATTTCAACTGTTCACTGTCTGTTGGATGAGGAGAGAGGAGATTGGTGTCCGGAAACTGTTCATGCTTTCTTTGATGCTGGAATGGCCGAGCGAATTCTGCAGATTCCCATTGCGCGCCGGGTTGGTGAGGACTTCGTTCGCTGGCCTTTCACCAAGCATGGAATTTATACTGTTCGTTCAGGTTACAACCTTGCCAGACTAGAGAAGTTTTACCTGTCCCAGAGTTTGTTGGGAAAGGGCATTGGGTTGGATACCAAGGCGGACGAGAAAAATTGGAAAGCTGTCTGGGGTATGAAGGCACCAGGTAAGATGAAAATTCACCTATGGCGTTTTGCTCATGACTGCCTGCCTAGTGGTATGCAATTGTTCAAGCGACATGTTCCTGACACTGGTCCATGTATTTTCTGTAACCGGTGTGAGAGTATTGAACATGCCTTGTTAACATGCCAATTTGCACGTGTGGTTTGGCGGGAGGTTAAAGAGAAGATCATTTTGAAGCTGAACCGGAAACACTTCTGTACACATAAACAATGGCTCTTTGATTTCCTGGCCGGTGCTGATGATCTGCAAGCTTGTACTTTGGCCGTGGGATTTTGGTATATTTGGGAAGCTCGTAACAAAGCTCATAATGAAGGCGCACAACCTAATCCCTCACGTACTTGTGGGCAGATTCTTGCATATGTTGAGTTGATCAAAGCAAATTTATTCAGACAGGCGACAGATAAAAGGTGTGAGTCTAATGCACTGCAGAAATGGACTCCACCACCGTCGGGTTCTGTTCTGTTAAATTCGGATGCAGCAATCTTTGACAACCCAGGAGCTGTTGGAATGGGCGTTGTGGCCCGGAATCACTTGGGGACCTGTCTGGTTTCATGCCGCTAGTATTTGAACAGGGTCTTGGCGCCGGAGCTAGCGGAAGCTTTTGCTCTTCGACGAGCTGTTGAGTTGGCTCGGGATGAACATATGGATAAGGTGATTTTTGCGACCGATTGTCTGTCGCTGATTCAACGCCTCAACTCTCCAGTTATGGATCGTTCTCTGGTGGGCATCTTAGTCGGCGATATCAAACACTTAGGAAAGGTTTTCTCCTCCGTCTCATTTGTTCATGTGAGGCGGAGGCTGAATGAAGCAGCACATCTTTTAGCTAAATCGGGTGTTAATGCTCTCTCTAGTCAAGTTCTTTACTCTGTTCCGAATTGCATCCGGCGAACTCTTTGTATTGATATTGCTTAATCAATAAAGCGCTGTGTTCTGTCAAAAAAAAGTCACAGCGATAAATATGGGACCCACTCGTATAGATAAACGATCTTCATCAAGCGAACGCCCAGGTTTTCAGCTGAGAAGGAGTAGTTGTTCACTGTTAATGACATGTATATTTTATTAGTATTTGGAACTTGCTCCGATGCCTTGAAATTTTGACGTGGGCACCGGCTATCGATGCCTAAGACGAATTGGGCACCGCCTTTTTTGCAACGTTGTGGAAGGTCTTATCGTGAGGAAACCAAACTGAATTAAGATGCAGATCACCTTCGTATTCATCCGGTGATTGTAATTGATTTGTGCCCGAGTGCGTCCCGCAGGTGCTAGAAACACCCCTTGCACAGAGCAAGAGTATCGGAAACACTAGGGTTATCCACCTCGGGATAGACAAAGTGCTCGAACACCTTAATCACTTTCACCATAGATTTTCGCAGTGTCTAGCTAGATAATCGAATATAACCATTATCGAATGTAACCTAAACCTAGCAGGATCAAAATAGGTATATTGTACGCTAAAGTTTGTAAGTATATTGCAAAGATTTCTGACCCAACACGAATAATATGCCAAACTAGTACTTCTCCGACAATAGGTTGAGCTGACGACACTTATAGTGATGTCGTTGACTGGACTTGGTGACCCATGTGCAAGGTGATGCTTCTCCCTTGGATGCTTCTCTGTCGAGCTATCTCGGAGGGTGGCTGGGGTATGATGATGCAAAGGTGGATGTCCTTATTCGAGAGCTCTTTTCTCAGCAAGCTCGGGCGATTCAGGCAAACATCTCTCCCATGAAACCCCACGCAACGCCTTCCATAGGACATGAATCTCCCTCCTGCCAAGAGTTAGGCCGAGATGATCTTCCCACGCCTCATTATCAATGGAGCTTTTGTATGGAGGAGACTCGTTCTGGTTTTTCTACAATTACCAGGATTTAGGTTTAAATAAACAAAAACATGCGTATAAAACATATATATGTGTCCAAATTTTTTAACGATAACAAGGTAACAGTCTAACCAAGGATATATAAACATCATTACATGAATAACCTGAACCCAGCAGAATCAAAACTAGCCTACTATACCTACAGTTTGGAGGGATATAATGACACTTGCATAAAGCATAGTATAGAACATAGTATAAGACGGAATTTGACTTGATATATCAAAAAATTGAGTTGAGGGTGGTCACCCTATTATCCCGAGTGTGCACCACAAATTATGGACAATCGATCCACTACGGGACACTTGAGGGCGGTCACCGAACCCGTACAAGGCTTGGAGGAATCTCCACAATTCAATTGGAGGCTCCCAAAAATCACCACAAAGGTATCTAGCTTGAAGAATCTCCACAACTCAATTGTAGGCCCCAAGGGTATCACACCACAACTACACAACTGTTTAGGGTTCCAAGAACCCAAGAGTAATAATCCCACAAGCTTGAACTCGCCGAATCTCCGTAGAGAACTCAAAGCTATGCACCAAATGCAAGATGTAAGCCCTTCACTCTCAAATTCCACCAAAGCTACAAAAGCTATTGGGGGAATAAGAGAGGAAGAACACAAGAGGAGTACACAAAACTCTTCAAGATCTAGATCCCAAGGATTCTTTCACAAAGAAGTGATTTGGTTAGGTGGGGTTTTAGAGCTAGATCTCCTCTCTCAAATCCCTAAATATGAAACAACATCTCCTCAGAGCTCAGACAAAGATGAAACAAGAGACTGACAATAAGAGATCTCCAAGGGAATTCTCGGTGGGCACATCAGTATACCTCAAGCTGAAGCCATATGCTCAATCTTCAGTGGTCAACAGGACTTGTCCTAAGTTGGCTATATGAAGTACTTTGGTCCTTTCCAGATTCTGGAGAAGATTGGAGTTGCAGCCTATAAATTACAGCTACATGAACAGAGTTTAATTCATCATGTGTTTCATGTCTCACAGCTCAAGGAGCACATTCAGAATCATACTCCAGTCTTCACCACTCTTCCTGAACCTTTGACCTTGGATGGAGCAGCTGTACTGCCAGAGGAAATTCTGGATTGGCGTCTGGTGAAGAAGGGAAATGCAACATCACTTCAGGTACGCATTCACTAGACCAAGCTACCTGCAGGATGTGCTACTTGGGAGGATTACGAAGCTCTACGCCAAAGGTTTCCAGATGCACCAGCTTGCCCCCAAGCTGGTATTCCAGGGGGAGTACTGTCACAGCTCCTACGCTGAAGATGACTGCTGCTGTGTCAGGGAAGCACAAGCTGAAGAAGGTTGGGCTGGTACCGGCTTAAAAGTAAAAAGGTGCAATGGGCCTTGGGCCGATTGTAAGGGTGAGACAAGGGTGTGTAAGGACCGGGCGTCGTTATAAGCCCCAGATTCAGATGTAATCGCTGTCGAGAAAATGAATGACCTAGTGCATGTATGATTTCTCCTCTCTTCCCTTCTTCTTCCTCAAGCCAGAACCCAGTCCCAAATCCGCAGAGAAATGAAGTCGTCCTCCATCTCCGTTCTGTCCTTACATCATCATAATACGCCTAGGTCACATATAAAGAATGGCATTTTTATTCCTTGAAGAGCTGCAAATATCCACTGTTATTCTACTAGGAGTTGTAGCCTTGTATATTTGGTCTAAGAGATCACAGAGTTCGTCGCTTCCGGTACACTGGCTAGTAGTTGGCCCGCTCCCTGCCTTCATTGCCAACATCGAGAACTTCTACGAGTATGGAACTGGCGTCCTTTCCATATCCGGGCAAAGCTACAAGGCCAGGTCCAATGGCAAGTAGTTCTTCTTCACCTGCGACCCTGAAAATATCCGTTACATCTTCACCTCAAACCGTCTAAATTTTCCCAAGGGCGAAGAGATGGCGGAAATCTTTGACATTGTTAGGGGAAACTTCATCACTACAGACGGCGAGTCCTGGTGCAGACAGGGAATAACAAACATACTCCATCCGTCTCAACATAGATGTCTCAAAGTTTTAAAAATTATGATGTATCTAGACACTATTTAGTACTAGATATATCCAAGTTTTGATAAATTAGAGACATTTATTTTGAAACCGAGGGAGTACAAAAAAAAGCAGTGTGCCCCTCCGCGCCGTCATCCGCGACGTTCTCGTCCTTGAGCGCGTGCCGATCAAGCTCTCCCACACCACGACCAACTTCTTCGCGTGGAAGACGTACTTCAGCCTCCTCTTCCACAAGTACGATCTCCTCGACCACATCGATGGAACCATCAACCTCCTCGCCATGTCGCACGACCCTGACTGTAGCACCATCGACGCAACCATCATCCGCTGGTTCTTCTAGACCGTCTCCACCGACATCTTTCACACCGTTGTCCGCGATTGCGACACCACGCACGGCGTGTGGAAGAAGATCACTGGCCTCTTCACCGACAATAAGATCCAGCGCATCACCTTCCTCCAGTAGGAGTTCTTTGGCACCCACCAGAACGATCTCTCCCTCGACGCCTTCTTCCTGCGCCTCAAGACCCTCTCCGACGAGCTCCGTGACTTGAAGTTTCCAATCACCGACGCCCTCCTCCTCACTACGCTCGCGACATGCCTCAACGAGGATCTTAGCCAGGCCGCCTCCAACCTCATGCTTCTCACCACGCCACTAGTAGGAAAATGCTTATCCACAAGGTCCGCAGATAGTTGTATGTGGTGCACGGGCTTATCCATGTGCCACTGACCTTCCCTTACTTGTGGTGCACGGGCCGAACGGTGCGCCACTATTACATGGCCCCCAACGCTGCTGGTAATATCCGTGGCGCATGATATGGGCGTGCGCCACTGACTACACTGCTATCCGTGGCGCACCAGGACGTGCGCCACTGACTACCCTGCTATCAGTGGTGTATTATCAGTGGCGCACGCCCGGTGCGCCACTAACTTCTTTTTTTGTGCCCCACTGATAGCCCTTTCCCTACTAGTGCGGCGACCTATGAGCAGGTCGTGGCCTATCTTCGCCACGAGGAGCGGCGACTGCAAGACCTACAGGCTTGTGCGGCTCACACCGCCCTTACCGCTGGCTTCTCCCCCGGTGCGCCCGCATCCTCGCCGACGGTGCACTCACCCCACGCTCCGGCACCACCTCCCTCCTACCCGGCTCAGTCGCCGGCCTCTGTGTTTTGGGCTTCCGGACAAAGCGTCATCCCCAATGGCAGGGGGCCCACGCGCGCCCGCTCCTCCTACCACGGGAGGCAACGGCGGCCGCCAGCATCGACACGATCGTGGTGGCAACGGTGGCCAGTGCAAAGATGCTCCCGTTTCCTAGCAGTACACGCCTACGCCGCCAAGGACCATGGGCGAAAATCCCTGGACTGGAGTCATCCACGCCTACACCACGCCGGTGCCCCGGGCCCCGCACCCCGGCATCCTGGGGGCCCGACCAGAAACCCACCAGGTGTTATTCGTGGCGCCTCCCGGCTACAACGGCACGCCGCCAATGCCGCAGGTCGACCCCACACTGCTACACGCCCTCCACTCCGTCCCCAACACTAGGGCATACGGTGGCGGTGGTGATTGGTTCATGGACACCGGTGCTTCCTCCCACATGAACTCCCACCATGGTAACCTCTCCGTTTCCTCTCCCACCACCACTTCCTCCCGTATCATTGTTGGTAACGGTCAAGCTCTTCCTATCACCCACACCGGTTCTACCAGTTTCCCTTCTAATTCTAGGCCTATTTCTCTTCATAATGTCATAGTTTCTCCCTATCTTATTCAGAATATCGTTGCTATTAAACATCTTGCTTGTGATAACTCTATAACTGTCGAATTTGACGATGTCGGATTTTCTTTGAAGGATGGTCGTACTCGCATGCTGATGAGTGCATATTTGCATCATATTTTATATTATTATTTTGCACTGTAGTTGTAGGATCTTGGTATTTTATGGCGTTCGTGTGCACGTTTTATGTCTATTTTCACCAGGATCAGGACAGATGATGGATACAATGGACACAATTATTGGAGCAGTTGTATTGGGGAGAAAAGGAGTCAAAAAAATGTAAATAGCTTATTTGGGAAATATCAATAACACCAGAAGAAAATCCGAAGAGATCGAGGCATCCAGAAGGTTTAACGACCAACTATACAGCAGGAATTAATTTTCCGACCATATAGTTCTGGTCGTATAGTTGGCGCCGCCACCGCCTCCTCAAATAGTTTCACCCCATGCAACTGGATCGAGGAGACGACATACAGAACACCCAGAAATCACCGAAACCTCACCTCCGGAAGGCATCTGGAGGGGGAACTTGCCCAAGGGATCCATCTTCGCCCTACGCAGATCTGGAAGACCAAGGCATCGATCTTCATCTTCATCAACCGCTGCACCACCATTATCTCCATCCATCCCATCTTCACCCCATCTAGATCTTGTTGTAATTTCCGTACTCGTTGTAGATTTGTACAATTGTTTCCATTACCATTGCCATGATGTTGATTGCCTTCATGTCTGAGTAGATCATTAGTTTTTGGAGAGATGGATAAAACATAGCATACGATTGAGATAAGATAGAGATTATTATGTTATACATCATTATGTGTATGTGTTAATTGTATTCATCTTGATGTTGGGAGTTGTGCACCTCCTTAATATTTGTCTCTTATGAGGACACGATGAAGGGGATTACTTGTTGGTAGACGGAGGGATGATAGTACTTACTGTTACTATAAAGCTGTTGTCATTCTTTACGTACTAACTTGGGGAAGCAAGGAGAACTCATAAAGCCATGTCCATGCCACAGGTAAGGGAAGGTCAGTGGCGCATGGATAAGCCCGTGCGCCACAGACAACTATCCGCGGGGCACACATTACATGTACGCCACTGATAAGGACCCTGTGGATAAGCATTTTCCTACCAGTAGCGTGGTGAGCAGCATGAGGTTGGAGGCGGCCTGGCTGAGATCCTCGTTGAGTCCTGCCGCGAGCGTAGTGAGGAGGAGGACGTCGGTGATCGGAAACTCCAAGTCGCGGAGCTCGTCGGAGAGGGTCTTGAGGCGCAGGAAGAAGGCTTCGAGGGAGAGATTGTTTTGGTGGGTGCCGAAGAACTCCTGCTGGAGGAAGGTGATGCGCTGGATCTTGTTGTCGGTAAAGAGGCCAGTGATCTTCTTCCACATGTCGTGCGCGGTGTCGTCATCGCGGACAACGGTGTGAAAGATGTCGGTGGAGACAGTCTGGAAGAACCAGCGGATGATAGTTGCGTCGATGGTGCTGTGGCCAGGATCGTGCGGCATGGCGAGGAGGTCGATGGTGCCGTCGATGTGGTCGAGGAGATCGTACTCGCGGAAGCGGAGGCCGAAGTACGTCTTTCACACGAAGGAGTTGGCCGTGGTGTTGGAGAGCTTGATCGGCACGCGCTTGAGGACGGGGACCGGATGACGGCGACAGAGGGGCACCAGGACAAATCTTGACCAGTCCTTCATTACTCGCCTTGATGACAACAGTGTTCGAGTAGGTCAAAAAAAAAGTAGTGTTCGAGTAGGTTAAAAGTATGTCTCCGACCAGTCCGAACTAGTGGTTGTAGATTCGGATTCCTTTGCGTGAACTTTTGTGAAGATTAGAGTTTTCGTACTCCGTACCGTACTAGAGTTCCGATACAAGTTTACCTCGTACTCTTCTTGTAGGGGTACGTGCATCCCTACTTTAACTAGCTCGTGACCTCGTACTCGTCTTGTAGGGGTACCCTGCCGAACCGACCTGCGATCCAAGCAAACAGACCAAGTAGACGACGATGGAGTTGAACAAGTCGAGACCGCGAAAACCTTTCGTCGAAACGGTCGCCGAGGACATGGGCGACGGCTTCATGATTGGCGGCGTGTTCAGCTCCGCCTACCACCTCGCCAAGGGCGGCTTCCCGGCCGTCTTCAAGCACGTGCCCCGCGCCTGCTGCTCTTCCGCCTACTTTTTCGGCGTCTACGCGGCCATCGACTACGCCGTGGTCTCCGCGCGCCGCAACAAGGAGGAGCCGGTGCTGGACTGCGCCGTCGCGGGGGGAGGCGCCTCTGGGATCACCTCCTTGCACAAGGGGCTCCGTTACGCCGGCAAGTCCGCTCTCGTCGGCGCTGCCCTCTTTGGTGTTGGGTTGGGCGGCCTCAGTATCCTCCTCCAAGATCGGGGCTGGAATCTCTCGCCGCCGCAGGTGCTCATCAAACACAAACAGGCGAATGATCCCTGTCGTGCCGCGCCAGCTTATTTGCGCCCAACATTGCCTGTCGAGGTCCCGTGGACGGCGGTTGCGGACGAGGAGATCCGTAGCTAGCCGCTGTCCTGCCCCGCGGTTCCTTTTTCTGTATGGATTAGACCTACATGGCCTCTTACGTTATACTAGTATGTTTTGTTTCTTGTCTTCCTGTTAAACTAGTATATCTCAAAATTTGTTTTGAAACTTGAACACAAGTTCCCTCTGTGGCTTCCCAAGTGACTATTCTCTACAAAAATCTGTTCCGTTTATGTATGCATAGTCGTCTGGTATACTGCAGAAAATAAACTCGTCAGGTAGTTTCAGAAACATTTTAAAACGATAACCGCATCAAAAAACTACTATTAATGTGCAACAAATCCTGATGCTCGCTGGAAAGCTCATCCATCGCAGTAAATAAGTGAGGAAAACTCAAAAAATATGAAACATGAGAGGCCAACGTTTGCATCACCTTACATCACCTCGCAAAATAGTTGTGGCATTGAAGCAACACCCAAAATCGTCGCGACATCTCACTTGTGCATTCATGGCACATATGTGCAGCATCAAAAATCCACGAAAAAACTAACTTATAGCAGACACTCAACGTCATTTTACTACACTGAAGTATTAGAAGTATCTACGACCTGAAGTATCTGAATTATCACTGTTAAAAAGTGTCCACCACCTTGCCTACAACCTAAAGTATCTTAGATAAATGAATGATGTTGAAAGGAAACAGCGCCTTAAATCCATATGAACAAACAGTGACATATGTGGAGTCCTGATGAAAACCATACGGGAAATAAACCAGACCTATATCTAAAAAATGCTGCCATCTACTTGTCAATTGCATGGCCTCTGAAACTTACGCCTGATCCTTGGTTACAAGCCTGCAACTACTGAGCTGCTAGTAAGTTTTAGCTAGATTACCCTGGCAACAATAAAGGTTTCAGCTAGATTCAGTTTACTACTATTTAACTTTCGGCCCCTTCCGTCAGTCTGTCATCTCCTCCTCCGGAACCTGCAAATTAACAAAGGAACAAGCAGCAACACTAGTCAGGATGCAGATTGATCGCCAAAAAGTTAATTAGTACCACTCGACACCAGTAGTGTGTTCGTAGGCACAACCTGAATCACGACAGACGTAGGTTCGACTGCAGTCCGAAGCCTTGCACGCCCTGAAGTTGCTGCTGCGGCCACAGCTGCAGCGAGGTCGACAGCTCCTCCTCCACCTCCGGGAAGAAGCCCCCGAAAAGTAGCGTCGGCGTCTGCAGTGGCGTGCCCTCCACGACCTCCACGGCAGCACGATGCTGCCCATCTTCGGTCACCTAAACACATGGTCAACACATGTTCAGGAAGCTAGTAGTATATACAGTACTCGCAAACGCAGGCAGCAGCAGTGCAAAGTAGTGAAGGTTACTTTGTGGCGAAGGAAGCTGTTCTGGTCCTCCAAGATGTGCACCTGCATGACGAACATAAGCACAAATCATTCACAGTTACCAGATGAGGAAATTATTGCTTATCTGCATCTCGATTCATTTTGGTTCCCTTAATTATAATATTACAGTTACCTTGTGGTATGATTCGTCCAGCTGCTGGTCCATTAGTTTATCCTGCACATGCACACAGGAAACTCATTCAGTTTTACTGAAACTACTACTGAGCACTGAATTTTGTGCAGGGAAGGCGAGTTAGTGAATATACCTTCCTTTCACGGACTTTGGCCAGTGCCAACTCGAGCTGCTGATCCAGAGTATCAAGCTCCTCCTTGGTAGCCCCCGATGGCAGGTTTTGTCCGGTCTGCCTCCTGAGGCTGGCCTGGAGACGGTCACGCTCACGCCTCAGCCCTACGATCTCCTTGAACATGAACATCTGTGGCACGCCAGAACCAGAGATGCATGTTAGTATTGACCCGTCAGAATGCTATGGTGCGGTTTAATTGCGAGCTAGTGCTGAGATGTACTACTACTATGTAGTACTATATGTGTTTGTTTATTAACCTGATCATCGGCATCCTCATCCTCGTCATCATATGTGTCCTGGAGCTGGACGTTGGTGATGGTCTCGTAACGCTGAATGAGGTCACTCCAGCTGAACAAATCACGAGTGAAGTATGTCAGCACCAAGGTACATTGTGCACTGGGTATACACAACAAGTAATCAACAAGTTGCGGTCATTGGTTACATGATGCTATGAGTAGTACTTAGGTGGGTGCAGAAGCATCTGGACATGACCATGCATGACTCCTTAGCTAATCTGAAGATGCCACGGGACAGGACATGACAGGATAGAACTAAACTGAAAAAAACATGTTTTTAGTAACTTGATAATGAAACACAAAGAGAAGACCCCAAATGCAGTAGCTAGCTAGGAGCCGGCACTGGACGATCGAAACATCAAGATTTCCCGAGGGACCAAGCTAAAAAATACAGTAGCGAGTTGAGGTTTCTTTGTCCGGAATGAATCACCGACTACCTGATGAAAGAAGAAGTAGCGAAAAGTAGAGAGGGCCGAGTACTACTGTAGCACCTACTAGTACATTGTAGAAACAAAGGGACGTCATAGCCAAAATCAATTTACGACCGACGAACGGGCCGGCGGCGGCGGCGGTGAAAACTGGGAGGTGGTTGGATCGAAAGTAGTAACGGACGGACCTGGTGTGGGGGCTGCAGTAGTCGGAGCAGGGCTGGGCGGCACTGGCGTCGGAGAAGACGAGGACGCCGAGGTCGACGTCGCAGAGCACGGCGAGCTCGTTTGCCTTCTTGAGCAGGCCGGCGCGGCGCTTGAGGAAGCTCGAGCGGCGGGAGACGTCGTTGTCGATCCGCTTGATCTCCGTCTTCCCGCGAACCATGCTTGTGTCGCTCCAAGGAACCTGGACGCGATCAGCTGTTTGCGGAGGGGAAACTTGTGAGTAGTGGCGGCCGGGCCGGCGGTACGAAAGAGGGCAAGAAGAGGCTTGCAGCAGCGGAAGGAGAAGAGGACCGGAGACGCGGTGGCTTCCTCCTTGGTTGGTTGGTTGCTAAGTCTGAAACTGAATCTGAAGAGAGTGAGCGGCACGGCAGCGCGTGTCCTCTTCCTCTTCTCCAACAACAAGTGCCTCAGCCACGCGCCTTCCGTACTATAGCTTCCAGGAAGTTTCGCGACGCGACCATAGCTTTGAATGATCACTTGGCAGCAGCAAGCTCGTGGACACGGTCGACCCTCCGCTTAACTGTGGCTGCACCCCCGGCGTGTGCGCGGGCAGTGTAGCTACCTGCTCGTTCAGGTTCAGTGACCGGTCGGTGGTCACGATGTCCCGGCGGAACTGCCGGACCGGACTTGAGCTAGTACAGTAGCAGGTCAGGTTTGAACGCGCGCGCGACAGAAAGCGGGGCGACTCCGCTGCAGTGCGCGTACGTCGATGGATGGGATCAAAAGCGCCCGTCTCTCTCGGACGTCGCGGGCGCAGCTTCCCGCGTTGCCGATTCCGGCAAGTCTTGGGCGTCGCCGCGGCCCGTTCACGGGCTCCGAATCCTGCCGTTTGCGGGAAAAAGCAAAACCCAAAGCGTGGCGCCTCCGTCCCGTCCGTGACTGGCACGGTCACCGCTTGAGCCACCACCACCATCAGAGTCCGGCAGGAAAACTATAACCTTTACCAATACCTACTTCGAAGTGGGAATAAATTAGACTGGACTACATTACCGGATTGCACATGACAGGAAAGCACAAGGATATGATCTAGGTAATTGTGGACCGGTTAATGAAAAGTGCACATTTCTTAGCCATCAATCAGAACGAAAGCTGTGAGAAACTAGCAAATATATACATAAAGAAAATTATAAGTAAGCATGGAGTACAAAAAAGAATCGTGTCAAATCGTGGACCTGTCTTTACTGCCACATTCTGGAAACGATTACACCAAGCTCTAGAATCAATACTAGACTTTAGTGTTGCGTATCATCCGGAAAACGATGGACATACGGAGATAACAAACCAGATTCTCGAGGACATGTTGAGAGCATGTGCTCTAGATTTTGGAGGATCATGGAATGAACATTTATCCTTAGCAGAGTTCTCTTATAACAATAGCTATCAAAGTAGCATAAAAATGGCACCATTTGAAGCACTCTATGGAAGAAAGTGCAGACCCCTAATATGTTGGTATCTGTTAGGAGAATAAAAACAATTTGAACCTGACTATATCATAGAACAATAGAGAGTTATCGATATCATCCGTGGTGGAATGAAAATAGCTCAAAGCAGACACGAGAGTTACACAGACCTCCAGAGAAGAACGTGGGAACCACACGTTGGAGATATGATATATTTAAGAGTTAGTCCGACAAAAGGAGTGAAAAGTTTAGAGTGAAAGAGAAACTAAGTCTAAGATATACTAGACCTTTCTATATTCTAAGTAACAAAGGACCAGTAGCGTATGAACTAGAGTTAACAAAAGGATTATCCTAAGTTCATAACATATTCCACGTTTCACTACTACGCAAATTTTTAAAAGTGCCAGACAAACCATTACCTTACCAGGAAATAGAGTTACAACCAGATCATACCTATGAGGAAGTACCATCCAAGATTGTCGAGGAGAATTGAAAACTACTTAGGAATAGGGCAATAAAGTATTGTGAAGTCTAGTAGAAACACCATCCGAAAACAGAGGCTACATGGGAAAAAGAGGAAGACCTACGCAGAAACTATTCCCATATTTTTTAGGTACTGAGTACCATAATTTCAGGACGAAGTTGTTATAAGCGGGAAGGATGTGACAACCTAGGGAAAATCAATTAGGAAACGGGCATTTGTGTGAACTGCATAGTTGTATTGCATGCATTTAGAATTATGAGTTAGTTTGAAAAGTTCAAAGGCTTTCATTTAAATTTGGCTCTAGTGAGGTTGTAAAACAAAAATGTCACTAGGAATTGAACCAAGTTTGATTGAAGGTTTGAAAAGTTTGATTGAATTCAAAATTGAGGTTTTACCTAAGTTAAACTTGAATTCAAATTTAAACCAACACACATATGAATATCTCTAAAATTAAAGTACAATCAATACACGATAATACATAACAGAAATGAAATTGGAGGAACACAAGATTTAGAAAGCCAACTTTATTCATATCATCTTGTACAAGCTCAGTGCATTGTAAAATTACAAGATGAAGTTAAAACCCTAGTATAAACTACTAACAAAAAAGAATAGCTACCTAAAACCTATCTAATCTTCTTATCTATTGCTGACACTTGATCATCTTCAAACAGGTACACCGAAAACATCACAAACAAGAATTGTTAGTGTTATAATGTTGGATTAAGAGTTAATCCATTTTCGTGTAGAATCCATAATCAATATTTAGGAACTAGTCCTGAACCTTAGGAGCTTGAGTTAGCAAATCTCAAAAAAAAATATAGAAGTAGAAATCATACACCAACTGTAACTTTAACCTGATCCACTACTCATTGTAATGAACAGTAGCCAGCACAAACTCATGGGAATGATCGCAAAACCAAATACAGGACAATAGTCAAAATCCATCTTGTTCAAGTAGTAAAAGTAAACCAATAGGATAGTTCCAAGATCAAACAGAAGTAGTATAACCAAAACATTTCCTCAAGCCATGGATTCTGTGAAGAACAGATTAAATCCAGAAAGTTTAAAAGGAACTAAACTAACAAGTTATCCAATACAAATGTAGAACAATATGTTCTAAACTTAACCATCAAAAAAATATAGGATTAAACCACAACTCAATATGAACTCAACTGTAGTTGGAAATTAAAACAACTACTAATCCAAGATCTAAACCAATTAAAATGTAGTCTTGGGCCAAAGCGTAGTGGAACATTGGATATATCTTATTCTATGAGTTTGATAAGTAGATACATAGCTAATTCTGGTAAAGAACATTGAAAGGTTGTTCTGTGGGTTTTCAAGTACCTTCGTGGCACTTGAAATGCTTGTTTTAAATTTGGCAGGATCGGTGAGGGACTCATTGGCTATGTAGATTCAGATTTTGCTACCGATTTGGATAAGATAAGATCCCTCACAAGGTATGTGTTTAATGTTGGTGGTTATGTTGTTAGCTAGAAGGCTACATTGCAGTTTGTTGTTGTCCGGTCTACTACTGAAGCTGAATACATGGCTCTTGCTGAAACTTGTAAAGAATCTGCTTGGTTGAAAGGCTTGTTTGCTGAGATTTGTGGAGATGATTTTTGCATAATTTTGTTTTGTGTCAGGCAAAGTGTCATATATCTTACAAGCAAATAGCCAGCTACTCACGGGTATAGCTACGCATATGCAGCTGGTTGTTGGATAACACATGGAGATATATAGAGAGCATAGGAATAGATACATGTAAAATTAACATTGTTATATAGAGAGCATGTTCTTCCAACAAAAGGCCACTCACCCTTAGTTATATGCAAAGCTCCATGGAAGTAGGTTTTAGAGGCTTATTTTTTCTCCTTTATGGGTTGAAGTCATGTTGCATGCTTTTTGTGCTATGGTCGATGGTTCGTTTCTTCATCCACGACATACCAAATGGGAGTTTGTATAGGTTCGTGATATGGTGGATGGCCAGGACAAACAAAAGGTCACCACCACCCCTAGTTTACATGCAGCAGGTTGTACATGCTTATTCTTTCTCCATTAGGGGATGAGAACGATTGCTTATACCCAGCGTTGTATATCATTTCTTGGTACAATGTGGAAACAAAATCAAAGCTTATATCCAATGGTAATAAGTTTTGCATGCATAAATTGGCAACCATCCACATTAGCATGTAAAAAGGCTAGCCATCCACATTAGCATACAAAAAAGGTTGTGATCCACATTAACATGAAAAAGGGGTATTTCACATGCATGCATGCTTTGCAAACAACGCAGGGACAGTGTGATCTGCCATTACACTACTATCATGTTCAAAAGTGTGTCATCACATACGAGAAAGCATCTGATCTCTATATCCAATGGCCAGCTGCCTATGCGCAGCTATACCCGTGTGTAGAAAATCCGCATTGTTACAAGAAAAAGATCAGATGTTTCATGAGATAACAAAAACTCATTAATGTCAAGTACCATTTTGTTAGAGACATTGTTGCTCAAGGTAAACTTAAGTTATGCAAGATCAGTACTCATGATAATTATGCCGATATGATGACTAAACCTGTTATTGTTGTGAGATGAAGGCATGGTAAAAAGGAGGAGCGGAGACGATGCTAGAGACCCAAATGGGACTGGGTGGTGCGACCCAGTAAGGTGGTTGCGCCACCTAGGTTCGTCTGGTCCTCGTGGCTCTCCTCGCGTGGTTCCAGTTTCCCAGGTTCTTCTCTCTCGATGAAAAACTTTCTTGATATTTTTCCTTAAACTAATTGGTGTCTAGAAAGTCACTGAAACAGCAAAATACAAAAAATAAGGTTTTCTTCTTGAACTTAGTTGGTTTAACTGATTAGCCCAAATTGCTATTGGCACTGGAAGTATTTTCCTAGTTGTTCAGGGAGATGTTGTTGTTGATGCAACAAGAAGGAATTTGTTTCAAGGTAGAGTTTGTTGAAGCATGATACAAATTCATTAAGGAGGTTAACTTGTGACGAGCGGAACGAGGCCGGTCGCCGGTACAGATCATTGAAGACCTATGTTTTCACCACTATATATACCTCTTATAAACCATCGACTATGATAAGTCATATCTGAGATAATTCTAGTGTTGTGTAAACACTTCCCACATAGTGAAGTTTCGCTCGATGGCGTCCGTGATTTTTCTCTCTCTTTGTTGAAGAGTTTTTTCACGTTAAATCATGTGTCTACCTGTTATGTTTCCCATTTCATACTCCGTTATTTGCTTATCGAGTTTATAACATTGATATGCAGGGTTGACCGAACGATTTCTATGGTAGCAGGGTCAAAGAGTGGCAGAGGTTATTTCTTATGGATTTAGGGTGAGAGTCTAGGGATCACCCAATCCCTCGGATGGATATCTACTTGGACATCCATGACAGAAGGCAAAACTCAGAGAGGCCACGCGACGCTGGAGTACCTGAGCAGCAGTAGTGTGTGCGCGCGCTTTCTGCAGCGTGCTCTCTTGTTCTGGAGATGGCTTGGTTTTTTTCTTAGAGCATCTCTAACAACTGCTATAAAATGTGGCAGCAAAAAATTAGATGGGGTAGCTGAGTTTGTAATTTCGCGGCACGACCGTCACTTTACCAGTTGCCCCATTTTACAACACGGACAATGCAAAAAAGGAAGTTTCACATGGTAGTTGGGTCCACGCGCGGGAGTTGGGTCCGCGCGCGTGCAAAGTAGAAATGTGGCAGCGCGTCCGTTGCCGCAAATATGCAGCGAGAGGGGGTAGGGCCACAAAACAAATGCGGCGGCAAATAGCGATAATAATGAATCAATAACATGTTCAGATCTGAAATCATGGCACTCGGGCCATAATGACAAGCATTAAGCATAACAAGTCGCAACAAAGTCATAAAGCACTAATAGAAGATACTAGGCACCATGCCCTAACAATCTAATGCCATTACATGAACGATCTCATCCAATACCTACCATCCCCATAGCCTACAGCGGGGGATTACTCACTCATAGATGGGGGAAACATGGATGGTCGATAGAGAAGCGATGGTGATGATGATGGCGATGATCTCCTCCAATTCCCCATCCCGGCAGGGTGCCAGAACGGAGTTTCTGGTGCTGTTTCGTGGAATCTGGTGGTGGCGGCGAAGCGAAACTCCTTCTGGAAAAACGTCGACCCCCTCCTTGGTTTTTAGGTCAGAAGGCATCTTATAGGCGAAGAGGGAGACCGAGGGGGTGTCTGGGGGCGGCCAGACCACCCCCTGGCGCGGCCAGGCCCAACCCGCGTGGCCAAGCCCAACCCGCGCGGCCAGGTGGTGTGGCTGGGCCCCAGCCCCACTCTGTCTCGTATTCTGGCTCTGGGAGTCTTCTGGTGAAATAGGATTTTTTGGCTTTTGTCCCGTCCAATTTCGTAAATATTCATTTTCTGACTTTCCTGAAACCAAGAACAGCAGAAAACAGGCAGCTGGCACTATGGCTCTTGTTAATAGGTTAGTCCAAGAAATCATATGAAAAGTACTCCAAAGTGTGGACAAAACACAAGAAAGTAGATAAAATCAAACATGAAATATCAAAAATTATAGATACATTTGCAATATATCACCGATCAGGAATTCACCATCCCAGGTCTTGTGGGCGAACTCGTTTCATGTCTCTCGCCAGTCGATCGGGCGCCTGCCTATTGCCGATTCGGCGTTTCCGCTCCCATCCACCATCGGTACCAAAATCACGATCCATCGATACTACTGTAATTATTTGTTGAGAGCAATCTGATCAATATGTGTGCATGCATCACTGCGGCTGGACCTTTGGCCTTTGCAAAATATTTTTTCCCTGCACATGTTACAAAGGAGAGAAGCAACTGTCGTGGGCCTCCATCAGGCATGGGCCCTTGGGCTCCACCCAAGTTTGCCATGGGCCAAAGCCAGGCCTGCTTTTGGCCGTGGCCCCGAGTGTCCCATACGTACCAACTAGGGTTGCGAAGCAGCACCCGGTCCGTCCTTCTTCGTAGGAAAAATTTGTTGGTCTAATTCAAATTTTTCAATCATTTTTTTGTTTAAACTAAATTTTACTTTCGCGAGCTCTCTCGCGGATCGCCGCTTCACAACCCTAGTACCAACACAACACAATGTAGCTGCTCGCTCAGGTTCGGTGACCGGTCTCCCGTCCCGTGGTCATCACGCACACAAGTCTCGGTCCGTGTCCCAGCCGGCGGCCGGTGCATCGCAGTCGTAGGACGGGTGTGAACGAGCGCGCCAGAAAAAGCGGGCGACTCTGCAGTGCGCGTCCATGGATCAAAAGCGCCCGCGTCTCTCTCGCTGCATGCCTGCCTCGGTCGTCGCGCGTTGCCGATTTCGGCATGTATTGGGGCTCTCCGCGGCACGGTCACGCTGCTCGGAATCTTGCCGTTTGCGGTAAAAGGCCAAAGCCAAAGCGTGGCGCGTCCGTCCGTGACAGTGACCGTGAGTGACACGTTCACCGTTTGACGTTTTGACGTGACAAGCACACTGCGCGAAATTTCAGGGTATGCCACGTAGTCCCTGATTCCTCTCTTCGAGATCTTCTGAACTCCCCAACCTTAGGAAAATATATTTTGTGCACGCTAAAATCCCGAGTTCCCGACCATAAAAGCTAAATTGTACTTCTTTGTAAATAACTGATTTGGATTTAGCCAAATTTAAATGTATCTATATACTAAAACATAATTTAAAAAATATATAGATACATTTAAATCTAGACAAATCAAAATCAGGGAGTAGTACGGAAGAATTTCTATCTTCAGAACTGTCGCCGGCTGCCAAAACATGTCATCGCATCGAATGTGCAGACAGAGGCGGCCGGTTTTAAGGCCACGACATGACCACGTTTCGTCTGGACCCCACCCATGAGCGAGACCGTGTCGCCCACTTCTCACGACCAGCTTGGAAACCGTACAGTGCTTCTCCCCTCTTCCGCTTTGTTGGCGTCGCCGCGATTCCAGACTCTACTTTTTGTCGATTTTCTAGTCGACTTGTGGTAAGCACCAATTCGCCCACTCCAGCTCCTCGAGTGCTTCTTTTTGATACCCAAGAGATGATTTCTAGGCACGGGATGATAATTTGAGGCAAATTTTTTGTTGTTAGTTCTTCAAATCCATGGTTAAATAGACTCGGTGAATCTAGTAGAAATCAAACTACCAGTGTTGGTTTTGTAGTTCATACTCGTGCTGATTTTCACGCCTCGGGTTTCCTTTGGATATTTTTTTTCATTTCTGGCGGATATAATATAGTTCGTCCTCGGGAGTGGTTGGTTCTATTTAGATATTGAACTCAGTTGACTAGCTTCGCTGCATGTGGTGGTATATCCCAGTTGATTCTTGCACCTACCACATTGATCTGGGTGTGTGTATTGACTGGTTATGTTCATGTATGTCATTTTATATGAGTGGTGATTCGTGGGACGACAAGATAATGTTTGAAGATGGGACGACAAGATAATGTTTGAAGAAGTGCAGGTGTTTGTGGTTTCATGTCTCCAATGCGACTACTACATGATGGACGTGTTTGGTGGGTCGCACGGCCGTTTTCCGCACCGGGCCAGCAGAAATAATCCGGTTTGAAGAATCGCACGTCGGGCCGAGCTCGCATCGCACGGGTCTTAAATCACCCCAAATCATGGCCCACTGGAAACGTCAAAATCGGGCGTTTCCGCGGGGACAGGCCCTAGGGAGCCTAAGCGCGCACGCGGCGACACACGTGGAGAAGGGCGGGAGACGGCGCGACGCATCGAGAACGCGCGCCATAAATCCCCTCACCACTCACTCACCGCTCTATCTCTCCCCATTCACAACCGCCCTTCCCCCTTCTCACCGTCGGCGGTTCCTCTCCCACCGGAAGATCCAAGACCATCGTGAAGGTAGTCGACGGACGCAGATCTAGGCGAGTATTGCGCTTATCGTGGCCGGAGCGGATCTGCTGCTACGACTGCGGCTTCTTCTTCTTATTCTTCATCGGCATACCCGAAGCACGAATCCTTTAGCAATGGCGGTAAGACCTCGAACCACGACCTCTATAAGGTTTTAGCGGCTCAGATCTATTTGTTGCCAACTCAGTCTCCGAGTATGAGTGACATGCACGGTAGATTTGTACCTATTTGTGCTAGTTTTGGTCACTTTGAAGTGTTACGGTAGATTCTTTTCTTGTTGTGCCTAGATTCCGCTTGTCACTGGCTAGATTCCGGCAGATGTTGTGCTTAGGGTTCGTCCGATTGGGAAAATTGGGGGAAAATAATGGCCACATTTCACTGTTCATCGACTAGTTCTAGGCAGATGATTAAAATTGTCACCAAATCACTCCGGGGAGGCATCGATTATTTTCCATATCGCTCTTCATATTCTTCGCGTTCGGCCGATGATTAATTTGCATTATGTGGCCAAGATCCCAATAGGTTGCTTCATAGCATGCCTGTTATGATTGATCTTGGAGACACAATGCCTAATATGAGGCACAAAAATAGTTGTCCATTTATGCGACTGCCAATGATTAAATATGCGCCGCAAGGAAATGGAAGCGATGATCATTTCGAACCTGGTTCTATCATCTTTTCAAGGTGATGGAACTTGGTTCGGTATGATCATCACTTCATGTTGTCAAAGCTTTGTATTATGAGGCAATGTTTGTTTATTCTATGAACACAGCTTGTGATGACACCTAACACAATGCGTCTATAGAGCTGGTGCTATAGGAACCAGATGGTATGCATAAAGAAGTAGGTTGTGCTTGTCCTCTGGTTCCCTATAACACCAGCTCTACCTTGTTTGTGCTAGTAATTCTGAAGCAGTTTCATAAATTTTTGGTCGTTTGTTTCTTCCTTTGGCCGATGATTAGTAAGTACCACAATGACAGGCAAGGGGATCCTCTTCATGAACAAATTCGTGTGCTAACCAAATTCATTGTTCATTCCTGTTGCTCATGAGGAGCATCCCTTTGCCTCTATGGCATAGCATATGAGGCCATGTGTTATTTTATTGTTCAAGTCTGATCACATGTGTTATGTTCATTGTTCATGTCTGATCACATGTGCTGATTCCTGGTGTAGTGCTTGAAGACGTTGATCGGAGGTGCTCTCCCCAGCAATGCGGGAGCATGCTCCAGAGATGCTGCTGAGGGTAGTGCCTCCAAGAGGGGGAACGATGGTGGTGCGGGCAGTGGGAGCAAGAGGCCTAGGGGCAGAACTCTAAAGATAGGGCACTTCCATGACCAGGTAGGTCCAACCCATTTTGCCAAGGTGATCTTGGCACCTAGGGTAGACATGCTGCCAATCCGACATGGATTCAGGCCTTTCCTCGGCAATGTCCCGAGGACGATCATGATGAAGACGAACACTGGATGGAGCTGGATGGTGAAGCTCCGGGTTGTCGGCAATAGGATCAGCCTTGACCAGGGGTGGCCAGGCTTTGCCATTGCACACAACGTCAAGATCGGTACTTCTTGACCTTCAAGATGCTGAAGGGTGACCTGTTCAAGGTCACCATCTTCGACTACACCATGACCGAAGTCATGAAGAAGTGCCCGGAGCATGATCCAGCCGTTGCCATGATCGACCTCTGATCTGTGCTGAGTACTTTGTTTTCTTGCCTGCTATGAACTTATGTCGTGCTGCAATGTTTATGTACTTTTTGTGATGTGGGCTTTATGGTGTGTGCTTGCTGTGTTTAAAAGGTTGTGGTGTGTGGTAAGCTCACCATATGGGGAAGAGGTTACCAAAGCACTGATACGTCCAAAACGTATCTGCTTTCCCAAACACTTTTGCTATTGTTTCTCCTCTAAACTTGTGTGATTTGGATGCAACTAATGCGGACTGACGCTGTTTTCAGCAGAACTGCCTTGGTGTCTACTTTTTGTGCAGAAAATCAACTATCAGGAAAAATCCCGGAAAATATGCCAAAAATCCTATTTCACCCGAAGACTCCAGGAGCCAGAATACGAGACGGAGAAGAGCCAGGGGGTGGCCACACCACCTGGTGGCGCGGGCTAGGCCAGGCCGCGCCAGGGGGTGGTGTGGCCCCCCCAGGCACCTCCTCGGCATCTCTCTTCGCCTATAAGGAGCCTTCTGACCTAAAAACTTCGGGGGGGGGGGGGGGGGTCGACGTTTTTCTAGAAGGAGTTCCGCTCCGCCACCACCACCAAATTCCATGAAACAGCACCAGAAACTCCGTTCTGGCACCCTGCCGGGACAGGGAATTGGAGGAGATCATCGCCATCATCATCACCATCGCTTCTCCATCGACCATCCATGTTTCCCCCATCTATGAGTGAGTAATCCCTCGCTGTAGGCTATGGGGATGGTAGGGATTGGATGAGATCGTTCATGTAATGGCATCAGATTGTTAGGGCATGGTGCCTAGTATCTTTTATTAGTGTTTTATGACTTTGTTGCGACTTGTTGTGCTTAATGCTTGTCACTAGGGCCCGAGTGCCATGATTTCAGATCTGAACTTATTATTGATTCATTATGATAGTATTGTTTTTGGTCTTATCTGTAAGTTGTATACACACATTGTTGTCCGGAACCTAAGGCCCCGAAGTGACAGAAATCGGGATAACCGGAAGGGAAAGGCTTTGATGTGAGGATCATATGTGTTCACGGAGTGTTAATGCTTTGCTCCAGTGCTCTATTAAAAGGAGCACCTTAATTGCCAGTAGTTCCCTAGAGGCCCCGCTGCAAACGGGCTGGCAGGACAAAAGATATTGTGCAAGTTCTCATTGCGAGCACGTATGACTATATATGGAACACATGCCTAGGATTGTCTACTACTTGGATGCTTTATCTTATTTATCTGCAATTGCCCTATGTTCTGATTGCTATGTGAATTGTCTTGTCCATGCAACGCCCGTCCATCCATCCATATGCCTACCACACTCGAATCCCACTGTTTACTGCTTTTGTTACTACTGTCTTTGCTTTACTACTGTTGTTACTTTACTATTCCTACTACAAAACTATTGCTACTGATAAACTGTTGTGAGCAAGATTGTTTCCAGGTGCAGCTGAATTGACAACTCAGTTGTTAAGGCTTATAAATATTCTTTGGCTCCCCTTGTGTCGAATCAATAAATTGGGTTTCCCTTCCCTCGAAAATACTGCGATACACCCCCTATACTTGTGGGTCATCAAGACTATTTTCTGGCGCCGTTGCCGGGGAGCATAGCTTTATTTATCAAGTTCACTTGGATTCTCTATTGTTCGCTGCTATCCATCCATCATGGGTAAGTCTCGTGATGGCAAGGTTCCTATTATACCATCCACTACAAGAAGAGGTACGGTTCTGAACACCTCTCCTGCTCTTGATTCACCGTCTGTTTTGAGTAAGTTCCTTACACCACCACATACACATGCTACACACACTGCTACTACTGCTGAATCTGAAACTTCTGATGCTTATGATGCTGCTTCTACTGTGCTTGATAAGAGTGGTTCATTAGGTCCTTTCCTAGATGCTACGATTGCTAGAACTATAGCTGGAAATACCGAAACTCCTAATGAAGACACTACCACACCTGTTAGCTCACCTGAGTCTAGTGAGAGTTATGATATTGAAGATGGTTATGTTGAGATGACCGATGAGTTTATTAAAGAATGTAAGAACACCCATGATAGGAGCGCTGCTAAGAGTCTCCTTGAGAGGCGTACTATTAGACCGAAATTATATCATGCTGCTAAGTTTGCTGCTTCTCCCATAAACATTATAGATGAAGATTATAATTTCTCTCTCGATCTATCTTACATAGATATTGTCGATAAAGAACCTTTTTGCGGGATTAAGAATTAAAGTGCGGTAGCACATATCAATGAACTTTCTACCATGAGTGGCTTGTTTTCTGATGATATTAAGATGTGTACTTACTTTGTTGCTAAGATTTTTCCCTTTTCACTGAAAGGAGAAGCTAAAACTTGGTTTAGTAATTTACCTCCTGGATCTGTTGATAGCCCTGAGTGCTTGATTAGTACTTTCCTGTAGAAGTATTTTCCTCCCAGTGCTAGACATGCTATTTTGTAGGAAATTTTTGATTTTAAACAGGGAGAAAAAGAGGTATTGCCCGAATCTTGGGCAAGGTTTTGTGCTTTGATTCATGCATAGGCTGGAAGTCCTTCACCTAAGAATGAGCTTCTTGATATATTTTATAATGGACTAACCGAGGAATCTAGGACATACCTAGATAGTTGTGCTGATTGTATTTTCCGGAATAAGACTCCAAAGGAAGCTGAGGAATTAATGGCTAAAATAAGCAAGAATTATGAAGGTTGGACTCCTCCTAAACAAGCTATACCTGAAGTAATTGTACCTGAACCATCTATTCCTGTGCCTATTCCAACATCAAAGAAGAGGGGAGTTATTGAATTAAATGACGAAGTGATGAAGGAAGCTAAGAAATATCTTAAGGAGAAGGGAATTAAAGCTGCAGATGTCAAGAATTTACCTCCTATAGAAGAATTATGTAAGCCTATTCCCTACTCATCCACTATTGAGTACACTCTCTCCAACACTTTGATGAAGGTGATATCCCTTACTCTAAACCTCCTGATCAATGCTTAGAAGAATTTGATATCTTTATTGTTAAGCAAGATAACTTTAATAAAAGGGTGCAAAATCATCTAATGGAAAACACTAGAGCTATTGTTGAGTTGAAAGATATAGTGGAAAGAACCTCTAATGATGTTAAAATGATTGTTAAGCACTTTCAAATGGTTCAAACTCAAATACATCAACTCGTTAAAGTGCAAAATGACTTGCTAGTTAATGCTGCTAAAGAAAAACATGCTTATGAAATTAGAACTAGAAGTGGAGCTGCTACCCAGGATCCTCTATATCCTGAGGGGCATCCCAAAAGAATTGAGCAGGATTCTCAACAAGCTGAAAATGGTGGTTCTACTCGTAAGAAAAGGAAAAAGAAACATAAAACTGTTGTAGAACCCTCTGAACCTGCTATAGATCCTAATAGTATATCTATCTCTGATGCTGAAACTGAAAGTGGTAATGAAGAAAATGTTGTTCCTAATGAAGAAAAAGTTCAAGAAGAACCTGAAAACCATACTAAGAATACTAAATACACCAAAGAAGATTTTATTGCTAAGAAACATGGTAGTGAAAGAGAACCTTGGGTCCAAAAACCTATGCCTTTCCCTGATAAGAAACACAAGTCAAAGGAAGATGAACACTATAATAAGTTTTGTGAGTGGATGAAGCCTTTATTCTTGCAAATTCCTTTGACTGATGTGATTAAATTGCCTCCTTACTCAAAGTATATGAAGGACATTGTCTCGAATAAAAGGAAGATCCCTAATGAAGAAATTTCTACTTTGCTTGCTAATTATTCCTTCAATGGTAAGGTTTCTAAGAAACTTGGAGACCCAGGGATTCCAACTATCCCTTGCTCTATTAAGAACAGTTATGTTAGAACTGCTTTGTGTGATTTGGGAGCTGGAGTTAGTGTTATGCCTTTCTCTCTCTATAAGAGGCTTCAACTTGAAAAATTAATACCAACTGATATATCTTTGCAAATGGATGATAAATCTACCACTATTCCTGTGGGCATATGTGAGGATGTACCTGTTCAGGTGGCTCACAATTGCTTGATATTAACTGATTTTGTTGTGCTTGAAATGCCTGAAGATGATAATATGTCTATTATTCTTGGGAGACCTTTTCTTAATACTGCAGGAGCTGCTATTAATTGTAATCAAGGAAAGGTGACTTTCAATGTTAATGACAAGGAACATACTGCCTATTTCCCCAAGAAGATTGAAAGGACTTATGGTTTGAATTCAATTGAACATGTTGAAGGCATTCAAGTTGGAGAAATATATTGTCCCATACCAAGAGAAAAATTTGAAACTATTATGATTAGGACCATTGCTATCAAGGTTGAGGTAACATAATCATTAGTGGAATACAAAGTTTTGTCTCATATGCAATTGTTTTGGTAGCAAGACTTGATCAACCTTGTTAACAAAAGGATTCCATTTAACAAAATGTTTTCATTATGATTATCTCTGTTTATTTTTATCCTTTGCATTTTAGTTTTTGCTTTCGTTTAGTTTTCTTTTTGTTGTTAGTTGCTTGCATGTTAGAACTTCTGTAGTTCTAGCCTTGTTTTGTCCTTGCATCTTGTTTCCCAAAGAAAAAAATCTATCTGTCAGAAAAATCATTCTTCTATCTCTAAAAAATGCCAAAAAATAAAGTGTCTCGAAAAATTCCAGAAAATTCATATTAAATTTTTACGTGAAAAAGGGGCAGAGGAGTACCTGGTAGGTACCAGCGGGCCCACCAGGTAGGCACACCACATGGTGGCATGGCCAGCCTTGGGTGGCGCCATGCCCTGGTGTGGGCCACCCCTGGCCCCCCACTAACTCTCTCACCTGCCACTTTCTTCTCTTTCCCGAGTAAGCTCCAGTTCATAGCTCAAAATCGCGTTCTTGCTGTGCTTGCTCTCGATTTTTTCGATCTCCTTGCTCAGCTCATCTTTCTTGCTGAAATTTGGAGCATTTGTTCCCTGGTATGTGACTCCTCCCCTTGTCCAAGTAGATTTGTGTTTAGTGGATTATATGTTGAGTATTTTGCTGCTGTAGGTGACTGGTTATGAGAGCTTTTAAGCTTGTTTGATGCTTAGAGATATAGTTTTGATGCATGTTTAGGCCTCTTGCAAGTCCCTATGAGTAGAATCCTTCTTTATATTTACTTTGCAATCACTTGTTTAATAGGTGTTTAAATTTTAGAACAGAAGATGAGTGAACACCACCTAAACCAACATGAGCTTTGGGTGCCTGAGGTCATGAAGGTCCACCGGGAGGAGGAAGTTTTTCCCTCCATTTATCCATGCCCTGAGTTCATGAGAGCTGCAGGAATTCTACAAGATTTCCACACTTTAGTTTCTAATGCAGGGTTAGGGCACTTTTTGGAAGATGAACCTTGTCAATTTGTGAAGCTAACCATGTCTGTGGTGCAGGATATCCAATTTAGTCACTCTTTGCCTAACCCCATGGTCCATTACAAAATTTACAATATTGCTGTCAACCTTTCTCTTGATGATTTTTGTGCAGCTATTAAGGTACCTCAATGGGGATCATGTAGGAAGATTAAAGAGAGACCGGAACCACTCATGGATTTATATACAGAAATTTGTCAAGGGAGTAGCTTCTCGAAGGAGAGTGGAAAAATCCGTAACATTCATCTTCCCTCCATTCGCTACTTTGCCTACTTTATTGCCAAGTGTGTTCTTTCTAGGAAAACTGCCAATAAGTTATCTTCGTTTGATTTAGCATTTATCTCTGCTGCTCTTAGACGAGATAGGTCTTACAACTTGGGCGCTTTGATAGCTATCCGTCTTGCTGCTAACCAAGAGAAAGGTGGAATTTGTGGAGGCCTCATTGCTTCTCGTTTGCTAGCATTGCATGGTTTAGTGCCTCATCATCTAGACCTACAGTTTCCCATAGAGAGGCTTGATTTTAATTCAATGATACCACATAAATTTATTTCCTCGTGGGCTAGTTTGAGTGAGTTATCTTATGAAATAACCTTTCTCAAAGCTGGTTGGAGAAAGAGCAAGTCCGAGCGTGTTGTTCTTTTGCCTGCACCTGTTTTGTTTAACCTTGATAACAGGAAAGGATGGTCCCTCACAGATGAGGAGCTTAACACGTACTTGGGAGAGCTCTCCCAACAGGAGCAGGACACTAGAAGGGAGGTCACGAATGATTCGGTCCAGCCCTCGAATGAAGGAGAGTCTTCATATAAGCAGCCCGCTTATGATTGGGGAGCTTCCTCTTCTTCTCATGGGCCCAACTACGACCATTCTTACCAATATCCGCTCGCTTGGAACCCCTATTCGTACATGAATTGATACCCACTTAGGCCAAAAGCCTAAGCTTGGGGGGAGGTACGCCGACACCGCACTCATCTTCATATCATGTTGCGTCGGTACTTTGTATATTCACGTTTTCGTTCACTTTTTAGTTCTCGTCCTTCTTTGCTTTTGCCTTCTAAAAACACAAAAAGACTAAAAATATTTTTGTTGTTTCTCTTTGGTTTGCTTCTCCTTTTTGCCTTGGTTTGCTTTTCCCTTTTTTGCTTTGTTTGAACTATTCGAAAAACCCAAAAATATTTTGCTTTGTTTGTTTTTCCCTTTTGGTTCTTGTTTAAAAATCGAAAACACCAAAAATATTTGTCGTTCTTCTTTGGTTTTTGCGAGTTTGCTTCAGGGTTCGGCAGTGCTCAGTGGATATTGGTTTCATATTATTATTCAAGTTACACAAGTGAAGAGCAATAATGAGGATCAATGACAACTTGAGGCGTGGTAAGAGGCTGGTAACGAACTCTATTTGTTTTCATTTTTGTACATATACTCATCATTGTGAGCATGCTTAGTCCGTTCATGTAGAGTGTATGTTTTCTTTGGATGCTTAATAGTTCTTGCTTTCTTATGATTAGCTCTAGCTCGCTAATAGTTTGTAGCATGTCTCATGAATGTTTGCTTGCATTACTCTATTCATAAATTGGTATGACACAGTGGTATCCTCCTTTGAATGTTTTCATTTGATTGACTTGGCACATGATCACGCATGCACATGACTGTAATAGACAGTTAAGCCTCGATGAATTATTTTGCCTTGAGGATCTTGGATCACTTTCATGCCATGAGTAGTCCTGTTTTGTTGCAAGCATGATAATGACAGCTATTGCTCTCTCGTTTGTCGCTCCCTTACTATTGCTAGCCTCCACTTCCACTGAGTGTTTTACTCATGTTTCCAACTCCCTAAACCGAATATTTCCAAAGTGTCCACCATACCTACCTATTAGCATCATTTGCTGCTCCCGTGCATATTCAATATGTCTTGTTTTCTTCCGAATAAAATGTTTGCTTGTTATGGGAAAATTAGTTAGTAAAGCTCTCACAAACTTGATGGCACACTTTATTTCCTGCACTTAATAAACCTGAACCATTGTGAATTCTCCATGAAAGTTATATGCTTGCACATTATAGGCTGGGGATTAGCAGAACCGTGCTGTCACGGGGAACACTTTCAACACTTGTAAATATATACCCAGTTGATACCTTGCTCTTTTGTTTGCGGATGTCGTCGGTATGAAATAAAAGGGGAGCTTGTAAGTCCATGGAGTTATGTATGTGTGTTAGAGAAATGCCTGGGCCGCTGGTCTAATCCATGCTGACATGGTGGAAACCTGCAGCGTAACTATAATAATATCTATGAAGCATTCTTCTTATAAAAAAAGCGAGAGATAGCTATTGAGAAAAAGAAAAGAAAAAAAAGAGATACTATGAAAAGAGGAAAGAGAGAAAAAAGCACCATTTTCCCATGGTAAATAAGAAGATTGCTGAGATAATCATTGTGTGCTTGCCTTATCATTTTAATATGGGGATTCTTCCATATCATCGGGCAAGGGGTACCCCGTTGGCGGTTCTCAATGATACGCACATACTTACGATGACAAGAACTTACCAGTAACTAAAGTTGAGTAGCATGAGGAGTGACCCTCGTACTCAAGGGACTTGGGATTTTCAGTTTATAGTCTGTCAAGCATGTAACTCAGATTGGACCTCACTTTCACCTTAACCACATTAGAGATGCTTATGATAGGGGCAATGAGAGCTCAAAGCTAATGAGTACCATACTTTCAGCATTTGGAAGCTTTTCAAAATTATTCAAAACCTTTTTCTTCTACTTGTTGAGTCTCCACATATTCTTTGAGCACCTTCTTGAGAGCATAGTTGTCATTCTTTGTGTTTGTTCCATTACTTGATTATTCGTGTTATGACTTTGATGCTTGTATCCTTGATATAATTACTTCTAGTCATCACTTGAACTTCAGAGGTGCCTTGGCATTCATAATCAAAGGCAAGCGAGATACCACTCTATCATACCTTTTTATGAACATTGTAATGTTGCTTATGTTCGTGCTTCATGCTACTTATTATTCTTGAGTTGGATTCTTGATACATTGCAAATGTATCTATTATTCTTCGTGCTTGGTTTTATCCACTTTCTTGTGTTTTGTCCACACTTTGGAGTACTTTCATATGATTTCTTGGACTAACCTATTAACAAGAGCCACAGTGCCAACTGCCTGTTTTCTGCTGTTTTTGGTTCCAGGAAAGTCAGAAAATGAATATTCTCGGAATTGGACGGGACAAAAGCCAAAGTGCCTATTTTTCTAGAAGACTCCAGGAGCCAGAATATGAGACGGAGGAGGGCCAGGGGCTGGCCACACCCCCCAGGCGCGGGCTAGGCCTGGCCGCGCCAGGGCATGGTGTGCTGGCCCCAGGCACCCCCTCGGTCTCCCTCTTCGCCTATAAGTAGCCTTCTGACCTAAAAACTTCGGGGGGTTCGATGTTTTTCCACGAAAAGTTCCGCTGCGCCGCCGCCACCGAAGGGGAGATTCGGGGGACAGAAAGTCTCTGTTCCAGCACCCCGCCGTGACGGGGAAGTGCCCCCGGAGCCATCTCCATCGATCTCCACCATCATCTCCATCCACCATCCATGTTTCTCCCATCCATGAGTGAGTAATCCCCCGCTGTAGGCTATGGGGATGGTAGGGATTGGATGAGATCGTTCATGTAATAGCATCAGATTGTTAGGGCATGGTGCCTAGTATCTTTTATTAGTGCTTTATGACTTTGTTGCGACTTGTTGTGCTTAATGCTTGTCACTAGGGCCCGAGTGCCATGATTTCAGATCTGAACTTATTATTGATTCATTATGATAGTATTGTTTCTGGTCTTATCTACAAGTTGTATACACACATTGTTGTCCGGAACCTATGGCCCCGAAGTGATAGAAATCGGATAACCGGAAGGGAATGGCTTTGATGTGAGGATCACATGTGTTCACGGAGTGTTAATGCTTTGCTCCGGTGTTCTATTAAAAGGAGCACCTTAATTGCCAGTAGTTCCCTAGAGGCCCCGCTGCAAACGGGCTGGCAGGACAAAAGATGTTGTGCAAGTTCTCATTGCGAGCACGTATGACTATATATGGAACACATGCCTAGGATTGTCTAGTACTTGGGTGCTTTATCTTATTTATCTGCAATTGCCCTGTGTTCTGATTGCTATGTGAATTGTCTTGTCCATGCAACGCCCGTCCATCCATCCCTATGCCTACCGCACTCGAATCCCACTGTTTACTGCTTTTGTTACTACTGTCTTTGCTTTACTACTGCTGTTACTTTACTATTCCTACTACAAAACTGTTGCTACCGATAAACTGCTGTGAGCAAGATTGTTTCTAGGTGCAGCTGAATTGACAACTCAGTTGTTAAGGCTTATAAATATTCTTTGGCTCCCCTTGTGTTGAATCAATAAATTGGGTTTCACTTCCCTCGAAATTACTAAGATACACCCCCTATACTTGTGGGTCATCAAGACTATTTTCTGGCGCCATTGCCAGGGAGCATAGCTTTATTTATCAAGTCCACTTGGATTCACTATTGTTCAAGCTAAGTTTATTTTCTCCTTGTTTGCTTGTTTCTTTATCAAAAATACAAACAATTAGTTCCTACTCTAGTTGTTATTTTCGTTGGTCTGTTATTGTCTTGCTTTATCATGCTTGTTGTCAATGGTTGGTTTCTTTGAAACTGAATCTTATTGGCAAGGTGGGTTCACGGAAGATCAAAAATATTCTTATAAGGAACACCGCTTGTCACAAAAAGGGAAACACTTACGGGGACAAATTGATAGATTGTATACCATTGCTAGAAACGTGTGCTCTACTTATAATGTTACTTATTGCTTTGATAAATCTTGTTGCTGCAGGAGGTACAAACACCTCCCTTTTCAATGTGAGTATAATGATGATGTTACCATATCTTCTTATGTTAAGGGAAATTATGACTTTTATGATGTGGAACAAATTGAGGAATTTATTGCTTGGAAGGGTCTTTTGAACTTGCTAGTTTGCTTGAAAATATTGATGATTCACCTTATAAGTATGAGGTTTATGGTATACTTAAATTTTGCTTTGATAATTACAAGGAAGAAAACAGCTATATTCTTGAATATATGAATATATGCTTTCCACAAATGGAAGAGACTAGTGGCTTGCAGGATCCTATGGAAGAAGAAATTGATGAACCTGAAATCTCATTAGATGAAAAAGAGGAGGAGAGTGATGAACAAAAGGAGGAAGAATGGATTAGCTAACCATTCCTACCTTCTAATGAGAGTAACTCTTTATCCCTTACATTATTTGATTGTCCTCCATGCTTACCAAAGGAGGATGAATGTTATGTTCCTGAGGATTCTTTTGAAAGTGTTTATAATAAAGCTCTAGTGCTTGTAGATCATGAAAATCATGCTTTATGTGATAGTTATATTGTTGAGTTTATTCATGAGGCTACTAAAAATTATTATGAGAGAGGAAAATATGGTTTTAGAAGTTTTCATGGTATTGAAACACCTCTCTATGTGCTGAGAGTTTTGAAATTACTCTTGTTTTATCTTCCTATGCTTGTCACTTTGTTCTTTGTGAATTTATCTGCATACACGATTCCTATGCATAGGAAGTGGGTTAGACTTAAATGTGTTTTTAATTTTCTTCTTGATGCTCTCTTTTACTTCAATTCATATTTCTTATGAGAGCATCCTCTCAAACTTTTATGCCTGACGATGATAATATGTCTATTATTCTTGGGAGACCTTTTCTTAATACTGTAGGAGCTATTATTAATTGTAATCAAGGGAAGGTGACCTTCAATGTCAATGACAAGGAACATACTATCTATTTCCCCAAGAAGATGGAAAGGACTTATGGTTTGAATTCAATTGAACATGTTGAGGGCATTCAAGTTGGAGAGATATATTGTCCCATACCAAGAGAAAAATTTGAAACTATTATGATTAGGACCATTGCTATCAAGGTTGAGGTAACATAATCATTAGTGGAATACAAAGTTTTGTCTCATATGAAATTGTTTTGGTAACAAGACCTGATCAACCTTGTTAACAAAAGGATTTCATTGAACAAAACAATGTTTTCACCTTGATTATCTCCGCTTACTTCTATTATATCCATTTTAGTTTTTCCTGATGCCTAACTTAAAGGCGTTAAAGAAAAGTACTTATTGGGAGATAACCCAAAAGTTTTAGACGAGTCTTGGAAGTTATTACCTCTGTAATAACCGCTCCTTATCATTTTTATTTGCTTTTTGTGCCAAGAGTAATCTCTAGTGAGAGAGAAGTAATGATTGGGAAAGTTGCTGTCCTGAAACAGATTTCTGTGCTTCACCGTAAAAATTAGTGTAAAGTATCTGTATGTCTTTTTGAGGCGTTAATTTTTGTGCTTCTTCCCCAGGTTGTTATCTAACTTTCTTTAGTTCAACACTTTTTTATTTGAGCAACAGAAGGTCTTCAAAAAAAATTCATCTTTACCTGCTGGTCTGTTTTGACAGATTTCTGCCATTTTCTGCATTTGCTTCTTGTGGGTTCCTTCTTGAGTTCTTTTGGGGAATTGAGCTTTTAGAGGGAAGTGCTACAGTAGCTAGTGTTCTAATGGAAGTTTATTTGGTGTTAGAACTGAACCTTAAGACTTATTTATCTTGAGTGCACTAATGTTGCTAATAAAGATTGTGTGAAGTTTTGTATGAAGGAAAATTTCAGGTGTATGGAAGGAATGAGTAATGAGATGAAGGATGTACTAAAGCTCAATCTTGGGGATGCCACGCGTGTCACCCCAAGAAAGATCCAAGAAGTACAAGCGTCAAAGCTTGGGGATGCCCAAGGCATCCCCTTCTTCATCAATAAAAATCTCAGGTTTCTTTCAACCACTTCATTTTTATTGTTTAATGCACAGTTGTGTTGTTCTTGGAGCGTCTTCTTTTTCATTTTTGTTTTGGTTTTTAGTTTGTGTGGTTTGCTTAGTTTGCTGAATAAATTGGTTGGACCTCCTCTTTCATGCATTGGTGTTCAAATAGTTTGGTTTGGTTTGGTTTGGTTTGGGAAAGAGTAGGAAAGCTCATGCTTAAGTGGTAAAGAGAGCTTGTTTTTGACTGTGGCCTATGCTTTGTTGTGCCATGCTTGATATTGTTTTGGATTTGTGCTTAGTATTCTTTGTTGTAGCATGACTTGTTATAAACAATTGAGATTGCTTAATGTGCCTTGGATGAATCATGCGTTGTTTTAGCATATTAAAGCATAGTATTGTGGTATTGTCCTTTGATGCTTTATTTGGGTTGACTTGGCACATGTTCACACCATGTTATGACTATCCCAAGTCACCATACCCTTTATGATCCTTTACTTTTTAACTTGTAGTATCACTTTATGCTTTGATCAATGATGTTTCGTCGCTTTCCATGATTATGGCCATTATTGCTCTCTCGTTTGTCGCTCCCTTACTATTGCTATCCTTCACTTTCACTGAGTATGTTTTACTCATGTTTCCAACTCCCTAAACCAAATATTTCCAAAGTGTCCACCATACCTACCTATTAGCATCATTTTCTACTTCCGTGCATATTCAATATGCCTTGTTTTCTTCCAAATAAAATGTTTGCTTGTTATGAGAAAGTTAGTTAATAAAGCTCTCACGAAGTTGATGGCACACTTTATTTTCTTGCACTTAATAAACCTGAACCATTGCGTCCTTCTTTGTTGCGCATATGCTTGCGCTTTATGAGTTGAAGTTAGCAGAACCATGTATCGTGGGGACCGCTTTCAACACTTCATAGGTACTTTGTACCTAGTTGATATCATGTTCTTTTGCTTATGGATCCTGGCGGTGTGAAATAAAAGTGGAACTTGTAAGATCATGGAGTTTGTATGTATGTTAGAGAAACGCCTGGGCCGCTAGCCTAAGCCATGCCTAATCATGGTGGAAACTTGCAGCATAACCATAATGAGCATTCTATGAAGCATCCTCAATAAAAATCTATGCACGTAGTAAATAAAAAGATCACCGAGATGGTCATTATCTGCTTGCCTTGTATTTTGATTATGGGATAGCTCCCGTGTCATGTGCAAGGGGTACCCCGTTGGCGGTTCTCTATGATATGTATATACTTACAATGACAAGAGCTTACTTGTGACTGAAGTTGAGTAGCATGAGGATCGGTCTTCACAAGTAAGGGGCATGAGACTTCGATTTATAACTTCTCCAGCATATCCTCTTAGTTGTGTCACTTTCACCTTAACCACATTAAAATGCTTATGATAGGGGCAATGAGAGCTCAAAGCTAACGAGTACCATACTTTCAGCATTTGGAAGCCTTTCAAACTTTGCAAAACCTTTTCTTTTACTTATTGAGTCTCCACTTATTCTTTGAGCACTTTCTTGAGAGCACAGTGGCCATTCTTAGTTCTATGTGCATTGTCCCAAGACTTGTTGATTGATGCATACCTTGATATTTCTTGTTTTAAACTATTTGTATCTAGTCACTCTTGTAAACTTCGAAGGTGTTCTATGCATTTATGTTTGCTACTCTATGAGGGACAAGCTAAATGCCACTATGCTATGTTTTCTTTATGTGAAACGAACAAACGTCTTGCAAAGCATTGTTATTCGTGAATCTTTTGTTTGTGCCTTTTCATGTTGCATCATTGTTTCTCTGTCTTATTGCTAGAACTTTGTCTTTCATGTTATGATTGAAGTACCTTGATCCCAGCTTTGAATGTTTACAAATACTTTGTTCAAGTCTTTGATGGTGCATGTCACCTCAGAAATTATTCTTTCTTTTTATCACTTACCTACTCGAGGACGAGCAGGAGTTAAGCTTGGGGATGTTGATACATTGCAAATGTATCTATAATTTTTGATGCTCCATGCTTGGTTTTATCCACTTTATTGTGTTTGGTCCACACTTTGGAGTACTTTTCATATGATTTCTGGGACTAACCTATTAACAAGAGCCACAGTGCCAGCTGCCTGTTTTCTGCTGTTTTTGGTTCCAGGAAAGTCAGAAAATGAATATTCTCGGAATTGGACGGGACAAAAGCCAAAGTGCCTATTTTTCCAGAAGACTCCAGGAGCCAGAATACGAGACGGAGGAGGGCTAGGGGCTGGCCACACCCCCCAGGCGTGGGCTAGGCCTGGCCGTGCCAGGGCATGGTGTGCTGGCCCTAGGCACCCCCTCGGTCTCCCTCTTCGCCTATAAGTAGCCTTCTGACCTAAAAACTTTGGGGGGTTCGACGTTTTTCCACGAAAAGTTCCGCTGCGCTGCCGCCACCGAAGGGGAGATTCGGGGGACAAAAAGTCTCTGCTCCGGCACCCTGCCGGGACAGGGAAGTTCCCCCGGAGCCATCTCCATCGATCTCCACCATCATCTCCATCGACCATCCATGTTTCTCCCATCCACAGTGAGTAATCCCCCGTTGTAGGCTATGGGGATGGTAGGGATTGGATGAGATCGTTCATGTAATGGCATCAGATTGTTAGGGCATGGTGCCTAGTATCTTTTATTAGTGCTTTATGACTTTGTTGCGACTTGTTGTGCTTAATGCTTGTCACTAGGGTCCGAGTGCCATGATTTTAGATCTAAACTTATTATTGATTCCTTATGATAGTATTGTTTCTGGTCTTATCTACAAGTTGTATACACACGTTGTTGTCAGGAACCTATGGCCCCGAAGTGACAGAAATCGGGATAACCGGAAGGGAATGGCTTTGATGTGAGGATCACATGTGTTCACGGAGTGTTAATGCTTTGCTCCGGTGCTCTATTAAAACGAGCACCTTAATTGCCAGTAGTGCCCTAGAGGCCCCGCTGCAAACGGGCTGGCAGGACAAAAGATGTTGTGTAAGTTCTCATTGCGAGCACGTATGACTATATATGGAACACATGCCTAGGATTGTCTAGTACTTGGATGCTTTATCTTATTTATCTGCAATTGCCCTATGTTCTGATTGCTATGTGAATTGTCTTGTCCATGCAACGCCCGTCCATCCATCCCTATGCCTACCGCACTCGAATCCCGCTGTTTACTGCTTTTGTTACTACTGTATTTGCTTTACTACTGCTGTTACTTTACTATTCCTACTACAAAACTGTTGCTACTGATAAACTGCTGTGAGCAAGATTGTTTCCAGGTGCAGCTGAATTGACAACTCAGTTGTTAAGGCTTATAAATATTCTTTGGCTCCCCTTGTGTCGAATCAATAAATTGGGTTTCACTTCCCTCGAAAATACTACGATACACCCCCTATACTTATGGGTCATCAAGCACATGAGATAGCTGAAACCAAACATGCACATTTCTTTCTCCCAGGCCTAATACGGCCCACCAAACAATAGGGCCTCAACTCTGCCCAAGTCCTTAATAGTGTTAATGCGGGGAACCAAATAAGGAGAGGAATTTGGCCCAGCCCCGGATCCGCGCGTGCAGTCCCTGCGCGTGCAACTTGCATGCAGGGGGAAATACTCGCACTGGAACCAAACACGCCCGATGTAGCTTCATAGTTCTCCTCCTAGTTGTTTTGTTACACCACGTGCTCTATTTCAGGGTTGTGGTTTCATGTATCTACTGTGAGTACTACATGATGTAGATTCATAGTTGTCCCCCTACATGTTTTGCTACAACACATGCTATGTTTCAATGTTGTGGTTTCATGTTTCATATGTGAGTACTAGATGATGTAAGTTCATCGTTCTCCTCCTAGTCGTTTTATTATAGAACATGTTCTGTTTCAGTGTTATGGTTTCATGTCTCTAGTGTGAGTACCGCATGATGTTGGTTCATAGTTGTCATCCTACTTGTTTTGCTACAACACATGTTCTGTTTCAGTGTTTGTACACTATCTTGGTATTTTTTTATGTATCATATATGTGTCTTGTTGCTCATTGTACTTACTTCATGTACTGGTTTGTTCATGGATATCCCTTGACCATTCCTAGGTTTGTCATTGTTTTGTGTTGTTGCAGAACTCTATTTTTTAGCACTGTTTACTAGCACCAATTTCCATACTACTGCCATGCTTACTGAGTTTGGATAATTAATGATTTAATGTGGTGTACAATCTACCATGGTGAAAAATGGAAGGCAGTCGATGCTATTGGTGAGGAGGATGTGCCAAGTCTCGTAAATTCGTGTATGTAATATGGCATCGTCATTTGCCATTGTCAAGCTCTATAAGTTTATCCCAAATCCTTGGAAGGATGAAGTGGGAACCATGGAGTTTGATAGTCCGGTTAACATGAAATTCCACTATTTGAATAACCCAGTTTGTTGGATGAATATTCAGTATTTTTTACTCTCAGTTCACCCCTTTGGAGTGAGCCAGTTGTGTATGATGTTGATGCTAAGATTGAGGCTGCCCTTGTGACATGGGTATGATTACTCGGGTGCTTATGTTTGGTTACCCTAGCTACGTGAGGGGTTCATGACCCATGAAGACCAAGAAGAAGGCCCAGGAAGCATTCAACGGAAGGCGTAGTTTTGCTAGATAAGGAAATAGAAAATGGCTTTGTGTTGGTGTTAATCATAAAACTGTAACCTATCCGTATACAGCCTCAAGACCCAGCCTATTATATATAGGTCGGGAGGAGCCAGCGGAGAGGTACCAAAAAACACCTAAGCAATCTGTAACCTTATTGTCCACCGATAATCAGATGACTTCGACTCCCTTGTTTATCTAATATCCGATGAAATCCCCAGCGTTCTCTTTTCCTTGAAATCCTAAGTCCAGAACCATTAACATTGCTGAGGTTACCCATCGTTAATTGGCGCCATTTGTGGGAAACATGAACGCTGGAGTCATGGATTCGGCGGACCCCTTTTCATCAAGCAACAATCCGATGAAAGAGGAACCGCACCCGCACCCATGTCTCGGTTCCCGTCGACTTCCACGGCGGATCCGATCTCATCATCGGAAGTTTCCACTTTCGCATAGAGGAACCCGAAGAACCACACCTATCGGCTTTGATTTCGTCGGGACCGTCGGTCAAAAAGTTGCGCCTACAGTGATACCTGCATCTTCTGTCGGATCATCCGCAGAATTTGCGCCGGAGCCAGCAAATGACAAAGAAAACTCTAGAGAATCAGAAGATCTGGGGGATCTTGACAATCTCTAGTCTCTATGATGGTCTCTCCCTCGGATCAGACTCCCAACCAACGCCATCACGTGGAGCAAGCCTAGGAAACATAGAACCTGAAGAAAGCGGCAAAAGTATTGACTTCGAAATCAAGATTGCTGAAATCTACCCAGAACAAAAACTACCGGACTTCACTGACCCTCCAAACACTGTGTCCTGCGGATCCGATGATGACGTCACTAGTTCATACATAACGCACCACCATGTGTGTGTGATCATCAGGGACGCCTCAACTCAGTGCGACTCCAACGGTAACCCTATCCTTGACCCCAATGATATTTTGTCGGATGACAATGCAGGAGATCATGAAAATGAAGGAGACTCGACAAACAACCACATAATCCAAGGAGGAGGAGAACCACGTGGAGGCGAACGACAAACACTCTGGCTATCAGCCGAAGCATGGCAAAAAGCACGGGAAGCAATTTCGGGTGTTGTCCCAATGACAGCTGAGGCCACATGCGATGATCTAATGGCCTACCAATACTTGCTTAATCACAAGAAGAGGGATATACTAAGGATGCAGAGGCAACTCGATGAAAGAAAAAGGCTAGCCGACGAGTCCAGCCTTCGGCGGGCACAACTAAGCTGTACCCTTGGATCAGGAAACGTAACTGGAGGAGCACAGCCAAGGAGAGGAGCCTCACGACTACAAAATATCCCTGAAGCCAAAAGAAACGAACTGACATGAGACATCGATTTATCATTTATGTAAGTAGATCCAACATGACACATCAAAGCTAAAACAGATCAAGCCGCAACTGTAGCTACGCAAACATATATGATCACAACTCAACCCGCGCCCGAAGATCCCCGTGCAGCTCTCCATCACTCCGCTCTCATGAACCTCGGTATGGTGGGCGCATCTCTTGCACAAGCGGAACAAGGAATCACATGAGAACCCGACAGATCCTCACGCCGTCGCAGCAACCCTCGGTAGGTGGGGCACACCCGACGATTGCGGTCGCTACATCGGGTGCAATTTTCGAGCTCTGAGCCACGAAGCGATGCAAGAGACGACATCACACAGTGCAGGATCGACGGATCTAGGGAAGAGCACAACAATCAAAGATACTACGACGATGAAAGCAAGGACGAGTATGAATTATGTGGAGCTGGTTCCTTTACCTGATGGGTTCGCAAGACTCCAGTACCCAAGGATTTCAAACTCCCTCACGACCGCCTCCAGGAACCCGAAGCTTGGTTGGCAGATTATCTGGCTACCATCAAATTACAAAGTAGATCCAAGGCTACCACAATGCAAAGCCTACAGCTGCACCTAACCGGTGCCGCCCGATCCTGGTTAAGGCAGTTACCCGAAGAATCCATCAGCAGCTGGAACGATCTTAAAGACAAGTTCATCCGAAAACTCCACATTCAAGCGAATTGCATCCTTGGAGCAATTCCGAGCGTGCAAGTAGAAATCCAGAGAATCAATATGAGCCTTCATCCAGTGGTGGAACTGATACATTACAAATGTATCTATAATTTTTGATGTTCCATGCTTGGTTTTATCCACTTTCTTGTGTTTTGTTCCAACTTTGGAGTACTTTTCTTATGATTTCTTGGACTAACCTATTAACAAGAGCCACGGTGCCAGCTGCCTGTTTTCTGCTGTTTTTGGTTCTAGGAAAGTCAGAAAATGAATATTCTCGGAATTGGAGGGGACAAAAGCCAAAGTGCCTATTTTTCCGGAAGTTATCAAGTGCCAGAATACGAGACGGAGAGGGGCCAGAGGGCGGCCACACAACCTGGCCGCGCAGCCAGGCCTGGCCCGCGCCATGGGGTGGTGTGGCCAGCCCAGGCACCCCCTCGGTCTCCCCTTCCGACTATAAGATGCCCTCGGGACGTAAACCCTAAGTTCCCGATCAAAAATCCACGAAAGAGTCTGTAGCCGCCGTCATCTCCATCCCTAGATCGGGAGGGATCTGAAGCTCTTCTCGACACCCTGCCGGAGAGTGGAATTAACCCTGGAGGCCTTCTTCATCACCATGCAAGCCTCCGGTGTGATGCGTGAGTAGTTCATCCTTGGACTACGGATCCATGCAGTAGCTAGATGGCTAGTTTCTCCTCCTTTGTGCTTTCATGTTTAGATCTTGTGAGCTCCGTTCATGATCAAGATCATCTTTTGTAATTCTGCATGTTGTGTTTGCGGGGATCCGATGGATATTGAGATGCTAGTTCAGATTGATTATTGATTCTATCATGTCTTTGTTATTTGAGATCTTGCATGCTTTCCGTTGTTAGTAGCTATCCATGCCATGTAGATGCTAGCAACTCCAAGAGTTAGTATTTATGCTCGATAGTGGGTTCATGCCTCTGGTAATCTGGGGAAGTGACAGAAATCTCTAAGGTACTAGATGTGTTGTTGCTACTAGGGAGAAAACAACAATCCTTTGTTCATAGAACAATCCTATTGTTTACTTTACACGCAGTTCGTAAAGCAATAATCTGTTGCTTGCAACTTAATACTGGAGGGGGTTCGGATGATAACCTGAAGGTGGATTATTAGTCATAGATGCAGTTGGATGGCGGTGTATGTATTATGTTGTAATGCCCAATCAAGTCTTAGAGGAGTCAAGATGATTAGTATATGCATGTATTGCTTTCTCGGTGTTTGTCCATTGCCCCGCTGTAATTTGTTCACCCAACATGTTATCTATCTTAAGGAGAGCCACCTCTAGTGCACTATGGATCCCGGTCCTTTTCTTTACATTCAATCTACAATCTTTTACTGCTTTGTGTTTACTTTCTGCAAACTTTTACTTCTTTCCATTCAATACGTTTAATCCTTTGTTTTCCACAAAACAAAGTGAGATTGACAACCTCATCGCAAGTTGGGGACAAAGTTCTGTGGTTGTGTTGTGCAGGTCTCCACGTTACTACTAGCACCGGTAGTGCGCCCTGCCAAAGCTCAGCTAGTAACACCTTTGAGGTGTTTCCTTACTCCTACTGGTTCGATTAAACCTTGGTTTCATAACTGAGGGAAACTTGCTGCTGTGCTCATCATACCTTTCTCTTGGGGTTTCCAACGAGCTCTATATCAACACCGCCATCAAGCATTTTTCTGGGCGCCGTGCATTGAGCCATCAATGATATAAGTAAATTTCCTGTTATTATTAGTGCTAAACTTTCAGGGGATGAAGAAGAAGAACTCATGAAAATACTTAAGGAGCATCGCAAGGCCTTTGGGTACTCAATGTATGATTTGAAGGGCATCGGTCCCATGATAATCGTCCATCGAATATTCTTGGAGGAAGGTGCTAAACCAGTTCAGAATTTAATAGGCGACTGAAGCCCGAAATGAAGAAAGGGGTAAGAAAAGAAATAGTACATCTACTGGACGCAAGTATAATCTATCCCGTAAAAGAAAGTGAATGGGTAAGCCCTATTCATTGTTTCCCTAAGAAGGGTGGTTTTACCGTTGTTCCTAATGAAAACAATGAATTGATACCTACTAGAACTATTGTTGGACATAGGATGTGTATAGATTTCAGGAAATTGAATAAAGAAACTAGGAAAGATCACTATCCTTTACCATTTATAGATAAAACATTAGAGAGGTTAGCAAACCACACTCATTTTTTCTACTTGGACAGATACTCTGTTTTTTCTCAAATAACCGTTCATCCTGATGACCAACTTAAAACAAATTTTATCAGTCCTTATGGTTTACATGCTCACCGACGTATGCCTTTTGGTTTATGTAATGCTCCAGCTACTTTTCAAAGATGCATGACTGCTATTTTTGCAGATATTATAGAACTGATAATGGAAGTATTTATGGACGACTTTTCTGTCTATGGAACTTCATTTACTAGTTGCTTGGATAATCTCAAAAGAGTTTTGTAGCATTGCGAAGAGACCAATCTTGTTCTAAATTGGGAGAAGTGCCATTTTATGGTCAAAGAAGGTATAGTCCTTGGACATAAGGTATCAGGTAAAGGAATTGAAGTGGATATAGCTAAGGTTGAAGCCATAGAGAGAATGCCACAACCTAGGGATATAAAAGGTATACGATGTTTCCTTGGTCATGTGGGTTTTTATAGAAGTTTCATTAGAAATTTCTCTGGAATATCTAAACCTTTGACTAACCTTCTACAAAAGGGAGTAAGATCTAATTTTGATGATAAATTTCTTGTAGCCTTTGATAAACTTAAATATGCTTTATCCCATGCTCCTATCATTAAACCACCTATCTGGGATATAACTTTTGACTTAATATGTGAAGCTAGTGATGATGCTGTAGGAGTAACTGATGACCCACAAGTATAGGGGGTGTATCGTAGTATTTTCGAGGGAAGTTTAAACCCAATTTATCGATTCGACACAAGGGGAGCCAAAGAATATTTATAAGCCTTAACAACTGAGTTGTCAATTCAGCTGCACCTGGAAACAATCTTGCTCACAGCAGTTTATCAGTAGCAACAGTTTTGTAGTAGGAATAGCAAAGTAGCAGTATTAAAGCAAAGACAATAGTAACAAAAGCAGTAAACAGTAGGATTCGAGTGCGGTAGGCATAGGGATGGATGGGCGGGCGTTGCATGGACAAGACAATTCACATAGCAATTAGAACATAGGGCAATTGCAGATAAATAAGATAAAGCATCCAAGTACTAGACAATCCTAGGCATGTGTTCCATATATAGTCATACATGCTCGCAATGAGAACTTGCACAACATCTTTTGTCCTGCCAGCCCGTTTGCAGCGGGGCCTCCAGGGAACTACTGACAATTAAGGTTCTCCTTTTAATAGAGCACCGGAGCAAAGCATTAACACTCCATGAACACATGTGATCCTCACATCAAAGTCATTCCCTCCCGGTTATCCCGATTTCTATCACTTCGGGGACATAGGTTCCGGACAACAACGTGTGTATACAACTTGCAGATAAGACCAAAAAAATACTATCATAACGAATCAATAACATGTTCAGATCTGAGATCATGGCACTCAGGCCCTAGTGACAAGCATTAAGCACAACAAGTCGCAACAAAGTCATAAAGCACTAATAAAAGATACTAGGCACCATGCCCTAACAATCTGATGCCATTACATGAACGATCTCATCCAATCCCTACCATCCCCATAGCCTACAATGGGGGATTACTCACTCATAGATGGGGGAAACAATAATGTGTGCCATCAAGTTCGTGAGAGCTTTACTAACTAACTTTCTCATAACAAGCAAACATTTTATTCGGAAGAAAACAAGGCATATTGAATATGCACGGAAATAGCAAATGATGCTAATAGGTAGGTATGGTGGACACTTTCGAAATATTTTGTTTAAGGGAGTTGGAAACATGAGTAAAACACTCAGTGGAAGTGAAGGCTAGCAACAGTAAGGGAGCGACAAACGAGAGAGCAATAATGGCCATAATCATGCAGAGCGACAAAACATCATTAATCAAAGCATAAAGTGATAATACAAGTTGAAAACTAAAGGATCATAAAGGCTTATGGTGACTTGGGATAGTCATAACATGGTGTGAGCATGTGCCAAGTCAACCCGAATAAAGCATCAAAGGAGAATACCACTATACTATGCTTTAATATGCTAAGACAACGCATGATTCATCCAAGGCACATTAACAAATCTCAATTGTTTATAACAAGTCATGCTATAGCAAAGAATACTAAGCATAAATCCAAAACAATATCAAGCATGGCATGAGAAAGCATAGGCCACAGTCAAAAACAAGCTCTCTTTACCACTTAAGCATGAACTTTCCTACTCTTTTCCAAGCCAAACCAAACTATTTGAAAGACAATGTATGAAAGAGGGGGTCCAACCAATTTATTCAGCAAACTAAGCAAACCACGCAAACTAAAAACCAAAATGAAAACAAAAAAGAAGACGCTCCAAGAACAACACAACTGTGCATGAAACAATAAAAATGAAGCGTTTGGAAGAAACCTAGGATTTTTATTGATGAAGAAGGGGATGCCTTGGGCATCCCCAAGCTTTGACGCTTGTACTTCTTGGATATTTCTTGGGGTGACACGCGTGGCATCCCCAAGCTTGAGCTTTAGTCCATCCTTCATCTCATTATTCACTCCTTTCATACACCTAAAATTTTTCCTTCATACAAAACTTCACACAATCTTTATTAGCAAAATTAGTGCACTCAAGATAAATAAGTCTTAAGGTTCAGTTATAGCACCAAATAAACTTCCATTAGAACACTAGCTACTGTAGAACGTCCCCCAAAAAGCTCAATTCCCCAAAAGAACTCAAAAAGGAACCCACAAGAAGCAAATGCAGAAAATGGCAGAAATCTGTCAAAACAGACCAGCAGGTAAAGACGAATTTTTTCGAAGACCTTCTGTTGCCCAAATCAAAAAGTGTTGAAATAACAGAAGTTATATAACAACCTGGGGAAGAAGCACAAAAATTACAGCTCAATGCGACATACAGAGCTCTCTCACGAATTTTTACGGTGAAGCACAAAAATCTGTTTCGGGACAACAACTTTCCCAATCATTACTTCTCTCTCATTAGAGGTTACTCTTGGCACAAAAAGCAAATAAAAAGGATAAGGAGAGGTTATTACCGAGGTAATAACTTCATCTAATGAGATTTCAGGTTCATCAGTTTCTTCTTCCATAGGATCCTGCAAGGCATTAGTCTCTTCCATTTGTGGAGAGCATCTATTAAAATAGTCAAGAATATTGCCATTTTCATCCTTGTAATTATCAAAGCAAAATTTAAGTATACCATAAACCTCATACTTATAAGGTGAATCATCAATATTTTCAAGCAAACTAGCAAGTTCAAAAGCACCCTTCCAAGCAATAAATTCTTCAATTTGTTCCGCATCATAAAAGTCATAAATTCCTTTAGCATAGGAAGATATGGTATCATTATCATTATACTCACATTGAAAAGGGAGGTGTTTATACCTCTTTCTGCAATGAGATTCATCACAACAATAAGTAACATTATTAGTAGAGCACACATTTGTAGCAATGGTATACAATCTATCAATGTGTCCCATAAGTGTTTCCCTTTTTGTGACAAGCGGTGTTCCTTATAATAATATTTTTGATCTTCCATGAACCCACCTTGCCAATAAGCTTCAGTTTCAAAGAAACCAACCATTGACAACAAGCATGATAAGGCAAGACAATAACGGACCAACGAAAATAACAACTAGAGTAGGAACTAATTTTTTTTGTACTTTTGGATAAAGAAACAAGCAAAAAAACGAGAAAATAAACTTCGCTTGAACAATAGTGAATCCAAGTGGACTTGATAAATAAAGCTATGCTCCCCGGCAACGGCGCCAGAAAATAGTCTTGATGACCCACAAGTATAGGGGTGTATCTCAGTATTTTCGAGGGAAGTTTAAATCCAATTTATTGATTCGACACAAGGGGAGCCAAAGAATATTTATAAGCCTTAACAACTGACTTGTCAATTCATCTGCACCTAGAAACAATCTTGCTCACAGCAGTTTATCAGCAGCAACAGTTTTGTAGTAGGAATAGCAAAGTAGCAGCAGTAGTAAAGCAAAGACAGTAGTAACAAAAGTAGTAAACAGTGGGATTCGAGTGCGGTAGGCATAGGGATGGATGGAGGGGCGTTGCATGGACAAGACAATTCACATAGAAATCAGAACATAGGGCAATTGCAGATAAATAAGATAAAGCATCCAAGTACTAGACAATCCTAGGCATGTGTTCCATATATAGTCATACGTGCTCGCAATGAGAACTTGCACAACATCTTTTGTCCTGCCAGCCCGTTTGCAGCGGGGCCTCCAGGGAACTACTGGCAATTAAGGTGCTCCTTTTAATAGAGCACCGGAGCAAAGCATTAACACTCCGTGAACATATGGGATCCTCACATCAAAGCCATTCCCTTCCGGTTATCCCGATTTCTGTCACTTCGGGGCCATAGGTTCCGGACAACAACGTGTGTATACAACTTGCAGATAAGACAAAAACCAATACTATCATAACGAATCAATAACATGTTCAGATCTGAGATCATGGCACTCGGGCCCTAGTGACAAGCATTAAGCACAACAAGTCGCAACAAAGTCATAAAGCTCTAATAAAAGATACTAGGCACCATGCCCTAACAATCTGATGCCATTACATGAATGATCTCATCCAATCCCTACACACCCCATAGCCTACAACGGGGGATTACTCACCCATAGATGGGGAAACATGGATGGTCGATGGAGATGATGGTGGAGATCGATCGAGATGGCTCCGGGGGCACTTCCCCGTCCCGGCAGGGTGCCAGAACAGAGACTTTCTGTCCCCCGAATCTCCCCTTCAGTGGTGGCGGTGCTACGGAATTTCTTCTGGAAAAACGTCGAACCCCGCGGAGTTTTTAGGTCAGAAGGCTTCTTATAGGCGAAGACGGAGACCGAGGGGGTGCCTGGGGCCACCACACCATGCCCTGGTGCGACCAGGCCCAGCCCGCACCTGGGGGTGGTGTGGCCAGGCCCTGGTCCTCCTTCGTCTCGTATTTTGGCTCCATGAGTCTTCTGGAAAAATAGGCACTTTGGCTTTTGTCCCATCCAATTCTGAGAATATTCATTTTCTGACTTTCCTGGAACCAAAAACAGCAGAAAACAGGCATCTGGCACTATGGCTGTTGTTAATAGGTTAGTCCAAGAAATCATATGAAAAGTACTCCAAAGTGTGGACAAAACACAAGAAAGTGGATAAAACCAAGCATGGAGCATCAAAAATTATAGATACATTCGCAATGTATCAGTAACTCTGGGACAACATATAGGTCGCAGATTTAATATTATACATCATGCTAGTAGAACTCTTAATAGTGCTCAAAATAATTATCCTAAGGAACAAAGGGAACTTTTTGCTGTAATTTTTCTCTTGTGATAAATTTCGTTCTTACATAGTTGATGTAAAAGTAAGAGTTCACACGGATCGTGATGGTTTAATAGAATTCCTTGAGAGGAAAATCATATGCCTAGAATGATCCGTTGGATCCTTTTACTTCAAGAATTTGAGTTGCAGATTATGCAGAGGCAAGAAATAAAGATGTTGGATGTAGTGTCCATATTTTCCCAACAAGACACTAATCTTATTGAGAGGAACTTTAGTCCTGGTGATTTTCACTTATGAGAATTATTAAATGAACTAAGGTCAATTTATCCAAAAGAGAAGAAGTCTTTATTGTTGGAGGAGCCTATCATCCCCGACTAAGTAAACAGTAAGTGCAAGGTAAGTGTTCTTACTCAAATAAGTGATTTGTCTTCACAGGTTTTACTTCTAAAATTTTCGCCTTTGAATTCCTCGTGTTTTTCTGAAGTTTCTGAAGGTTTTTACCAACTATATAGGCACAACTGTACGACCGGAGAAAAATCTCCCGCCGTATAGTTGGTCGCTAAACCCTCTGTATCTTCTTTGTGAAATTGTTTTCGATGTCTGGATCTATACGATCGCAACTATATGACCAGAGATAAAATTATGGCCGTATAGTTGGTCATTAAACTCTCTGACACTTTTGATTTTTGATGTCTATATCTATACGGTCGCAACTATACGACTAAAATTCCAGCCATATATAGTTGGTCATTAAACTCTCAGACACTTTAGATTTTTGATGTTTGTATCGATATGGTCACAACTATAAGACCAGAGATAAAATTCCAGCCGTATAGTTGGTCGTTAAACTCTCAGACATTTTGTTTGCTTTTTCGTTTTTACCCCGAGTAAAAAAATTGTATTGTTGGTTCCGAGTCGTAACTTAATCGACCTGGACTCGAGATATTTGGAAATATCTGCCCGGAACCAACTATACGGCCGGAGCTATACGGGCCGCGCCAGTATAGTTGGTCGTTACGCGGTAGGATTCCTTCAAATCCGCAATTTCTTTCCCTGTTCCATTAAGATTCTTTTCTTGGGGGAGAATTTGGTGTTTCTCGTGAGTTTTACCGACCTCTAAGCCTCCCTTATATACTTCCATTGTCTCTCTCTAATCATAATCACCAGGAAACAATCTAGCCATGCGCTATCCCGTCCTAGGCCGTGGGAAACCCCTAGGTCTCATTGCTCCTTCCAAGGACCGCTCTAGTAGCCCGTCTATGGAGGACGATGACGAGGAGGTGGAGAGGTTTAGCCTGGGGTACAAGGAGTACGTCGAGACAAGCTTCTACAACAACGATTTCGATGAAGATGTGATTGATGTCTACATCCGCCGTGATGTCTATGATCCCCCAGAGATCAACTGGGCGGCAATAAAGAGAGCTCAAGAAGATAGAGAAGGTCACAAGCCACATGGAAAAGGGCATGTGGAGACGGTCAAATTCATCGCCATGGACCCTGAGGCCGCACAAGCATAAGGAATTACCTAATATTGGTGCAGGTATTAGCAAGGGAGCGAAGGTGCCACTCTTGAACTCTACGATTGGTGCTTGTATGAGGGTGAAGCCTCAAGAAGAGTGGAGGAATGGTTTCCACTTCCCCGATCCATCAATTATGGATGAGGAAGAAGAAGCTGTTCCCAAGACCAAGGATCGCGTGTGAGCACTAGATATATATCAGAAGCAGGAGCTACTCCATCACGTTGAAGTCTGCCACCGTCTCAAGGAGATAGAGAAGAAGGATGATCTCCTCCCATTGGTGACTAAGCTCGCAGATAAAGTGGACACTCTGCAATCTGATTTGCACAGGTGCTACAGCCGTATCACTGCTCTGGAGGATACCAACAAGAAGCTACGCACCGCGGTGTTACATGCCATGGCACCACAGTGATCTATAATAATCACGGTATTACATAATCACAAGGGATTATTTGATCCCGCCTAGCTTGATTCCAAGCTTGGGGAGATCTTTAAGACCTTGTAATCTATCTTATAAGTTTAATATTACTATTTTAGTTTTGCATTAGTCCAAAATTAGAAATAAAGTTGCATCATTAGAATTCCCTTCAGGAAAAGTCAATCCCTTTTATGAAATTCTGAGTTTATTATCATATATGGATCAATATTGAGTTTGTGCATGTCTTATGGGATATATGAATGGCTTGAGTATAATTTTACTTGCACTTGATGATAGCAATAGGAGTCTTACACACCATTAGTGTTAATGGAACATACAAAGATAATTTGGTCAATATGTTGTAAGTCTACGGTTTGATTTACAAAAGAAAAAATATCTAATAAGTTAAGTTGAAAAAGAAACCTTGAACAAAGGAAAATAAAAGGTGCTATCAAATTAGAGTGAGATTAAGACGAGGTAGAATCTTCAAGCTATAAAGATTGGTTCATATACAATTGGAAATTGGTAATTGAGATCGTTAAACTTTGAATTCCTATATGAAGTGGAATGTATGGCTAGCTCATTTCCACAACACTTAAACAAAAGTGTGAGAATATATACAAAAGAGAAGAAAAGAAAGAAGAAAAAGAGCGAATGTGCAAAGGGCAAATATGCATACACCACTATATTGTAGTATGACAAAGAAGCATTTGAGATTTTAAATCCCATGTGAATATGTTAATCCAAAAATACTTGAGACTACCTCGCTAACTCATTCGGTTGAACCAGATACTTTTACATTATGTTGAGGTTCATCTTTTGTGAACTGTTGATCACTAAGGTGTGGAAGCCTGCTAATACTATTCAGATGGTTCGAGTAAGGTACTATTCATAGATCTCGGAGAGTTTTGTGTTCTCCTCTTGTGTTCTTCCTCTCTTATTACCCAAATAGCTTTTGTAGCTTTGGTGGAATTTGAGAGTGAAGGACTTTCCTCTTGCATTTCGTGCATAGGTTTGAGTTCTCCTCAGGGATTCAGCGAGTTCAAGCTCTTGGGCTTGTTTATCTTGGGTTCTTGGAACCCTAGACGGTTGTGTGAAGTGGTGGCATTTCTTGGGAGCTCTCCAATTGAGTTGTGGAGATAGCCCCAAGCCTTGTACGGGTTCGGTGACCACCCTCAAGTGTCCCATAGTGGAACATGAGTAGGGCTTTGTGGCGATCTCACGGGAGAATAGGGTGAGCCTGTTGTGGCATCGGTGAGTTGTGTGGCTTTGCATCTTGAGGTGAGGCCTTGTGTGGCATTGGGTGAGCATCGAGCCACCACACGTCAAGGTGAGCCATTTTTGGCGTTCAAAGAGAATTGCGCCATCGCACCTCTCCAACAGAGATGTAGCTTCTTTGGAAGTGAACTTCGGGATAACAAATCATCGTTTCTACGTCCATCGATTATCTCTCAATCGAGCCCTTTACTTATGCAATTTACGTTGTGATAGCCATCATACTTGAAGTATTATATCTTTCTATCACCTTGTTGCTTGCCTTGCTTAGCATAGGTTGTTGGTGCACTTAGTGAACCTAGTCGTTATAGGTTTTGGCTTGATAAATTAAACGTTAGTTTTATTCCGCATTTATTAGAGCCTAAATCGTAATATTTTTAAAATTCCTATTCACCCCCTCTAGGCGACATCCATTTCCCTTTCACTCGCTTTCCTCAGCTACCACATCACATATAGTCACTCTGTAGTATCATGCCCATGCAATTGATCACGTATCCGCTTATTTAATTTAATGCAGGGCTAAGGCCTTACCTGCTTTGCGTAGGTTACATTTGTGTCCATACTTTACATATTTCATCTAGAGAAAGAAGAAAAATACAGGGGAGGGGGGCATCTTCCCTCCCCATGGTTCTAGTTAATCAATGATATATATCCGAGTTCACCATACCAAGCTTTTCAACCACCTCCAAAGCTTTAAAGTAGACCATGACACCCGTTGGTCAAATGACCTACTATCCTCGATGTTGCACCCATGAGATATCGCTGTCGGTGTTGAGAATAAGAGTCTGGCGGAACCGCAGAGAGCGTATGGCCACAGAGACAATGTACTCGAGGGTGGACCCAAGAACCGTCATCACACGATCCTCCAAAGACGGCTTCCGTTGGACGTACTCAGCCACTCGGAGAACATCAAGCCGAAGAAGCTCCTCGAGGCTGGGCTTCTCGGTGGTGACCGGCGACTGCGAACAGGGGCCGTGCTGGTGGTACAGCGGCACGACCATGCGGAGTCATCGCGACACATGCGGTTTCGGGCTTTGCGGTAGTGTAGTAGTGCAGATATTGCCCTTGCGTTGAGGCCCTAGCAGCAGCTGGGAAGAAGAAGCAGCACAAGAGAAGCAGTGGCTCAAGTGCAGCTCCATGGCTACTGAGTTGCGACAATGAACAAGCTAGATAAAAGTCAATGTCAAATTTAGGATGCGTATTAGTTTTGATCAAAATCAAATTTAATAATTTTTAACTAAATATTTAAAAATAGTATGAACATCTACGACATATGAGTCCTTTTTGCCAATTTCTCTTTTTTTTCCTTTAAAGCTGGATCAACTTTAATTTGTCGGCATGCAAATTCTATCAAGAAGTTGAATCTTTCAAAACTCATGGTCGTTCTCGTTATATTGACAGTCTGCTGGGCAACTTCAATAGATTTTTGTAAAATTTTAAGAATAATCAGTAGCTCACATGCGGTTCGAATTAATTTGACCTAATTTCAATAGACTCGCTCCGATTCATATTAATGTTCTTAGATTTGTCTAGATTCAAATGTATTTAGTCATGTTTCTATGCTAGATACATATACCTAAATCTAGACAAATCTGAGATTATTAATTTGAACCGGAGATAGTAGTGTAATTTAAGTGGGTTAATTTATCTATGAACCTTGAAAACTCATATAACCTAGGAATCGCAAGTAAAACATGCATGGTCCGCTATGTCCGAAATCATGGCGCGCTTGTCGCATTCCGAGCCACATTCTTTTGATTTTCTTTACTGCTAGTACAAAATATCCCCATAATCACCTAGAAAAGTGAAAAATGTGTTTTCCCTAATTGTTCGAAACCCCCACGGGAAACATTGTTTACTAGGCCAAGACGCACCCATCTACCCAATGTCAGAACCATATCTAAAAGTGTAGCTAGGGTTATGTCTATATATATGGCCATGACCTTATTGGTCGTTCGGGCTGAAACCCAAGAATAATGTTCATACATGTTAGGCTATAATGTGAATCTGTTTTTCTAAAGTTGTTGAATCTCATGTTTACCATTTTTCTTGGAAATTAATAGTACTAGCAAAAGTATACACCAATCGTAATGAAGTCTCATGCTTTTGTTTTACGCTTTATTTTGTTTGAATGTTTTCCATACGAGGTCAAATTTGTCGGTATGGAAATACTAACCAGTAATGACATTTTTCAAAACTACTATTGGCCCATGATATATTGGCTGCCTGGGTACCTGATGGCTGTGATACAACACGTTTTAGCAATATAAATTGTGTCATTTACTTATCATATCATGCTCCATCTAACTATTGCCATGCCTAATATGCAAGATTACTTGTTTTTGTTAAATTGAATATGAGCTTTGGACATTTAGTAGTTTAGGTAGAATTTTATCCCTCTTCCTTGTCTTTGACATGTGTGTAGGTGTTTATGATGATTATGGACAAAACAAAGGCAAAAGAAATCAAGAGAGCATAATATGGAGGAGCTGTAGGGACCAGACTTAGCCATTTGAGGTGTTGGAAAAGTGAATTTTTCCAACTTCTCAAAATAAAGATCCAGGACCACAGGGTTGTATCCCTCGACGATACAAACTCAACGAGCCCAAGAACACCCAAAACGGAGTTCGTACAAAGAAATGGCAGCAAAATACTAAGGCATGCAGAGAATTAAACGAGCAACTATACGGTCGGAGCTATATTTTTGGTCGCATAGCTCCGCCCGTATAGTTGCCAAATAGGTCAGAAACAACGGGATTTCGCCCTAGAGAAGCTCCAAAACCTTCCCTAAGTCATACGACGGCATTGGCAGAACCCTAGGGCACCCCAAGGCCTATATAAAGGAGGGAGGACTCAAGAGGAAGCCACCACATACACAATACACCATATACAAGATCTAGATCCCATCTACCGCCTCCACGGTGGCGCCCTACCGCCGTGCCATCTCCATAGCCTCTACAGCTCCACCAAGATCTGGATCTCCATCAACACCATCAAGCCATCCAAGCAAGAAGAGAAGGAGAAGGAGGATGCTGCCATCACCACGCCGACGTCACCATCACCGCGTCGTCATCACCATCTCCATCGCCGCTACTCCTTCATCCTTCCCCATCATGATCTCCGTGATCGGTTGTAAGATGGCTTGAACCCCCTTTTATTAATGTTATGATGATTTGAGTAATTGAAGTGTGGTATGTTCTTGTTAATTAATATGTTTGTGCTTTCTCTTTACATTGTTCTATTCATGATATTATTCTAGTGATTGGAGACACCCAATCCATTGTTGAGGAGTTTACTAGGGATTCATGGAGTGTCACAAAACTTATCATTACTCTCTACTCATTCCATGGGCCTGACAAGTCAGTGGGTAGAACTAATAGGCTATTATGTATAAGTGATTTTCGGAGGCAATAGCAGCTTAGGATGCACCGCCCATTAAGATTTAATTTCCTCAAGATCACTCATGATATAGATAGGTATAATGTCGTGAATTGCTTGACCCCAAAGTGACATATGGGATATCTTGTCACTAGCACACTTTCTTAGGAGTATGGTTGTTGATACATTGCAAATGTATCGATAATTTTTGATGTTCCATGCTTGGTTTTATCTACTTTGTTATGTTTTGTCCACACTTTGGAGTACTTTTCACAGACTTTCTTGGACTAACCTATTAACAAGATGCCACGGTGCCAGTTGCCTATTTTCTGTTGTTTTTGGTTCCAGGAAAGTTAGAAAATCAATATTCTCGGAATTGGACAAGACAAAAGCCAAAGTTGATATTTTCCTGGAAGACTCACGGAGCCAGAAGGAGAGTCGGAGAGGGGCCATAGGGTGGCCACACCACCCCATTGCGCAGGTCCCCCCAGGCCGCGCTAGGGCATGGTGTGGGCCCCATGGCCGCCCACCGACCTTGCCTCTTCGCCTATAAGATGCCTCCGGATGCAAAAACCCTAAATAGTCAAGCCTCCAGCCACGAAAAGTTCCGCAGCGCCGCCGCCATCGAAAAGGAGATTCGAGGGACAGAAACTCTCTGTTCCGGCACCCTGCCGGGACGGGGAAGTGCCCCCGGAGCCATCTCCATCGATCTCCACCACCATCTCCATCACCGTTGCTGGTTCCCATGATGATGAGGGAGTAGTTCTCTCTCGAGGCTAAGGGTTCTACTGGTAGCTATGTGTTCATCACTCTCTATGCATGATCTTATTGAGATCATGAGCTTGTAATCTGTAGATCTATTCTTCTACTCAAGTGCTTTAATGAATCTCTGCTCTCCCCATGTGTGTGACAGTGACAGCGTGCTCACCATGGTGGCACTTAGGCTAGAGATTACAAATACTTGTTATGAGTTATATTTGGAGTTGGATGCCTTTATGAAATTGTGGTGTTTGTTGGACTCATCTAGTACTCAAGGTGACAGTGTGGGGTTTTCTAGATGGGAAATGCTTACTTTGAGGTGTGATGTTATAGCCCTACCATCGATTAGAGTGTCCAACCGGAGAGTAGTTAAGAGTAGTATCATAAAGAGAAGATATTTATATGAGAGTGTTCACTAGTGAAAGTATGATCCCTAGGCCTTGTTTCTAAGAACTGAAACACCGTTTGCTACTAGATCTGCTACATGTTTGCTTGCTTTCTTCTTTATTTCAGTTTGCCTTTAGTCTCTCCCACGCCATCAAGCTATTTTCTAGCACCGTTATCTTATATCCATACCACTTGTATTTCACTATCTCTTCGCCGAACTAGTGCGCCTATACACCTGACAAGTGTATTGGGTGTGTTGGGGACACAAGAGATTTCTTGTATCTTGATTGCAGGATTGCTTGAGAGGGAATACCTTTGACCACTTCCTCCCTGAGTTTGATAAACCTTGGGCGATCCACTTAAGGGAAAACTTGCTGCTGTTCTACAAACCTCTGCACTTGGAGGCCCAACAACTGTCTACAAGAATAGAAGTGCGTAGACATCAAGCTATTTTCTAGCACCGTTGCCGGGGACTGAAGAAGAAGAAGCTCCCACATCAACCACGCGCCAGTAAGTATTTTCTGGCGCCGTTGCCGGGGAGGTAAGGTGAAAGGTATTCACACCGGAGGATTAAAGAAGAAGAACCTCCCACGACAAACGCCTATTTTCTGGCGCTATTGTCGGGGAGGTAAGGTAAAAGGTACTCACATCCTCCGGTGTGAGTGCTCGAAGTTATTTCCTTTAGATTTTGCACTTTTGTCTTTTTGTTTCTTGTTTTCACTAGTTAGGCTTAATGGAAAACAACAACAAAAATAGAGAGCTTTATAGTATTTATCTTGAGTTAGGACATGAAGTGTTTGAAGAGAAAATCAAAAAACCTATGGAACTTTATTTGCATGCTAAATGTTATTAGTATGAATTCTTTGGATATCATTATTGCTAATTATATGGAAAAGTCTAAGCTTGGGGAAGCTACTTTTGATGAGCATGATATTTTTAGTCCCCCAAGAACGGAGGAGAAAATTTACTTTGATGATACTAAACCTCCAATATATGATGATTACAATGATGAGTATGATATTTTCAGTTCACCTACTATTGAGGAGAAAATTAATTATGATTACACTATGCCTCCTATATTTGATGATTATAGTGATGAGAATAATAATGATAGCTATTTTGTTGAATTTGCTCCCACTATGATTAATAAGAATGACTATTCTTATAGGGAGAGTAATAATTCTTTTAAGCATGTGGCTCATGATAAGAATGTTTTATGTGATAGTTATATTGTTAATTTTATTCATGATGTTACTGAAAGTTATTATGAGAGAGGGAAACATGGTTTTATGTATCTCTCCTCAACAATATTAAGTTTTCCCTCTTTATGTTGAAAGTCTTGAAGTTACACTTGTTTTGTTTTCCAATGCTTGTTGCTTTGTGCTTTCATGACTTGTTTCTTTACAAGATTCCTATGCATAGGAAGTGGGTTAGACTTAAATGTGTTTTGAATTTGCTTATTGATGCTCTCTTTTACTTCAATTCATATTTCTTATTTGAGCATCTTCTCAAACTATCATGCCAAACTTAAAGGCGTTAAAGAAAAGTACTTATTGGGAGATAACCCAAAAGTTTTAGATGAGTCTTGGAAGTTATTACTTCAGTAATAACCGCTCCTTATCCTTTTTATTTGCTTTCTGTGCCAAGAGTAACCTCTAATGAGAGAGAAGTAATGATTGGGAAAGTCGCTGTCCGGAAACAGATTTCTGTGCTTCACCGTAAAAATTCGCGTAAAATCTCTGTACGTCCTTTTGAGGCGTGAATTTTTGTGCTTCTGCCCTAGGTTGTTATCTAACTTTCATTAGTTCAACACTTTTTCATTTGAGCAACAGAAGGTCTTCGAAAAATATCGTCTTTACCTACTGGTCTGTTTTGACAGATTTCTGCCATTATTTGCATTTGCTTCTTGTTGGTTCCGTTTTGAGTTCTTTTGGGGAATTGAGCTTTTTGAGGGAAGTGCTACAGTAGCTTGTGTTTTAATGGAAGTTTTATTGGTGTTTAAACAGAACCTAAAGACTTATTATCTTGAGTGCACTAATGTTGCTAATAAGGATTGTGTGAAGTTTTGTATGAAGGAAAAAATTTCAGGTGTATGGAGGGAATGAGTAATGAGATGAAGGATGGACTAAAGCTCAAGCTTGGGGATGCACGAGTGTCACCCCAAGAAATATCCAAGAAGTACAAGCGTCAAAGCTTGGGGATGCCCAAGGTATCCCCTTCTTCATCAATAAAAATCCCAGGTTTCTTCCAAAAACTTTTTTATTGTTTCATGCATAGTTGTGTTGTTCTTGGACCATCTTCTTTTTCGTTTTCGTTTTGGTTTTTCGTTTGCTTGTTTTGCTTAGTTTGCTGAATAAATTGGTTGGACCCCCTCTTTCATACATTGGTTTTCATATAGTTTGGTTTGGTTTGGAAAAGAGTAGGAAAGCTCATGCTTAAGTGGTAAAAAGAGCTCGTTTTTGACTGTGGCCGATGCTCTATCATGCCATGCTTGATATTGTTTTGGGTTTATGCTTAGTATTCTTTGCTGTAGCATGACTTGTTATAAACAATTGAGATTGCTTAATGTGCCTTGGATGAATCATGCGTTGTTTTAGCATATTAAAGCATAGTATAGTGGTATTCTCCTTTGATGCTTTATTTGGGTTGACTTGGCACATGCTCACACCATGTTATGACTATCTCAAGTCACCATAGCCTTTATGATCCTTTAGTTTTCAACTTGTAGTATCACTTTATGCTTTGATCAATGATGTTTTGTCGCTCTGCATGATTATGGCCATTATTGCTCTCTCAGTTTGTCGCTCCCAGTCTTTTGCTAGCCTCCACAACCAAGTATGAGTTCCACTCATGCATCCAACTCCCTAAACCAAGTTATTCCAAAGAGTCCACCATACCTACCTATTATCTTATGCTATTCCAAGTATATTCATGATTTTGTTTATCTTCCAAATTAAACTTGTTATGTGAAAATTAGTGATTAAAGCTCTCACGAACTTGATGGCACACTTTACTTTCTTGCATTTAATAAACTTGAACCGTTGCATCGATCTTTGTTGCGTATATGCTTGCGCTTTATAAGTTGAAATTAGCAGAACCATGTTTCATGGGGAACGCTTTCAACATTGCACTTGTACTTTGTACCCCGTTGATATCATGTTCTTTTGCTTATGGATCTCGGTGGTGTGAAATAAAAGTGGAACTTGTAAGATCATGGAGTTTGTATGTGTGTTAGAGAAACGCCTGGGCCACTAGCCTAAGCCATGCTTAATCATGGTGGCAACTTACAGCATCACCATAATGAGCACTCTATGAAGCATCCTCAATAAAAACCTATGCAAATAGCAAATAAAAGATCGCTGAGATGCTCATTGTCTGCTTGCCTTGTCATTTTGGTTATGTGAAAGCTCCCGTATCATGTGCAAGGGGTACCCTATTGGCGGTTCTTAATGATACACATATACTTATAATGACAAGAGCTTACTCGTGACTAAAGTTGAGTAGCATGAGGATCGGTCTTCATAAGTAAGGGGCATGAGATTTCGGTTTATAACTTGTCAAGCATATCCTCTTAGTTGTGTCACTTTAACCTTAATCACCCTCAAGATGCTTATGATAGGGGCAATAAGAGCTGAAAGCTATAAGTACCATAATTTTTGGAAGCTCTTTATGAGACTTCAATCCCTACTTCCTTCTATGAAGGCCTTGCTTTTACTTTTATGTTGAGTCTCCACTTTCTATCTTTATGCACCTCCTTTGAGAGCATAGTGGACATTATTAGTTCTATGTGCATTGTCCCAAGACTAGTTGATTGATGCATACCTTGATATTGCTTGTTTTAAACTACTTGTATCTAGTCACTCTTATGAACTTTGAAGGTGTCCTATGCAATTATATTTGCCACTCTATTAGGGACAAGCTGAATGCCACTATGCTATTATGTGAAACAAACAAACGTCTTGCAAAGCATTGTTATTCATGAATCTTTTGTTTGTGCCTTTTCATGTTGCACCATAGTTTCTTTGCCTTATTGTTAGAACTTTGTCTTTCATGTTATGATTGAAGTACTATGATCCCAGCTTTCAATAATTTACAAATACTTTGATCAAGTTTATGATGGTGCATGTCACCTAAAAAATTATTCTTTCTTTTTATCACTTACCTACTCGAGGACGAGCAGGAGTTAAGCTTGGGGATGTTGATACATTGCAAATGTATCGATAATTTTTGATGTTCCATGCTTGGTTTTATCTACTTTCTTATGTTTTGTCCACACTTTGGAGTACTTTTCATAGACTTTCTTGGACTAACCTATTAACAAGATGCCATAGTGCCAGTTGCCTGTTTTCTGCTATTTTTGGTTCCAGGAAAGTCAGAAAATCAATATTCTCGAAATTGGAGACAAAAGCCAAAGTTGATATTTTCCCGGAAGACTCACGGATCCAGAAGGAGAGTCGGAGAGGTTCCATAGGGTGGCCACACCACCCCATGGCGCAGGTCCCCCCAGGCCATGCCAGGGCATGGTGTGGGCCCCCTGGCTGCCCACCGACCTTGCCTCTTCGCCTATAAGATGCCTCCCGATGCAAAGACCCTAAATAGTCAAGCCTCCAGCCACGAAAAGTTCCGAAGCGCCGCCACCACTGAAAAGGAGATTCGGGGGACAGAAAGTCTCTGTTCCGGCACCCTGCCGGGACGGGGAAGTGCCCCCGGAGCCATCTCCATCGATCTCCACCACCATCTCCATCACCGTTGCTGATTCCCATGATGATGAGGGAGTAGTTCTCTCTCGAGGCTAAGGGTTCTACTGGTAGCTATGTGTTCATCTCTATCTATGCATGATCTTATTAAGATCATGAGCTTGTAATCTATAGATCTATTCTGCTACTCAAGTGCTTTAATGAATCTCTGCTCTCCCCATGTGTGTGAAAGTGACAGCGTGCTCACCATGGTGGCACTTAGGCTAGAGATTACAAATACTTGTTATGACTTATATTTGGAGTTGGATGTCTTTATGAAATTGTGGTGTTTGTTGGACTCATCTAGTACTCAAGGTGACAGTGTGGGGTTTTCTAGATGGGAAATGCTTACTTTGAGGTGTGATGTTATAGCCCTACCATCGATTAGAGTGTCCAACCGGAGAGTAGTTAAGAGTAGTATCATAAAGAGAAGATATTTATATGAGAGTGTTCACTAGTGAAAGTATGATCCCTAGGCCTTGTTTCTAAGCACTGAAACACCGTTTGCTACTAGATCTGCTACATGTTTTCTTGCTTTCTTCTTTATTTCAGTTTGCCTTTAGTCTCTTCCACGCCATCAAGCTATTTTCTAGCACTGTTATCTTATATCCATACCACTTGTATTTCACTATCTCTTCACCGAACTAGTGCACCTATACACCTGACAAGTGTATTGGGTGTGTTGGGGACACAAGAGATTTCTTGTATGTTGATTGCAGGATTGCTTGAGAGGGAATACCTTTGACCACTTCCTCCCAGAGTTCGATAAACCTTGGGTGATCCACTTAAGGGAAAACTTGCTAATGTTCTACAAACCTCTGCACTTGGAGGCACAACAACTGTCTATAAGAATAGAAGTGCGTAGACATCAGTTGTCCATAGAACTTAATGCCTTTACTCTGGTTTACCTTGATTCATCTTGTTACCTTAATACACTATTCTCTTACGGATGACCCATGTCGGGAGAGGGTGTGGACAGTTGAGTTGTCTAGGTGCCACTTACCAACGGTGGAGACAACGTTATATGAGGGACCGCCACAATTATAGTTAACAGCTATTCCATAAGCACTTATCATGCACACCGATATACACAACATTACTTGAGGAATCATAGCATTAATATTTCATCTCATTGCATTGACCTATTTTCAGTTTTACTTTTGTTCTAGTTTTCTTCCAATTCTATTAGTAGTTATTACAAAACATCTTAAATTTATTTATCCTAGCAACTTATAGAATAGGCTATTTCCAAACCATGATTTGGGTGTGTATGTGGTCGCATTGATAACGCGGCTATGAGGGTCGTGTTCGCCGAGCTCCCATCGTGACAAACTCTTAAATATTTGCTGCTGCAAGTACTGCAATAACCCTGTTTTGGTGCAGGAACTCAGCCCATCAAATTAGCGCCGTTGCCGGAGAGCAAAGCGTTCGGTTATCTACTCACACATAGTTTATTTCTATTTGTTGCTATTATCTTACTGCTTTCTTTTATAATTGAAAACAATAAAAAAATTACAAAACAAAAAATTTATAGAAACTATTGCTACTAATCATGTCTTCCGAGATAAATTTTGTTCAATAGATAATACAAGCATTGGAGGAGATAAAGGATTGAAGCTCATCAAGCCTGGTTGCTAGACATAAGCTGATAAAGAAATTGCTAGACCAATTGGAAAGGCATTCATTATGGTTGCGTGCTAATGATGGATCTTATTGCACAATTTGTATAACAGATGACCACCTTAATTTTCACGTAAGTGTTCCAACAATCCTACTCTATCAAATTATAATAGAGATAAATCCTATGCTAGTTTGGAAGTACTAGAATACGTTCTTTTCAAAGGTGCATCTGAAATTCTATTTAGACTAGAAAGTATTGATGTTGGCAGTGAAGCACTTGATGGAGTTTTTAACTTAGTATACCTCATATACCTCTTTTGCGACAATAATTTAAGTAATAATGCATTGGTATTATATTATTTGAAGCGGTCGAAAACCTCCATGGAGAAACATAACCTTTTGCAGGATTCACTAAAGAGCGAAGAGGAAAAGGAGCACAAGGAGGAAGAACAGATTGATCACCCGCTCACACCTTCGACTCCTACTTTTGATTCTATCATTTCTATTAAAACACTAGTCGATGAAAAGGAGGAACAAAAAGGTGAGGTTGACAAAGAGAGTCACACTACAACTTTTGTATGTGATGCCTCTCACTCTAGTAGTGATTTTTATGATGCTAAAACTATTGATAATAGTTCTTCTTAGGCCTTGTGCCTAGACACTCATATGGAGAGCATTAATAATAATGAACTAGAGATATAACCTTGCTATACTAACATGCAGGGTCCTGAACTCCCTGCTATGAAGGAAGAATACTATGAAGTGTTCCCCTACATAGGTAACCAACGTAAAGATTTAAGAATTTTATATGAATCTCAGATCCTCTCATTGTAGCTGTACACGGAGGCATGTTCACCAAGCTTGGTGCATCAACACTCGTTTGAAAGCAAGAACTTGTTCATCTACATGATGCCGATGCACCGTAAGCGAGTACGACTCCGACCAAATTCTACTTCAAGATTCTCCAAGCTGGTATGTACAACCTCACCTCGAGTTGATATTCCTTGGGATCCAGGTAGGTAATATATGGAGCATCCTAGCTTGGCTTTATGGCTTTAAAGAGAGCGCTTCCTGAGAGGCAACTCGGAAGTCATTAGGTGTCTTTCTTAGTTTTGTGTCTTGAGTCTAGTTGCATTCATGTTGCATTGGCACTTTTATTCTTCGCATGTCTTGCTATTAGAGTAACCTTGTTGAAGTTTTCAAAACGTGGAATTTATTCACTATATTATGTGTTGCAAAAAGGAAGGGAAAATCGGTGTGTGAATCCTTCAATTATATGTATTTGTTGGTTAAAAATTAAAGTTGTTATTTTACCATCAAAACAAGGTATTTCACTAAGTTACAGGATAAGAAAGTATTCACGAAGAAATAGAAATTTTCTGATGTATACAGAAGGTTTAACGACCAACTATACGGAGGGAATAAAATTCCGGTCGTATAATTCTGATCGTATAGATATCTTTGCCATCGATTTTTTTTATTTCACATGTACTGAGAGTTTAACGACCAACTATACGGTGGGAATAAAAATTTCCGCCGTATAGCTCCAGTCATATATATATATCGGTGCCTCCATATAAATTCTTTTCTAATATACTAAGAGTTTAACGACCAACTATACGGCGGGAATAAAAATTCAGGCCGGATAGTTCCGGTCGTATAGATATCTATGCCTTTGTATATTTTCTTTCCTAGGGACAGACAGTTTGACGACCAACTAAATGGTAGGAACATTTTGTTCCGGTCGTATAGCTGCGCCCGTATAGTTGGTAAAACCCCTCAAACGCCAACTGGAAGGTAACCATTGCTCAAAATTTCATTCTTTCTTCTTCCTTCTTCTTCTAAAAACCTCGAAGCACCACCTGGGAGCTTCTCTCATGTTTTAGAGAAGCCGAGCGTATGTAAACAATAAAGTTCTATCTTAGAAATTCCTTAAGTTGTAATGCGCTTTAGTAGTTCATGTTTTCTTTCATTAGTTGGGTGAACGAACTTCGCTCGTACACCAAACCGTTGTCTTTTATTCTGTGTGTTATTTTCGCAAGGACTTGAACCTTGTGTGACGACGTGTACGGTAGTGCCAACCATGCAAACACTCGCATGAGCCACTTGGTTGCTTCAATTCAACGTTTCAACAATTAGTGTCTGGTAAAACCTTCCAACTCGAACCTCTTTTAAATAAGCACATAGGGGCTGCACACTCGTGTTTCATATTTTGTCTCACTTACACTTCATCACAATCTAGGAGAGGCCACTTCTAGAACTATCTTGTTGACTTAAGTGTGGTGCTTAGGTTGATGAACCGACTCAGTGGGACTTGTATTCTTATCACTTGTCAGCTAAACCCGTGTCTTAAAAAATACAAAAATATTTTGTCTTCTTTCTAGTCTTGTTCCTACCAGGTCCTTAAGGAAGGCATACATCGGATCACGAAACATTCATTGAAGCAAAGGTTATTTGTCCATCAAAGTAGAGGTTAAAAGAACCTCAATGGTAAAGTGTGTCACCCTTGCTTTAACTTAAGCTTGGGGAGGTAATCACTTCTTATACTCTCTTTTGATAACCGCATTTTCTATTTTGTTTTCATGATCTTCTCAAGTTTAGCTTGGGGAGGTTATTTTGCATGCGTAGGGTCTTGTGCAAAGTTCTTTATCTTAAAAAGTTTTCATGCTATTGTGTATCTCTCTATTTTTGAATGCTTGCTTAGGTGAAATTTTGTTCATATTTATATAAGGGATATACTTGCCCATGTTAGGCCCCATAGGAGACAAGCCATAGCTTTGATGCACCTTGTTCAACTTTTATCTAGTTTGTGAAAAATATTGTGATCCTCTCAATATACATTGCCATGTTCTCTACATTTTGAAAAGAAAAAATATAATAAAGAAATTCTTCGAAACTTGCTAGTTGTCAGTAGAATTGTCTTAAGTGAATGGTTATGGAGCAGCACGACCCCATAGTGTTGGAAATGATGGTCTTAATAGATGCTTACTAAGTGAGTTGTTAAATAAGAAATGATGTTTCAAAGTTTCGAGATTACATATGCCAAAATTTTGTCTTGGAAATCAAAGTGAGATATTGCTTTATGCGTGTCTCGCGCCACTGTCGCATAACATGGGATGCTAACAACTCCGCTGGCATTTGAACAATCCAAAAAGAGGAAACTCTTGGAGTTTGGCCATGAGTTGCCCAACATATGTAGCAAAAATGCTATATTTGGGTATGCATTGGTATTCTCATGGGCCTGCGTTCAAAGCAAAAGTCGGAATGCTCCTCTGACCATTATGAGAAATCATTATACTGGAAAGGGAAACCTTGGTAATGGTCCGAGTGTCCTTCCTAGCCTGCACAGTCTTGATTGAACATATACAACTCTTTTGGCATGGTCTCCTTACTAAGAAATATATTTTCTATGAGCTCAACAATCGAAGTTTGCACTTGAGAGACTTTAATAGATGGCATGACTGGGCAGCTTTAGAAAACTCTATTTCTATTTATGATTGACAACTAACCGTGTTTAGCTTTGCCTTATACAAATAAAAATACAAAGATACAATAAAGTGCGTATAGAAGGATCACAAGTTTACTTGCAAGCTAGATTTAACTTTGACATGGGGCATAGAAGTTTTTGACTAATCTCTAGTGGTTTGGAATAATATAACTGAGCTTATATTGCCTTGTATGATTATGTGCTCTCTTACTTTAAGCTTGCACTAAAAAACAATAATACAGTGCATTGATTCCCAATGATAAGAAAGATCACATCCATTAAGTTATCGATCCTTTTGCTCGAGGACGAGCAAGATCTAGCTTGAGGAAGTTGATGGCTATGATATACAACACTTTTTAGCAATATAAATTGTGTCATTTGCTTATCATATCATGCTCCATCTAAATATTGCTATGCCTAATATTCATGATTACTTGTTTTTGTTAAATTCAATATGAGCTTTGGACATTTATTAGTTTAGGTAGAATTTTATCCCTCTTGCTTGTCTTTGACATATGTGTAGGTGTTGATGATGATTATGGACAAAACAAAGGCAAAAGGAACCAAGAGAGCATAGTATGGAGGAGCTGCAGGGACCAAACTTAGCCATTTGAGGTGTTGAAAAAGTGAATTTTTCCAACTTCTCAAAATAAAGATCCAAGACCACATGGTTGTAGCCCTCGACGGTACAAACTCAAGCATGGCGGCCAAAATACTAAAGCATCCACAGAATTTAACAAGCAACTATATGGCCGGAGCTATATTATTGGTCGTATATCTCCACCCGTAAAGTTGCCAAAAAGGTCGGAAACGACGGGATTTCGCCTCAGAAAAGCTCCAGAACCTTCCCTAAGTCATATGACAGTATTGGGGGAACCCTAGGGCACCTCCAAGGCCTATATTAAGGAGGGAGGACCCAAGAGGAAGCCACCACATACACAATAGACCATATACAAGATCTAGATCCCATCTACCGCCTGCACGGTGGCGCCCTGCCGCCATGCCGTCTCCATAGCCTCTACTGCTCCACCAAGATCTGGATCTCCATCAACACAATCAAGCCATCCAAGCAAGAAGAGGAGGATAAGTAGGATGCCGCTATCACTATGTCGACGCCACCATCACCGTGCCATCATCACCATCTCCATCGCTGCTAGTCCTTCATCCTTCCCCATCATGATCTCCGTGATGGGTTGTAACATGGCTTGAACCCCCTTTAATTAATGTTATGATGATTTGAGTAATTGAAGTGTAGTGTGTTCTTGTTAATTAATATTTTTGTGCTTTCTCTTTACATTGTTCTATTCATGATAGTATTCTAGTGATTGGAGACGTCCAATCCATTTTTGAGGAGTTTACTAGGGATTCATGGAGTGTCACAAAACTTATCATTAGTCTCTACTCGTTCCATGGGTCTAACAAGTCCATGGGTAGAACTAATAGGCTATTTGTTATAAGTGATTTGCGAAGGTAATAACAGCTTAGGATGTACCGCCCATTAAGATTTAATTTCCTCAAGATCACTCATGATATAGATAGGTATAGTGTCGCGAATGGCATGACCCCAAAGTGACATATGGGATATCTTGTGACTAGCACACTTTCTTAGGAGTACGGTTGTCCATAGAACTTAATGCCTTTATTCTGGTTTACCTTGATTGGTCGTGTTACCTTAATACACTATTCTCTTACATATGACCCATGTCCAGAGAGGGTGTGGACAATTGAGTTGTCTAGTTGCCACTTACCAACAGTGGGAGACAACGTTATATGAGGGACCACCACAATTATAGTTAACAGCTATTCTATAAGAACTTATCATGCACACCGGTATACACAACATTACTTGATGAATCATAGCATTAATATTTCATCTCATTGCATTCACCTATTTTCAGTTTTACTTTTGTTCTAGTTTTCTTCTAGTTCTAGTAGTAGTTATTACAAAACATCTTAAATTCATTTATCCTAGCAACTTATAGAATAGGCTATTTCCAAACCACGATTTGGGTGTGTACTTGGTCGCATTGACAACGCTGCTGCGAGGGTCATGTTCGCCGAGCTCCCATCGTGACAAACTCTTAAATATTTGCTGCTGCAAGTACTGCAATAATCCTGTTTTGGTGCAGGAACTCAGCCCATCAGTACCTTCAAAACAATTTTCAACTCAATATTATTACTATCATCATAAATTATATAGTTGGTGGAACTTTATAAAAATTGATTTTAACCAAACCTAATGTACATCCTAATTTGGAAAAAAGGGAGGAGGGGAGGAATATGCACGACAATTCATGGGTTCTTTTTTTGTTGCGAAAGACAATTCATGGGTTCAGATGGACAGTAATGTGTTGCACCGTGTGTGTATATATAGCTACTAGTGAGGCATCTTTTTTTTGAATTATACTAGCTAGGCATCTCCTAGCTCGCTTGGCTCTCACGATTCTATTCACTTGGAGATTTATTACTACACGGTCATGATCGATGCCACACATGACACATACAAAATTCATTACAAGCCAATGGAAAAGAGTCCAAAACAAAAGAAAACCACGTGTTGGGGCAATCAGCACAAAAAGCCCACATACAAAGCAAACATACGAAAAACAAAAAGATACATGATACAACTCCCTTCAGGAGGGAGACGGTGTAGCTAATTGGCCGCACCCTGTCATATTTGTCGCACCACAATCAGGTGGTCCATCATCACGTCCAGTCGCACCCTGTCTTGCTGCCTACACAAGGGTACCACTACTTTCAAAAAGTGCAAGAATTTGAAGACCGAGTCAGAGACACAACACGGGAAGACACACTCAACGTCCATTTTATTGCGGGTGTTCCATAAGATCCAGGCCATCATCACAAACACTAACCAGAAAAGGTGCCCTCTTACTGGTACGGTTCACGTTGCCTTGTTGGATTCTACATGTCGTTATCTTTCCAACAAAATTGGTTTCATCTTCTTTGGAGTTCAGATGTGAAAGTTATTGTAGTTTTGGTTCTAAAGTTTCCCAGACCAGAAGTAGAGGCCAAACATCGGTAGTTCGTCCCGCATTTTTCATTGGGGCTGACCTGGCTGTAGTTCCGGTGCAAGGTCCGGTGGTAGTTATGCTCACGTTCAGTGACTATCTGTTGAGAGTGCTCTATTTGACGGAATTAATACCGGAATCTGGTCCGGTAGTACCGGTCAGAAGTTTCGGTCATCCCAGACTGGAACTTCCGGCCAGCACTACCAGGCCACATCCCTTGAGCGGTACTACCACTAGGCCCTGGTAGTTCCGGTCAGGACCTCGCGACCCTGTATTTCTGGCGCTAGTAGCGATCCAAGTTCCACCGGTAATCGAATTCAATTCAGAACAATTCTGTGTTGAAGTGTCGTATTTGTCGGAACTTGGGCTAGAACATCCGATGGTAGTACCGGCCAGGCTCGTTTTTTCTCTCTCGGACCGCTGTTTGTAACTATTGGTTGGGTGCCACCGGTAGTACCGCTCCCCCACCAGTACTACTGGCCGTGCATGATTTTGTGCATAACGGGCAGATTGGGGAGCCCTTTAAAAGGGGGTCTATAATAAAGGTGAAGGGAAGAGATGTTTCGTTGCACCACCGTGCACCCCGCCACATGGGCTACTACACCGTGCACCATGACACGTGCACGATACGTCACGTTTTTTCCTAGGCCATGCATAGTAATTCTGTATTCATCCGCATGCAAAGGGCGCAGACATAATTTCTAAGTACGAAGGTTGACACGGCCATAAAATTTTCAATAAAATATAATTATAAGGGGAAATGTAAAGGAGAAGGTAAGTGGTTGTACGGTGAGATTTGTGGGGTTTTGCTAGATCGGGCAGAGGGAGGTGTGGATGAGTGCGAGGGACATGATGAAGGCGGAGACGTTAGGTCTACTCTTCGGCCACCGGCTGACGTGTGGAAGTTTCTTGCAGTAGGGCCTAGTTGGAAGTGAGATTGAGAGCGCGCTGCATAAAACTGGGATATGCCTCAAGTGGCAATAAATTGCAGCACCCGTCGATGTCCATGCACTCGATGACCCCGTTTCCCTATGCATGTGTTGTGGCCTATTAGTAGTACTGGTAGTAGGCTTTTCAGATGAGATTAAACGTGACAAGACCACTCGACGACTTTTTTATTGTACGGCTGCGTGTTCCTTTGCGGTGACCCAGCATACGACTACATGATGTAGTACACTATAGTCGTTGACATAACACCAAGGAACATCGTTCACTAGTATTACATCCCTCAGAGTGGTACAACGGAAACATAGCAGGTCCAAGACATAACTATAGATTACAACTCGACTCTTTACAAAAGATCCAGAGAACACTCTAGGTTAAAGAGAGAGAAAGAACTTCTTACAAAGAAGAACTAGAAATATTAACTTAGAACTATCTAGTAACTAAGATTAGTATCTAAACTATTTGGCTTGCCATTGCTGCTATTGCAATTCTCTACAGAAGTAGGTTTTTGAAGGGAATATGCCCGAGAGGCAACAATAAAGTGGTTATTATCGTATTCCTTGTTTATGATAAATGTTTATTTTGCATGCTATAATTGTATTGATTGGAAACGTCAATACATGTGTGTTTAATAAACAAAATACAAAGTTCCTAGTAACGCCTCTCATATAAACTAGCTCGTTGATTAACAAGATGATCAAGGTTTCCTGATCATGGACATTGGATGTTGTTAATAACAAGGTCACAACATTGGTGGAATGATGTGATGAAAATTCATCCAAAGTATAGCATTACAATCAGAGTCATTATGTTTATATTGCTATAACATCATACGAAGTAATCTTAGTCCTTAGACCATGAGATCATGTTATTTGCTAACACCGGAAGAGTATCTTGACAACATCAAACATCACACCGTAACAGGGTGACTATAAAGGTGGGTTCAGTGCTACGAAGGTGTTATGTTGAGGCTCATGGATCAAGAGTGAGATTTGTCCATCCCGATGATGGATAGATATACTCTGGGCCCTCTCGGTGATATCACATTGAAATAGCTTGCAAGCAAGTGATGTGATCACTAGAATGTTATATCACGGGAACGAGAAAAGAGTGCATGTCGGTAACGAGATCAAACTAGGTATTTGGATGCCGATGATCGAATCTCGGGCATGTAATATATCGCGAGACAAAGGTATTTAGTTACAACGTTAAAGGTTCACACGATCACAAGGGTCATCGTTGAATATGTGGGAGTCAGTACGGATCTCCAAGTCCCGCTGTTGATTATTGATCGGAGAGAGGTCTCGATCATGTCTGCATTATTCGCGAACCGTAGGGTGACACACTTAGGGGATACCGACACCATTTAGGAGCAAATACGTTTCAGATAAGGATTAAGAAAGCGCTAGAATCATTTCGATGGAAACCGAAATTGTTTTGGGTGAAATTGCTAAAACTGGTTCTGCATGTCATATTGAAATGTTGCAGGGAGTATTATGTGAATGTTTGTTAATTAAAGTAATTAACAAAATTCTGAATAAAATAAATAAAAGTGTTTTATTTAATGAGAGCTTGCATTAAATTTGGTGGAAATTTGATGCATGTGAGTGGACATGAGTGGAGGTGTGTGTTTATGTGAGTGGGAGCTCCACCCACGTGAATGAGGGAGAGGTGGGGGCACCCACCATGGCTGGCACCATGCCCCCTTGGGTTGCCCCCTCCCCTATATAAGGAGCACCTCCTCCTCCTTTCCTCTTGCACCACCTCCTCGTGAAGGTTCTCTTCTCCCTCTAGTTATTCCCCATGGTATCGGATTAGAGAGATACATGTTCCCAGTGGCTTTATCTGAAAAGGAGTTGCTGCTTCTGCTGCATCGCTGGACCGAGGAGGCGGAGGTTGTTCGGTGGACTGAACGTGTGTGCGATCACGGATACACCGCTACTTTGCGGTGCTGGACTTGATGGTGCTGGACCTGATGGTGCTGGAACTGCTAGACCTAAAGGACTTCATCACGATCTTGAGATCGGCAAGTGTACGACTACATCATCCACGAGTTCCAACTTGTTAACAAAGCTTTGTTGTCTTCGAGGGTAAGTTCTCTATGGATGTATATCCACCAGTTGCTTGTATCTAATAGATAGATCTTGGCGATAGTTCCCATCGTAGGAAATTTTTTGTTTTCTATAATGCAAACCCAACAGTGGTATCAGAGCCTGATCTATGCGTAGGTGCTTTGCACGGGTAGTACACATATGTTTATATGTGGGCGATGATGATCATGTTATTGCTTCTTTCATGTATTTTGGATATTGGTGGCATAGTGGGATGAAGCGGCCCAGACCAACATTACATGTCATCGTACATGAGACCGGTTCCACGACTGACATGCAACTAGTTTTGCATAAGTGGATAGAGGGTGTCTGTCTCTCCTACTATAGTCAATATCTGATTTACAACGAGTTGCTAATAACTTGGTTACCCTTGTTGTGGTTCATGTTCGTAGGTAAGACCGGTTCTATCTCCGAAAGCCCTAAGCCACATAAAACTTGCAATTGATAAATTAGAGGCGTCTAGTTTAGATCGTTGTTGGGCTAGTGTCTGATGGGTTCGTAGCATGGAAAACAAAAAATTTCTACCGCAAGAACGAACAAAACCCAGATCTAATCTAGATAAAAGCCAAGATCTAATCTATTAGACATGTGCAACGAGATAGATAGGAACTAACCCTCGTAGATCCGAAAGTGTTAATGAGATTAGATCTCGTGGTTGATGTAGTCGATCACTTGCCGATCTCAAGATCGTGTGGACGATCCTTCCGGCGCCGCGTTCCGGCAGCGCTTCCGCAGTCGGTCACACGTGCGGAGTCGAAGCAGACCTTCCTCTCCTCGTTCCAGCGAGCAGCGGAGGTAGTAGATCTCTCCACGGAAACCCAGCAGCACGACGGCGTGGTGGTGGTGGTGGAGTGGAGAATTCTGCAGGGCTTCGCCTAAGCCTGAGCAGAAGGAAGGAGGAGGAGGAGGGAGGCAGCTTGGAGCAAGAGTGGAGGGGCAAGGGGGGTGGCGCCTCCACCCCTCTATATATAGAGGGAGGGGTGCGGCCTAGGGTTCCCACCCCTAGGCCCACCCCTAGGGCCGGCGCACCAAGGAGGTGGGGGGAGGAGTCCTCCCCCCCCAAGTTTCCTCTTTAAATCTCCCTTATCTTATCTTATCTTATCTTGGTTTTCAAATAAACTCCAAAATATCTTCTAGAACCTTCCGGAACATTCCGAAACCTTCTAGAATCCCCATACAAACACTCCGGAACATTTCCTAACTCAGAAAAAGATCCCCATTATATGAATCTTACTCTCCGGACAATTCCAGAGCTCCTCGTGATGTCCCGAATCCAATCCGAGACTCCGAATAACATTCGGTCTCCAACGCACATTCCATATCTACTTAAAACAACTTCGAACCTTAAGTGTGTCACCCTACGGTTCGTGAATATGTAGACATGACGGAGACACCTCTCCGATCAATAACCATCAGCGGGATCTGGAGATCCATAACGGCTCCCACATACTCAACGATGACTTCGTGATCGATTGAACCATTAACATACGAAACCAATTCCCTTTGTCTCGCGATACTCTACTTATCCGAGGTTTGATCATCGGTATCTCCATACCTAGTTCTACCTCGTTACTGACAAGTACTCTTTACTCGTTCCGTGATATGTCATCCCTTGTGACCTAGTCACATGCTTGCAAGCTAACTAAATGACATTCCACCGAGAGGGCCCAGAGCATATCTATCCGTCGTATGGATGGACAAATCCCAATCTTGGTCCATGTGCTTCAACTCATACTTTCAGAATACCCAATGACACCTTTATGACCACCCAGTTACGAAGCGGTGTTTGATGCCATCAAAGTACCCATCCGGTGATGGTGATTAACACAACCTCATGGTCGAAGGATTAGGTCACTATGCATTTAAAAGCTTATAGCAATACGAACTTAATGACTTGATCTTATGCTACGCTTACTATGGGTGTGTATCCATCATATCATTCTCCTAATGATACAACCTTGTTATTAATGACATCCAATGTCCATGACCAGGAAACCATGATCATCTATTAATCAACAAGCTAGTTCAACAAGAGGCTTACTAGGGACTCTTACATGTTTACAAAACACACAAGTATTAGTGTTTCCTAATAATACAATTATAGCATGGGATGTAAACATTCATCATAAACACAAAGATATAATAATAACCGCTTTTATTATTGCCTCTTGGGCATATCTCCAATAGTGGCTTGATATGGTATTGTTGTAAGTAGATGTATGATATATACTCTTACAACACACTTAACGTGTAAGTTCCATAGACCTTGGCCTTACACACAAAGGAATGATAGAGATCATACCACGATGCAAATGATAGAGATCAAATGCATGGACCATATCATCTCACTTTACACATTAGATGTTTGCATCTTATATTGCTAGTTTGGCGCTTTTAGTAGCATTGTAAGATGATCCCTCACTTCAGTATCAAGATAAAATGTGTTCTTCTTTAAGTATGCACCGTTCTATGGATCGTGTTTTGAGACATCACGTGATGATCGGGTGTACTCGACTCCGCGCTTTCATACAATGGGTGTAAGCCAGTTTTACACACGCGGATACTAAGGTTCTTACTTGACGAGCCTAGCATGTACAGACATGGCCTCGGAACATGGACCGAAAGGTTAAGCATGAGTCATATAGTTGATATGATGCCCATATAGATGCTCGCCTTTGAAGCTACACCGACTCACATGATGATCGGACTTGGTGTACTGGATTTGGTTCATGTAATCACCAAAAAGGCACGAGGGATGTTGTTTTTGAGTGGGGGTTCATTTCTAATTTGGATTAGTCGAACTCAATTTGTCATAAACTAAATCGAAGTGAATTTGCATAATTTGTTGTAGTCATTGGCATCTGTTCACTACCTTATGCTTACTTTTAATTGAGATAATACAACTATAGAATTCTAGATATTTACTTTACGAACTGGTATCGTATTGTTTTGAATGTCAATTTAAAGTTTAGAAGTCCTATTGCAAACTTTCAGCAAATTCTATTTACTCTATTAATTTAAATAAGTAGTATTAAATCAAGAGCAAGAATTCCAATATTAGTATCTAAAGTATCATGTTTGCCTCCATGATTATTGATATTCAAAAGTTGTTTTAATATCAAGATTATCTAGGAGCTGAATAATTGTTTCAGAAACCATCCGGTGTGGAAGATATTGTGATATCTGAAACAATGTTTTTGGTTGCATTATGATAGAGTATAATTTAGCAAAATACATGTTCTCATATTGTATGAGAATTTGTGAAGGATGGAGATGCTAGGCATCCGGATCTCCCAAAAGGTTTTGGGAACTAACATTATACTCGCGATTCTTCCTTATAGACTATAGTAGCTTGATCATGAAAGTTGTCATGATAAGGATGAATAGAAGATGTAAGTAAAATGTTTACTACACTAATAGATTACTAAAGAATGGATTTTTGAAAGAACACCAAATATTTGATGATGGTGATCCACTTCAAAGTGCAAGTCCAAAGGTATTAGTATTTGACTATATACACTTTGTACTATGTGTCATGTGAATGACACCACTATTGATGTTGATAGATTCTTTTAAAAGAAAAGGAATTGCTGAAAGAGAATCTATAAAATATTTGGCAGAAAATAAAAGGATGGAGAAGTCCAACTTAGGTATATAGAAGATATACATGTTATGGATGTATTCCTTGCTTGTTAAACAATGTGGTTCTGAGGTATTGGATACCGAATTGGTTGGTGTGAAGTGTCATACATAACAACACAATTCATGAACTGCAACGGCCTAAGTAACTGGCAAGAGAATAAGTGATGATGTTCATCAAAAACAAATAAAGTGTTATTGTGTTTTTCTTTGTCGTCAAACCTAACCTTCAAGATTTGTTTTAATAATTGTTATTTTGTTCCGGTATTACGAGAACAATGGTTGTTCAAATAATTACCGTATTCCATAAAGGATGGATGAACTTTTACAAGTCTAGTTGGAGAAATCACATCCATAAACATTATTGCTAAAATTTCGTAAGACAAATGATTGGAAGATCACTTATGAAGTGACATCGTTGTTTGAATTATATTGGAAAGTAAATATGAAGAAACTCCATGTTGATGGATTTTTGGAGTCTTTTGATTTTGATCAATTGACGCTTGTGAAACTTCCCTCGAGATAATTGAAACTCCATCCATAGTCCCAAGAGGTGCGGATGACTAACTTATTGGACATTATGCATGTTGATGTATATAGTTCATTATCTATAGCCATGTGCGATGCATCTTTTTGCCTCATATGCTTTCTCCGGAAACTTGAGTGAATATATCTATATATTTACTTAATAAGGAAGAAGTATGAAACATTTGAAAATTGTTCAAAGACTTTCAAGATGAAGTGAAAAATCATTGTAACAAGAAAATAAAAGAGTTTATGATTTGATCATAAAGGAAGATATTTGAGTTACAGGTTTAGCAAACCACCTAAGATTTCAGGAATTGTTCCATGAATTTGCATTTCTCGATAAACAACAGGAGTATGGTATGTTCGAGAGATCAAATCAAACCTTGTTTGACATGGTAAGATCAAAGGTGTCATTTATAAAACTGCCATTATGTTTTAACGATTAAAGCTTTAGAGACTACCACTTTTACACTGAAAAGAGCACCATCATGATCCGTTGAAATGACACCAGATGAGTTATGGTTTGGGATAAAACCCGAATTGTATTTTCTTAAATTTTGGTATGCTATGCATAAGTAAAATATTTCAACCAAAGTTGGATCAGCACGTCTTTGCAGGTTATCCCAAAGAATTTGTTGGGAATTCCTCCATAACACCAAGGACAAAAGAGTTTGTCGCTTGGAATGTCCAGTTTCTTGAGAAGGAATTTTTCGTGAAAAGTTAAGTGGGAGGACAATAGAACTTTGATAAGGTTGTTGAACCTTAGCTATATGTGCTAAGTAGAGTAGCGCCGGAAAGTGTCCCGGTAGCGGCCACAATGCGCATGGCTCCCGTGATTACAAAGGGTGTGATCCTGGAGATTAGAGTTCCTATTGAACCATGTGGCTCGGTAAGAATCAAATAGTAAGATTTGAAACAAAAGTCGTTATTGTTTTGATAATGATGAACCGACTGCATGCAAAGAAGCGATGATGGGCCCTGACTCCATAAAATGACATAGAAGTCATAGAATCCATAATAGTATCCATACACGAGAAATCAAGTTTCTGAACTTGGAAGACCCTCCGGAAAGGCGAGAAGCCTATCGGTCGTGTTTGGATCTATAAAGAAATAAACATGGATGTTTAACATCTATGAAATAGTCGACATGTCAGAAAGAAGTTTATGGCAATGTTCAAGGAGTTGACTATGACAACATTTGATCTTTCATAGCGATATTTAGTCTTGACGGATTAATGTAGCAACCACTACATCTAATTTGGTATATGGTAGTTGAATAAACAAAACAAGGTTCTTCTAATAGAATGGTTACCTAGGACGTGTACATGACATGGTCCGAAGGGTTTTGTTAATTCAAAGGGTGCTGAAAGGGCATGCAAACTTCAATAGTTGAAGTGAGCATAGCGGAGTTGGAATCTTCACCATGATGAAAATGTTAAAGGAGTTTAATTTCATCGAAGATGATGAAGATGCTTGCATTTGCAAGAAATTAAGTGGGAGCGCTGAGACAAATTTCCAATACTTTATGAAGAGTACATATTGTTGATTGGAAATGATGTATCTTTTATTGACACAAGTTAAGAATTTCATTAAAATAGGATTTCGATGAAAGACTTTGGCAAAACCGGAATATTTGGCATCAATGTCTATATGGATAGATTGAGGCACTAATATGGTTATGACAGACTTACATATATGAGATATTTAAAGGGTTCAATATGGAAACAACAAGAAAGGTTCTTGCTGCATGGAAATGATTGTATCAAGATTCAAGTGTTTCAACACTTGGTGAGTAAAATCACATGAATATTTTGATCGATTATACCGTGATATGTATATATCCAGATATGTCCTATGCTCTAAATGTTATGATCACATACCAGAATGATTAACAAGATGATCATTGGACGATAGTAAAGATATTCTCATGAGGTTTGGAAGAACTAAGAATATATCATGTATAAGTGACAAATAGTTAAAGGTAGTTCATTGTAAAGTGTTACATTGATACTAGTTTTGTCACAAGATACAAATTAAATTTATCTCAATTTATACTATGGGTGGCACAATGTAATGGAAAGGATGTTCCATGATGCATTTGGATGAGTTCCAAAGTTGACACAATGTGACGGATACTACAACAAAAAGCTAATTATATGACTGCTATAGTAGCCGCAAAGGAGGGCATTTGTGTTAAGTAGTTTGTTATCAAACTAGGTGTGGTTCAAAATGGGCTAATACTATAAAGATATATTGTATGACAATAATATCAACATATTTTAACCAGAACAAACTAAAGGTCTCACCAAAGGACCAAATTTATAAAATGCCATCTCATTTGAGAATGAGTGATGCGTAGTGACGTAAAGATATGCAAATACACACGGACCTGAAACTGTCAGATCCGGAGATTATGTTAACCACTAGCAATCGCGTATATGCAACACCAGAAAGCCATAGGTGTTCAATACGCAAAGTTTTTCAAACTAGATTATTGACTCTAGTGCAAGTGGGAGACTGAAGGGAATATGCCCGAGAGGCAATAATAAAGTTGTTATTATCTTATTCCTTGTTTATGATAAATGTTTATTTTGCATGCAATAATTGTATTGATTGGAAACGTCAATACATGTGTGTTTAATAAACAAAATACAAAGTTCCTAGTAATGCCTCTCATATAAACTAGCTCATTGATTAACAAGATGATCAAGGTTTCCTAATCATGGACATTGGATGTTGTCAATAACAAGGTCACAACATTGGTGGAATGATGTGATGAACATTCATCCGAAGTATAGCATTACGATCAGAGTCATTATGTTTATATTGATATAACATCGTACGAAGTAATCTTAGTCCTTAGACCATGAGATCATGTTAATTGCTAACATCGGAAGAGTATCTTGATAACATCAAACGTCACACCGTAACAGGGTGACTATAAAGGTGGGTTCAGTGCTACGAAGGTGTTATGTTGAAGCTCATGGATCAAGAGTGGGATTTGTCCATCCCGATGACGTATAGATATACTCTGGGCCCTCTCGGTGATATTACATTGAAATAGCTTGCAAGCAAGTGATGTGATCACTAGAATGTTATATCATGGGAACGAGAAAAGAGTGCATGTCGGTAACGAGATCAAACTAGGTATTTGGATGCTGATGATCGAATCTCGGGCATCTAATATATCGTGATACAAAGGGATTTAGTTACAACGTTAAAGGTTCACACGATCACAAGAGTCATCGTTGAATATGTGGGAGTCAGTACGGATCTCTAGGTCCCGCTGTTGATTATTGATCGGAGAGGGGTATCGATCATGTCTGCATTATTCGTGAACCGTAGGGTGACACACTTAAGGGATACCGACACCATTTAGGAGCAAATATGTTTCAGATAAAGATTAAGAAAGCGCTGGAATCATTTCGATGGAAACCGAAATTGTTTTGGGTGAAATTGCTGAAACTGGTTCCGCATGTCATATTGAAATGTTGTAGGGAGTTTTATGTGAATGTTTGTTAATTAAAGTAATTAACAAAATTCTGAAATGAAAGTGTTTTATTTAATGAGAGCTTGCATTAAATTTGGTGGAAATTTAATGCATGTGAGTGGACATGAGTGGAGGTGTGTGTTTATGTGAGTGGGAGCTCCACCCACATGAATGAGGAAGAGGTGGGGCACCCACCATGGCCGGAGCCATGCCCCCTTGGGCTGCCCCCTCCCCTATATAAGGAGCACCTCCTCCTCCTCTCCTCTTGCACCACCTCCTCGTGAAGGTTCTCTTCTCCCTCTAGTTATTCCCCATGGTCTCGGACTACTGAGATACATGTTCCCGGTGGATTTATCTAGAAAGGGGTTGCTGCTTCTGTTGAATCGCTGGAGCGAGGAGGCGGAGGTTGTTCAGTGGACCGAACATGTGTGCGATCACGGATGCACCGCTACTTTGTGGTGCTGGACTTGATGGTGCTGGACCTGATGGTGCTAGAACTGTTGGACCTGAAGGACTTCATCACGATCTTGAGATCGACAAGTGTATGACTACATCATCCACGAGTTCCAACTTGTTAACAAAGTTTTGTTGTCTTTGAGGGTATGTTCTCTATGGATGTATATCCACCTGTTGGTTGTATCTAATAGATAGATCTTAGCGATAGTTCCCATCGTAGGAATTTTTTTTGTTTTCTATGCTGCGAACCCATCAGTTTTATGGCTAGAGAATCTACTCCTATTTACTTAAGAACTTTGACTTCACTTCGGTTGTGGTATAAGTTGACTTCATTGACTTTATTGAAGAACTTGAGCTGTCGATGATGGTTTCTTGAGCAGAAATTGATATTGATGTCATCTTCAAGGGCTTAGAACCTAGCAAGGGTTAAGACGTTACGTTTGAGTACGAGCGTACTCAGCAAGTTCACTAAAAAAGAGTGTATGATGCACTATCTCTACGGCCATAGACCAAAGGTCGTAGGTAATGCAGGTTTTCGTAAACATTTCTACAAAGGTTGCTTTTATTTTGAAAACTATGTCCGACAGCCTTCACAGGTTAACCAGAACCTTCGTGGGGTTCCTTTCCTACCGCGTTCGTAGCTCCTTCCCGGAATAGGGAGTAACATGTCATAGTTCTTACACTCTGCACAGGTGTGTTACTTTACCCATGAGAGATCAACTCCTTGTTGCACAACCGGGTGTACTTTCCCGTCCACAATTCCGTGATGTGGGGCCCAGTAGATGATCCAAGCCAATTGCTGCCCTTCTCTGTGGCCCTGCATGAAGACACGATCCCCCAAGACGGACTACCACGGTTACTCTTTGGGTAGCATCTCGAGGACTCTGTAAGCAACTCTATCTGGCGGTCACCATCAGCTATGGTGAACTCTTACCAAGATAGCTATGCACAGATAATCTATACACCTAGCTCGCGGGGAACTAAGGGGTCCCACCCATGTGTTGGATTCTCTGGAACTCCACAAGAAATCAATAGCCTCACGATAAGGTCATCCGTCCATGCGAAAGGAAGAAGATCCAACTGACTTCTCCGTCCCATTCTAGATCTCATGGTTAGCGTGTAATATACGGCACTAGACTCACTGGCGATATTGGTTGTTTAGTCCTAGATATTATGTTACTTTACCACTAGAACTGTATTAGTAGATTATTACCATTTGGTAAATAATCCATAATCATATTATTATGAAAATAGTGTTTTCTGACTTTTTGAAATGCAGGTGATGACAACATTTGAGTTGCAAGCATTTGATAGAAAATAATCAAAGGACATGAGCAAGTTGTGAACTTGCCTTTTGTGATTGCAAGATTACACACTCACGGTCTTCGAGACAATAGAAGATCCAAATTCTGTAAACAGCATCATTGGTCCTCTAAGGACTAATGTTTAAAGAAGCAGGATGCAATTATGCATAAGTAATGTAATGTAGTTTGATAAACGCGAATCCCTGGACTAATCGTATCTAATCTAGGGTTTGGAGTTTGTGCTGAGTTCTTTGGAATGTGTTGCACTTTTATACCAACTTCACACTTGTGCTTCTTATTAAGGCTTGTGAGGGTGTGTGAAACAATATGTAAATACAACAAGTAGCATACAATATTAAAGCACTCAAATGGGGCATGGCAACTAAAGGATTTCTTAAAAGGATAACCTTTTATGAAAAGATTACTTTACAAGGAAAAAAGCATTTAAACTATAAGTTGACACCCTTAGGTTTTCTTATTAATCATAATTATTAAAAGAGAACAATCACAATAAAGTAATGGACATTTACATGTTTTGGATGAGGCATCACATTGTAGATGGTTTACTGCTTAACATTCCACAAAGGTAGAGTATTAACTTTGCTCGAATGAGGTGGTGTTTTATTAAAATTATAAGTGGATAGAATTACTTTCTTATTAATGCTTATATTTTATAAGTGAATAGACTCCTTTTGAAAATAATATACTATTCTTGTTGAGTTTATAATTGATAAAAATCTGTTTAGGAAAATTAAGATAACCTTAATTTGAGATGATAGTTTTAGTAGATACATTTTAAAATGGTTAGACCTATGTTAACTTTACTTAAAAATCAATTGAACTTGTTATTACATTTTTAGACTTTAAACAAATAACGGTAAAGGCAATAGTAATGGTTTATATATTTTTAATGAATTAAAACAAAAGAAAAGGGTTTTAATAAGATTTATTAGACCTTTACCTTTTATTTCACTTCAATTATGAAATATGATATTTTTAAGGTGTAGATTTTATTTTTGTCATCATTTTGGTATATTATATGTATTTTTCTGATTTTTAAATAATAAGATATGAATTTTATAAATTTTATTTCTTTATTAACACTAATAAGTAATAAATACTTAGTTAAGTATCACAAAAATTTACAAAACAAATTTATAAGTCTTTATTTTGTTTTTCTAAGATTTTTGATATATTGTACCTATTTTGGGAATTTTTAAATAATAGAATATATTTATTTAAGATTTATCTTTAATAAGGTATTTACTAATTAATACTAATTATTTTTTTATTTCGAAATTAATTATAATAATAGGTTTATATTATATATTTTATTTTTCTGAACATTTTGATATATTATATAGATTTTTCTGAGATATAAAATAAAAGATATTGATTTAACAAGATTTAATCATTTTATTAAATTTCTGGAAACTAATTATAATTAAATTTATAAGGTTTTATCTATTTTCTAAATAGGAACATACTTTTCTCACCGAGTCCTAATCTAGCCAAAGCCACTGACCGATGGGACCTATGCCACGTCATATCTAGAAATTATAAAACAAATAATTATAATGGGATTATGACATCACCCGTGGGTGATCTCCCCAGGTCGCTGATCGATCTCTCGATCGAGAGCGCGCGAGCAAACGAGAGCGGTTGTGTTGGATTTGCCTTGTCGTGGGCAACCTCAGAGTGGCGGCGCCGCTCCATTTGGGTGGCCGGAACAAGGACAACGATGACGACCGACAACAGCGAGTGGTGGCGCGCGGCGCTAGCAAGGTACCGTATGCGAGGAAGTAAGGCGAGACTACCAGGAGGATCGACTTCTCACCAGGAAGCTTACAGTGACGACGTGGAGGCGAATCATGGCCGGAATCGACGAGGATTGTGGCGGTCGAACCTTAGGAAGGAGGTCTCGATTGGAACTTCTAGGGCTTCTCCAACACGAACTAATTGGGGTAAACGAACAAGGAAGAGGCGGCGATACCGATGGTGTGCTCAGAATGTCCAGGGGAGCTTGGGAACGATGGGCTCCGGCGAGACCTAAGAGCTAGGATTAGAGCCAGAGGAGGATTTGGGAAAGAATAGGAAGCTAAGGTTCATCAGCAGCGTCATGCGGCTCTTATAGACGACCAAGGGCGGTAACGCGGATCTTGGCACGGTCGATGGCGGTGTGGCTGCCAGCGAGCTGCTTCGCCGCATCAGGAGGTCGTCGGTGACGCGAGGAAGACGACGTGAATAGAAGATCGAAGGGATACGGGCCGGTAGCTAAGGCGGACTGAGTTTGGGCCAGAGCTGGCATATGGCGAAGTGAGCGAAGTGTGGCGGCTAGCGCACGCGAGTAGCAGATAGCGTGGAAGCATTCCTGGCCGTGGGCCGAGTCTGCTGATTGTGTCTCTCCTTTTCTTTTTCAATTCCATTTTCTATTTTCTTTTCTATTTACAATTTTCTTTCAAATTTGATTTCTATAAGGGTTTAATTTCTTAGAGTTCTGGTGGAATATTCCAAATGGTTTAGAGATTCATTCTACTAAATCTTCTCTTTATTTTTCTTTATCTTTTCGAAATTTATGAGTGTATGAAAGGTCCTTTTATTTAGTAAAGTAGAAACAATTAGGGTTTTGTGAATTTGTTTCTTCTAAAGAAAATCTTATGGAAATGTTCTTATTTTCACCATGATAATGGTTATGGCAAGAATTTAAAATGTTGAATGATATGTAGAGAATTACATTCATACTTAGCCTAATAAAAGAATGATATATATATTTATTATAAGGTAGTAATCTTTGTGGTTCATAATGGGGTGATATAAGTATCATGGTCCTCCATATTTGGTGATTTGCCAAATCCAATTCTACTTGGTTTGTAGAGTTTAGAATTACCACATAACACTTTTGGTTAGGTAATGATGAATCAATAATAATCATCGGTGGAGAAATGCCAATGTTTATTCAAATATAGGTATTATGGGTTCTGAGAGGATTTAATAACTCATTTTCAATTAGAGACATGGATGAGTATTAAGGCTATTACATATTGCCATCATGTTTGGTGACCAAGGTGATATCTCAACTTAGAGTGCGATATTGGAATTACTTATTAATGTGATCCTAATAGTTCTATCATTCTAGGTTTCTATTAGGGTTTAAGATAATAAGGTGGACAAGGCTTCCATCCTTAAACACTCATCTGGTTCTCTAATTATCTCTTGGAAGCTTCATTTGTCCAAGAGACATTATTCAATGGTTACCTAGGAATAGGAAATGGTTCCACTATCAATTTGATCATGGGGTTTTGGACAAAGAGGGAGACATGGGTCTTGTCCTGGTTTGATATGATCTTAGTTAAGGATTTCTCCAGAACTCCTATCCTTAATACCTTACTAAGCTTTTCTTTAGTTAAGGATTTCCTTTCCTAAATATACTCTAGTTAAATCTATCCTCTGCTTCACCAGGATCTCTTCTGCCTAAATAAACTAGGTATCTGGCTCTACCATATCTATCATCATATGATGACATGGTCATGCCACTCAACATTACTCCATTCTTACTCCTAGTATATAACTCCTCTTAATTAACTACCATTGATGCACCTATCAATGTAGCTACTACTAACTCCATCTATTAACTTCCTTAAATCCATCTTGCAACTACTTCCAAGGCTTGCAAGATTGTAGTTCTCTCTATATCACATGTGATATCAGTCCTCTAAAAGAGATATGGTACTACTCCCCTAATACAAGTTTGTTCATGTAGTAGCTTGGTTAAACTACTAGGCCTTCAACTACTCCATACAACTCATGTTATATACTTCATCTCACTCTAGCTTGACTTCTCAGGATCAAGCTAGATGATTCATCTTACTAGGGCTTTACCTATTTTGGTATACTCACAACTCTTCTTTAATACCTAATCATCCATCCTCATTTGACTTGAGAATAATGACCACCAACCCTTGATCATGCTTAGCTTGGGCGTCCAATTGTCTGATCAAGATCTATTAACACTAAGCAGTAGACTTGTACTGGTCTCTCTATAGGATTTATCTTGTTAAGGAAACTTACTTTAGGTTTATACCTTCTTGGATTAACAAGAGTATCATTGGATTCTCTAATACTACTAGCTTTCTCATAGCTCCATAATTATTATCTAAACTCTTGGGTTTAAACACTTCTTCTAGTTAACTCATGAGTGAGTTAACTCCTCCAACATCCAATGGTTTGATCTCCACTAAGTATCACATTCCATTGATGATGGCACACTTCACCATACTAGTTCCTTCTTCTTATTAATTTACTTAAGGTCTTTGGAAGGTTAATATAATAGGTCAAAGGCTATGAGTCAATAAGTGATAGGTCAAGAATTGATCACTCGATAATTGATGAAGAACTGAAACTAGGACTTGGTTAAGTAGGAATGTCACATGTTGATATGACAACAAAGGTGTGTGATGAATGGTCCTAGCTTGACTTCCCTTTCTACTCTTATTTGTGATAAGAGTTAATGTATAAGAACTACCATGATACCATAGTAAGAATAACTATAGCAAGCGAGTGCATCAAGATTTGGTTATGGAGTTACTTTACTTAAGTTATATGCTTAACTTGGTATTGAGGGGTTGTGATGGGTAATATCTTGATATCATCTTTAGAATATTAAGTATTCATCCTTGAGTTGTGGTATGGAATACCATGTAATGATCTCTAGAAGATGAAGTACTCCTTATTAAGTAGTGTGTTGTGACTTAGTGTTATTACATTTGATCTACCCTTAAATCAAATTAAATTACCCAAAGGTAAGGTTTTAGCAAAGGTCATATTGAAACTTATCGTAGTCAACTTGATGACCTACTTCAGTTCCACCAAGTTAAAAGAAGCTTCAATCCCTTTGACAAGTTTTATTTAAAAGAGCGAAAATTATCCAGATTTTCTATGCATGAATGCAATGCACACACCTTATCTCAGCTTATTTCTAAGCTCTAATGTTGGGGTGTTACATCCTTCTTGTAGAAGTGTCGCTGAGAGAGACGTTTGTGCATTCTCACACTGTACTGTGTAGCACGACGCGTGCAACGATCACATTGGATCACAGAGGATCAACGGTTGGTGTGCACGATCCGCGTGACAACTGTTTCAACCAATCAGGGCCTAGCAGCCAGAGTAGTATCAAAAAACCAAGGGCAAAACTGAGTAGTATCAAAAAACCAAGGGCAAAACAGACTAAGGGATTCAAAAGAAAATAGAAAGAGAGTTTAAAAATGGAAAGTGAGTGTTTTGTTCCCAGTTTGAGATATGTCGTGTCACCACACCCACTATGATGTGTGTGTGTGTGTATTACTGTGGTTTGGCAAAGAACACATGCAATGATGCCACTCTAGCATTTGTATAACCATGTCCAGGAACCCTAGCAACATGCTGGGATTCAACTGCCACATGTGTTGTAGCACCAGTTAGAAAGATGTTGCATCACCACACACCCACTTGGATGTGTGTGTGTATCAATGTGCATCATTGTGGTTTTGGAAAAGAACACATGCAATGATGCCACTCCAGCATGTGTACGACCATGTCCAGGAACCCTAGCAGCATGTGGGATTCAACTGCCACATGCATTGAGTTTGAAAGATGCTGCATCACCACACACCCACTTGGATGTGTGTGTGTGTATCAATGTGCATCATTGTGGTTTTGGAAAAGAACACATGCAATGATGTCACTCCAGCATGTGTACAACCATGTCTAGGAACCCTAGCAGCATCCTGGGATTCAACTGCCACATGAATTGCAGCACTAGTTTGAAAGATGATGCATCACCACACACCCACTTGGATGTGTGTGTGTTAATCTGCATCATTATGGTTTTCGAAAAGAACACATGCAATGATGCCACTCCAACATGTGTACAACCATGTCCAGGAACCCTAGCAGCATGCTGGGATTCAACTGCCACATGCATTGTAGCACCAGTTTGAAGGATGCTTCATCACCACACACCCACTTCTATGTGTGTGTGTGTGTATAAATGTGCACAATTGTGGTTTTGGAAAAGAACATGTGTAATGATGCCACTCTGATACATTGCAAATGTATCGATAATTTTCGATGTTCCATGCTTGGTTTTATCTACTTTCTTGTGTTTGGTCCACACTTTGGAGTACTTTTCATATGATTTCTTGGACTAACCTCTTAACAAGAGCCACAGTGTCAACTGCCTGTTTTCTGCTGTTTTTGGTTCTAGGCAAGTCAGAAAATGAATATTCTTGGAATTGGACGAGACAAAAGCCAAAGTGCCTATTTTTCCGGAAGACATCTAGAGCCAGAATACGAGACGGAGAAAGGCTTTGGGCCGGCCACACCACCTGGCCGCGCGGCCAGGCCTGGCCCGCGCCAGGGGGTGGTCTGGCCGACCCTAGTAACCCCTAGCCTCTCCTTCCGCCTATATATTGCCTCCGATACCAAAACCCTAAGTACCCGATCAAAAATTCATGAAAGAGTCTGTAGCCGCCATCATCTCCATCCCTAGACCGGGAGGGATCTGAAGCTCTTCACGGCACCCTGCCGGAGAGGGGAATTCACCCTGGAGGCCTTCTTCATCATCATGCAAGCCTCCAGTGTGATGCGTGAGTAGTTCATCTCTGGACTACGGGTCCATGTAGTAGCTAGATGGCTGGTTCTCCTCCTTTGTGCTTTCATGTTTAGATCTTGTGAGCTCCATTCATGATCAAGATCATCTATTTGTATTTCTGCATGTTGTGTTTGCGGGGATCCGATGGATATTGAGATGTTATTTCAGATTGATTATTGATTCTATCATGTCTTTGTTATTTGTGATCTTGCATGCTTTCCATTGTTAGTAGCTATCTTGGCCAAGTAGATGCTAGCAACTCCAAGAGTTAGTATTTATGCTCGATAGTGGGTTCATGCCTCTGGTAATCTGGGGAAGTGACAGAAATCTCTAAGGTACTAGATGTGCTATTGCTACTAGGGAGAAAACAACAATCCTTTATTCATAGAACAATCGTATTGTTTACTTTACACGCAATTCGTAAAGCAATAATATGTTGCTTGCAACTTAATACTGGAGGGGGTTCGGATGATAACCTGAAGGTGGATTATTAGTCATAGATGCAGTTGGCTGGCGGTCTATGTATAATGTTGTAATGCCCAATCAAGTTCCAAAGGAGTCAAGATGATTAGTATATGCTTGTATGCTTTCTCGATGCTTGTCAATTGCCCCGCTGTAATTTGTTCACCCAACATGTTAACTATCTTAAGGAGAGTCACCTCTAGTGAACTATGGACCTTGGTCCTTTCTTTTACATACAATCTACAATTTGTTTACTGCTTTGTGTTTACTTTCTGCAAACTATTACTTCCTTCCATTCGATGTGTTTAATCCTTTGTTTTCAGCAAAACCGGTGAGATTGACATGCTCATCGCAAGTTGGGGACAGAGTTTTGTGGTTGTGTTGTGCAGGTTTCCACGTTGCTACTAGCACTGGTAATGCGCCCTGCCAAGGCTCATCTAGCAACACCTTTGGGGTGTTTCCTTGCTCCTACTAGTTCGATAACCTTGGTTTCATAACTGAGGGAGACTTATTTCTATGCTCATCATACCTTCCTCTTGGGGTTCCCCAACGAGCTCATCAACTACGAGCCATCACACTCCAGCATGTGTACAACCATGTCTAGGAACCCCAGCAACATGCCGTGATTCAACTGCCACATGCATTGTAGCACCAGTTTGAAAGATGCTGCATCACCACACACCCACTTGGATGTGTGTGTGTGTGTCAATGTGCATCATTGTGATTTTGTAAAAGAACACATGCAACGATGCCACTCTAGAATGTGTATAACCATGTTCGGGAACCATAGCAGTGTGTTGGGATACAACTGCCACATGCCTTGTAGCACCAGTTTGAAAGATGTTGCATCACCACACACCCACTCCGATGTGTGTGTATATCAATGTGCATCATTGTGGTTTTGGAAAAGAACACATGGAATGATGCTACTCCAGCATGTGTACAACCATGTCCAGGAACCCAAGCAGCATGCTGGGATTCAAATGCCACATGCATTGTAGCACCAGTTTGTAAGATGTTGCATCAACACACACCCACCTGGATGTGTGTGTGTATCAATGTGGTTTTGGAAAAGAACACATGCAATGATGTCACTAGAACTTCCGGCTAGCACTACCATGCCACATTACTTGAGCGGTACTACCGCTAGGACCTAGTAGTTCCGGTCAGGACCTCGCGACCCTATATTTCCAGTGCTATTTCCGATCCAAGTTCCGCCGGTACTCAAATTTGATTCAGAACACTTATGTGTTGAAGTGTTGTATTTGTTGGAACTTGGGCCAGAACTTCCGCCGATAGTACCTTCCAGGCTCATTTTTTCTCTCTCGCACCGTTGTTTGTGACCGTTAGCTGGTTGCCACTGGTAGTACCGCTCCCCCACCGGCACTACCAACTGTGCATGATTCTATGCATAATGGGCTGATTAGGGAGCCCTTTAAAAGGGGCTCCTCTTCCCCTTCATGGCTAGCTTGCTTTTCTTGGTTCTTGGCTTTATCTCTCTCCTCCATTGTTGACCTTTAAGAGCTTTCACTCTCCCCTTCCCCCTCCTATGATTCTTGCATCTTTTGAGGGATTTGAGAGAGGAGATCTAGATCTACAACCGCACCAAACTAAATCCCTTGTTTGTGGAGGAATCCTTGGGATCTAGATTTTGGAGAGTTTTGTATGAGGGAATTTCAATTCTCACGCAATTTCTAAGTGAAATCCCCAATTTAACTGAAGAACCCTAACCCTAGTTCATCGAATCAAAGAACCCTAACCCTAAATCCCCAATTTCTGACGAACCCTAACCCTAATTCCCAAATAAGAGGAACCCTAACCCTAATATAATGATCAAGAGGTGGTGGATATGTTACCTTATGGGCTCTATCACCTTCACTAGTCATGGCAGCACCGGAGTTTCCCTCGTAAATTGGCAGGCGCACGCGGGCTCGTGCCTATGCGGTCTTGCCGTCCATCGCACATGTCTGTGGTGCTCTCTCTTGTGCGTTAATCGCTGTAGGAGCTCACCGTGGTGCCACAATTTGGCGTGGCACCGTCGACGCTGCTGTAGGGACGCCTGCTCATAGCCACCGTCTTCACGTAGAGGGCGCCGTCCAGAGCCGCTCGATGGAGGTGCGCAACAGAGAAAGCCGCACGCAACTCCGGCGAGGTGCCTTGGACGAAACCGCTATTATGCCTCCTTCTCTAGCGCTTGCACTGCCGCCGCTTCTCTCGCTCGCTCGCAGCAGGGAGGCAGAGGAAGGGGGAGGGGAAATGAAGCTAGGGTTCACGGGGGTGTCGCCATGGGACGGTTTTGTTCCGACCTGCCACGGCCTCTACCATTTGATGTGATCCAATGGCTCATAACACTGGCTGCTTAATGGGACGGCTGGGACACTAAGAGGGGCGAGGGGGAGACATGCTAGGTTAGTTTTGGCCTAGTCTAGAAGTTGTTTTTTTCCTTTTTTTTCTTTAAAATTTAAAATATAAGTATTAGGGCTCATATATAAATGAATTTTGGGGCTAAGTTTTGGCATATCTTATTATGCCAATTATGTAACATGATTGTATGACATCTTTTACTCTTTTATCATGCAATTTTTATTATACTTAAGTAATTTTAATGTGTTTATTATACTTAGTTGATTCTTTTGTGTTGTTTTTGAAATAAATTGTGGTAATAATGTTTTGCTGCAAAATAAAGTTTGGAAATCCCCAAATTAAGCATGGCTTATGTCTATCATTCTGGCTAAAGCTGATTGATGGATATTTTGACCATGAATTTTTATTGGCCTGGTCCACTTCTGGCCAAAGCTGATGTGTTCCAGATTTATAAAAGAATTCCATATATGAGAGGATTTTATTAAGTGTGACTTATATTTGTCATACTGGCCAAAGATGATTGGCAGATGTTTTGATCACAAAATTTTGTCAATCATGTCTATTTTTGGCCAAAGCTGATGTATACTAGATTGATAAAAGGAGTATAAAATGGTTATGCTTACTCAAAGCATTTTTTTTTATTTTGCAACATCTAATTCCTCTCAAATTGTCAGAATTATTAATGGCATAGAACAGTTGACTGGTAGCAATTTTGGTACATGGAAGGAGAAGCTTGAGATCACTTTAGCTTTGCTGAATATTGATTATGCCCTCCTTAAGGATCCTCGTATAGAACCTGTTGGAGGTGATGAGAATTATGATGCCCTGAAAAGGGTTTATGATGATGAGAAAACTAAGTGGGAGGATTCAAATCATAAGTGCCTCATGATTATTAAGGGCTCCATTACTCAAAGTATGAGGGGAGCTATTCCAGACTCTCAGACTACCAAGGGTTACCTTGGAAAGATTGATGACCAGTTTAAGGGATCATCCAAAATTTATGCATCAAGTCTCATTAGAAGGCTTATTGATGAAAGGTATGATCCAATTGGGAGTCTAAGAGAGCATATCATGAGGAAAATTAACATGGCCACTAAACTTAAGACAATGGAAATGGAAAACTCTGAAGGTTTCGTTGTCCATTTTATTATGTCATCCTTGCCCATGGAGTATTCTCCGTTTACCATCAATTACAATGTAGTGGATTCTAAATGGGGCATGGATGAAATGATGGCTAGATGTGTACACGAGAGGAAAGGCTTACAGCTAGACGAGTTGATCATGTCAATCAGTTCAAGCATTCTCGGAAGAAAAAAAAGTTTATGAAGCCTAAGCCTGCTTAGTTCAAAGATAAATGGCAATCTTCTAAGTTCTTTAAGCAAAAGAATCCTAACAGAGCTTCTAATGCAGAAGTGGACACGTTTAGAGGGATTGTATTGAGTTCATGAAATGGCTCAATAAGAAAGGTACTAATGGTATAACCTCTATTGATGAATCCCTTTATGTTAATTATGCCACCAATACATGGTGGGTTAACTCAGGTGCAACAATTCATGTTTCAAATTCCCTACAGGGATTTGATACGAAGAGGACCCTGAGAAGAGGGGAAAGAACCACTAGAGTTGCTAATGGTGTTGAGGCTAAGGCTAAGGATATTAGAGAGTTCTCACTTATGCTCCATAGTGTTTTTATGCTTCTTTTATGTAATGTACTTTATGTACCCTCTATGAGATGAAACCTTGTGCTCGTCTCATCCTTAGATGATGATGGGTTTCACTGTGACTTTGAGAACAATAAATGTGTAATTATGTTTGACAAGAATAATGTTGGTCTTGCCTTCCGACAAGACAAACTTTATCTTGTTTCCTTAAGTGATTCCATAAATGAAGTTGATGCCTCTTCTAATGTGAATGTTCGTACCAAGCATAAGGACGATGATGATTTGACTTTTTCAAAATTATGGCACTATCGTCTGGGCCATATTTCGAGGGGGGAATTGAGCATCTCATTAAGGAGCAAGTTCTTCATCCTTTGGATATCTCAGATGCGGATCTGGATCATTGTATTAATTGCATCAAAGGGAAATATGCTAAGAGAATCAAGAAAGGTGAAAATCGAAGCACGGGAGTTTTAGAAATTGTTCACACGGATATTTGTGGTCCTTTTAATGTGAAATCAGTTGATGGTTTTGATTCCTTCATAACATTCACTGATGACTTCTCCCGTTTTGGATACACCAATCCAATCAAAGAAAGATCTGATGCATTAGAAAAGTTCAAGATATTTAAAGCTGAAGTTGAGAATCAAGCATGCCAAAAGATTAAAGTTGTAAGGTCTGATCATAGTGGTGAGTACTACGGTAGACACACTACTTACGACCAAGTTCTTGGATCTTTTGCTAAGTTCCTACAAGAAAATTGTATTGTTGCTAAGTATTCAGTACCAGGCGAACCTCAAAAAAATGGAGTCGCTGAAGGGCGGAATCATAATCTTATGTACATGGTACGAAGTATGTTAAGTCACTCCACTTTGCCGCTTGGTTTATGGATAGAAGCTCTAAAGACAGCTGCACATATTCTTAATAAGGTTCCCAACAAATCGGTGCTGAAAACACCGTATGAATTATGGACTGGGAGAAAACCTACCCTGAGCTATTTGCATGTGTGGGTCTACCCTGCTGAGGCAAGGGTTTTCAATCCAATTATGGGAAAGTTATACCCCAAGACCGTTAGCTACCACTTCATTGGTTATCCTGACAAATCTAAGACATATCCTTTCTATTGTCCAAAGCAATTCACTAAGTTTGTTGAAACAAGACACGTGGTGTTCTTGGAAAGTGATATGATGAGGGGGAGCATGACTCCTAGGGAAATAATCTTGGAGGAGAAACAGGATTATGTTCTGATCCCTGTGATCCAAGAGCTAGTGTTTCCTGTTCATGTTGAGGTTACACCTCCAGTTGAAAGGACTGCTAATCCTACCCCTGCTAAGATACTAGTGACTCCGCCAGAGTCCATACCTAATGATACTTCTACAGAAGATGCTCAGTAGCCTGAAGTTGTGGTTGAGGTACCAAATAGTGTACCTCTCAGAACGTCAAAGCGGTCTAGAAAGTCCGCTATTTCTGGTGATTATGTCACTTATATGAATGAGGATATGAATGAGTCGATGTTGGATGATGATCCTGCATCGTTTAAGGAAGCCATACAAAGTGATCATTCATCAGAATGGCTTGATGTTATGAAAGATGAAATGAAGTCCATGAGCATTAGTATGTATGGGACTTAGTAGAAATCCCTGAAGGAGCCAAAACTGTGGGCAGTAGATGGGTCTATAAGACCAAACGTGACTCCAAAGGTGATATTGAAAGGTTCAGAGCAAGGCTTGTGGCCAAGGGCTTCACTCAAAGTGAAGGTACTAATTATAATGAGACTTTTTCACCCGTCTCTTCTAAGGACTCATTCAGAATTATTATGGCACTTGTGGCTCATTATGATCAGGAGTTGCATCAGATGGATGCCAAAATAATTTTTCTGAATGGTGACTTACATGAGGATGTTTACATGGCTCAACCGGAAGGTTTTGTTATGGACGAGAAGGAACACTTAGGATGTCGTCTTAAGAAATCCAGTTATGGATTAAAGTAAGCCTCAAGGCAATGGTACTTTAAGTTTGATCAAGTCATAAAGAATTTTGATTTTAAAGAGAATGGAGTGGACAATTCCATTTATGTGAAGTTTAGGGGGAGAAATTTTGTCTTCCTGATACTGTGTGTCGATGACATACTCTTAGCCAGTAACGATAAGAATATGCTACTGGAAACTAAAAGGTTTCTCTCTTCAAAGTTTGATATGAAAGATCTCCGTGAAGCCTCTTATGTCTTAGGCATTCAAATTCATCGAGATAGATCTAGAGGAACCTTGGGGCTATCACAAAGAGTTGAGAAGGTACTCAAAAAGTTCAATATGCATAAGTGCTCAGCCTCGCCTGCTCCTATTGTCAAGGGGGATAAGTTTGGGACTTTCCAATGCCCAAGTAATGACTATGAATATGCGTAGATGAAGTCAGTTCCTTATGCTTCAATTATTGGAAGTACGATGTATGCACAAGTGTGCACTTGCCCTGACTTAGCATTCATAACCAGGATGCTTAGCAGATATCAGTCTAATCCAGGGTTGGATCACTAGAAGGCTGCTAAGAAAGCTTTGCGTTATTTGCAAGGCACCAAAGGCCTCATGCTCACATATAAGAGAACTGATAAACTCGAGGTGGTGGGTTATTCAGATGCTGATTTTGCGGGGTGTGTTGACACTAAGAAATTCACATCGGGTTATATTTTCACCCTAGTAGAAGGAGCAATTTCTTGGAAAAGCACCAAGCAAAGTGTTACTGCATTGTCAACAATGCAGGAAGAGTTTGTGGCATGTTATGAGGCAACCGAGCATGCAGTATGGCTGAAGAATTTTATTCCGGGTTTAAGGGTGATTGACATTATATCTGAGGCACACACTCTTTTCTGTGATAATCAACCCGCAGTGATCTACTCGAGTAACAACAAGTCAAGTGATCAACCCGCAGTGACATAAGTATCATGTTGTGAAAGATATAATCAAGGATCAGAGAATAAGTATTAAGCATATAAGGTCTAACTCAATGTTAGTAGATCCACTCACGAAAGGCCTGCCGCCCAGTGTGTTCAAAGAACATGTTGCTAGCATGGGATTGGCAGAAAACTTTTGATCCTAGAATTGGGACCGTTATGACACCATCTCCCCATAAGTCTAAGAAGGGTTCTTCTCTTCGATGTAATGACGTATTGTAGATAAAGAACATTGAAATTTATTGTCTCTGTATAAGTTTAAACAAAGAGCTGAGCTCATAAGTTTGTAATGAATATAAGTTTACGGAGCTCCTAAGTTAAAGAAGTTTTGTTTTAAAATAAAGTGGTGTATTGTAGTAACTGGGTTCTGTAGTAATATATGACCATAGTAATTCTCTTGTCTCATATGATGTTTTGTTGAGAAATGGGCTTATACAGTTTATCCTTATGATCAAGGGGAAGAATGTTGGATATAAGTGATCTACAGGTTGATGTGATTAATCTAAGGCAAATTAAGGCCATTTAAGGGGTTGTTATTTACATCCATTGGATGTCCTGATCAGGGGCATCCTGACCATACATTTAGGGTGTTGGTTCCCCTGGGGCGGGTCCTATAAAAGGGGCTCTATGGTTGAGTTGAGCATAGACATACATTTTGCTCTCTCTCTCCCCTACTTACTGATCAAGCTAGAACTGAAAGCACCAGGAAGAACTACTCACTGTTGAAGATCAAGAACATCAGGAGAAGAAGAATCAAGAGGAGGCCATGGCTGGACCTCCAGATCAAGGTACATATCCCAGATCCTCTCTGTGGCTCAAATCTTGAGCTACATGATTCTAAGGGATGCTGACAGAGCCATGCCGAATTGAAGTTGCATGATTTGTTGTTCGTGACGTCTTCATAGACACCAAGTGTCCAGTGCTTCGACCAACATCGAAGAAACGTGACAACGTGCATGAATGATTCTCACATCATGTGAGACTAGGTTATGTGTAGATACATGCCACATTAATTGTTGTAGTCGCAACCAAGTCTAGACACCACTGTATGCCTTGAGCCAAGAGAGTGCGCACATGGGAGTGCCTGGTGTCATGGGAGGGCTTCATGGACCTTTGTACACTTTCAATTCCATCTTCAAGCATAATTTTTTGGTGTTCTGATTGGATTTTTTGATATAGGAGTCTGTCTCCAGCAAAAAAGACTCTAGGCTCCCCCGCATTTTGTTCAAGCATTATATTTGAGCATTTTCTAATTTATGTCTTAGGCATATAAATCTGTCATGCCACATATCAAGTGGATTTTTTCTAGCATAACTTGATTGCCACACACTTCCCACTAAAGAAGACCTGCTCGAAGACATTCGACGGGAACAAATCATCCTATCTTGGGATATCAACACCATTGATGCCGCTACCCCGACGGATATTCCATGGTCAAACGTGCAGATCACTTTCAGCCGGGAAGATCATCCGGCGTGTGTGCCTTTCACCGGGCGGCTTCCCCTCGTCATGGAGGGAAACATGTAGAATAGGCGGTTCTCTTGGGTCCTCCTCGATGGTGGAAGAAGTGTCAACATTATCTTCACTCACACTCTCGACTTGCTCAAGATCCCGCGGTTAACTATCTGACCGGATACGTGAATCCACCACGGTTACATACTTGAACATCAGATCCGGCCACTCGGGGTTGTTAAGCTTGAGATTTCCTTTGGGGATGCAACTAATTCCCAATTAGAACTGACTCGGGTTTCATGGTCGCACAACCTAGTGTGTACCATGTCAACTTGGGTAGTGGCAGACGCAGCAGAAAAATGCAGCATGGGCAGACATAAAAAATGTCAACTAAAGAAAGTTCTAAATAGAAGATTAGGGGTAATAGTAGAATTTTCTCAAATTCAGGGGGACATGGCCCACCCCACCCACCCCCTGCGTACGATACTGATCTTGTGATAGTCTTTCTTTGCCAAGTTCATGGCCATCTGCAGCTACGTCTATCTCAAGCTGAACCGAATGGGGTTATTACGGTCCCGGGCGAGTTAAATCAGGCCTACGAGTGTGATCGGGAGAATAGCCAATGGCTGAATGCGCGGGGAGCCACCACTGAGAAAGTCCAAGAGAGGAGCAATGTCCTTCCAGCCAGCTAAGGACTCTAAGACGGTGCATATCTTCCCTAAGGATCCTACCAGGAAGGTCACAATTAGCACCGATATGGGCAAAGGACTTGATGGCTCTCTCATAATGCTCCTTCATGACAACATCGATATGTTCGCGGAGAAGGCTTCGGACATCACCGAAGTGTTACAATAAATCGTTGAGTACTCCCTCAACATTCTATCCGGGTCAAGGCCCGTGAAGCAACATACTCGATGCTACGCGGAAGATCGGCGCAAGGCGATTAGTGAGGAGATTTCTAAGCTCCTAAATGCAGGAAGCATCCGGTAGGTTCTCCACCCTGAATGGCTGGAAAACCCTGTCACGGTGGTGAAAAGCAACGGGAAATGGAGGATATGCGTCGACTACACTAGTATCAAGAAGGCATGCCCAAAAGATATGTATCCCCACCCGCGAATCAACCAAGTGATCGACTCCACGATGGAATGTGAGACCCTCTGCTTACTTGCCACTTATTCCGGATACCACCAGATCCGGATGAAGAAGGAGGATGAAGAAAAGACTGTGTTCATCACACCGATTGGCGCCTTTTGCTACGTATCCATGCTTTTCAGGCTCAAGAACACTGGTGCTATCATACTAGCGTTGAATTCAGAACGGCCTGAACGACCATATCAGGAGAAATGCCCATGCTTACGTTGATGATATCGTCGTAAAATCCAAGAAGAAGGAAGTTCTTATTGTGGTTTTGGCGAAGACTTGCAAGAACTTGCTCTGCTACAACATGAAGCTAAACCCTGATAAGTGTGTCCTTGGCATACCTTCGAGGAAACTTCTTGGATTTATTGTTTTGGCTCAGGGAATCGAAGCCAATACCGAGAAGGTGGGATCTCGTCAATGGATCAAGAACTTGCAGAAGCTGACTGGGTGCATGGCGACAATTAGTCTGTTCATCTCCTTACTGGGGAAAAAGACATTTCCTCTCAACAAGCTGCTCAAGAAGTCTGAAATGTTCGTTTGGACGAATGAGGTGCATGAGGCACTGGATCATCTCAAGACCATGATTTCCTCTCCACCAGCTCTGGTGGCCCCCATGCCAAGGGACACGTGTCAATGGGTTGGACCCACTTTAACTAGGGTTAGGGTTTAGGATTGAGAGAAACAAGTGTTGTGTGTCCTCACCTACTTGCCTATATAAGGGAAGGTGGGGAGGCGGCAGATGTTAAGGTTTTTCAGTGCCAGAGGGTTCCGCGACTTGGGCCTCACTCCCACCATCTTGTCCCGCGGCGGTAGGACCGAGGCTAGCATCTCACTTGCTGCTGTTTCACCTTGTACGTGTGTGTGTGACAGTAGAGGTACTGGATCTACGGTGCTTGGCGGTGCTCGGCGCCGGGAGGCGGCGGTGATCACCGGAGCCGGTGTTTTGAAGGTCCCATGATCGAGCAGTTTGCCTGAGCCGAACATTGACAAGGAACGATATCAGCATCACCTCGACGCGTTTCCTCATGCTTCCGCAACCGCACGTCAAGGGTATGAATCTGTGGCCTCTTACCTGTGCTAGGTCTTGGAGTGGTGGCTCGCTAGAGTCTAGCTGAAAATTTTCATTTTCTGTCCTGGCTCTATGTGGCGCCCAACAACTCCGGCGTCGGGAATCGAGGCGGGGTGGTGGCAGTTGGCTCATTTGGTGCAAGGCGTGCTCCAAGAGAGGGAAAACACGGAAGAGAAGCAGGGGAGGGTCAGTGGATCGGGAGGAGGCTGGAGGCCGGGAGGGAAATCAGGGGTGGCGATCCAGGTGCCGCGGTAGTTTTTTCTATTCGGTTGCTGTCTCGCGGGCCATGGTCATGGTGGGGCCTAATCACTCGACGGAAGAGAACCTGTGTGCGGAAAAATAATACTGCTATTCACCCCAGTTCGATGACCCAGATGCTCTCCGGGCAAAAATCCAACAGTTGTGCACCTACCCGCCGGGAGTGGCCTCGCTAGGTGGGTAAGCGACCAGGCTTAAGCATTAGAATAATAATTTAACCACCAAAATATTTATATACTATAAAATTTGTATCATTAAATTCCTATTTTAAAAAGTTTTAAATGATATAATGTTTATAATAAATATGTCATGTATAACTAGTAAATATTTGGTAAAAAACATGGAAAACGAGGACGCCATCTAAATAGGGAGGGTGGAAGTAAGAATTAAGTATGTTTTTTGCAATGGCACGATTGCTTTATAAATGACATAAGCATAAGTAAATATCTGATTAGTGTTCGCCTATTGTGACTTTGATTTTTTTTGCTCGCCAATGGACCATGGAGCAATATGTTCATCAAGTAGTGGCGGTCTCTATCCTGCTGATAAATTTGTGAAGAATGCATAATGCCCTACATAAGAGCTGGTTATTCATCAAGTCAAATCACGAGTAATTTCTTCTCTCGACGGTGGCTGATCAAGTTTTTGCTAATGCTGAAGATAATATTCTGAACTTTAGTAGTACAATGAACTAGAGCTTGTTAGTAAGAGATCATATATATGTAATTCAAATCTGATCCACTAACTAAGAAACTTACAATAAACTTTTCTGTAGTGACTGTTTCCATGATATTATACCATATGCTGTAGTAGTTAAATATATGTGTTGTACTATTAAATTAGCGGCTTATTTTCATAGCATATTTTAAAACTTATTATTGAAGAAACTCTTAATCAAAATCTATGTTATTTTGATGGAAAAATAATTATTTGCTTGAACCGAAAGTATGTTCCTTAAAGAAAAAATATGTCTAGTTTGATATTTGAAGGAAATAGATCTCCCGGGTGTAAAAATTGGGAAGGTTTGCGTATGGCTATACTTTTCTTAGCAGCAGGTAACTGAGTTTCAGGGATTTCTATATGCAACGTGTTGCTGTTATTCCACCTAAAACAAAAAATAATAAAGACATAGGTTATGTGTTAATTTTTTCTGAATGGACAATGATTTAGACGACGCAGACATAACATGAGGTTCTCTTTGTTGATCATCGAATCGATCCTTGTTCCTACAAATATATTTCTTAGCATGTTGGCATGGTTTTTTAGTCTAGAGAAGTGTTCTTTTTCTGTAAGGAAATTTTTTTTAGGATAGTAAGGATTTTTTTTTTGAGGGAAAGTAAGAAATTTCTTGGATGGCTTGAACTTTTGTTTTTGGAAATGGGCTGTCTGTCTGGGGCCGTAAGACAGCCAGTTAAACACTCTTGCTGGCGAAGCCCATATTTGCAGCACCAGAGGAAAAATCCCTCCGCTCTCCCAACTCCAGCCAGCAACCGCACACAGCCGCCACCGTCTCGTCGAGGGTTCCCGGCGGCCGGCTCCTCCACCCTTCAATGGACGCCTCTTCCGCCCTTGCCGGCCAGGAAATGGTCTCTCCGCTGATGGAGATCCCCGACCACCTCCAGGCGGAGATCTTCCTCCGGCTGCCCACCCCTGAAGACCTTGCCCGCATCTCCGCCGCCTGCGTCACCTTCCGCCGCCTCGTCACCGACCGATCCTTCCTCCGCCGCTTCGGCCGCCTCCACGCCCCGCCACTCTTGGGATTCCTCGACTGCGACGGCTTCAACCCCGTCCTCCCGCCTCACCCCTCCGCACCCGCCGCCAGCGCGCTCGCCCTCACCGCTGATTTCTCCTTCTCCTTCCTCCCCTCCCACTGCCGCTGGATCGTTCAGGACGTGCGAGATGGCCGCGTGCTCCTCGGCCGCGACACCGAAGAAGATGAGCGGCCCCCGGTTTTCAGGGAGCTCGTGGTGTGCGACCCTTTGCACCGGCGGTACATCCTGCTCCCCTCGGTTCCTGACGCCCTAGCCGCATCGGTGGATCATTCGGCCGCAGTCTTAGACGGGCCCTGGTGCGAGTCTTTCCTCGTTCCCCATGGCGAGGAGGCCGCGGCGGAAGGGACGGCATTTCAAGCAATGCGTGTGGTACCATGCTTATTTAGTCTGGCCGTGTTTGTCTTCTCTTCCAGCACTGGACAATGGCAAGCCATGGCTTCTCAGGTTCTGAGTGATTTGTTCGACGCCAGCGGCAATTCGATGTTTTGTAGTCGCCACTACGCATATGGCTGCTTCTACTGGGAGTCCACCATGAATAAGAGGAAAGAGTTGCTCGTGCTTGACACCCGGAGGATGGAGTTCTCACCTCCCATCCTTTGGATGGGACACACGAGGAGTAGCCATTGTGGAGGATGGGGAAGGCAGGCTTGGGATGTTTGGTATCCATGCAGCTGCAGATGGCCGATCTGATCTCTGTTATACTATTAGGCTTAATGAAGATGAAAGTTCCAGTCAGTGGCAGATGGTGAGGAAAATCTCACTAGATTCTGGGTACCTGTATTATATCAAAGCTGCAACGGATAAGTACTTGCTCTTAGTAAGTTTTGAAGTCCCAAATTTCGAGTCTTTCGAGATGCCAGCCTTGAAATATATCTCAATGGATGTCAAGACGTTGCAGCTTGGGAGGTTTTGGGTGAAACCTTATGAGTCTGAGTCTAGGACGCGCATATATACCAACTTTCCGCCATTGTTATTGTCTTCACCAGCAATATGAAGTGGTAAACTTTCTACTGCATTCTAGCTATGTCCTTCCTTACTAGTTATCACACAACTTGTCGAATAGTTCATTATTGCAATTGGTCATTCTTGTTTACACGATTTAGCAGTGGTTGTTTTGTTGGGCTTGTGGGAAAGCTAACCAAGCTCATGAAACATGATTGTGATTCATTGTCTTGTTTGTTCCAAATGCCGTTTTAAGAGAATTGCACGAGAAAAGATCTTTCACATAGCTCATCATCCATACATCCACTACTATTTTAGGCCTCATGAAATCCCAAAAATACTAGGCCATGAACATTATTTTCGCGGAATAGCTTTCACTACGGGAAAAATCTCCTTTGCCGTGTCTTTGGACCTTTGCCGTGTGTCCAGCGTCGTGGAACACGACAAAGAAAGTCTTTGCCGAGTAGCATGCGTAAAAATCACGGCAAAGATTGAGTACACGGCATATTTAAAAAAAGCACATGGCAAAGAAAAGCACACGGCAAAATAACGAAAAAACACATAGCAAAGATATACACACAGCAAAGTTTAGATAATACACACGGCAAAGAATCAATCACGGCAAACCCTTACAACACGTGTACATCCTTGACACTTTTCACGGAGCCGTTATGACAGTCGGACTTTGCCGTGTGTATAGAAAATAGACACGTGTGTCTTGGTTCAACACACGGCAAAGGCTGAGTCTTTTCATTGGTTGAGAAATATTGGACACGGATCGATGACCTGGCACACCCGCACAGCTGCTCACTCTCTCTCTCTCTATCCTCACACGCAGCTCTCTCTCTTATCCTCACGCGCAGCAGCTGCCCACGCACTCTCTCGCGCAGCTCGCATGCACGCGCAGCTCTGCGGCAAGCTGCGGCTGCGGCGGCCAGCGGTGGCGATGGCAAGCAACGGAGGCGGCCAGTAGTGGCGACGGCAAGCAACAGCCCCTGTTCGTGCTGCTCTCTGGCCCTCGCCGCGCGGCGCTCAGGCCCTGCCCGTCCTTTGACGATGGAGACGACGTGCGTGCTTCACGACGACGGCGACAGGCTTGAGGACGACGGCGGTGGCGGTGGGCTTGAAGATGACGATGGCGGCGGGCGTGCTTGACGACCGGGGCAGCTGGCTTGAGGACGACGGCGGCAGGTTGAGGACGACGACGACGGCGGCGGCGCGGTGGACTTGATGACGACGACGCTTTCCACCTTCCTTGAGGCTCCTCTGTCGTCGACCACACTGTCTGCCTCCCGCCGCACCAGCACGGCCGCGACTCCGTTCCTAGCTGCGTCGACAACGCTCACCAGCCTCGCCACTGCGGCGGCAACATTTTTTATTTATTTTAGATATATGCTTTACCGTGTGCCCAGCCCAAGTACACGACACCGTCTTGTCCACGAAATACACTGTCATCTCTACCCCAATTCGTCAAGTCACTTTTCTTTGCCGTGTAGCCGAAAAAACAAACGGCAAAGGCTTTGCCGTGTCTATTGCACAAAACACACGGCAAAGGCTCTTTGCCGTCGTTTACGTTGCCGTGTGCCGTGTGTATACACACGGCAAAGCCTTTGCCGTGTTCCAGAAGGCCTTTGCCGTGTCTTCTTGCCCACACGGCAAAGGGCCTTTGTGCGGTAGTGTTTATGGTCAAGGTAATATAGAAGGAATGCAAGTATAGATCCATTTTACACACGGCTCCTCTTTTCCACTTTCATGTTATAAATATAAGGATGAGGAAAAGTTTTCTTTTCGTCATCTTCACACGTAGCATTTTTTCCCATGATGTTTCTTGAATCAAATCTGCTTAAATGGTACAGTCACAAATAACAGTCCGAGTCACTGCTGTGAATACTTGAATAGCGAGAACAATGTGTACTCATAAGCTTTTTGATTCGAATTAGCCTCATCAGATCTTAGCTATAGAGGTTCAGAACTATCATTTGTTGATGCTGGCTACCAAGACCCCGTTTTACGTCTCCTTCCGTGGCCTAGTTTAGATTTTTTTTCCCGAAACATACCTAAGTTAGAAGTTTTTTTATCTACTAGGTAAGATTTCCAGCACTCATTTCTTTATCTTTACGTGCCTCTTTCTGGCTATCCAACTTGCATTGCAAATTATAGTGCACGACAGTGAAAAACGAGTTTTTGCACTCACATATTTCAAATACGATTGAGATAAATACTACTAGCTGGAAAAAAGTTGTTCTGGTTCTGCTTGTGATAGTCCTGTATCTAGCCCAATATAATAACTCTAAACCTGTTCCTTTTAGCTCCTACAAATTTTGGAATATGTGTAGAGATTAGACCCAAAATTATTCCCTGCTGCCTAAACTTCAATTCTGTTTTTCTTTTTTTAGATTCAGTGGAGCAGTAACCAGATCAGCAGGATTTTGAAGTCAAAGTGACCAGTAGCGTGGATTTCTCGCAGAAGTGAATCAAGTGATCACCTGACAGTGGTCATGTGTATGCTTACTTTAGTTAGTGCAAAATGATGTGGATGTTCCCTGCCTGAGAGTGTGAGTTGGAATTAACGGTGCTTCACTTGTCAGTGGTCATGCTTTTGTTGTTCTTCTTTTCATGCCTATGCATCTGGCATCGAAATTAATGGTCCTAATCTCTCAAGAATTGTGGTAAATCTAGCTGATATTTATATCTGGGGACGTGTCGTTAACTAGAAGCCACATTTCGTGTTCTTTTTGGACAACTTTAAGCCTCTTTGTTCATTGGTAAATGCGGTAATATCAGACGCCAAAGTATTGCAGAACCATGTTAAGGTGAACTCGTTGAAGCCTCCTTGGATGAAGATTCACTACGAGGAATGGCCGGAGCTGTGATCTGGGATAGGAACAGGAGCTTTGTAGCTGAAGCCCAAGTTCTGAAAGAAGGTCCCAAGCCCTGAATCCCTGGGCTGCAAGAGTGATCTTGAGTTCCCCCGGGGCTCAATCGCATGGGATTGCAGCAGCAGATTTCAATGATCGTTGTGACTTGTCAACTGAATTCCTAAAAATTCAATTCGAACATGTTCCTTGAGAAGCAAACTCTGAACTCATGAGTTAGCTAGGCTGGCTAGGGGACCAGATCAAAATGTCTGGCTACATGATCCCCTGCAGTTTATTATACAAGCCACATTTCTTGTTAATTATTAGAGAACACCTATCTCCAATTCTCGCTGTGGAGTTCTCGCGGCACTGTGAGATCACGCACGAGCGAGCAGGCTCGGGTGCTGCAGCCATGACAGAAGCGCAATTCTTGCTGTACTTGGGGCAGAACATGGTTGCATACTGTCCATCCAACGGAGGTTTTTGGATGTTTTTACATTTTGAAGTGTAATATTTTTTCGTTGCTTTTACATGTCCTCTTGTTTTGAATATTTTTGGCATGCCAAAAAACTACAAAAACACTTGTAATTGTGCAAGGGTAGTATTGTCTAACCGAGTATGTTGCAAGATATCCTAGAGACAGACAGCACCACGGTTGCAGCAAAGCTTTCAAGGAAGGAGCAGGATCGATCTTCTCACGGTCCATTGGTCGCAGAATTGAAGATCCTTCTAGGAGGTTTTGAAGAATCCATGGTGCAAGCAGTAAGGAGAACGGCAATGGGGACGCTCATCGTATGGCGCAAGAAGGCCACGATAATAAAACCTGCAAAGTGTGGTTCTCTGTTCCACCAGTTTTTATTGTAAACTGTTTAGTAGTCAAAAAAAAGAGTATGTTGCAAGACATACTTTTAAAAGCTCATATGAGTAGGGCTCAATTTAATAGTGCCTCTCTTGTCATGTTTTCTTCATGTGGTATAGATTTGCTATTATCGACCATTGGCAACTGTTTCCTACAATAGCATACTATGGGAAAACGACTACTAGAAGGAAAGAGGATTGCTAGTCAAAAACTAATCTAGGATCTTTTATTTTCCTTTTACTGTGATATTCTGAACAAATTTTTGCTCGGCAGTTTTTGTTTTTGAGCGTTGGGACAACTTTATTAATAACTAGAAAAGGGATACACACCCGCTCCGGGGCCGAAACCTGCCAAACATGGCGGCCATGATCAAAGAGCACAGAGCTACGAGCTAATATATGTGCTTCCTTGTTAGAACTCCTCTCGTGGACATAACTCATCTCCTCAAAAGCTCCAGCCATGTCCCTGGTCTCCTGCACCATGTGTGCGTACACACCCATGGTTCCTTCCTTCAGATTTTGAACCACGTTCTGGCAATCACTCTCCACCCTTACTCGCTTAGCATCTACAATTCTACAGCATATCTACGCGAGCGCGATCGCCTCGAGGCAGACAAGGGCTTCTAGAGTCAGCGATGCAGGTGGGATGGGACTTCCCGCCAAGCCCACCTCCCATCCCGCCAAAAAAAACTGCTAACCCCGTTTGTAGCATCCCGCGTTGCGCCGGCGGAAAAAGCGGCAGCCCCCACTAATCCCGCTTTGCACCTTTCCTTAATTCAAACAATAACTACTACTCCCGGATAGAGCGGATGGGGCAAGTTGCATGCTTGACTGGTGCACTCAATTCCCAGCCATTTTTAACACGCGAGGAGTTACGTTGGGCCCCGCTTGGCCACCTGTCCCACCGCTTAATACCCCTCTAATCCCATCTAGTCCCGGCGGGAATGCACAGGCGGGAGCTGGTCATCCCAGCCCATCCCACTTGCATCGCTATCTAGAGTCTCCGCATCCGTCTTTCCTAGGTACACCCTTGCCGATGCACCCAGGTACTCCCCTGCTGCGCTCCGTGCCACAACAGCAACTGCTCCATGCCCCGTGCTCTTCCCGACTGCGGCGTCAACATTTATCTTGATGCTGTTATCGCATGCTCTCTGTTGCCTTAGGCCCGCACTGTGGCCGTCTCTAGGTCGCTTTGGTGGATTATCTGGTGGATGATGCATAAAGAGATGAACAATCTAGTGCCAGGGAGTTGCTTTCAGCTAGCTTCTACACTTCCTAGGCTTCCTCTTTCTTTCTCCCTCTCCCTCTCTCACACTCTCTCTACAAGAGATCCTCGGTGCTTGCTCTCTCTCTCTAGCTCTCCTCTCAAAACCTCTTCTCCAAGACTCTCTATACTTTCTCTCTCGATACTCCAAGATATACCAACTATGCTAGATCTGCCAGAGATCTCTATACTATGACATAGGCCCTCCTTTTATATCTCAAGGGGTACCACCGTGCCTAGCGCGCGTGTACCTTCCTATTGTTCCCGGGTTAATCCACTACAGTCGTGCCACACGACACGGTGGCAGGCGGGTGGTGCTGCTGGCCACTCCTAGCCGTGGGCGGTGTCGTTAGCCACTCCTTGTCCATGGATGGTGCCCTGCAGTACTTGATGGCGAGGAGATAGCACAGCGTGTGCTGTCACGTTGGGACTGCAGCGCCTGTACCCTCATCAATGCCCCGCGTAGGCACTGGATAGAGGCGACACTTGTCTCCCAAGCCGTCGCGCGCGCTGCCGTCGACTATGGCCTTGTTGACTCGCGTTCTCGAGATGTGCATGGCCCGGGGGAGTCTTTCATTGCTGACGTCGTGGCATAGTGGGTTGGTACGCCCGTCAACGCCACTTATCCCCTTCGTGACCAAGTTCTTGGGCCTGCTTCCCAACATGTTAAATGCACCTACAATTCATAGTAGCCTTACTCAAGGGTCTCGACAGGCGAGACGGGGCGGGAACGACCGTGGCCAACATCCCATTCCCTCTACACCACGTAAGTCTAGAGATGTTCTAGATATAGTGACATAGTTTAGAGAAGGTGACTCCCTTATATTTTCCTTATGGAGAAGAGTTTGCCGGGGACTTGGTCCCTTCCCACGCGCCGAGGCACAATGTGAGGGTCCCTCATTTCCATTGCACCGACAGAAGCCCCCAGGCGAGGCCCGACAACGCTTCTGATCAGCCTTCTTCCTTATGCGCGCCGCCCTACAACGGCGCGTGGGCCAAAACCATCAAAACACGCGCGCGCGGCATGACCACGTTCAGGGCCACTTCGAGCTGGAGTGCACACAAGCCCGCACTCAAGTGGCTGCGAAAGTAATGTGTCGCGTCAAGTCCCACCTCGACTTCTGTAGTCTGGCCGCATTTACTATGGTTACCTCGATCCCTGCAAAGGAGTCATAACTATGGAGGGGAGGTGCCACCTGCTTCCTCCCATGTCGGTGGGTAGGAAAGCCGTCAGCCCCTTCCCCAACTATAAAAAGGAGCGAGGGATGGTGGACTCAAGCATAGTTGCTGCACCAACTCCCCCACACTTTTCAATCTCCGTTAGCATGAGCTCGTTGGGGATGCCATCCGAGAGCGCTGACGGCCGCCGCTGCTTCGACGATAGCTCTGTGGCTCCTCCCTCACTGGAAGCTCCACGACGTAGGCCCCGCCGTGGATCAACGCAACCAGAGGAAGATCTTGCGCCCCTTCCCGCCGGGGCTCCAGCTTGTCGGGGCCGGCGAGGCAGTGGACGGGATCGGGGACATGGCGGGCCACATGAGCAGGTCTTGCTCGCTCTCGGGCGCGGGCGTGGTCGAGGTCGTGGAGAGCGTCGCGCCCGCAGTTTTTCAAGGCATCGAGATTCATCCACCCCCTCCCAATCCCAGGAGGAGTTCATGGACGAGCTTGTCGTCTTTGAGTTCCTCATCATCCTGTGGCCGGGATTTGAGCGATAGTTGAAGCTGCCAAACTTCCTGGTTGATGAGATGAATGGCCGCCCCTTCGTGAGATGGAACTGCGTGAGTCAAGCGGCGGCCAGCCCATTTGGGACTTGGAGACACTGGTTGATGAAGACGGCCACATGTTCCTGAGCCGGGATGGCCGAACTTCTTGGCATGGTATGATGTGTAGGACGGCTATGTCCTGAAGTTCCGCTACCGCGGGAACGGTCAGCTTGTGGTGAAGGTCTTTGTTGATGACACCATGTGTTGTCAGCTCTACTACCCCCTGCCGTCTAGCGACGGTGGCTCCGATGGTCGCTCACCCTAAGGTCGACGATGCGTGGTGGTCGACGGTTACCAGAGTTCGGTAGATGACGCGGTTGTGATAGAAGTTTAGCGTGAGAGAGAGGAGCATGAGACTCTCCCATTGCTCCCACAGCCTTTTGTCCGCAACCCGCAGTCGGCCACCCCCTTTAGGCTTGTCCTGCACTTTGTATTTCTGAATGTAATGCCGATGAGCCTTTAATATGATATTTTACCTTTATTGCGTGCTTGTCTTTATTCCCAGTGTGTTGGTCCTTCCTCGGATTGGTTGCCTTTAATATGATATTTTACCTTTATTGCGTGCTTGTCTTTATTCCCAGTGTGTTGGTCCTTCCTCGGATTGGTTGCTACCTGGTCTCCGCCTTCCCCTTAGCCGTCGGCGTAGCCAAAGGACCGTTAGCTGTCTTGGTGGGGCCCATCTGGCCTATGCCGACTAGCCGTCGGTGTAGCGATCTGTTCTAGTGGGTGTTCAAATTTCAAAACAAATTTGGAGATATGGAGTATCAGTTTTACAGGAAAAAAACATAACGTAAGAGGACATCCAGCCAGAAGCCCAGCATGTGTCTCTCCGAAACAAGTCTATCGGAAACAGCCGCCACCATGTCGCTCACGTAAGGTGACTCCGGGGCGCCCACCTCCAAACCCTAGCAGTGCGCCGCCGGGCCTTCTCCATCCAGCCGCTGACGCCGCACCCTCTTCCTGGTCGGCGGTGGTGGCCACGCCTTGGTCACCGAACGTGACGGGCGGTTTGCGTGGCCTCCGTCGATCTCCTTCACGCAGGGGGTAGTCACCTTGAGGCTGTGCCGGTGGATCCGGGCTGCGGGCGACAACGCTCCAACGGCGCAGGCTGGCGGCTCGAATGGGAGGCGCGGAGGAGCAGAAGGGGATCTGGTGCGGTCCTAGAGACGGCGGCTTCCCTGCGGTGATGCTTATACCGGCGTCGGCTCAATCTCTGGGTTCAGCCATGGGCTCGAAAGGGCCGATGGCTGACCCGCTCGTTTCGCTTACCAGAAGCCGGACAGCGGTTTGGAGACTGATATTTCGGCACGAATAATGGTGGAGGTCCTATGGTTCCTTCAACACGAAGACGAAGACATGCTTGTTCCCTGCCATCATTGATCTGGACTGGAGAGACCAGTTTCGGAAGGCTATTGGAGTGGTTGGACTACTGGTGTTGTTTTGTTGGTGTTAGTGTCGTTGCTTTGAGAAATCGTTCTCTGTAACGAGATTTTTCTTTTTATAATTATTTTTTCTGGGACGTGTGCATCCGTAAGACCACTAGGGTATGTATGGTTGCACAAGCTGGGTGTAATTAGTATGCCCATGATATTAATATATACTATTTAAAAAAAAGACATCTAGCCATCTAGGTCGAAGCCAATTACCGGCGACAGCTCATACAGAAAAAGAAACGCGGGCAGGAGTAGTGGCTACCTACGGATCTCCTCGTCCGCAACCGGCGTCCACGGGACTTCGACAGGCAATGTTGGTCTAAAAGCTGGCGCGGCACGGCAGGGATCATCCGCCTGTTTCTGTTTGATGACCACCGGCGTCGAGAGATTCCAGACCCTATCTCGGAGGATCCTGAGACCGCCCAACGCGACCCCACCGATGGCAGCGCCGACGAGAGCGGACTGGCCGGCTTGACGGAGCCCCCTGGGCAAGGCGGTGATCCCAAAGGCTCCGGCCCCCGCGACAGCACAGTCCAGCACCGGCTCCTCCTTCCGGCGCGCGGAGACCATGGCGTAATCGATGGCCCCGTAGAGGCCGAAAAGGTATGCTAAAGAGCAGGTCGCGCGGGGCACGTACTTGAAGACGGACTTGAAGCCGCCATTGGAGAAGTGGTAGGCGGAGCCGAGCACGCCGGCAATCATGAAGCCGTTGGCCATGTCCTGGGTGATCGTCTGGACGAACGGTTTTCGCGGTCTCGACGTGTCCATCGTCGTCTACTTGGTCTGTTCCGCGGTCTTGTTTGGTTGGTTGGTTCGGCAGGGAAGAGATCTACCGATCACGAGTTCGTTAAATAGGGCTCCCTGTACGAGATGAGTACGAGGCTAACTTGTATCGGAAACTCTACTCTTTAACAAAGTTCAGGCAAAGGAAATCGAATCTACAACGAGTTCGGACTGGTGGTCGGAGACATACTTTTGACCTGCTCCAACACTCCTGTAGAGAGAAATTTTAGTGCACCCTATAGTTCTTTGTTTAACATCTTTTTTTTTGACAGAACTTCGTTTAACATCGACCATGAGATTAGTAAAAATAGTAAAAGAGGTCCATTATGACCCCCCAAGTACAGCTCCATGTCCGATCAGCGAATAACACACCAAGCCTCAGGACAACACGAGGACATTCCTCAGTCGACGTGTCACAGCGACATATGCCTTGTTGCGTGCAACAAGCCTGTTCATCGACTCACAAAGCTTCTTTGGCGATGGTATTTTTTGGATCTTACATTGGTGGAGGTTCGGCGTCAATTCTGGCGTGCATCTCGGCGGCACTAGATCTGTACGGCCGCCGCTGGCTTCGGTGGTTGCAGGAAACTCTAAAAATTGTTTTGTATTCTAGATCGCTTAGGATTCCATCTTCAAAATATGGGACAATCACTTTATAGGTATCCAAGGACTGATCCAAGGACTTTTTAGGTATCCAAGACCCTGAGAATTGATCAAGGTTTGAGGTGAGATGTGTGGTAACGACGCATATGCATGAAACCCAGTAACAGCAAGAAGAGTACACTAGTCGTTCAGTGATCAATTTGGAAACAACAACAACATCATTAATCTTAATGCTTTGGTCTATACTTTACTTAATAATCGTTCATAGCCCGGTGCTTCATGGTATAACGGTTATACCAAGAGACTTTATGTTATGCCTATGCCTTGCAGGGTCTCTAGTATTTATGGATGTGCTGCCCACAAATCCTATATATATTAGATCATCTACACATGAATGTGCTTAATATTATCTTTATCCCATATGTATGCATAGCTGCAAGTGAAACCTCAACCCTGACCTATCTCCATCCATTGATATAACCCCGATAACAAAAGCAAACTAGAAAGGTTTGGTAAACAAAGATTGAAGTAAACTAACAAGTCTTGCAGACGCTCCTCAACCTAGATCAGTTGTTTCTCGAAGTTCAATTAAACCTAGATCTTTTAGGGAAAAACTACTATATTGCATTCGTAATCCGGATCGAATATATTAGTCATCCAACACCGACGATCCTCGCTCCCTCCCTTCTCGCATACCTCTCGACACAGGCCGCACGATGCAACTCCACTGTTGGGGTGCACTGCTGGCAGTGATGCTAGCGGTTCCTAACCACAATTGCCCTATCCGTGAGTGCGGCCTACAGTAGGAGGTCGTTATAGCGGTCGACCTTGTCGGCGTCCACTTTCTCTGCGTCGACCTCCTCCTTAGCGACCTCCTGCTCGGCGGTGGTGGCCTCCCGTGCGACGAGTTCTTGCGCCTCCGCGGCTTCCCGCTCGGCGGGCTGCTTCATCGCAGCCTCCCGCTCGACAACCATGAAACGGTGGCCCTTCTCCTCCTGCGCGGATGAGTGGATGGAGGCCGCAATGATGTGGCCTTCTAGGGTGCCGCCGATGACGTTGGCGGCTCGCTCGTCCCACATTGTCTGGAAGGACGCGAGAAGTTCCTCCCGATCAACGAGCTCCTTGCTGCCGTCGATGTTGTCGAGGAAGTCTAACTCCTCGGTGTACTCCTTGTTAGATTTGCGACAAGTAAATAATGAAGAACGAAAACAAAATCACAGCAAGGGGACACAGATTTAACGTGGAAAACCCTCTCCAACAAAGAGAGGGGAAAAACCACGGGCGCTAGCCAGCGAAACTTCACTATAACGGAGAGTGTTTACACAACGCCAGGGATTTCACAGATGCAACTTCTCCCAGCCGGCGGCTTACAAGAAGTATATATAGCGGTGGTAACCTAGGTCATCAATGATCCGTACCGCATCGGCCCAAGCCTCCGGCGACGGGCCTCGCTCCGCTCCGTCAGAAGTTGGCCTCTTTGTAGAATTTGGATCAACATATAACACTCCTCCGCCGGCTGGTCCTCCTCGCCGTCGACATCGTCGAGGAACTGGAGGTCCTCCGTGACCTCCTTCGGCGCGGGTTCTCCACTGGCTGGTCCTCTTCTGTCGGTGGGTTTCCACTGGCACCTCGTCCTCAGCACCGCCCGTCCTCGGTGGCGAGCTCGTGTAGTGAGCACGAGCGACAGAGGATAGCGTGGCCCAAGTGGTAGGCAGGCGGCGAGCCATGGTGGCTGGTGGCTTCTGTGGTCATTGCCGGCGCCACATCCCCTATTTGTAGCATGAGGCGGCAAATGGCGGGAACTGGCTGCCCTGAGGAAACCTTCCTGCCGCACGCAAGAAGTCTGGCCGCCGACGCGAGGGCCTGCTTGCCATTGCTGGCGCTAGCTACCTAGGGGTAGACGAAAGTCTAGAAAAATAAATGCTCGCCCTAGTGGGTGCGGCGCACGGACATGGGAGGAAAACGTATCGGGAACGTCCCAAACAGACATATTTCGTGTCCGGTTTGCTCCCAACCGTTGGGTATGCTCTAAGCTCGTGCTGTCCTGGAGGTGAGACAATCGTTGGAGCTTTGGACACTAAGAACACAACTAGCAACTTAATTTAATCGGAACTAATCATGCTGCAGCATCTTCCAGCACGCCGGTAGCTGCCAACACCTGTCCGCTGTCAAACGACCGCTGAGGCGCCGGTAGCACCCGAGTCCCTTAACGGGCCGAGCCCAGAAAGAATGACCAGATCCATACTCTAGAACAGAGCTCGAGACCCGCCAGGTGTTCCTGCCAATGGGACGCACGCTCTCGCTCCAAAGAGAATTTAAGAACCACGAAGACAGAGCGGCCGAGAGCGAGGAGACAGAGAGAGATAGAGAAGGCGGCCTCACCAATCCGTGCCCTAGCCGCAAGGAAGGCCGCGCTCGCCGCCTCTTTCTCCGTGGAGTCCCTGACGCCTCCTCCTCCGAGTAAGTCTGCGAATATATTCAGTTCTTGGTTTATATGATCCGGCGTTCTCTATCTATCTCTGCTCGCCGTGGACGATTATCCCGGTGTCGGTACTCTGCATCCGAGCTTCTGCTTCGCAATTGTGGCCGCGGGGATGGGGGGATGCTTGTGCGATCGCCGCGTCAGGCGCAGAGGTGGCCGAGGAGGGGAACAACTGCCCTGTTGCTTCCTTCTTCCTGCAGATTTGAGCTGGGCCGAGTTATTTACTAGGATTTCTTGTTCACGCCGTGCCTGGTCTAACTCTTTGAACTTTCTTTTCAAGAATTTTCTGAACTGCAAATTTTGTCTAAAAACCTGAGCTGCGAGTTTACTCTGACGAGTTCTCCTCCCGACACCTGTATGCATATTGCTTTCCGCACTTGTGGCAGAAAGTGCGTAGCAATCAGTCTGAAGGTTGGTTGACTTCTAAAAATAGTATCCTTTTGAAAACCCAGTCTCCCTGGAGAAACTGGGGGCGAGTCAACCTACTGCATTTTCCCCCTTCGGTACATTTGTTCCTCACTCATTAGTGAACTTTTATTGACCCTTGTCGACACGCTGGCTCACCAGTCTGTGTTTTGGTAAATTGTTGATTTCCTATTTTAACTGCATCTAGAGGAGGGATGACATACTGTATACATCCATATATATAATGTACGTAGAGATACAAAAGGATTGTGGATTTGTTTGGTTTGACCCCAAGTTTGCCCTACCAAAGTGAAAAAAGAAAAAGGTTCTCTAATCTAGTTCTACAAGTTAGAAGATCCAGTTCACTCCAAGGAAAAACATCATCCAGTTGGCAGCAAAAGTTAGGTCTTGTTACCTTGATTTTTTTCCAAAATCCAAATATTCACATCTTAGTTGACACACACGGTACGAAACAAGCATCTCAACTTTGCCTTGTGTCCTATGCCTATATGCATGGTTCTCAACTTCTCATGGCTCATTCTGTGAAGAGCAATATGTTCGTGTGATAGGTGCCATATTTCCAGGGGTAAATCTTTGTATGAGGCATATTTCCAACAGAAAGTACATATATCTTTACCAGGTTTTTAGATACCCGCAAAAAAGGGCTTCATATGGAAAAGAGAAGGATACTTGCAAAATATTCTAATTTTTTTATCTTACTATTCAGATTTTTATAAAAAATTGAGTTTTGTTGACAAGCTTACAATTATTATCTTATAAATATCTCTGAACAGCACTGACAACCTTACTAATCTCTCTGCAAATCTTTTCTGTCATAGTTCAACTTAGAATTAGCCCATCGATTACAATACAAGATTGTGATAAGAAAGAGTAAAATGAGAAGTGTAGGCTGTGTAGATTATCTTGCATATTCTGAGAGAAACCTCTGTAAGTCGTAAGCTGTGTTGCCTCTGTTTTTCTTTCATTGTGGGTATTGAAAAGTGTCTAAGTGAAGTCACACATCATGGTTCCGGTTTGCATGTGTACAAAGATTCATCATTACAAAATCAGTTAAAATTTCTGAAAGAATGAATCATGATTATTTTGAAAATCCTGTGAAAAGGACGGAATCAATAGTGTAACATGAATAAATATATTCGCTTTATCGAAAAATCAAATGCGGGCTTGAAACCAAAATTCAGTTCCTGATAATTAATGTTGAACTCTCTGTCCTGGCCCCCTATTTAATCGCACGATTCCCCTGCTTCGACAAAGGCCTTGATGCATTGACTTACAATGTTTGCTTGGCGAATGAAGGCCTACTAGCCAGGCCAAACCTTTGTCGAGACAAGACTGGTTGGGCCAATTGCATTGTAATGTACTTATGCTTGGTCCAGTACTTCAATATCGAACTAATAGTATAATACAATGGTTGGGCCAATTGCATTGTAATGTACTTATGCTTGGTCCAGTACTTCAATATCAAACTAATAGTATAATGCAATGAACCTAATCAGTTTTTTTATTGCCTTCTTTGTCATGGAAAAATAGGAAATGCATTAGTCCCTTGCAATCTACCAATTGACATAATTGCTCAAAACATATAAAGATGTGCAACCCCACATAATTGTCTTTATCATGGAGTAATGGCAAATCTATGCTTGGAAATTCTATCAAATTTCTGGAAACCTCCAGAGATTTCCGCGATCTGTCAAAATAGAAAGACAATCAATATCTTTAATTTCTTTCCATAGTAGTGCGTAGCACTCACGCCTGTCCTACAGCTGTGCTGTCTTGTAGCTCATGCCATCCGGGTATAAATCTACCGTTATCTTTGCCAAGGTTTGCGCAAATCGAAATGAGAATTTCCTAGGTGCGTAAGAAATCTATATTGCGCTGGTATGTAAAGCTTGTTCGACTTTTTTCTCACCAACATCTCAATCTAGTTATGCATTACTTTTCGATTTGCACAAGTTTAGCTATTTGTTCCAGTCAAACTATTTTAAATCTTCGTTATCCCATAATTTCTGTTCCCTAGAACTCTAGATCTAAATATCAAGATGGTGTTAGCTGCTGTTGCCTTTCTAATCAGGATATAACAAATCTAGCAAACAGTACTCTGCGACAGCCCTAGGTATGGAATTCGATGCACCAAAGCATGGATTCTTCTCAGGTTAGCATATGCTTTGGTAAACATATGATTTGGTTGTTTGAAGATCATGACCCCAAGATCTGAATCACTATCGAATTCAGATCTTACTCTTAGCACTGTACTGTTGATCAAAACGGTCCCAAGGGATCTACTACTAGATGGATTTGGAAGTTTGGGTTCTGGGACCCTTCTGTGAAAGATGTCATCTCTGAAGGAGATACGAGTACGGATGGTGATATCGAAATATGCATCATGTTAGTTATGCTCAAAATATCTTTATACATAATGAAATATAATTTTAATGCTTCCGAGGTTATACATGATTCAGATTTTTTTTCCATTTCTGCTCTGTATATTCATGTCCGCTGCTGGTATTCATCCATCTATTTATAAATTTATATGATGTTCCTGTTCTTTGTTTGAAACCATCTGGTGATAATATACAACTGAGTTATTTGGAGCATCTGTAGGGCCTGACTGCTGTTAGAAACTGCCATTACCACTATCTATAGTATAGATAGTTTACGGTCTTTCTAATAATCAGGACAATTCTTGCTGAGTGTCATTTTAATTTAGGTTTGTGTTTAGGAACACACCCATTTGATATCCATCGGTCCTTCTCTGTAGGGGCACTGCACTTTAGCCAGTTTTATTCTATCGATTTTTTTGTCAACCATTTTGTTAGTTAATTTTTGCTGGTGCACATTTGGTTGGACATGCGTATTTTCAATATTTCAACTATGTGTTTTTCTCCTCTGTTTTGCTGTTAGTCAGAGCTGATCTTAGTTTCTGAAGTAGCAGATCTAATAGTTTTGAAGCAGTTTTCGCTAGTAAGAAAATCTGTTCGGTGTTTGAAACTGGTCTTGAGAGAAAACCACAAATAATCGAACCCATTTGAAGACATTGCACAGAAATTTATTTTGTAACATAGGAGGCTAGCACTGACAAACTGTTCTTAAGATTGTCTTATTACTTCAAGTTTGAGCTGATCAATACTACTGATTCCTTTTTTCGCAGTGCCGGAAAGACCGTAGATTTTCGGACAAGCAAGCAAGAAAAAGCAGTGGACATGGAACAACAACCTCATCCTGCAATGGGTGATGGATCACAAGTGTATCCTGCCTCAGCCTATCCACCTGCAGGAACAGTAGCTCCTGGTGTCATTCCAGCCGGTTCACAGCCAATACTACCACCGCCACTCACTGCCACTCAAGCTCAGCTCAGTGCTCAGAACCAGCTCCTCTACGAGCAATCGCAGCAGTTCCAGCAGCAGCTCCAGCAGCAGCAGCAGACGCAGCTCCGGCAGTTCTGGGCGGAACGGCTGTCGGAGATCAAGGAGGCGACGGACATCAAGACCCACACGCTGCCACTGGCCAGGATCAAGAAGATCATGAAGGCGGACGAGGACGTGCGCATGATCTCGGCCGACGCCCCGCTGATCTTTGCCAAGGCCTGCGAGATGTTCGTGCTGGAGCTGACGCTGCGGTCGTGGATGCACACCGAGGAGAACAAGCGCCGGACGCTGCAGAAGAACGACGTCGCCGCTGCGATCTCCAGGACCGACGTCTACGACTTCCTGGTGGACATAGTTCCCAGGGACGACATGATGAAGGAGGAGGGAGCCGGGCTTCCGAGGGCTGGGCAGCCGGCTGCGGCTGAGGCGTACCAGTATTACTACGCGCAGCAGGCGCCAGGTGCAGCAATGGTGTATGGTGAGCAGCAGGGCCAACCGGTGAACTATGGGTATCAGGAGCCTCAGGAACAACAGCAGCAGCAGGGGACTCCTGCAGAGCAGCAATCTTTTGATGGAAGTGGCTGAGATGTGATCCCTTGAAGGCTTAAGCTGCCATTGGGTTCAGAATTATCATTTTAGCCTGGACATCTAAATTTTAGTTTTTCAGATTCTGCATTAGCTTATATGATTGGTTGCTTGTCAGTTAAACCTGGTTGGTTCTGATCAGGACAGGTTTAGGGGTTTCCTCCATTGGAAGTTGGTGCCGCTGGAGAAGGATTATGATTTTGAGACTAGTTGGTTAAAACTTTATCATACCGTTCCCATTCCAAATCCAAAAGTTGGCCTCTGGTGCTGTCATTTTTGTGTGTACTTGCTTGTGGTTCTTGTTGTTTTGTAGTCCGATTCCCTTGCAGCACTGAATGTGTATAGGTGTTTTGCATAGCTACAGTTGGCAGGTCAATTCGCTAGTGATGGTCCTTTGATATGCAAAGGGTGAGTGGTATGCTGCCTCTGTGTTCTATCATATGGTTGCTTGTGGTTTGTACTGTCGTACGGTTGCAGGCTGAATCTGTATTAACTGAATGTGGAATGGTGCTTTGCGAAACTACAGTTACTACTCATTCGGCGGAAGCTTCGCACGAACTCCCTCTGTCCGTAAATAAGTGTACTTCTAGATTTTGCCTAAGTTAAACTTTATTAATTTGACCAACGTTATAGATAAATATAGTAACATATATTACATGAAATTGTCATATTATAAATCTAAATTTGAAAATATATCAAGTGATGCCAATTTAGTGTCATAAATATTGCTATGTTTCTCTATAAAATTAATCAAATTTTACTAAATTTGATTTTGGAAAAGCCCTATCAGCTGACGGAGGAGTAGCTCAATGCACAAAACTTTTTTTGTTACAATGGCAAGGAGCTTTATTGCCTTCTCGGCCTCTTCACACACCGATCAATGATGCACATAGTAGGAAAAAAAGATTATTGTCTATGGCCCCGCAGATAGGAGGTCACCTGCATTCCTGGCAAAGCTATTAGGCAAGGTGGAGCGATGCACCATCCCAATAGTGGTGGCGGGTGATTTCAACCTCATCCGCTCTCTCGAGGATAAGAGCTCAGATAATCTAGACCTCCCTAGGATGTGTATGTTCGATAACTTTATTGCCGATCTTGCGCTTAGAAAGATCACCCGTGTGCATGTGTGTGTGTGGGGGGGGGGGGGGGGATACACATGGTCGAATAACCCGGTGGATCCTATCCGGAGTGTGCTGGATAGGGTCCTCGTATTGGTAGAGTGGGAGCTAGCCTTCCCTTTGTGCTCCTTGCAAGCCATCACGAGGATTGGGTCGGACCACTATCCATTCATGCTCTCCACGGGGGCGGAGCCCCGCCAAGGATGAATCGTTTCCATTTTAAGAATTTCTGGCTTCAGCAGCCAGGGTTCATGGAAATGGTCCGGATAAAGTGGGAGGCCACGGCAATATATGTCACGAGGGTGAGCACGGCGGTGGACGTTTGGCACTTCTGTGCTATGATGGCATGTCAGTTCATGTGCGGATGGGGGCGAACCTTGGCGCCGAGCTACGACGCAAAAAGGTGATCTCCTAAGTGACATCCGGGACCTGGACTGGGCTTCTGACTCGGTAGGCCTCTCTACTAAGGAGTGACTCCAGAGGTATGCGCTGGAGGACTCCCTCATGCTAGATTAGGGGTGAGGATACATTTTGGCGACAACGGAGTCACCAGAATTGGCTCCTGAAGGGTGATGCGAACTGCGATGCTAACACTGCAAATGGCTATTGTAGGAAGTGTTCCATTCCCTGCCTCTGGGAAGATGGATGTCTCTTGGAGGAGGCCGGAGATATTAACTCCCATATTTACTCCTTTTACAAGGAGCTCTTCTCGGCAGGACCCCATACAGGGGTGGCATTAGCAGTGGATCTTTGTCCAGATCGGGCCAAGGTATCTGAGGATGAGAATGCTGAGCTGATGCTACCTTTCCTGCCAGGCGAGGTCGAACAGACCATCATGGAAATGAAGGCTAACTCGGCCCCAATGCATGACGGCCTTCCGGTAATCTACTTTCAGAAGTTTTGGGACAAGATACAGGGAGCTACTATGCCTATGTTCTAAGAGCTTTATCGGGACCCTTGTGATGTCACATTTGAACTTTGGTGTTATTACCCTGATCTCTAAGGTAGTGGTGGCCACGGACATACACCAGTTCAGGTCGATCACGGTAAAAAATATGATCCAGAGGATCATGTCCAAGGTATGTGCGCATGCTGGCTCTAGTTATGGAACGACTGACGCACCCATACCAGTTTGCCTTCTTAAACAACAGGTATATCCATGATGGGATTTTGGCGCTTCATGAGATTATTCATCAAGTGAAGGTTAGACGCCAGAGGGGCGTCTTGCTGAAGCTAGACATCCAAAAGGCATATGACCGGCTAGACTCAGCTTTCCTCCGGCAGATCCTCCAACGTTGTGGGTTCGATGATCACATGATAGGGTGGATTATGCAGATTGTCATGAGTGGGAACGCGGCTATAAACATAAATGGAGAGATGGTCCCTTACTTTAAATCCTCATGTGGGGTTAGGCAAGGGGACCCGATCTCTCTTGTTTTGTTTAGTGCCGCGGTGGATGCCCTTGCGGAAATTCTAGATAAGGCCAAGAATTTCGGCCACATCTCAGGTGTGGTAGGGCATCTCATCCCTGGGGGTGGGGTTACCCACCTACAATATGCAGACTACATTATGATCATGGCGGAGGGTTCTTAACAGGATATTGTCAACCTAAAGTTCCTTCTCCTCTACTTTGAGGCTATCTCTGGCCTCAAGATCAATTTCGATAAGATCGAAGTAATGGTGTTGGGCTACTCCCTGGAAGATCAGCAGAGGATTGCTGATAACCTGATCTTCTGGCTAGCGGTGTTTCCCCTTAACTATCTGGGGATGCCAGTTAGGGACACTAGGATCCTCACCAAGGACTTGGCACCCCTCATGGGGCGGGTTAAGGTGAAACCTGAGCCCTGACAAGGGAGGTTCACCTCCAAGGGGAGCAATACCATCCTCATCGACTCTTGTCTATCCAGACTCCCTATGTATATCATGGGGCTTTATCTCCTATAATAGGAATGAGTCCACGCCAGATTCGACAAGGAACTATCGAGGTTCTTTTGGATGGCCACCAAAAGTATTACATGGCAAAATGAGCTGACGTTTGTGCCCCCAAAGATCTTGGGGTCATAGGTATCCTATCCTCTTGCCACATGAACGCAGCATTGTTGATGGGTGTGGAGGATCTTAACTTATGATGGTGATCTCTGGATGCACCTATTAAAAGCTAAGTACCTCCGGGGTCGGTCGCTAATGGCTTGTTAGCATCGGGAGGGGTCTCAGTTTTGGAGATCTATCCAGTACATCAAGCCGGAAGTTCGAATGGGGTTGTCCATTGATGGCTGTGAAAATAGCCATTTTTCTCCGCGTTTAAACTTCATTTTTAGTCAAGAAGTTGATCAAGAATCTCTCTAGCCTTGCTACTAATGACTAATTATTGCAAAGATGTATAATCCATTGTTTTGCATTGTGTTGTGCAGGAAACCATGCTTTTAAGGCAAAATCAAGAACCATTAATGAAGATTTTGAGGAAGTCTATACGACCAAGCAATACTAGTGTCAATACTAGTATACAAAGGCCTTAACAACCTATGAGCAAGGCCCGCCCGTACAGCTCTCCTGTACCATGTGGAGTTGGCTTCGTCTCGCCAAATCCTATGACTTCTATGAAGGCGCCTATATATTTTGAGGTCCTAGCCGCCGCTCAGAGGGCCACAATTCCTAGATTGCATCACAACACCACCAAAGGAAATCCACCACCATAGTTCATCCTATCCACCCTCCATCCTCTCCATAGCCACAGTCGTTAGCTTTTACTTGAGATCTCAGTGTGATTCGGCGACCATTGTAAGAATATTTGATTTCAATATAAATACTTTGCAAATGTTTTCTATCCTTGATCTTATTGTTATGAGTGAGTAGTTCTCATGGGCTGCGGGTTGGGGTGAAACCTCGCAACGATTATGTGCATCTAATCCGTGGGAGTACTATGTATTGATGGAATAGAGATTTGTATATTTGTTTCTTTGTCTCTTGTCTCGATCTATGGACTTGTAGGTACCCAAGATCCCAGAGATTGATACTTGAGGTGAGATACTTGGTGAGCGGCGATATCGTAGGACACCTAGTGATAGAAAGGGGATTACAATCTTTGTTTAGTGATCTATTTGGGAACAACAACAACGTCACTTCTTAAGGCTTTTATCTGTGTTTTAACTTAATAATTGTTGTCTGCCCGGTGCTTTGCGGTTACAATGGCTGTATCAAAATACTATTTCTATGCCTGTGACTCACGACTCGCAGGGGCTCTAATATATCGGGATGTGTTGCCCACAAATTTTATCTTTGTTAAATCATTACACATGAATATGCGTATTACTATATTTATCCCATATGATGTGCAGCTGCAGGTGAATCTTCAATCCTGGCCTATCTCCATCCAATGAAACAACTGACAATCCAAAGTAAACTAGAAAGGTCTGGTGAACAAAGGTAAAATGAAGAAACAAGTCTTGTAGACATGCCTTATTATTTTCCTTTTATCATTATTTACCAAGGATCCGATTAAACCTAGGTCTTCTAGGGAAAAAGCTACTATACAGCATCCGTACATATGGATCGAAGGTATCAACCATTTTTCTGGCGCCGTTGCCGGGAAAGCAATTTGCTATCCTAGTGAGGTCACTAGAGACCTTGTTTTTAGTTTTATTTTTGTTTGTAGTTTATTTCTTGTTATTAGTTTAATTTTTGTTATCTATTAAAAACCCAAAAAATTAGTTAATTGTTTAGTTGTTTCTCTTATTCAAAAACACCAAATATAAAAGTGTCATGGCTCAAAAGAAACTTGGGGAGTATGTTACTCCCACTAATGAATTTATTCGTGCACCTATTACTTAGCCCACTGTTGATGCGGAAATTTATGAAATTAAGCCTAACTTTTTAAGTTTGGTTCAAGAGAATCAATTCAGAGGCTCATCTGCTGAGGACTCAGGTTTGCACCTAAATACTTTTACTGAGATTTGCGACATGATGCACATAAAAGATGTAGACCTAAACGCGGTTAAATTACGTTTATTCCCTTTCTCTCTAAGGGGAAAGGCTAAGTACTGGTTGCTAGCTTTAGACACTATTAAATCTTGGGAGGAATGCACTAATATTTTTATGACTAAATTTTTCCCTCTAGCTAAGACTATGCATCTAAGGTCCAATATTAAAAACTTTAGACAAGAAGACCATGAGTCACTAGCGCTTGCTTGAGAAAGGATGAAATAAGCCATAATGAACTATCCTAATCATGGGATGGAGGAATGGCTTATATTATATTTATTTTATAATGGTCTTAACCCAATGTCTAAGTCAATGCCAGATACCGCTGTAGGAGGAACCATCATGGAAAATCAAGTGAGTGTTGCAAATTATTTGATGATATGCAAAACAACCATGCCCAATGGCATGTAGAAAGATCCTCAAAAAGGGTGAATTCCATCATAGAGGATATGACTACATGAAGGTAATGTGAGAATATGACTACCATCTAGAGATCCTTTTATAGTCCACTTCCCTTGGAAGAAGAAGGCCAAGCCTAATTACGATGATGGTATAATCACTTTAAAAGCTAATTACTTTGGAGTGGGTGTCCCACTTGAAAAGCCTAAATATTCACCATCTTGGTAAATCTAATTGACCTAATAGAAGCGCTTCATGTGAGGCAACCCATGTGAAATAAATTTTTAATCTTGTCTTTGTTTTTTTTTTATTTTTCATAAAGAGTGTTCAAGAAGGTCCTTTGATGAGAGAATAAGAAATCAAGGTAATCCTTGATCTATTATATTTGCTAACACATGGCCATAAGGTACTGTTGTTTTTATAAAGTTTATTTGATGTCATTTTGTTATTGCTAAGATGTGCAAAGAAGCGCGAAGCTACTAACTTAATTCTTTAAGTTTTTGAAGCTTACAATCAGCTTAACAAGCACTGATACAACTGGAGGCAACCATACCGCATGCACGTATCACATCGCGGCACAAGAAAATGCAAACTTCGATTTTTTGGTGATGGACAGAGAGGCCATAACGACCACTGGTACAACCGTAGTGGACCGTACCGTCCGCCTGTATCGTACAAAAGAGAAGAACATCAAGTTTGAGGTAAACATACTAAGGAGATAGCGACCAGTAGTACGTGCATGGGCGACCGTACCACGCGCTTGTACTGATTGCACCGTCGGAGGGATCCTTTGACCCCACGATAAGTCACTTGGTACGGGCGGGCTCCGGCCGTACCTCCCGCCCGTACTGCGTACTCGACCACGACATCAACCCAGGGAGAGGTAAACCTAAAATCTCAAATCACAAATTCTCTCTTTCTTCTTCCTCCAAAATCCAAACTACCTCAATTGGATCTCCAATTATATCTATTATTTCTTAGATTCCTTGCACCCAATCGATCTAAGGTATGTTTCTCTTCCAATCCCTAACTTATATGCATTAAAACCTTACTCTATCTGTCACCATTATCAATCTAGACATAGGTCTTGTTTTTAGCTAATCTTAATTTTGAGCATGCTTAGTTTTGCCTTTAGAGGAGATTCTTTTGTAGGAAGTGTAGAGGATCACTTATGCTATATTTCTATTGGATAATTTTTCTAATTAGCTTTATTTTTGTTTTAGATGAATACGAGGAGTTTTACACATGCAGTGGTTGCGGAACAAGTCGCACCACTCATTGATACGCTAACCCTTGAGTCATTTGGCATCAAGTTCACCGAGGAGTTTCAACTCAATCGTTTCAACCGTCTCAAGCACCGAGAGATCAAGTCCACCAAGTGGGTGTATCCTTACATCCTCAACCAATTGGGCATTTGTCATGATTTTGATTTCCTTTGAAATAATGTTGGTTTGTATCACTTTATTTTTCAGGACGCCACCACATATCACCACTTGACACTTGGGTTCCTTAGTACCTTGACGCATACGGTGAGTTCACAATACTACTCTAAAGAACATATGCCAAGAGTTGATCGCATCAACCTCCGCCTTATGAACTATGAGTATTCCTTAACACTCAACCAATGGGCTCATCATTTTGGGTTTGCCAACACCACCACCAACATACTCTCCACCACCTTTGTTCTTAATCCATTACCCTTGGACTACTTTTGTAGAATGAAAATCCGTGGAAACATTCCCAAGGGAAACCAAATTGATCACCATGCTATTCGTTATTTATTCTATGTTATTGCTAACACTTTGCAGGTACGTGGTGAGTTTACTAGAGTCAATGAGGAGGGATGATCCTCACAAGAGCTGCTATTCCCAACTGTAATTTAACGCCAAATTTGGGTGCCCTTCTATTGTTCTATCTTAATCATCAAGCTCTTCAATCCGTGGTCCCATATGTGGAGGGGGAGTTATCGCCGCTCTTGTACACGCACTTCAAGTCAACATAGGTAGTATCCAATCGTTGGCAGTAGACCACCGTATAGGTTTATCTACTCTAAGATTTTGTGGTATGATTTCTAAATCCAATGGTAGGTACTTTCTTGATATACGTGGAGCAGATCACTTGATCCCAGCTCCTTTTCCTAATGGTTTGTTCTCTATCGAGGATGGACGTTTGCATTTTAGCACGCATGTTGAAGCAAATCTACTCTAACAAGAAGAACCCGCGGATGAAGAAGGAGAAGATGAAGAAATAGAACAAGAGGGACCTAAACAAGATGTGCGGCCACGAAACTACTACACCACGTATGATGATATCTATGCTCTCGAAGTAATCATCCACAATATGAGCAACCTCTCCATCGACCTTCAAGATGCTACTGCTAGCTTCTCCATCCAGTTCACCAATTGGAGCAGCTAATGGAACTTGGTATATTATCCACCGCCACCATAATAAGAAACAAAAGGGCTTGCAAAAGCCTAAGCATGGGGATGTGTCCCCTGGCATTTATGTTTGTGTAATGATGAGGTTATACTTTAGCTCCTTGTGAGATTTGAAACACTCGTATTGGTTTGTTCCAACACTTTGTTTTTTTTTTGCTTTTTTTAGTTAGTTTGTTTTTGTTTGCTTAGTTCCTTGCTTGGTCGCAAGTTTTTCTATTCTTTAATCCCCATCCTCAAAAATACAAAAAGAATTTTCCTTTTATCCTTTTTTGCGAAAGTGGATTTGCATGTTACCTCTTTGTTTCAATATTATTATGAGAGTGATTTTAACTTGAGTTTTGAAGGATATGTCACATGTCTCCCATTTTAGAAGTTTGAGTTGTTTATCTTAATTAGTTGATTTGCTAAGTTGTTATGATAGTGTGAGTAATTCAAAATAGTAAGAGTAAAGATTTTTATTTGCATGAGTAAGTAGTTGTGGAAGCTTTTGATGTAGTTGATGTAGTTAATCGAGTCTTGCCTTAGAAATAATATTGATAAACAATACAACAAGAATAAGTCTCAGATTTATGACTTGTTTCATGAATGATTGTCTTAATAGTATACCTTTGAAGAAACTTAACCCCATTGATGTTTGATAGACTTGATGGTACTCTTGACGTGAGTTGTTTGATTGAAATCAAGTTTAGTGGTAATTGTGAGTCATGTCAAAGCTAACCTTGTGGATCAAACTGTGATACTATATAAAAAGTTTATAAGTTTTTGATGCAAACCTTTGGATCCCAATAACTCTACTAGCCTACGAACGATCAATGATACAACCCCTGATTTTGGCTATGAGTTGACGACATAGGTGGCACGTTTCACCGTAATGGGCAAAAGTATTGGTACTCTTGAAAGATGTGCAAACCATTTGTCAAAAGAATCACTCAATGATCCTTGAAGAAAAATAAAGATCCACATAGAACTATCTTTGGTATGGTCTCATTACTACTCTGTGATTTTTCTTGAAAGATAATGATTAGAATAGTAGTGTTTTGATAGTCTTGATTTACTGATGTGGGTATCAATAAGATACTTCACAGTTATGTTAGTTGGGACATAATCTCTCTTACTTAATTCTACTCTTATTAAATATTCGAGTGTCCCTTGGCAGACTGAGAGTTAACTGGAGGAATTGGATTGATTGTTACACTTCTAGTTATTCATACTTATATTAAACTCTACTTTGATTGTTTTGAGTTAACAAAGCGTGTATAGTATTCTTAGAGTCTCGCTAACTTTTATGAGCTTTTCAAATGGAAGAAGTGTTGGACAACCAATCATAACTGAATTCATACTCTCGTTATTTCAGTTTAAACGTAGAGTTCTTTATGGTTTTGTTGTTTTTTTTGCTCGAGGATGATCAAGGTTTGAGCTTTGGGGAAGTTGATGGATGTGAAAATATCCATCTTTCTCTGTGTGTTTAAACTTCGCTTTTAGTCAAGAAATTGACCAAGAATCTCTCTAGCTTTGCTACTAATGACTCATTATTGCAAATATGTGCCATAAATTATTTTGAATTGTGTTGTGAAGAAAAACACGCTTTTAAGACGAAATAAGGAGACATTAGTGAAGATTTTGAGGAAGTCTACATAGCCAAGCAATCATGGTGTCAATACTAGTCGACAGAGACCTTAACGACCACTTGTACATGCAAGGACCGCCTGTACTGCCCGCCCGTACCATGTGGTGCTGGCTTCGTATCATCAAACCCTACGACTTCCGTGAAGGCGCCTATATATTTTGAAGTCCCAGCCACCGTGCAGAGGGCTGCTGATAGCTCCAAATTTTATCACTTTTTACCATTGGTTTTCCTTTTGTTTATTGTCGGATTTCACTGAAGATTACCCTTTTCCACTCATGTTAATGTCGCAATTAGCGAATCCTTATTTTCTTGTGATGGTTTTCAGGCAATGAACATTTATTGAAGATCTAATAGCATTTATGGGCTAATTACACTAGAATAAGCAAATCCCCAATTGGAGCAACTTTCATTAGAGACGCTCAGAGCACTTAACAACCATTGGTATGGCCGGGGCCCACCCGTACTACCTGCAGGCGCCTTCCCTATATCAATACAAGCAACTTTCGTGAAAGGGAGAGACGAGAAGAACTACAGAACAAAAGTTACAGCCGTCGCAAGCTATCTAGAGGGGGAGATCAGATCTGAAAGAGGAGAAGAACTTCACCTCGTTCCCCGACGATCTTCAACCTCTAAACCACATACTCCACCATCATTCCATCATTACTTAGAAAGATAGAGAGAAATTGGCACTTGTAAGATTAGGGTTTGATACTTTGATCTACCTACGGTTTGTATTTGATTGGATGTTTAATCTCTATTGTGGTTTGGTACAATAACTTTGAGATGATTTCTATTTTCAATACAATTATGCCTTTGATTTGTCTTCCTCTCATGTCTGAGTAAATCCCCATAGGCGTGGGAGATGTAGGGGATTGGTGAGATGTGATGTGCCTCCTTTAATTCCATCCATTTGTGATCATTGTAATGTTTATTTAAATAGTGAGAATGAATATCTATGTTTGCCTAATGCGTGTTATCTAATTTAAGGTCCCAGGTAACATGATCCAAAGATCTCATAGGTATGAACTTGTATGCTAGTAATTCGGCGACCCCCGAGTGACACGACTGATATGAAAGAGGAGCTAGCACTACTCGAGGACAACAAAGAACCATCAAGATTAAAGCCTTGATCCGGTTGAAAGACCTTAATTAATGAGCTGACCAAGGTCGTGGTAACACGCATATGGATCATTGGGATTGGGAAGAATTGGCCATGAGCTCTCCTAGTCGGTATATGGGTTGCTTGCCTACTCACTTATAAATAACAAATATTACTATCACTTATTCCGCTTATTCCATTTAGAAATTTCACTATCACCATGAATTGATTCTCTCCGCGCCTAACTTCTCATCTGCAGGACCTTTACACACCTTTCACATCTTTACTTTTATGCAATTTACTTATTTCCTAAGCAAGTTCGTCTATCTTTTACTCACCACTTCCACCGTCAACTTTTGGAGTCATTTCACTCAAGACATGTGACACATTGGGTGCGACAGAAATGCCGCATAAAAACACTTTCCTAGGCTCCTTTTTGGGATCGATATAAAAACTAGAATTAATACTTCTGCGAAAACATTCCCTGACGAACATGTGCACTTACAGTCCATCAACCGCCATTCTCATATTGCATCACAACACCACCAAAGGAGATCCACTACCATAGTTCATACTCTCCATAGCCATAGCCATTAGCTTGTACTTACGATCTCCTTGTGATTCGATGACCATTCTAAGAATATTTGATTTCAATCTAATTATTTTGCAAAAAATTTCTATCCTTGATCTTATTGTTATGAGTGAGTAGTCCTCACGGGTTGCGGGTTGGGATGAAACCTCATAGCGATTATGTGCATCTAATCCACGGTAGTACTATGTATTGATTAAATAGAGATTTCTATCTTTGTTTCTTTGTCTCTTGTTGCGATCTATGGACTTGTAGATACCCAAGATACCAGAGATTGATAAAGGCTTGAGGTGAGATACTTGGTCAACGACGATCTTGTAGGAAACCAAGTGACAAAAAGGGGAGTACGGTCTTTGTTTAGCGATCCATTTGGGAACAATAGAAACATCACTTCTTAAGACTTTGATCTGTGTTTTCACTTAATAATTGTTGTAAGCCAAGTGCTTTGGGGTTACAATGGTTGGATAAAAAGTGTTCTTTCTTAACAACAACAACCGTTGACACCATTCATGATCTCTGTTGAAGACAGATGTACCACTTGATCTGGAAAAACCTATTTACCTACATATATTGATCGTGTTCCGATCAAGAGACGATTATAATTTATTGAAAGATTTACTAACTCGCGTACTGTAGACATGAACAACTTGATTCCATTGATGGAAGATTTGACCATCACCCGAGGGGGCGAACTTGAGCTACCTTTGGGAGAGTATGGGAATCCATCTAGGCACTTGAGGAAAATGCCTGTTCTTTATCCTGAACTTGAGGGCCAGGAATGTGAAATATATCCTGAGCTAATATATATGATGAAAGAAATTGCTTTTGCTGGAAAAGAAGAGGAAGACCGTAGTGACCACTTGACAAGGGTACACGATCTTTCTATTACTCTTAAACCAGCAAGTTTACCAATAGAGTTTGTACTTCTTAAACTCTTTCGGTGGTCTTATAAAGATAATGCTTTTGCTTGGGTACAATCATTATCTAATAACGCTATAAAAATCTAGGAAGATTGCATCCGAGAATTCATGCATAAATATTGTTCATTTAGTAAAGTCATGCAAATCAAACAAAGTATAACAAATTTTCTTCAAACAATTGGAGAAACCTTTTATCAGGCATGGAATAGATATTATGCAATGGTTATGAAAGTTCCAAATCATGGCTTTCATGAGAGTCTAGTTATCCAATATTTTTATATTGGGCTTAATGATGAGACAAAAGAGATGATTGATTTATCTGCAGGAGGAGCAATATGCAACTTGACATTGTCGGAATGTGTAAAGATTTTTGAGGTAAGATCCTTTAATGACGAACAATACAATCTAGTTGAGGATATTGAACCACAAAAAGGTATGATTCACATACCACCAGATCTTATATCTGAAGTCATAAAGTCCATGGAAGAAAAAGGTATAGTTTCGGAACTTGTAAAAGAAAACAAGGTTGACATTCTTCAAACTTATGTAATAGAAGATGATATAAATCTTGTAATGCAAAATTTTAAATATCAACAGAATCAATTCTGTGAGAAAAACTATAAACATCTTATGACATAAGAAAAGAATACAAGAAACCTAACAGAAGTCTTTGACGACTTGGGTCAAGCCACAAAACATCTGGATATATATCTAAGTATGGTTAAAACCTAGTGTGAGCAAATAAATTAAACCCAAACTTTGATTTTGAACCAAGGAAATTTCAATACTATTTCTACTAACATTGTTACTAGGCGTGGTACAAAGACTCAAGAACCACAAGGGCCACGTTGGTATCAAGAAGAGCAAGCTTGAAAAGCAAGAGAGACTCACGAGATGAGTCAAGAAGAAGAGGATTTAGTCGATCCCCAGGATGACATTGATTATGAGGCCCAAAAAAGGGAAAAGTAAGCTTCCAAAACTCAAAGAGAGGAGGAAGCAGGGGATAATCATAAACCATATGATTCAGACACTGAGACGATCAATTCAAGAGAATAAGCCGATCTCAGAAAGGAACAAGAAAAGCAAGTTATCATCCCGCGTGAAGAACACGCCGATAAGAAAAAATCAGCTGCAAGGAAAAATAAAAAGAATGTTGAACCAGTAAAAAAGGTAAAAGAGAAGGTAATACCTACCAAACAGAAAATTCCTTATCCTAACCGAGTTCATTACGAACCAGATAAAGCTATTTATGACTCTTTTGCTGAGGCACTAGGCAACTTGTATTTAGAACTTCCTTTAACTGATGTTATTCAAGTTCCTACTTATACAAAGTTTATGTGAGACATCATTAATAGAAAAAAGAAGGTAACTAAGACTGTAGCAGTTATGACAATCTTTGGCAATAAACTTCCTGCTAAGATTGGAGATCCAGGGATACCAACCATCTCCTGTGCAATAGGGAAAACTAATATATTCAATGCTCTTTGTGATTTAGGGGCAGATGTTAGTGTTATGCCTTATTCCTTATTTAAGAAATTGAATCTTGGACAATGTTCTCCTACTTCAATAACATTACAAATGGCGCATAAGACAACTAAACAACCCGTCGGAATGATCAAAGATGTTTTAGTTAGAATAGATCAACATGTTATACCCACTGATTTTATTATTCTTGATGTTCCTGAGGATGACAAACTATCTATCATCCTTGGAAGGCCTTTTCTTAGTACAGCTAAAGCTAACGTAGATTTCTTCTGTGGTAAGATTGTCTTCAATATATATGATGATCAGATTGTTTGATACTTCCCTAAGAAACAGGAACACAATGGAAAATATATTCCGCCACCTTAGCATGATCAAGCATAAAAAACTAAAGAAAAAGTGTAGCTTGAAATGAACGCCGATGACATAGAGTTTGATTAATCAAAATCCTAGAATAAAACACTTGATGGGAGTTAACCCATTCTTAAAAAATTAAGTTAATTTTTTTATTTACGATTAATACTTTTATTATTCGTATGATCTAATAAGTTTGTATTGAGTTTTGAGTTTATTCAGAGAATTTACCTTAGTGAAGTTGAGCAGCAAGGGAAAAATGAAGAAAAGGAAACGGTTCAGCACAGATAACGAGCACTGGTACGACTACGGTACGCCCGTACCACGCGCCTGTACCGTGTCTCAGTGAAACCTGCATAAGGAATAGTGTCTGCGACGACTAGTGGTACGGCCGAGGTATGCCCGTACCCCGCACCCATACTAGACATCTTCGAAACCGACCACAACTCCCGAATAGATAATAACCAGTGGTACGACCGGGATACGCCCGTACCGCGCGCCCGTACCAAGTCGATTAGGTTTGATCTTGAACCCTAGAGTTGATCCAACGGTGATGCCACCGGTACGGGCGGGCTACGCCCGTACCGCCCGCGCGTACCGCGTGCGTCGCCAGGTAAAGGCCGATGGCGGCTGGCTCCCAGCCAGCCTCCTCCTCCTGCTTCCTCTTTATTACTTGTTCTTTCTCTCTCTATCCCAAACCCTAGCCTCCTAAAACCTTTGTTTCTTCATTGATTTCGTGATTTTGAGTTGGGGAATCTTCACATCGGAAGTTTCTCGTCCGATCCATACTCTATTTTCTGAAATCCATGGTCGAATTCATCACATTGGCTATTTAGATGAGTTCATCATATTTTGAGATTAATTTTGATTCCTCATGTTAGGATTTATAACTTCTACCTGTAATCATTTGTTTATGTGATAGAAACTTGATGCCTATAGTTTTCTTCAAAAAATTCGCAGCACAATGCATAACATTGAAAGGATGTTCTGCTCGGGCAAGGGCTCGGGTACGGCAGGAGCCTCAGGCTCCGCCAAGCCGCCGGGCTCGAAGAAGAGACGCTCAGAGGTGGACAACTTGAGGGCTGCCATGTGCTGAGACTACGAGACAGTGAGCAGCCGCATGGTTTTGCCCACCAAGTGGGTAGGCCGTTAGTTCCTCTCCCGCCAGGGTCTCCTGGAGGACTTCGAGTAGATGACTGTGCAAGCTGGCATGGTCGACTTATCCTACCTCTCCATCGACACCTACAAGCTCGCCACGTTCGAGTTCCTTTCATTGTTCCACGATGATCTTGAAACCCAGGAGCGTAATTGCACTGTAATTTTTGTGCTCAATGGGCAACTCCACAACCCGACCTTCTATGAATTTTGTGATAGTTTTAGATTCTCCCATGAGGAAGAACTCGATATTAATGAGAAAGTGCACTTAGAGGCAATGCAATCTTGGGGGAAAATTTCTGTCCATAGGAACAATGATTACTTGCGCAAGAAGAGCGCCACTATCCAAAATCCTACTATACGTTATTTTCATACCTTCCTTGTTAATTCTTTTTTTAGGAAAGGTGATGTTGGGGCAATGGCAGGCCCCGAAATGAGTGTGATTCATATGGCCTTGCATCCAGATATGGTACGCAAGGTAAACTTGGGTGCTTTGCTCATCCAGCACTTTCGCCACCAAAGGTCAGTTTTCGCGAGGGAAATTCGTTGTGGTGGGTTGATCACACAGATCGCCTACGCAAATAAATTTGTCCTACCACATGAAAGAGCTGTGGCTGGCAGTAAGGACCTGGATGCCAATCATATGGCTAGCACCAAGTTCATGGGGGTCTATAGACCAGAGCGTTCCCTCCGTGCTTACCCATTTTATTTTGAACCTAACCATGATCTCCACCAAATCTTGCTTCCTTTTGTCCAAACTTTTGGTTTGCCAGGTAAACAGAGTTGGGTCGTTACTGAGGAGGAGTTCCGACAGGCACTGATCCTCTCAGGGAGGACTGTGCCACTAGGTGGCCATCCCAATTGGGAAAATGCAATAGCTGGCCAACAACAGCAAGATCAAGGAGACGAAGACTCACATGGTGCAGGATGGGACAACTACGGCCAGCAACACCATCACCAACAACCTTTCCACTAGCACCAACAACAAGGTATACCTCCACCACAGCTAGGATTCAACTATGTCCCGAGGAGTGATTTTGACCAGGTGGTGCATCGCATTGACAACATAGAAAACACGTTGTATGATGCAAATGCCAGCATAGTCAACCTCACTCAAGACTTCACATCTTTCATGACCGACTTTCCAAATCGCTACCTGAACTTCCTATATCAGCAGCCGCCACCTGATGGTAGCGACAACTGATTCCAGTTAAGCAAAAGCCTAAGCTTGGGGAGGTTAAACTCCTCCGACCTTTTTGCATTCATATTTTTCTTTCTTCTTTTTATTTGTTTGTTTTTTTTCAATGAATGTTTACTTTCAGTTTCATTTGATAAAAGAAAACCCAAAAATGTTAGACTAGTCTCTAGCTTTATTTGTGCAAATTTCTCTCGGCTCTTGTTGATTCTTTCTACAGGTTCCTCACTTCTGGTGATCGAGGTATGGAGACGAACACAAAGAGTTGGCTCAAGTAGAAGACGAACAAGCAAGAGGAGGTACCACATTCCTATTTTCCTTCTTCCTGTAAGCTTATTCATGAACATTTTTATGTCTGTTCGGTTGCACTTGAGTTCAACTCCATGCATAGTTCGTTATCTTTTAGAACTTGAGTTCAAAGGTTTTTGTCACCTCTTTGGTTAAGACTTTCGACAATTAATATCAGTTTGAAAAACAACTCTTGGGATTCAATTTCAAACCTTTCAGAACAATATAAAGTGTCCATCGACAACTTTGGTGCCATGTTTTTGTCTTAAGTGCTTAATCTTAATAGTTCTCAACCCCACATACTGATCGTTGACTTGATGATACCTTTTGAAAAAGAATTGCTCGATAGAACGAACTTTTTAGAGTGGAAGAGGGAGATGCCAAACCTTGTATTGGCTTATGTAAAAAAAGAGAAGAAGAAAATAAAAGTACTTTGTTGCAAATCTCACCTTTGGGATGCCAAGAACTCCGCTACCTTCTAAACAATCTATGGTATAACCCCAGATTTCGGCTATGAGTTGATGGCATGAGTGGCATACGTGTCGCTATATGGGCAAAATTATTGGTATTCCCAATAGGATTGTGTAGGAGTTTACAAAAGGAAATATTTGTTGATCCTTGAGAAGGAAAAATAAAAAGATCCATCATCAAAATATGAGCTAAGAAACTTCCGATACTTTGATTATTGGCATCACCTCACCACCCAAAATGTGCAATTAGAGTTCTTGATAGGCAAGGAAAAAAAGAGGTGTTTGATAGCCGTGATTTTGAGTCAAGTGATCTCGCTTAAAATCATTTTCACTCTGATAACAAGGGAGGCGCTGAAATAAATTGATTTGCAAAGCCACGCAATTTTTTTAACAATCTCATTTGAGTTATAAGAACTATTAGCTAGCGAGTTACTTGCGTTTAGGAATCAAACTTAAGTACAACTATTCAGATATATTATGCTCGTGCTCAAGGTTGCAGGATTTGAGACAATGGAATATGATACAACCTCGAACTTGTAAGTTTGCATCTTGATTCAATTCTTCACTATTATTCATTATAGCTTTGTCACTCGAGGGCGAGTAACCGCTACGCTTGGGGATGTTGATAGCTCCAAATTTCATCACTTTTTTACCATTGGGTTTCCTCTTGTTTATTGCCGAATTTCACTTAAGATTATCCTTTTCCACTAATGTTAATGTCGCAATTTGCAAATCCTTGTTTTCTTGTGATGGTTTTTAGGAAATGAACATTTATTGAAGATCTAATAGCATTTATGGGCTAATTATACCAGAATAAGCAAATCCCCAATTGGAGCAACTTTCATTGGAGGTGTTCAGAGCACATAACGACCACTGGTACGGCCAGAGCCCGCCCGTACCGCCCGCCCGTACTACCCGTCGGCGCCTTCCCTATATCAATACAAGCAACTTTCGTAAAAGGGAAGAGACGATAAGGACCACAGAACAAAAGTTACAGCCACCACAAGCCATCTAGAGAGGGAGATCATATCTGAAAGAGGAGAAAAACTACACCTTGTTCCCGACGATATTCAACCTCTAAACCACATACTCCACCATCATTCCATCATTACTTAGAAAGAGAGAGAGATTGGCACTTGTAAGATTAGGGTTTGATACTTTGATCTACCTATAGTTTGTATTTGATTGGATCTTTAATCGCTATTGTGGTTTGCCATAATAACTTTGAGATGATTTCTATTTGCAATACAATTATGCCTTTGATTTATCTTCCTCTCATGTCTGAGTAAATCCCCATAGGCGTGGGAGATGTAGGGGATTGGTGAGATGTGATGTGCCTCCTTTAATTCCATCCATTTGTGATCGTTGTAATGTTTATTTAAATAGTCAGAATGAATATCTATGTTTACCTAATGTGTGTTATCTAATTTAAGGTCATAGGTAACATGATCCAAAGATCTCATAGGTATGAACTTGTATGCTAGTAATTCGGTGACCCCGAGTGACACGACCGATATCAAAGAAGAGCTAGCACTACTCAAGGACAACAAGGAACCATCAAGATTAAATCCTTGATCCGGTCGAAATACCTTAATTAATGCGTTGACCATGCCCGTGGTAATAGGCAGATGGATCATTGGGATTGGGAAGAATTCGCCATGAGGACTCCTAGTCGGTATATGGGTTTTCTTGCCTACTCACTTATAAATAAGAAATATGACTATCACTTATTCCGCTTATTCCATTTGACACTTTCACTATCACCATGAACTAATTCTCCCCACGCCTAACTTCTCATCTGCAGGACCTTTACACACCTTTCGCATCTTTACTTTTATGCAATTTACTTATTTTCTAAGCAAGTTCCTCTATCTTTTACTCACCACTTCCACCGTTGATAGCTGTGAGATTCAACATATTTTTTATTGATGGTTCCCTATGGATTTGATTGTTTTCTAGCTTTACCTAACACTTATACTTCGGTAGCGAAGAAAACTTGGTTTTTAATGTGTGTTTTAGGTTCTGAACATCAATAGAAGGTTTTACAAGGGAAACACAATATTCAGGTGAAAACAAGCAAATCTCTCTTTGGAAGCAATCAAGGGAGGCGTACAGAAGCTTTAACGAGCAACTATATGGCGGGAATATTTTTCCGGTCGTATAGTTCCCGCCGTATAACTACCGCCGCCTCTGTCTTGTCAAAAGGGATAACTTCCGTGAAGAGGCCATATGTGAAATCATAACACAGCAGCCGCCATCCCATCTAGAGAGGAGAAATAAGAGATCCAGAGAAGAAGGAGAAGACGTTCTTCATCTTGCTCCATAATCTTCGACCTCCTAGCCAACACAACCCCATAGCCATTACTTGTACTTGAGAGAGAGAGAGATCTTCACCTTGCAAGACTAGGTTTTGAGATTGTTTCTTCCTATCTTGAATTTTGTTGGATTACTTCTCTATTCTTCTTGTGGATCTCCACGGTAATATCGAGAAGAACTCCCTTTATTTAACTATATTAATGATGCTTTCTTCTCTCATGTGTGAGTAAGTTCCTTGGGTGTGGGAGATGTAAGGGATTGGTGAGATGTGATGTGCCTTCATATATTTTCCGTTAGTTTGTGATTGATTTTAATTACTATATTATGTGTGCTTGACTATCTATGGGATGCCTAATGGTTGTTGTCCAATTAAGGGCCTAGACAACATGATGCTTTGTTCTACATATATATGATCTTATATGCTAGCTAACCGACGACCCTCGAGTGACATGAGGATATCAATGGGAAACTATTTAGACTCGAGGATAACAAGGAACCACTGTGCTTATTGCATTAGTCCGATCCAAGGATCTTAATTGCTAAGCAACCTGAAGGATCTTAATCGTCTAGTGACTGACCATGGTTTTGGTAACATACTAGTAGGACTATTGAAGTTGGGACGAAATCTACCAAGAGGAGTTCCGGCTAATTATGGGTTGCTCACCTACACACATACTTATAAGATTATAATTATTACACTTATCATTCGTCCACCTAGCATAGTCACTATCACCATGAACTGTATGTCCCCGCGCCTTCTTTGTCATCTGCAGAAAACCACAAACAATTGAATTGTTCTTTACTTTATGCTTTTTATTCCTAAAGTTTATATTTTTGTTTTATTTAAATACATCTAGTTTAATCCAAATTCTATTCTTATTTCACACTCGCAGTCAATTCACTCGAAGACTTGTGACAACTTTGAGTGTGACAGAGACTTCACCCATAAACACTTACCTTTGGGCTCCCTGTGGGATCGATATCTATACTTCAAAACTAGCTACAACCGATATGTGCACTTGCAGACATCAACCGTCAACTTTTGCAGTCAATTCACTCAAGACCTGTGACACCTTGGGTGCGACAGAAACACCATATAAAAACACTTTCCTAGGCTCCTTGTTGGGATCGATATAAAACTAGAATTAATACTTCCGCGAAAACATTCTCTAACGAACCTGTGCCCTTGCAGGCCATCAGCCGCTGATACCTTCGATCTGGATTACGAATGTAGTATAGCTTCTTTTTCCCTAGTAGACCTAGGTTATCGAATCCTCGGGAAGCAGATGCATAGTGAAGTTACTTTAACGGACCTTCAGGAGTTCTAGAATTCCTTTTGTGTTTTTACCAGACCAAGATTTTGCGTCTTTTTGTTGTTGTCGATGATGGAGAGAGAGGGCCTAGGGCGTTCGGTTTCACCTGTAGTTGTGCAAAACATCTGATGAGAATAAAAGATAAAGATAAAGTATGCATGTAATTATTAGAGCAAGATAAATTATATGTGGGCAGTGCATCAATAATTGCTATTGCCTCTGCAACCGCTTATAGCAATAACCTACTAGTCTCATCCATAGAAGAAAGAGAACTAATGATATGTATAGTGATGTTAATGTTAATCCCAAGTAAATCCCTCACATACAGCCGTACTACCCCTTCTATCACTAGGGTTCCCAACCCGCAGATCAGTCATTACTCATACTCCCTATACCTGGCTCAATCCTCAGGGTCTTGGGTACCTGACAAGTCCTTATATTCAGGCAAGAGAGGATACAATAATCATCATGACATACAAACTATTACATGATCCCATCTATGATAAATAACATGCACAAATGCTACATGGCTAGGCCGAAGCCCTTAGCCCAAGGAGAATTACTCACACATAGAGATGAGATCAACAAGCACAAACATTGTAATGGAAATCATAAGATTGATAGCAATAATCTTACAATGTCGCCAATCGAAGAAGATATCTAATATTACAAGTGGTGAAATATGGCTATAGAGATGGAGAAGGGTTTTGAGATCTAGAGGCGGCTGATGATCTAGGGCAGAGACTTTTGGGCGAGGCAGACCTATTTTCTCGTCGCCCGAGGCTTCTTTATATAGGGGTCCCTTCACGAAAGTTATTATGTTTGACCTAACGGTGGCGGGGCCAACTATACGACCGGTATTATATGGCCGGAATGTTGTTCCGGTCGTATAGTTGGTCATTAAAGTTGTTGGTTGACTTCCTCCTTCTCTCTCTCCCTCCATGCCTCGTGACCATGGCCCCATGTCTGGGTTGTGCGATCGAGGCATACCTGCAGTACGCCGTTGCGCTGCAGGGATGCCTAGCCGGATATCAACTTCCGCACTCCCGGCGGGATCGGGAGCCGGAGGTGTCATCGTGCACCGGATGTGTACGAAGACACGAGGCGCAACGCTTGGGGCGCTTAAATGTCATGAGCCGGAGCTGTTGCGATGAAGATAATGAAGATCAAGAAGGAGCAAGGGGTGACCTACGAGGAGCTTCGTGACCTTGAGGTCGGTTACGAGTATGACTACATCAACCACGTTCCTCGCGGAACGTTAACCGTGTACGGTCTACAAGGGTATGTATTCTATACGCATCGACCGTTACCGCATTACTACATAGATAGATCTTAGGCAAGTTTCGGGGTTTCATTCGTAGGAATTTTTTTTTTCTGCGCTGATCCCCAACAGTGGTATCAGAGCTGATCTATGCGTACGAGTGCTGTACGGCCAGTACGCACAAGTATTGTGCGGGCATTGATCCCTTAGTTGTTACCCTCTAATGTGTACTTGTTTATATCACGGTATTGTTTGATGAAGCGGCCCGGACCGACCTTACGCGTATTCATACGCGAGACTGGTTCCACGCTCAACATACGGCTTGTACCGTATAAGTGGCTGGCGGGTGTCTGTCTCTCATTCGGTAGTTGATATAGCATTTACAACGGAGGGCCCCGAAAGGGGTGTAGTAGAGACAACTGTCGGATCCATGTTGTGGTAGGAAAGTTCGTAGTTTAGAAACGGTTCTAGTGCGAAAGCCCTAACAACCACGTAAAACTTGCAATAGATAAAGTAGAGGCGTCTAACTTTATTTTGCAGGGGGAATGTGATTATGATATGGCATTGGTCGTTACAAAGGTAAAGTAGTTTACTTTTCTGTTGCTAAGTAGTATAGTAATAGTCATCGTTCTGATGAACGACCTGGTGGCGGCGTCGTAGACTTGGCGTCAAACCAAGGGCACGATGGAGATCATGCCGGAGTGCTCGATGGAGATCAAGGCGCAAGAAAGACCATATCATATCACATTATACATATGATGTTGATACCTAGTTTTTAGTGCTAGTATTTAGATACTCAACGGTAGCAAATAAGATAATCCCTATTTAATTCCAATGTTCCGTGTTCCCCTTGTGTGTGCACCACCAAGAAAGTTCTTCGGTATGAGGCGATCCAGGGTTACGGGCCTGGGTGTCAGACATATCTACTTTCGCATACAGTGGGTGTAAGCCATGTTGCACATCAAATACACACAAGTTAGATTTGGCGAGCCTAGCACGCTGGAGAAGCGAGGCCTCAGAACACAAGAGATCGAAAGATCGAGCATGAGTCAGATGGATGATGTGATTGGCATTATTGAATGTCTACCTTTGATAATGCACTGATGGCCGTGACGGTCGGGGGAGGTGCAGAGGATAGGGATCATGCAATCACTAAAATCGTTCAGGGGATGACTGTTTTAGTGGAGACCAATTATAAATTGATCTCTTATTATAAACTTAGTCTAGATGTCTATTTGCAAATATCTTAGTAGATCTTAGCCTATCCCATTGAGGTCCTTTGCGACCATGGGAATATATTGCTCAATTTGGAACTTAGCAAAAGGGTCCAACTTCATAGATTAATACCTACACCTGAGGGATATCCTCATAAAAGGTGATCTTATCTTCTTGACACAATAACCATTAGGAGATAATCCGATGACTCTGGAATGTTTGCAAAAACACTTAGCGATCTTGCATTAGAGTTGAGAACTCTTAGAAGGGCTTGATTGCAAATGGAGTCTTGGATGAAAAGGTATATGTTAGATATACAAATTATAAATGTGGTTCTTGCAAAACTCATTGCAAATTGCAAAGTATTTGATACTTGTCCCGTTTTGTGAAAATAGGAGAATCTGCTTGAGAATTGCTAGATTTGAGGCAAAGTGACTTAATGGCGGCAAGCAAAACAGTTGATGGCCGACATCACCTGTTCCCTCAAAAGTTTGTCATTTGGATTAGTGGACTTGAATATAGATTTGTAATCCTAGTTTGTGTGTCTTGCTTTTGGCAAGAGGATTATTCATATGAACAAGTTACAAACCAGTTTGTACTATTCGTATGAACAATACCGTTATGGTCACATTGCGATTATAAATAAGTTATTCTCATCACTATGTTAATGATAATAGTTTAGACATTTATAAAGGATTAGAATGCTAAAAGATATCCAAAGCTTAATAATGAAAAGACACTACAGTTTAAGTCATTTTGGTTATTGCATGTTCTTTATGAAAGATCGGGGTCCTAGATGCTTAATCTAGAGACTTTGCAAAACCATGCCTCTTGGGCGGAATGACTAAAACTCCGCATTCTAGTAAAATGGTGATATGCGAAGAAATGTTGAATCTTATACATAGTGATGTATCATATTTTCAACAAGTAGTGGAAATCATTTATTGTGAACTTAAGTGAATAAGTGTATTTACTTAATAAAACATGAAGTTTGAAATGATTTGAATTGTTCAAATGAGTTCATAACTAAATGGGATATTGAATTAACTGAATTAACAAGTCTCTTCGATTTGATTGACATGACTAAAGTATTCAAGTTAAGTTTAGCATAAAAAGGAACTTGTGAAAGATGTTTCATAAATTATGATAATTGGATGAATTCAAACTATGTTGAAGTGTCTAAATATCATAATCATTTTGTATTAGATACATATTGTCTCTTATCAAGGTTATAGTAGTCGTTTAGAGTTAGAGATCAAAATAAGCAAACACTCATTTGAAATACAATGGAACATCTAAAGATTCGTGGAAACAACACCATAAGTGTTATGGCATGTTCGAGTTTCTGGAGACTTCGACAAGTCGAAGTCGTGGCGAATAAACAAGTCTTTGTAGAGCATTCTTAGGAAACTATGAATGCATCGTCCACAAGGGGCAAACCTGCTGTTGTCCTAAGTTGATGTGTCTTGATGAAGATACATGTGGAAGAAAGTAAAAGATCAAAACAAGGTATTTGACCTTACCTCCGAATTGTTGAATGGTGCAGCGGAATTTGTTTCATGAATCCAAACTCTGCAAAATAGAGGAGAAACCAATGATAATGATCATAAAGTTTCAGTGAATACTTTTACTAAAGAAAGTAGGATTCAACTATATATTCTACAAACTTGTGGAATTATATTATTGATTCACTTGTCAAGTTTTGAATAAGACATACCTACAAATTACAAAGAAGCGTGATGGACCTGAGTGCGAGAAATGACTAGGAGTCATAAAATCCTATATTAAGTTACATTTAAGATTGCAAAGTAACATGTTACTTGATCTTATTAAAGTAAAGAAGTTTACTTGATATTTCTGATTGACTGCAAAGTCATAAGAGGGAAATGAAACTTAATGAATGACAAAAAGCTCGATTTGTCACAAGTTAGGACAAATTTAAGGAAGTTGACTACAACAGTAGTGATACTTAAGTCTTTTGGATTTACACTAGAAATATATGGATATTGAAGTCTCGCAATTGGAATTCTCAAATTGATGATGATCAAAGAATTTTGGAATCTCCAAGATTATCGAGAGGACCTAGATTTGAGTGGGAGCAAATCAGCTTGGCTAATTCATAATATGTAGCTGACATATTCTGAGTGGGAGCTAAGTGAAATCCCTAGATCTCAAACATGAATGGCATCTTTGAGTGGGAGCGTGAAATCATTTTGGAATATGTAGACGACATATGTGAATGATGTGATTGGTGTTAATAGTATTTAAGTTAGGATGAAGTTAAAGTTATTAAACAATAAGATGTATCAAGATAGATCAGTGAGTTTAATAAACACTGAATGTTGAATGCTTCCTGGACTTGATTCTGAAAGATGTTCAGAATGTCCTAAGCAAGATTCTGAAGAAGTTTAGAATATAACAAGGTAAGAAAGAGGTTCTTACTATATGAAGCATTGAGTATTACAACTACGATTGAAAGAAAGAGATGCGTTGCGTCTCCTATGCCTCAGTCATAGGTTCTTCCATATAACCATGTTGCATACTCGACATAATGTGACCCAAGGTTCTGGTTGGAAGGACTAGCTCTTAACTGTAAGAACATGACCTTAAGTGATTCCTGAGTTGATCACTGAACCAGAATTAAGTTTGTACTTAAGTGGCAAGAAGCAATGTAAGAGGCATAAATGCATTTCATGCACTAGGATCTACATAGATACAGAAGTATAAAGGCTACATCTAATGTGATGTATAATGTTATGGCGGGGCTAGTTCGCTTTTAACATAGAATGATGTGTCCTAGGGCCCAGTGCCCATGAGAAAGCCCTCGAGGTTGATCTAACGTCACTATAAGCTCCTGGAATCAGGCCTCGTTCTGCTGCCATGACTATAGTATATACACAAAGGATAGCAAAGTATGTTTCGAAGTTTAGATGACAATAGTGAATAACGACCGGTATCATAAACACTAGAAACAAAAGGTCTCACTTTGTTGCCAAACAAATACTTCGACCCATTATAAGATAATAGTCTGAATGTCAAAATTAGGAAGACATTAACGATTTGCAAAAGACATAATGATCTGGTAAAACAGAACATGGACAAGACGTTTCCCATGAGCATGCATGATCTATAAACGCATATGGTATATGGTTTATATGAGTAAAATGCAAGCTAGTTTATTTGTACTCTAGTGCAAGTGGGAGACTGAAGGAGATATGCCCTAGAGGCAAATAAGAAATAGGATTTATTATCATATCTCAATTAGTTTATAATAGTTTCATATTGTGCTAGAACTGTGCCAAGTAGAAATATTGGTACAGGTGTGGTATGAAACAACCAAGTCCCTAGTAGCCTCTATTCATATTAGTTCGTTGGTCACGAAGATGATCTGGGTTTCAAGATCATGGGCATTTATGCCGACTGACAACGAGATCATATCATTGGAGAATGATGTGATTGGACATTCCTCGAAGGATTGCAACACGATCAAGTCATATAGTTCATTGTTGCAACAACTATACCTAGACTCCTTCTCCTTAGACCGTGAGCTCATATTACTCATTGTTTCCCTAGGCTGCTTTGACTGCATCAAACGTCATCTAGTAATATGGTGGCTATAAAGGTGTATGTTGGGTATTCCGAAGGAACAGTAGATGACATGTGACTACAAGACCGGGATTTGTTAACCCACATCACGGGTAAAGATACATACGGCCGGCTTGGTGAGATTACGTCCATATATGTTGCAACATGTGACTAGGTCACGACAATGTAATATCACGGTAACAAGAAAACAGAACTTGTTGTGAACGAGATTGAACAAGGTATAAGATACCATTGATCGGATCTCGAACAAGTTGTATCGAAAAACAAAAGGAAGAGGATGCTACATTTAGACGGTTCAAACGACATTGTAATTAGGAATGCATAGGGGTCATATGGATATCCCTGGTCTCTCTGTTGATCATTGATACAGATCATGTCTAGAGCATTTCTGAGCCGTGAGAGGATACACTTAAGGGTACGATGAGAGCGATCATTCGTAAGACAGAATCATAGTAGAGAAAGAGAGAAAGCCGGAATCGTTCCGTAGAGAGATCCGAAGTTGTTCGGAGAAAGAATAAAGGAAAAGTCCTAAAAAGTATTTTCGGATAAATGGGAATTTAAATATATATTTATTATATGTTAATTGTGAATTAATATATTCTAAATAATATTTAGATTAAGATTTATAAAGGCAATTTTTATATTAGGCCAAATCCCAGAGGGAAAAGGCCTAGAAATAAAAGTGCAGAAAATGAATTGGAAAAAGGAAAAATCAGCCAGCCCGTGGGCGGCAGATAACTGCCGCCGCACAGGGCGGCACATAGCTGGGCATCGCCAGGCGAGGCGGGGCAGGGCGCTGGGCCGCCGGGGGGCGAGCCGGCCCACCCGGGGTTTCCCCGCCAGGTCGCCGCGAGCCGAAGTTGGGCCCACCCGGGTTGGGATGGCAGGCCACCGGGGCGAGCCGGGCCGCTGGCTGCCGCTGCCTGCTGGCAGGCCAGCTGGCTTGCCGTGCCGGGCCACGGTGGGCAGGCCGGCCCACCCGGCTGGCCGGCTGCTGCTCCTCCTTTTTCCCTTTTCTTTTTAGTTAGTATTTTCTGTTTGCTATTTGGGCTGAGATCTTTTGGCCCATTTGGCAGTCCGAATTTCTGCTGACTTTTTCCTTTAGTATTAGTCCCACATGGCTTAGCCTTTGAGAGAGGTACACCCCCTCCGCCTATATAAAGGGGTGCCCATGGGTGGGATGACAAACACTAAATACACCAATATTTGGAGAAGTCCTTTGGTTGACTTCCTCCTTCTCTCTCTTCCTCCATGCCTCGTGACCATGGCCCCATGTCTGGGCTGTGCGATCGAGGCACACCTGCAGTACGCCGTTGCGCTGCAGGGATGCCTAGCCGGATATCAACTTCCGCACTCCCGGCGGGATCGGGGAGTCGGAGGTCTCATCGTGCACCGGATGTGTACGAAGACACGAGGCGCAACACTTGGGCGCTTAAATGTCATGAGCCGGAGCTGTTGCACGATGAAGATGATGAAGATCAAGAAGGAGCAAGGGGTGACCTGCGAGGAGCTTCGCGACCTTGAGGTCGGTTACGGGTACGACTACATCAACCACGTTTCCCGCGGAACGTTAACCGCGTACGGTCTACAAGGGTATGTATTCTATACGCATCGGCCGTTACCGTATTACTACATAGATAGATCCTAGGCAAGTTTCGGGGTTTCATTCGTAGGAAATTTTTTTGTTTTCTGCGCCGATCCCCAACACCTGCTCCGTCCCGACTTTCCAGCGCTCCGTGTCCCCCGACCCTCACCTGTGCCGCTAATTCCTCTCCTTCTTCCCAGATTTATCAATCTCACTCAGGCCACAAAGAGAACCACAGCTGCCGATAGCAAGAAGAGAACCGTTCCTCTCCATCTCTTCGGAAATGGGAGGCACCCAGCAAATCCTCGCCCAAATCGGCGCCTCCACCCAAAACTTGCGCCGCCGCCGCCACCGTCACCGCGGTAATCTTCGGCGTTGTTCAGAGAGTCCAACATCTCCCTCACGCATAACTTGTCTTCGCCCTCTCTTCGCTTCCAAGAATATCTGGCTTTTCTAAGATCCAGTGGTGGCGGGGACCGTCCTACTATCTTCGCTAACCAAGAAAAAACATCTCCAATCACTGGATTTTCATCGATCTGGTGGCGATGAGTTCGTTCCGGCAGGAAATCGTGCCTGCTGAATCATCCTCCAATGGATCCATGTTAGACAATGGGTGTCACGTAGGAGAAGCTTCCTCTTCCTCCCGTTGGTCCTGTCGCGTGTCACCGACTCAGCGTGTTCTGTTTTTTTCTAGGAAAAGGGAGATTGAAACGCACGCATATAGGCCAATGATTGATAAAAGTCATCGGTTGTGTCCACCTGGTTTATGGAATTGGACAACGAATTGCACTATAGACCCTCAGCCATGAACTGTCACCGATTGATCTTTTTTGTACCGCTACAACTTTTGGTTGAGGTAAAAAAATACATTGCCTCTGATACAGTGTTTTGATGTTTGTATTGTTTTATCTATCCAGCCAGGCGTATATGCCAAGGTCTTCAAGGTCTGTCGTCAAATCAGCATGTTGCATGTTAATGTGTATCTTAGCCTAATCCCTCACACACTAATAATTGATATATGTGATTATTGTTCGAGGAAAAAACATATTGTGGCCCTGTCTCGCTTTGTCCTCTCCGTGATCTTGAATTCATGATAAATTGGCAATTTCCATGCAATGGAAGGAACAAACAATTATCTTATTATTTTTAAAAATTATTATTATCTACCATGAACTTCATTTTCTGTATGTGGTAAGTGTGCTTCGGTGGTCGTCATTGCTGCAGTATTTCTCACGCACACTAGGAATGCCCATGAAGAATTGCTAGTGTCACCATCGCTGGAGAAGAAGCGATACACATAGATGCTTCAAAGCAACCATTAAATTTTATTTTCTGGGTAAGATGGAACAGTTATGTGATCTCCTGTAGAAAGAAATTACTGAAAATGTTAAGATGAATTATAGTTCTTTTGGATTAATATTGTTAGGTAGCTTTGAAGTGACATAGTTTTGGATCCAGGTAATACAATATCTTACTCGGGGTGTTTACAAATATGCATCCAGTCAAGAAGGTTTTGACTTGTACACAATGTATCTGTCTTGCATAAAAATTGTGACTGTTACTGAATTCATGCAGCCAGTGCTCAGTGCACTGTTAGGTTTATGACCTTTTGATTGCGAATTCGAAGTACCAAAATTGTGCACTTAGATGTCCGTGTTTTCGTGTTTTCTTGCTTGCATGTTCTGGTTTCATGAATACCTCAGATTAGTTCTCAGATACTTTTCACATGCAAATATTCACAGGCTATAGGTAGAATCAGAGAACCAGACGAATTGTTCTCATTGACGCTGTCAGCAACCAAGTAATAACCAAACGAAAAGCATCATTGGTCTAAGCTACTCCAATAGGCTAAGAGCAAATGGAAGCATATTAAAAGGTTGCTGATTGTTGACATTACAATCCTTGAGCGAAGATACAGCCTAGGTGAAATTTATAATGCTGATATTGATGTGATATTTCCTAATGCTGCCGAGGTATGTAAAATACTATTTCTCTTTTTATTTCAAATTTACTTCTTATTTCACATTTACTTAGCAATATTATTATTGAGAACTTACCCTTGTAAAGAATGTAGCTATTCTCATTGTTTCATCGATGACTCTTAGATATTGCTACTTCTATACAAGGTTTCCGGATTTTCTTATGGGACAGAATTCTGTGAACATCTATATACCCCTCATTTGTGACATTTGTTTGCTTAATTTCTATACCGGGTATTGGGTTGGAGCACATTGATGCTACGCTTATACAGTCAGTCAAGAATTCAATTTTCTTGATATGTCTTGTCGGTTTGATCACTAGTTTGACTGGGACTAATTAAGATTCTATTTATTTTCTTGTAGGTTGGTCGAGTGAGTGAATCAACAGATAGGCACAAGAAGGGATGCAGTACATGTAGTACTAGACCAAGGTTAATGTTGCAATTCTGGTGTTCATAGAAACATCTAGATCTGCATACTATCTTCGCCAACAAGATGATCTGGTGCTTTAGTATGGTCGGTTCGGAGTTTAATTGACACCTGATTATGATTTGGTGGGTCAACTATTAACTTCTAAATTTTAGTTCCGTTGTTCATGAGATTTTGTTCTTGAATTTAGCTTACAAATTATTCATTGCAGCGAAAAATCAAATATATTGGGCACATTAATTAAAAGGTAAGAGAAGATCCATCCGTATCAAACTAAATTCTAAATGGGACTACAATAGGGTGATGTTCTACTATTGCAGTGTTCAACATTGAGGTTTGGCCGTGTGGACCTGAGGCCATGTTCATGGAGGAAGACTGATGACTGGTGTCAATGACTATTGTCACATCTTAGGACTTGGAAGTATGGGATGTTCAATGGGATGACTTTAGGGCAGTGCAATATGATTACTTGCCCCTGTAGAATAATAATTGGTTATTTTATAAAACCAAATGTTGGTGCATGTTATGTTATTTTGTTCGGGAACTGTTATAAATTGCATATTCTCTTGTATCCATCTTTTAAGTTTGCATGTTGGATTCGTGTTGATATGGTTTTAGTCTTCTGGTTCATTTCCACATGTTGTCACAGTCTTCTGGTTCATTTCCACATGTTGTCACAATATTAGTGCTCCTATCTATATGTTGCCATGGGTGGACTTAAAAGATATCGAGATCAAAGAAGAAGCACTCTTGATGTCCCTTCTGAAATGTAGGCTAGGCAAGTTAGTTTTAGGTATAAATAGGGGTTTAATTCTTTGGCTATACTGTCTAGGATGTTTAGAGGATATATTTTTAAATTAAATCTAAGGAGTTCAAGTAATATGAGTAAAGTATACAGTATTTTAAATTTTATTCAAATTGTAACCACTGTGGCATATAAAAAATTATATGAATGCAGTTCTATCAATCGTGCGTTGCACGTGCCCACTTACTAGTATCGCAAAGAGTTTTATTCTTGTTCGCGGCTCTGAATGTAGCTGGCTTTCTGATCAGAGAGATGTGGTAACGCAACGCGGTTTGTCCAAGAATATCGCAAATAATTTTATTCTTCTTCACGGTTCTGAATGTAGCTGGCTTTCTGGCTTTCTGATCAGAGAGATGTGGTAACGCGGAACGGCGGAAGTGGCAATGCGGTTTGTGCAGCCACCGGGCCGTGCCTTTCTCTGCCTGTTGGGGGAGTGATAGCGATCTGACATTTGCCGTGGCTAAGCCATAGGCCGGTCTGGTCGCATTATCTCGCGTGTGATGCAAACGGCAAGGATTCTGCGGTGAGCTGGGGCATGGTCCAGGGGAGGGCATGCCGAGATCGGCAACGTAGGCTCGCATCTTTGTCCGTGTTCGATGACTCCGGCCGCACGGGTCGGCGCGCGCTTTTAGTGTTTGGGTGCACAACGACCTTCCGTGCAATACGAATCTTCCTCCTGTCCATGATCTACCACCGCGTTGATAGGTACGGACGAGCGTGGTGGCCATGTGGACTAGGAATCCTACACATAGGGAATTTTTCTTAAGGACATATGTGGAAGTAGTCTGTTGGTGCAAATTTTCCCCACCTCCGGTGATTTAAGGGCCGTAATTAATCCACACCACGCCGTGTAATTCCGTAACTTTGTCCGTAAGTGGGTTCATCTACTCATCTCATACGTCGTCACTTCTCTATGGCATCTGATAGCATAAAACACGATTACAGGATTAGATCATTACATAAAATAGATGGAAAGACTATGTTTGATAACACACTTCTGAGATAAATGTATAGATATATGGGTATGCTTTACGGCTGCTACTCCCCGTACTTATCATAGTACCTTCAACCACGAACCCGCCGCGGTGTACACATATATTAGATCTACAATGCCTCGCTGGTCCAGCGTCCCTGCCGTGCGCTTCAGACTGTCCTTCAAAGTTGATCTTGTGTCTAACCAGCTTGCGTCTAATCTATTTTGGCTACTCCCGATGCCTTTGTATATTAGGTCAGGTAGTCTCCGACTTAAACACCTAACCTCCCACTAATCCAAGTCCAGATGTAGGCTATACACATATTTAACACAATTACATACATGTCCGATCCTGTAGGTTTTGTTAGGATGCATACGCTACTGGAAAATGTATGTTTGCCTAGTACCAAAAATATTCGGTGAAAAAAAGAGAGCCTCCAGAGTCTTCAGACTAAAAACCGAAACCGGCCAAGCCAGCCAAACCGGACAATGACGGCTTAGTTCGTTTTCCTTCACAAATGCGATGCAAACTTTATGGCTGGTACAAAAATTTGAACTAAAACTTGAACTAGCCCAAACCGCCGAAATCACACAAAGCGTTTTTGCACGGGCTTACTTCATATCAACATTTTACTCACATACCCATGTATATCTGAGTGAGATCAAAATAACCAACTCAAACTTTAGAATTCTTTTAAATACACTGTCAGGCCTCTCCGCTTGGGAGACACGGTGGCGAACCCTAGTCGTCACCTAGCTTCCCCTCCCTCCACTCTCTCTCCCTCGCCGCCGTCGGCGGTCTCCACCAGGGAAAGCCCACGTGGTAGACGACGACAACGGAGTCTCCCTCCTCGTGGCCGGTGGGCTTGGGTTGCGGCAGGTCGACACGATGTGACCTCGTGGCCGGCGGGCTTGGGTGGCGGTTTGGCCATGCAGGCGCTCCGGGATGGCAACAACATTCAACCTCTCTCAGATGTGGTGCGATTGGAGATGCACGACGGGGCGACACCAGGTGACTTCATGGCCGTCTCATTTCTCCAGGACGGGGTTGGCGCCTTGTGTCCTATGGAGGCAAGGTGCGGCCATCCCCTCATCTCCGGATCTTCCGCCAAGGTCGACCCCTCATGGCTACTGACGGCCAGCTTTGGCAGGATACACCTGCTCTCAGTTGGTTTTGAGGGTTGGTCTACTGCCTTGGCTAGTTCGGGGTTCTCCTCCAACCGGAGGTCAGGTTTAAGGGTGTCTGCATTGTTGAACTACTTCATTTCTCGCTTCATTTCTCGGGTGATGTGGTGCATGGAGTTTCGGTATGCCAGGGTGACGACCCTGGATAGAAGAATGTGACACTTGGGTAGCAGCCGTGGCGTTTTTTTGGGAAAGGAGCATATATTAATATTGCGAGATACCAATTACACCCAGCCTCTACAACAACGTATTACCCTATTGGCATTACGGATGCACACAGCCGGAAAAACAAAGAAGAGTTACAGAAAAAAGAAAAAGCCCCGCTACAGCTATTTATGCGTTATAGCAGCGACCACCACCAAGACAACATCAGATATCCTCTCCAAAAGTGACACCTCCAAAAAGGAAACAATGCGCAAGTGTGGTCATCGCCCAGATCATCGATCATACGTTTTCACCCCATAGAAAGTCCGCACTCACAAAACAATGCCTTCAACAAGGCCATTGCTAGGCACAATCAATTAAGGCCAGACCTTGGATTTTCACTCTGCAAGGTAAGACTATGAACCTTTCCTGTGCTGCCACCCCCACTAATAGTGACTGCTGCAAGTCACGGATCACCAAGCCAGCTCCACAATGCCAGAAGACTCAAACCACCATCACTAGCCCTCATGTCCCTGCTTTCATGACATTCTCGCCATTTGACTTCACCATGGATCATCGAAGACATGACACCTGATGGTAATAGATAGCAGAGCTTCGCAACACTCCCTCTGAAACCAAACAGTCAGAAAAAACATGGGTGTGCATGACTGAATTCCTTCTAATCCAACAATCTCCAGGCATAGTCGCCCATGAGAGTTTGTTGGTGGAGCCTTCTGGAACACACTGTTCTAGACCAGAATAACGAGGGCAGGCAACCAGCAGATCTTCGTCTTGGCACGGTAGGAACCCGAGGACCGCCACCTTTATTCGCAAGACTGGCATCCCCCCACGCTACCAGACACCATCTAGCAGAAGAGGGCAACATAGGAGGGGACGGAAAGAACTTATCTATAGGATCACCGACGTGTTTGAGACCACCGCCAGCACCCACCGCTGAAGCCCAAGCTAGTCCCTTCTACCAGGAGAGAGATCCAATCTCGGGGGCATGCTCAATCATGGTCCAGATCGGGCGCCTTCCGGCGGCACACCGCCGCCTCCCTGTCGCCTCTCTGCTGGAGTGTCTCAGACACCGGCCACCCAACCGTGTCGCCATGTGCCCTCCACTAGTGCTCCACCTATCCCCATGCAATGTCGCCTCAAACACATCCCCTTCCCACCGTCATATCGACAAGATGGGCACCACCACCGCCGCCCGCAACAACGGCGGCTAGGAGGACAAGGGGCGGGGAGGAAGTTTAGGGTTGGGGAAGGGGGCCTTCGGAGTCGCTCGAGGGAGGAGCCACTCAGGAGGGAGGAGATACTCGGGAGGGAGGAGAGACTTGGGCGGTCGTGGCTTAGCACTTGTAGGTGGTCATGGCTATGTGGACCACGTGATGATGGGAGAATGGCATGTGGTGAAGGAGGTAAAATTGTTTTATGGGTGACTTCCCACACTCGGATATGGAGACAAAGTCATTTTTTTGGGGTGAAAACCTTCTCGGTTTGTCCAAGGTTAGATGCGGCGACGCCCATGGGCATTGTTCCCTTCTTGAAGGCGGTGCTGCGGCTTTTCCCTCGCTCTCCCCAAAGCTCTAGGTGAAAATCCATGATCCCTCTGGATTGGGCGGTGACGAAATTTTGGTATCGTTCCATTCCCGAAGGCGCCGTCTTAGAGTCCATGGTATGCTTCTCTTCGAATGGTAGTCTATTGGCGGCAACAACAACATTTTTTGGAATCATAGATTGCTAAGGTGACGTGCATTTCTTGGCGGGTTGTCGTGTTTGTTGTTGCGCTGGTATGAGCTCTAGGGGAGTTGTGGCATGCCATGGTGGCATGTTTACCAGGCTAGGGATTGTAGTCCCTTTTGGCGACAAAGATTGAAGGCAGGGCCGCGATGCACTCTCGGTCAAAGTGTGTTCTCGCTATAGGCATCTAGATATCCTTAGGTCTTGTTTTTGTTGTTCTTTTCTTCCATCCTTCCGGTATTTGCTTTGGGCTCCTTCATGGCTTTCTTTGTACAAGCTTCTTGCTTGATCTTTTGTGTGTAAGCTTGTTTCAGCTCTTTGTATCTTTCTACCTTTTGGTGTCGTTAATTCAATGCTAGGCTACGGTCTTCTGTCTAGAAAATTTTAAAATTTCACTACTTCAAAAATATTTAAATCACTAATGGTTTTGATTTATACCAATAATTTACCCCACTAAAATATACTCCGTACTACACACTAATGGTTTTGATTTATACAAACAATGGGAACCTAAACTTGGGCCTTATGGGCAATTCCGTCAACAATCAACTCGTGCAGTCTTAAGGAGCTCAAGTTGCTAAACATGAAGTTCAGATGGAGCAATGAGCATGATGACCCAACTTTGGTGAGGCTTCACCGTGCCTTTTGCAATGCCAGTTGGGAGCTGGCTTTTGAAGGTCATGGCCTGATCGCCCTATCCTCATCGCTTTTCGACCATTGTCCGCTCCTACTTTCAAACCACTGTGGCCCCAAGAGGCCGGCAAGCTTCAGATTTGAAAACTTCTAACAAAGATTCCATTGTTCTGGAAGTGGTCAACACAGCCTGGTCCGAGACCACAACACACTCTCAACCTGTGCATGTCCTCAACCATAAGCTCAATATAATAGTGAAAAGATTGCGAGCATGGAGTAGGTGACTCTTCTCAAATTACAAGCAACAATTGATCATGGGTTTGGATGTTATCCTACAGCTTGACGTGGCACAGGAATCCCGTACTCTCACTCATTCCGAGAAGACCCTTAGAGCTTCACTGAAACGTCATGTCATGGGACTTGTTGTGCTAGAGGGTGCTCGCGAGCGACATGCTTCCCGTATTAATTATCTTCGGGAAGGGGACGCAAACACCTAATCTTCCATCTACATGTGAATTCTCGTCGCCGGAAGAACCTAATCCATAGGCTTAAGAGAGGACTGATGGTTGGGTTACCTCTCATGCGGAAAAGGCTAAACACATCCACGGCCATTTCACCAGCGTCATTGGTGCAATTACCCCTCGCCCTCTTCACCTCAATTGGGAGGCAATCGAACCCTCCATCGAGGACCTTGATGATTTGGGCCTACCTTTCTCCAAAGAAGAGATTCTCAAGGCAATTTCTCACATGCCGCCTGACAAGGCGCGTGGACCCGATGGTTTCACTATTGAGTTCTTCCGCTATTGTTGGCAAACTATCAAGTTTGATGTCATGGCGGTCGTTAATGCCTTCTCTGAGCTATCGACCAACAACCTAGGAATCATCAAGATTGCGAATATAGCGCTTCTGGCCAAAAAGGAGGGATCTGGATCCATTTCAGACTTTCGGCCTATAAGCCTCATTCACATCATTCCCAAGATTATTTTGAAGGCCATGGCATTGCGGCTGCGCCCGAAAATGAATGACATCATTTCTTCCGGCCAGAGTGCCTTCATAAAGACATGAAGTATTCATGACAATTTCATGTATGTCAGAAACGCTGGCCGACGTCTTCATCTAAGAAAAAAAGCCTTCCCTGCTCATCAAGCTAGACATTGCCAAGGCTTTCGATTCCGTCCGGTGGGACTATATCTTGGGCTTCATGCAAAGATGGGGTTGCCGAGATGGTGAGCTTGGCTGGACCTCCTTTTCTTGACATCGACCTCGCGTGTTCTGCTCAATGGGATCCCAGGATGCGAAATATTGCATGGGCATGGTTTACGTTAGCTGACCCACCGTCCCCTTTGCTCTTTGACCTGGCCATTGGACCCTTTGCCACGGATCTTGGAAATGGCAACTCAGTCGGGCCTTCTTCAACCTATGATGATGAGTGTAGTTAAATCCCACATCTCCCTCTACACAGACAACGCCATGATTTTCTTGGCTCCGACAGCCCAAGACGTGGTGAACCTCAGTTCCATCCTGCAGAATTTTGGTGAGGTCACGGGTCTCAGGACCAATGTTGCCAAAAGTTCGGTGGCTCCTATCCGTTGTGCAAGCATTGATTTCCTGGCCGTCCTGATTGACTTCCCAACCATGCTTACCCAATTCCCCATCAAATACTTGGGATTGCCTCTTGCTCTTGGACAGATCCGTCGGGTCGACCTACAACCCTATGTGGATAAAACAGTAATCTGCCTTAATCCTTGGAAGGCCAGGTTCCTTAATACTTCTGGGTATGATGCTCTTGTTAAATCAGTTCCGACAACCATACTCATTCACTTACTGACCGCGATTAAGGCTGACAAAGCAACTCTGACCACGATAAAGGCCGACAAACCAACTCTAAAGGCCCTTGACAAAATTTGGCGGGGATATTATGGTCCTCAAAACCTCTGCCAGCGGTGGCAATAGCAAGGTAAACTGGGCAAAGGTGTGCCACCCCAAAAAGCTTGGGGGCCTCGGAATAGTAGACTTGGATAAATTCGCTCTCGCTCCGCGGCTAAGATGGCTATGGAAAAAAATGGGTCGCCCCTGATAAGCTTTGGGTGGGGATTGAGACCCCCAATGACGATACTGACATGTCACTTTTCAATGTGACGATGTCTGTCACCATTGGAGATGGAATGCGAGCCCCCTTTTGGTCCTCCTCATGGTAAAATGGTGTCTCCCCCAAGGAGTTTGCACCGATTTTTTTGAGGCATCCAAAAGGAAGAATAGATGTGTTAGCGAGGCATTGGAAGACAACAAATGGGTCGATGACATCAACACAAGCAACTTCACGGTTGAACATGTCGCCTAATTTGTAAACCTCTAGGCCCTCTTAAGGGATGTCACCATCACCCCAGGAACTGAAGACTCCCGCTCTTGGACAATGACTCCCAATGGACAATATACTGCTGCTTCGGCATACACTGCCCAGTTCATTGGGTCAATTCCCTGGGATTTCATGAGCATTGTCTGGAGGACTTGGGGCCCTCAAGAGTGTCGTTTCTTTGCTTGGCTGACTGTACAGAATAGACTGTGGACCTCAAACTGCCTTGAAAAGCGTGATAGGCCCCATCAGCCAACGTGCCCCATTTGCAAATGCCAGGCGAAAACAACAAGACACATCCTTTTCGAGTGTCGGTACTCCAAGGGGATTTGGCGGCAGGATGTTTCTTTGCTTTCATGCCCTGCCCACGTACAAGATTTGGGATCGAATCGACAAACGGTGCTGCAATATTGGCATGCAATCACTAGATCGCCAACAGCGCATCCGTAGGGCCTAAAATCTGCAGTCACCTTGATGGACTGGGATATTGGAAGGAAACAAATGTGAGGGTCTTTAACAACAAGGCAACGATGCCGATGACCCTAATGCAAAAAAAATCAAAGACGAGGGCAAAAACTGGATTCATGCACGAGCAAGCAGTTTTTTTTTGGAAAGAAGCATATATTAATATCAAAAGATACCAATTACACCCAGCCTCTGCAACAACGCATCGCCCTAGCGGCCATACGGATGCACACAGCCAAAAATGAGAGAAGAATTGCAAAAAAGAAAAGTCCCGCTACAGTGACCCATTCATTGAACCAGTAGTACAACCACCACAAAGACAGCACCAGAAGTCCAGCTTCTCCAAAAGCGACGCCTCCAAGAAGGGAACAGTGCACAAACACCTTCATCGGCCGACCATAGATCTTAGGTTTTCACCCTGAAGAAAGTCCACACTCTCAAAACAATACCTTCAACAAGGTCATTGCTAGGCACAACCAATTAAGGCCAGATCCTAGGTTTTCACCCTGAAAGGTAGGACTGTGAATCTCTCCTGTGCAGCCGCCCCCACTCGCATGCCACTGCTCCAAGTCACGAGTCACCAAGCCAATTCCTCATCACCTCCCATACTCAAACCACCATAGTCAGTCCTCAGATATCGGTCTCCATGACATTCTCCGTCAGCACCATGGAACGAGAACATGCCCCATGATATTAACAGCCAATAGAGCTTCGAAGCGCACCCTCTGAACCCAAACGGCCAGAAAAAAACATGGGTACGCCCGACCGAATACCTTCCGATCCAGCAATCTCCAGGCATGATGCGCCCATGGGAGTTCGTAGACGTAGCCTTCCGGAACTCGACACTCCGACCAGATCAATGAAGACACGCATCAAGTAGATATTCATCTTGGTGTGAGAAGAATCCGAGGACACCCTCCTTTATTCAAACCAAGCCGGTAGCCCCCTCGCCACTTGCCGGTAACCTGCAAGATCTGTTGCACCAACCATACCAGCAGCCCCCCTTCCAGGTCCGGCCCTACCAGCAACGAAGAGGACCGGGGAGGTAGCATTGGAGCCCCAGATCTGAAGATCTAGGGTTTCCAACACCAGAAAGCTTGGCCCTGGCCTTCCACCGCCGGTCATGGCGCCGCCAGGAGGGATCACCACCACCACCCCAACCAGGGGCGCCGCCCTAGCCGCTAGCCATCGTCGAACTGGCCACATTTGCCCTAGCAGCCATGGCGGTCAACTCCGGCATCCACCCACCCCAAACCACCTCCGGTGGCCGGGCCCGCCGCCACCGCGGCAAGGCCAGCGGCAGCGGCGAGAGGAGCAGCGGCGGCGGAGGACTTTTCAGGAGCCAAGGAGTTGGGGGAGATAACAAGTTAATCGCTAGGAACATATTCTAATCCTTTCTTGTTTTTCCTTTCCGATGGCTTAGGCCAAACCATGTTTGCTCCTTCTTTATTGGCAAGGCTTTTGCCTAGTTTCAAAAAAAAACTTATACTCATTAGTGAGATATTGCAAAAAAAACAAATCAGGCAACTGGAATTAGCAAATGTGCAAAATATGTTGTGCGTGGCGTGTGTGTCAGCGTGTGCCTTCCTCTTCCATTCCATTGGACAATCGAGTCTCATCATAACTTCGTCTTCCTCTCTTCTCCCCAGCAACAACTGGTCATCAATGGAACAGTCACCAGGTGACGCGACTCTCGGGGCTCTTGGGTTTGCTGGCATCTGCCGCGAGACCCTCCGCGTCATCAGCTCCCTCCCCCCGTACTTCCTTTGCTCGTGTGGCCTGGTCATCACGCTCTCCCTCTCCTTGCTCGCCCACGTCGCCGTCTGTCGTGCCCTCTTTTCATACGCAGTCAGCGCCACCTCCGACGCCAACGGCACCGGCTTCGTCCGCCTCGCAGCCAACTGGGCCCTTTTCCTCCTTGGGGAGGCTGCCTTCCTCCTCCTCATTAACTTCCTGTCGTATGTGTCCGCGGTCCTCTTCGTCATCTCCGTTGCCCCCCGCTACTTCGCCGCCGACGCTGGCCGCGACGCCAGCTCCGCCGCGCGCGACCTCCGCGCGTTACCCAGGTCCCACGCCAAGTACTTGCTCTCCGTTTCCCCCGGACACGCCCGCCTTTTCGCGCGCCTCAACCGTACTGACGCTGGCGCGCGTTTCGACGACACCGCCCGCGACGCCTTCCTCCTCCTTCTCGGCTACACCGCCCTCTTCGGCGCCGCCGCCCTGCTCATGCACCTTCATCGGGCGGCGCTTCTGCTGGTGGGCGGCACCGCGTACCTCGCCGGGGCTGCGTACATCGTCGCTGTGTGGCACGTGGCGTGCGTTCTGTCGATTCTGGAGGATGGCGCCAGTGGCTTCCGCGCCATGCACAGGAGGGACGAGCTCCTCACCGGCGCCGGAAAGTTCTGGGCTGCCGCGGCCGTATTCACTACGCTCGACAGCTACGCCGTGGCCGTGCAGCTGGCATTCGGGGCGCTGGTGATGGACAACAGGATGGGCCTCGGTGTTTGGGTCCGGGTGGCCGCCGGGGTGGCGATGGCGGCAGCCCTGTGGGCAGCGGTGATGTCCGGACTAGTGGTGCAGGTGGTGGTGTACTTCGTGTGCAAGAGCTTCCACCGCCACCGGGAGAACTCCGATGGCACCACGGCGAAGAGCCTCGTCGACGTCGGCCGGAGAGGACGAGCCACTCGGAATAATCGGAAGCGACAGTGACAGAGCGCGCAGCACACTGCACACTGCGACTACTCCGTAATTATCGTAGAATTAAGCTAATTTCTATGGTTTGCCTATGTCTCAATCGATCACCTAAAAAAATTAAAAGAAATGTACGACTCTTTTCAGTTGCACTTTCTAATAGAAAAGTGCAATGCCAGAAAAGTGCAACTGGTTTTAGTTGTATTTTTTTTTAAACAGACGGTTGCACTTTTCTTAGGTAGCTGAGACTTAAGAAAATCTCGGTCAACTAAGAAATAACAAAACCGTACTTTCTATCTTACTATAGAGAGGGTCTCTCGGAATTTTCAGGATTATGTGTGTGATCGTGTATAACTTCTGATTGGGCGTCGTTTTATAGATAATACTCCTACTTTACTTTATAGGAGTACTTACTTTACACTTGCATTCCTACTTTACTTTATAGGAGTATTTGCATTCCTACTTGTAAGTATGTACGGACAAAGTTTTAAATAGCTTGCTATAGTCTTTTCCACATCATTAGCCCACTAAAAAAATACTAAAACCATTAAATAGCCAGCTATAGCCCGCTGAACAACTTATACTTTGTGTATGAGTACCATATGCATGCAGCAAACCAACCCAAGTTTCAGTTTCTTGACTTTTTGTCTTATTTCTTCTTGATGTTCTATTTTTCCTCTTATAAATGTGATAGATGAGTGGCACCCAAACAACTTTTCCCTAGTGATAGATAAAATGTTAGATCATGAAAGCATTTTTATTATTTTCTTCGGTCCTTTCTCATAGCAAGGAAATGACATAGGAAACTCACAAAGTAATTTCACTTCTACACTATCCATCAATTCCCCCATATGATTGCTTTTTCTAAAAAAGAAACCCTGAGTTGGGCCACGCATTTGTTTGACCTGTTGGACATAATTGTCAATGAGCCCGATGCTCGGGCAAAATATAAGGAAAAATATAATTGTGCCACTACATATCGCTGAAAAATATAATTTCATGAATAATACATGAAATTGTTAATTTTAAAAACTAAACGGCCTCGGGGTTTGAACTTCTGAGACCTTTTAGGAGTTTAACTCCCGACAAGGATCTTTCGGGAGTTTAACTCCCGACCAGTAGGTCGGAGGCAGACGCAGGGTGGTGCTTGTCGGTGATTCAAACACCGAAGAGTGCTTGTCGGGAGTTAAACTCCCGAAAGGTTGTTGTCGGGAGTTCAAACCCTGAGGCCACGCTAGTTTTTGAAATTAATAATTTCATGCATTATTCGTGAAATTGATTAAATAATTCGTATTATTTAAAAAAATTAGCTAAGATGATGTCCAGGGTGAGAGGAAGAACAACATGAAGGTTGTTGTCGCAAGCTGTGATGTTGTCATGGCTCACGCTCGTGCTTGAGCGTGACTGGACCGTGGATCATGGATATGTACGCTAATCTTGCAATGCCAACGTCTTGTATCACCCATCTCTCTCTCTCTGGACTTGTAACACTTCGTGCGCCAAGAATAACAAGCATACGGTCGCGCATGATTCATATAAAGAGAATGCAATATGTTACACTAGTACAAATCAGGCCTTCATACACGATGAAAATGGTCCTTCACACACAATGAAAAAACCATCTCCGTCGAAGGGTGTGCGATTATCCTCTAGTACACACATGATTTTCCAACTCGTGTGCGAATGGACACACAATTCGTCAAAACCGACCAATTGCGAATGGATCCAGATTCGCACACGGCTTTCGTCCCACCGCCGTATGCGTTCATGTTAAATGGAAGGCTAATACAAAATGTTGGCCGTGTGAGTTTACCTTTGTTCATACAAAGTGAGTTTAACCCAACCGTCTGCTTTTATGAAAGAACGCAAACAATTTTTCTGTGCTAACGGTTACTTGTACTAGCACCCCATGTAGCATTTCTAGATTCACCATCAATCCATGTAGCATTTCATCAAAATATAGTAGCAAGTTTCAATTATTTCATCAAAATATAATAGAAAATTTCAATTATATTTGGTTATATATTTCAGACACCACATGTATACATGCATTTCTACATATATTGTATTGCTGGCTATATAAATGAGTTTTTCTTGGTTATGTCTTTTGTCTCCATAATCTGCCAGTCTTCCCAAGACTATGTCTTGTAGCCCTTGTTAAACTTGTAGCTTTTGTTGAAAATTGGAGAGGAGCCTGGAGTAGAGTCCCTAACCACATATATTGCATTATCTCTGTACTATTTACATATAAAAATGAAGTGGAAGGAAGTGAATCAGTGATATGGTTCAAGCAAATAGGTCGATTACGAGTTATCAGTGTAGATACTTAATCTTTTGATATCACGGAACGAGACTGAATTGAGAAGGGAGAAACTTAAATCCTCGTAATCATGTCATGCTATGTAAAAGAGGGATACTTGACCCTCTAGTATCTCACAAAAGCCGCATTGTAGACTTGACATCCAAAGCACAAGCTAGGAGATCTAGACAAAACATTTACCATGCAAGAATAAAAACACATAAAAGGTAGAATTACATGATGCTAGTTCAAATGATTAGTGGACTTACTCCTATGTGTAGCGCGTGAGGATGACGTATAATTCAACAAGATGAGCGGGTAAGCAAGACAACTTTCTCCGCTGCAAAACAACATTACCTCTTGATTAAGTCATTATCCATTAGTTCTTAGCAGATGGTAAGAACCTGGCATAAGATTGGTAACCAACTCTTCCTATAAAGTGTCCCCAAAATAATATCTCTATTATAAAATGCTACCTAGATTTAAATATGTGAAACATGTAGCAAAATTACTAAAGCTAACTAGAGATAGATAGAGATAAAACACTATTTACAAAACATTTGTCATGTGGGAATAAATAGATCTAACGAGTACATTTGTACATCTGTCTTTAACAAATATATATTGGATATTGTCCAAGTTACATATTTGTACATCTGCCGAAATAACACAATAAACTAGATCTAATTAACACATTTGTATATCTACCCAAATAACACAATAAACTAGATCTAATTAACACTTTTGTACATTTGGCCTGAATAAATAATAGATCTAACTCATAGATCAAATCATGACAAGAACATGTAAACACGAGTCAATAAAAAAGAATCGGCGGCCTAACAATATTCTAACGAATCAAGCATTGCTACTAAGAGTAGATCTGTACTGTAGAGCTGGTATCTGTCCAATTTTATGCTTGTTTGGAAGATATTTTTTGGAAAAATAGAAAGTTTCAAACAAATTGTTAATCGGATATTTATTCCAACATATATGACTCTTTAAAATATAGAGTTAATAGCATAAAGCTACCACTTTAAAGGTGATACCACTTTATGTTTTTCAGATGTAAATCTACCACACTACAGCAAGTTTTTTACAATTTGCACAAATGACGCTTAGAGGGCATTTTAACCATTTTTCTGATAGATGCTCACTCCTCGGGGTGACGTGGTAGGGTCGGACGGCCCAACATAAACGACCGTGCTTGGAACCATCATGCTGGATGGGACATAAAGACCCGCGTGTCTGTGTTGATCGGTCACTATTTTCTTCCTCCCATGCTGCCCGATCCTACTGCTGCCGTTGCCACTCTTCCATCATCGCCGTCTGTGTCCTGCGCCACCGCCATGCTCAGTTGGAATGATGGCGAGTCTTCGAGCGAGTCGTTCCTGGGGTTAAGTGTGTTTCTCCCGTCCGATTTGTAAGGTTAGGATTTGTGTCAATATGGAAATATTTCTTCGATTTACTCATGAATTATCTCGAGTGAGCTAGTTTTTTTTTTAAATTTATGGACATTTAGGATCTTACCCCCATGGATTATGCTCCATACATGATCGACTATCCCATATTCCATGGGTTAGCCGTCGGTTCCCTAGAGCACAATCACGTTCGCATGAAGGACCAAAATAAAGTTGTGGCACTAGAAGGGATGAACACCGGCCATCGACTTTATCTTTCTTCAGTGGTGAATGTAAGTTTACATTTTGGATCTCCTAGCGTTTAGTGCAGTACAATGGTCTACATTAGTATTTCTTCTTGTTTATGTTTAGATTAGTTCAGAGAATGATAATAGTAGTTCAAATAGGTTGTTTGAGTTGTAGATCCAGTAGAATATTGGTGTTTAGTGCATAGAATTATAGATTTATGCAAGATTTTATTTTGAGTAGATTTTTTGACTAGCATAATATCTAGTAGAATACTAGCATAATATCGAGTGCATTTAATTAAATATTTAGATGTAAATTTGAAGTAGCATATTACTTTATATTTATTTACATGCAAGAATTTTTAGTGAGTATAATTGGTAATGAGTAGCATAATATCTAGTAGCATATCCACCGCAGGTTCTTATAAGAATCTCAATTTTTATATACATTTTTACGTTTTTAGGAAGTAGAAAGTTGCGGTTTTGTCTCATGTCTTGAAAAGAGTGCCCAAAAGCAATGAAAAATGCATTGGATAGGTTGTGAGGAATGAGGACAGCAACACAACTATCATAGATGAAAAGATAGAGAATAATAAGTTGGTACATGAGCTATCTAAAGAGAAGAAGGAGGAAGAAACAAAATACCAAAGCCTGCTAGACGATTTCAAGAAATTCATTGACACTATTGAGAATCAGGTCATACAAGACAACCTACGGAATATTAGAGAAGACGGCATTGAGGATCCTAAGTTACTCCTGGGTGAGTTTTTAAAGAAAGAAGTTTAGAAGGAATTTGGTGAGATGGAGAATAAGATGCAGTTGTTGAAGAATGAATTGGTACTACTCAAGCAAGTGTAGAATGAAGACAAGGAGGTGATGAAGATGAAGTAACTCAAATGGGAAGATGATAAACAGAAGATGAAAGAAGGAAAAAAGCTAGAGTACATGATCCACGATCTTCTCAAAGTTAGTGATGGTAAGAAGAATAAGCTAAAGAGGATCAAAGATAATATAATTCCCTTAGATGAGCAACGTGATATGTCCTAAGAGCATTTTTGAAATACATTAGTGAAGCACAATTTCAGAGCAATTTGTTCTTGTGGATTTTCTCTTGTCGCATCGTACCAAATGCTTGGCTTAATTGGGCTTCTTTGTTCTTCTCTCCCTTCGACTAAGAACTTCAAAATTTCTACTTTCCATCATCATCACTCTCTCCCAAACCACCTGGGCTGCTTTCTTCATCAGATGATGGCAGGAAGTAGTAACCCGCACTGCTCTCTAGCTCATGTGTGACCTAATTATTTGTCCTACCCGCATTGGCTTTGGCTTAAAATTCTCAAAATATTCAGGTTTAGGCACCTCCTCTACCTCTGACTCATTACTTCCTTGATAAATCCCCTCAAAATCAGTATCCTCTTCATAGAGCATGAATGGATCGTCCCTTTGCATCTTCTGTTGCCTAAACTTATCCAAACTTTCCTATTCCTCGGGATCTAGGATTAGTGCCTTATTCTATTTCTTAAGTTTCCTAATAATTCAAGATCATTTGTGACTGCTAAGTTGTTCTCTTCATGTTTGTACTCTCCCATGGTTCTGTTCCAACCCATATCATCCATCTCTTCTTCCTCACTTTCTTCGTCTCCACAACCAATCGACTTTCCCTTATGCAGGTTTGAGATCTGTTGGATGGCAATGTATAAAACATCAGATAAATCAACTTCAACTAGGACTAGATCATCGTCTACAGCAACTGGGGTTAGATCGTCAGCCACCACTATAATAATACCCCCATACGCGAAACTTTTTTATGCAGCATAAGCCAAAATTACCTACAAAAGTATTTTACACGACGTATCGGGGTTCATGGCTGATATTGATGGCGACACACAGATTTACGCTGTGGTATTACCAATATCCGCACAAAAGTGTGCTGTGGTTGGTGGCAAGCATGGGTGGCGCTAGGGATTGCCATGGTTGAATGGCCACATGCGTATTAGCCAGCATCGTGGATTGTACGCGACCGGCATAGCGGGCCCGTCTAGGCTAGTAAGTTAACCCATCCCACTAACTTTTGAGCCCTATCACGGAAGGAAAGTGTCGGGCGGGTGGTTATAAATATCTCGTCCGTACTCTTCAACCTCACTCCACTCCCCACTTATCTTCACCCTCTCTATGCACAAAAGCTTCAGCTAGTGGCAGGACAAATCTGAGAAGAGTTAGGTGGCGTTCAACAGAGTACGACTATGAGATGGACAAAGCATGCATTTCTAGTTTTAATTTTGATTCAGGCAGATATCTGGGACTTATTGATCGAGATCCATTTGGGTTTTCACATTTCGGGGGGAATCTCATTTTTTCACATTTCATCACCCTCCCGCAGTTTCTACCCAGATTACCACCCGATACTAGTAATGACAAACCGTCGTGGAATGTCGACGATATGAATACATAAATTTTGTGCGGGTGCGGCCTTCCGTCATGTCGCAGAGTTATGCATGACCCGAAATGGAGTAGGGACACCGGCCATAAGTTCCTTGGATGCCCCATGAGTATCCTAACTGCACTGCCATTGTATGGGTTGATGCAGAGCACAAGTCTTGGTACCTTTTGTGCATATTGTGTTTTCTCTCAAATCGAGTTAAACTTGAGGAAGCATTGTGAAAGCAAGGAAAGGCACGCGGCATTGAGAAAATCATTAACAAAGATCAAGTAGAGGTGAACCAGTTTCTCTACGAGCAGAAGGCGGGATGCCATCAGATCTCCTTCGGGGTAATGGATGTTATTAATAGAATGCATCAATTAGTTCACTATGATGTGGATGAACTGCTGGATGACGATGAAGAGTATGTTAACTCTCTTTAGTCTATTCAGGAGGATTAGTGGATAATGAGTAGTAGTTTCACATTTTTTATTTCATTTGAATATGTATTGTATAATTTTTTATGAATATGTATTGTATAATTATTATTTGAATTTATTGCATTCCTTCCTTTTTTTGAGTATTATTGTCTCCCTATCTACTATTTTTAAAAGTATTCATTGTTTTCGTACTTGTTTACAGGTCTGTAACCTCATATAATGGGCCAGAGTGACCAAGCCCACTAAGATTTAGATCTCAACCTTATCCGAAATAAATCCCCTAGCTCTACATTTCACTTTTACTCTCCACCTCTCCACACAATCTCCACCGCGGTGTCGCGCACCTCTCCTCCCCCTCGACCATGCTTGGGTGAACCTCTCCGGGGCCCTCGACCACGGCCGCACACGCCTCTCCCGCTGCTCTCTAGCGTCCTCGACCATGTTGCGCGCACCTCTCCGACATCCTCCCTTGTACCTAGTTTTTGTCTGCAATTAGTCCTAACATATTTGTTTATTTGTTAGCCGATGATTAAATCTCGTTGATCTGAATGAGATCTGTGTGTTAGGATTTTCTATTGTAAGTGTATAAGGTAACTTTGTTGGACTCTATAGTTGAGAAATGTCAATTATGGAGAACAACCTTGACAAGGTACCTAGTTTTGTCGGCATGCTCCCTCTACCATGCTAGGTAAAGTGGTGAGACTTGATCAGGTCTTCAATAATATGTATATGTGTCAAATAATATAAATTTATTTCAGGATATATGTAGACAAGTAGTACCTTTGCTATAGGTTTGACAATGATGTCAACATGACTATATCAAGAAGGAGAAACCTGAGGAGGATAGTCAGAAGTTGCAAACCAAAAATTGCTTACTACGTTTGCACCATGAACAACATCTCCAAAGGAAATGTGGTAGATTTCTTTGGATTCCAATCATGATGCTACATACAAACTATTGATGTTCATACTTACGACAACTACTAATTGTTTCTTTCTTCCTATCTAGTAGTTTTCATGTTCTTTTGACCACATGTTTCTCATTCATCACCATCGTGAAGCCGGTGACAAGACTAGTGATCACAGTGGTAATGAGACCATCGGAGAATTTTGTGTGAATCGTGAAAATGACAACATTGTCACTTTGACATCAAATTTGGAAGACTGTGTTGTTTAGAAGAAGCTATAAGAAGGATATGTTGGTACCTTTGAGTTTCAAGCAAAGGAGTGCCATTTGGTTGTGACAGTCAGTTGTTATGAATGAATTAGTTAATTTTCTAGAGATATGTATGAACCAAACCGGGGTAAAGTAGTTGCATCTAAACTATGTGTATCTCTATCGTGTGCTATGATTTTTTGTGTATTATATGTGATTTATATTATTATATAAAAACATGCTAGATTAGTTATCAATCGAATTATATTGCTATGCACCAATGGATCAGCCGATAGATATAAGAGCAGACATTTTTTGTGTCGTTGTCTCACAGCTGCCATGGCAAGTAGGCCGTGCTAGCCTATAATGGGCCGCAAGATTAATGCCTTGCTGCCGTGAAAGCGCTTAGTCGGAGGATGACGATGTGCCGAGCAAAAAAAATGTCGCCTATCCACATTCCCCTACGCAGTTGTCCTTGATGGCTTTTTTGCCGTGTCAGCACGAGTGCGGTAATTAGATGTGTGTCTTGGTGTTTATAAGCGCCAGGACATGCCCTCCGGTTGTAGTACACATGGTCATCATCATATGAAATATATGTCGATGCCTCCTTTTTGAAAAAAATGAAATATATGTGGCACCAGCTTTGTCAACTAACAGGACAACATGATCTATGATCTATGCTTGATCTTCACATGTGTCAAATCTCATGGTGCTAGTACATTGTGTTTATGCACAGTAAAATTAAGAATTTGATCTTTCTCAAATTTCCTAAGCATCTTATGAACCTTTGACATGCTATGTACCATCTCTATTCCTTCCATTGCTTTCCCCTTCTCATTAACATAGTATAGTGGATCTTTGATTCCATAGCCATGTTCTAATATCAGTGCAAACAGATTAAGAATAGTGATATCAGATCTGCATAAGGTCCTCTCTAAATTATCTTCAGAAACAAAATTGAACTGAATTTCCCAAACTTCATCACCCAAAATACAACAAAAAATGAAATTAATTAGATTACTATATGGACTAACTACACTGACTAACAAAATTGAATAATTACACTTACTAACTACTCTACACTTAGTTGTCAGAGTTAGCAGAGGATAGGAATTGCAGAGTGGTGAATGGGATCGGGAAGGGGAAGGGGAAACTTACTCCAAGCCGCCGAGAGGTGATGCCCAATGATGACCGCTCTTCAACGGTCAAGCGTGCGCTGTCTTCGCCATGGCTGCTGCCGCGGTGTACTGTGGCGAGTCCCCATGCATGGGCTTGCCGAAGGTCGATGTCCCAGACCACGAGCCCGGGCCCTGCTCCGGGGTCACCAGCGAGACACCCGCCGCCACCAGAATGTTCCGCACCGAAAGCTCCGCCGCCGACAGGGTCTCCGCCGCCTGGATTCGTCGCCACCATTTAGGGTTCCGACAGGGGAGGAAGACACAAGGGAGGGGAACTGCCTGTTTTCATGGTCGTTCGCGCTGTATGGTCTGACACTGCCGCGTCACCCTGGCAGGTGCCCCCCTCCCCCGCGTTAGTGATCACAGTGGTAATGAGACCATCGGAGAATTTTGTGTGAATCGTGAAAATGACAACATTGTCACTTTGACATCAAATTTGGAAGACTGTGTTGTTTAGAAGAAGCTATAAGAAGGATATGTTGGTACCTTTGAGTTTCAAGCAAAGGAGTGCCATTTGGTTGTGACAGTCAGTTGTTATGAATGAATTAGTTAATTTTCTAGAGATATGTATGAACCAAACCGGGGTAAAGTAGTTGCATCTAAACTATGTGTATCTCTATCGTGTGCTATGATTTTTTGTGTATTATATGTGATTTTTATTATTATATAAAAATATGCTAGATTAGTTATCAATCGAATTATATTGCTATGCACCAATGCATCAGCCGATAGATATAAGAGCAGACATTTTTTGTGTCGTTGTCTCACAGCTGCCATGGCAAGTAGGCCGTGCTAGCCTATAATGGGCCGCAAGATTAATGCCTTGCTGCCGTGAAAGCGCTTAGTCGGAGGATGACGATGTGCCGAGAAAAAAAAAGGTCGCCTATCCACATTCCCCTACGCAGTTGTCCTTGATGGCTTTTTTGCCGTGTCAGCACGAGTGCGGTAATTAGATGTGTGTCTTGGTGTTTATAAGCGTCAGGACATGCCCTCCGGTTGTAGTACACATGGTCATCATCATATGAAATATATGTCGATGCCTCCTTTTTGAAAAAAAATGAAATATATGTGGCACCAGCTTTGTCAACTAACAGGACAACATGCTCTATGATCTATGCTTGATCTTCACATGTGTCAAATCTCATGGTGCTAGTACATTGTGTTTATGCACAGTAAAATTAAGAATTTGATCTTTCTCAAATTTCCTAAGCATCTTATGAACCTTTGACATGCTATGTACCATCTCTATTCCTTCCATTGCTTTCCCCTTCTCATTAACATAGTATAGTGGATCTTTGATTCCATAGCCATGTTCTAATATCAGTGCAAACAGATTAAGAATAGTGATATCAGATCTGCATAAGGTCCTCTCTAAATTATCTTCAGAAACAAAATTGAACTGAATTTCCCAAACTTCATCACCCAAAATACAACAATAAATGAAATTAATTAGATTACTATATGGACTAACTACACTGACTAACAAAATTGAATAATTACACTTACTAACTACTCTACACTTAGTTGTCAGAGTTAGCAGAGGATAGGAATTGCAGAGTGGTGAATGGGATCGGGAAGGGGAAGGGGAAACTTACTCCAAGCCGCCGAGAGGTGATGCCCAATGATGACCGCTCTTCAACGGTCAAGCGTGCGCTGTCTTCGCCATGGCTGCTGCCGCGGTGTGCTGTGGCGAGTCCCCATGCATGGGCTTGCCGAAGGTCGATGCCCCAGACCACGAGCCCGGGCCCTACTCCGAGGTCACCAGCGAGACACCCGCCGCCACCAGAATGTTCCGCACCGAAAGCTCCGCCGCCGACAGGGTCTCCGCCGCCTGGATTCGTCGCCACCATTTAGGGTTCCGACAGGGGAGGAAGACACAAGGGAGGGGAACTGCCTGTTTTCATGGTCGTTCGCGCTGTATGGTCTGACACTGCCACGTCACCCTGGCAGGTGCCCCCCCCCCCCCCCCCCCCCCCCCCCCGCGTTAGTGATCACAGTGGTAATGAGACCATCGAAGAATTTTGTGTGAATCGTGAAAATGACAACATTGTCACTTTGACATCAAATTTGGAAGACTGTGTTGTTTAGAAGAAGCTATAAGAAGGATATGTTGGTACCTTTGAGTTTCAAGGAAAGGAGTGCCATTTGGTTGTGACAGTCAGTTGTTATGAATGAATTAGTTAATTTTCTAGAGATATGTATGAACCAAACCGGGGTAAAGTAGTTGCATCTAAACTATGTGTATCTCTATCGTGTGCTATGATTTTTTGTGTATTATATGTGATTTATATTATTATATAAAAACATGCTAGATTAGTTATCAATCGAATTATATTGCTATGCACCAATGGATCAGCCGATAGATATAAGAGCAGACATTTTTTGTGTCGTTGTCTCACAGCTGCCATGGCAAGTAGGCCGTGCTAGCCTATAATGGGCCGCAAGATTAATGCCTTGCTGCCGTGAAAGCGCTTAGTCGGAGGATGACGATGTGCCGAGCAAAAAAAATGTCGCCTATCCACATTCCCCTACGCAGTTGTCCTTGATGGCTTTTTTGCCGTGTCAGCACGAGTGCGGTAATTAGATGTGTGTCTTGGTGTTTATAAGCGCCAGGACATGCCCTCCGGTTGTAGTACACATGGTCATCATCATATGAAATATATGTCGATGCCTCCTTTTTGAAAAAAATGAAATATATGTGGCACCAGCTTTGTCAACTAACAGGACAACATGATCTATGATCTATGCTTGATCTTCACATGTGTCAAATCTCATGGTGCTAGTACATTGTGTTTATGCACAGTAAAATTAAGAATTTGATCTTTCTCAAATTTCCTAAGCATCTTATGAACCTTTGACATGCTATGTACCATCTCTATTCCTTCCATTGCTTTCCCCTTCTCATTAACATAGTATAGTGGATCTTTGATTCCATAGCCATGTTCTAATATCAGTGCAAACAGATTAAGAATAGTGATATCAGATCTGCATAAGGTCCTCTCTAAATTATCTTCAGAAACAAAATTGAACTGAATTTCCCAAACTTCATCACCCAAAATACAACAAAAAATGAAATTAATTAGATTACTATATGGACTAACTACACTGACTAACAAAATTGAATAATTACACTTACTAACTACTCTACACTTAGTTGTCAGAGTTAGCAGAGGATAGGAATTGCAGAGTGGTGAATGGGATCGGGAAGGGGAAGGGGAAACTTACTCCAAGCCGCCGAGAGGTGATGCCCAATGATGACCGCTCTTCAACGGTCAAGCGTGCGCTGTCTTCGCCATGGCTGCTGCCGCGGTGTGCTGTGGCGAGTCCCCATGCATGGGCTTGCCGAAGGTCGATGTCCCAGACCACGAGCCCGGGCCCTGCTCCGGGGTCACCAGCGAGACACCCGCCGCCACCAGAATGTTCCGCACCGAAAGCTCCGCCGCCGACAGGGTCTCCGCCGCCTGGATTCGTCGCCACCATTTAGGGTTCCGACAGGGGAGGAAGACACAAGGGAGGGGAACTGCCTGTTTTCATGGTCGTTCGCGCTGTATGGTCTGACACTGCCGCGTCACCCTGGCAGGTGCCCCCCTCCCCCGCGTTAGTGATCACAGTGGTAATGAGACCATCGGAGAATTTTGTGTGAATCGTGAAAATGACAACATTGTCACTTTGACATCAAATTTGGAAGACTGTGTTGTTTAGAAGAAGCTATAAGAAGGATATGTTGGTACCTTTGAGTTTCAAGCAAAGGAGTGCCATTTGGTTGTGACAGTCAGTTGTTATGAATGAATTAGTTAATTTTCTAGAGATATGTATGAACCAAACCGGGGTAAAGTAGTTGCATCTAAACTATGTGTATCTCTATCGTGTGCTATGATTTTTTGTGTATTATATGTGATTTGTATTATTATATAAAAATATGCTAGATTAGTTATCAATCGAATTATATTGCTATGCACCAATGCATCAGCCGATAGATATAAGAGCAGACATTTTTTGTGTCGTTGTCTCACAGCTGCCACGGCAAGTAGGCCGTGCTAGCCTATAATGGGCCGCAAGATTAATGCCTTGCTGCCGTGAAAGCGCTTAGTCGGAGGATGACGATGTGCCGAGCAAAAAAAATGTCGCCTATCCACATTCCCCTACGCAGTTGTCCTTGATGGCTTTTTTGCCGTGTCAGCACGAGTGCGGTAATTAGATGTGTGTCTTGGTGTTTATAAGCGCCAGGACATGCCCTCCGGTTGTAGTACACATGGTCATCATCATATGAAATATATGTCGATGCCTCCTTTTTGAAAAAAAATGAAATATATGTGGCACCAGCTTTGTCAACTAACAGGACAACATGCTCTATGATCTATGCTTGATCTTCACATGTGTCAAATCTCATGGTGCTAGTACATTGTGTTTATGCACAGTAAAATTAAGAATTTGATCTTTCTCAAATTTCCTAAGCATCTTATGAACCTTTGACATGCTATGTACCATCTCTATTCCTTCCATTGCTTTCCCCTTCTCATTAACATAGTATAGTGGATCTTTGATTCCATAGCCATGTTCTAATATCAGTGCAAACAGATTAAGAATAGTGATATCAGATCTGCATAAGGTCCTCTCTAAATTATCTTCAGAAACAAAATTGAACTGAATTTCCCAAACTTCATCACCCAAAATACAACAAAAAATGAAATTAATTAGATTACTATATGGACAAACTACACTGACTAACAAAATTGAATAATTACACTTACTAACTACTCTACACTTAGTTGTCAGAGTTAGCAGAGGATAGGAATTGTAGAGTGGTGAATGGGATCGGGAAGGGGAAGGGGAAACTTACTCCAAGCCGCCGAGAGGTGATGCCCAATGATGACCGCTCTTCAACGGTCAAGTGTGCGCTGTCTTCGCCATGGCTGCTGCCGCGGTGTGCTGTGGCGAGTCCCCATGCATGGGCTTGCCGAAGGTCGATGTCCCAGACCACGAGCCCGGGCCCTGCTCCGGGGTCACCAGCGAAACACCCGCCGCCACCAGAATGTTCCGCACCGAAAGCGCCGTCGCCGACAGGGTCTCCGCCGCCTGGATTCGTCGCCACCATTTAGGGTTCCGACAGGGGAGGAAGACACAAGGGAGGGGAACTGCCTGTTTTCATGGTCGTTCGCGCTGTATGGTCTGACACTGCCACGTCACCCTGGCAGGTGCCCCCCCCCCCCCCCCCCCCCCCCCCCCCGCGTTAGAAACATGGTTATCACGCTATCATAGCGTCATTTCCGCACATTGCAAAAAAAAACTTGTTGTAGAGTGATAGATTTACACCGAAAAACATAAAGTGGTATCATTCCGTACATTTGGCACAACGTACAGAGTGGTAGTTTTATGATATTAACTCTTAAAACCTAACAATGAAAAAAAAAGATGTACTATTGGATGGTAGTGTGGTGTACTACTAGCGTAGTACCATATGCATGCAAAAAAGTGGCAGGAAGTTGCTTTCATATGTCTATACAAACCCTTATCTCAAGGCAACCACGCTCTATAGGAAGGACTTCCTCTCATCTTGACGCGCCTTTCTTTGTTTGTTCGGCCGAGTGAGTGATCTGACGTTGCCGTGGCCGAGCCAATCGACCGGTCACATGCGGCCGTGTCTCGTGTGTGCAGTGGCTTTCGCTGCAAACGGCAACGATTCCACGGCCTGAGACGGGCGCGGTCCAGGCGAAGGCTTGCCGAGATCGGCATCGTATGGGAGACACGAACGTGGGTGTCTCGTGCGTGGGCAAACAGCAGGGCGCGTGCTCGTACGTGTGAATTGGGCGCCGGCCGGAGAGCAAATTGACCGTCCGTGCCAACAGGAAACTTCCTCCCCCGATGAATCCACTTCGATCGGTACGGAGGACCGTGGTGCCTGGACTGGGCCCCAACGTCGCTGTCGGAGATCACACTGCAGTGCCCCTACCTACAGCTGTCCGCATATGAATCGCCTACTTTTTTTTTCTGATAATAGATAGTGGGATATGGGCACTCTTGCGGTCTTGCCTTCCTCCCAAAAATTAAAAATAGAGTAAACTAAGTCAAAAAAATCAAAATAATTTTTTGCATGTACAAGCCACACGTATGTATGTGTTTATTTTTTGACATACCAAAACTCGAAATTATCTAGGTTAGGCAAAATGACAAAGTATCAAATGAATAGTAAGAGAGAACCGACAAGTTACAAACTTTCCTGTAACTTAAGGTTCAAATAATTATGTAACTTATTGAAATGCTAAATAAATACGGTTTCAGGAGTACCCATGTCCTGAAATTTTGCTCTACTTTTCTTGCTTCTGCGCCATTTTTCTTCTTGATCATTTGAGTTCACTCGGATTAGCCATGTTTTCCTTGACCATTTGTGCCGAATTGTACAAGGCCACATACTACACAGGGTGAGGTGTGTCCATTAAACTTACAAAATATAGTATTGAAAGGGATATCTTAGGCCTATGCCTTAATCGGCATACACATTAATATTGCACCAAGTCCTAACTCTTGCAAAGTGCACAAATGGATGTAAAGATCGATCAACATAATAAGGAAACAACGAACCGCCACATGAACATGAGAGATAGGCGATTCTTGAGGTGGCACCCCTAAAACAAACACATCTAGGGTTTCGTCCCCTTCACCGGCAATACCGTCAGTCTGCCTATCTACGGTACGGTGGCCTTGAGGGTCTAAAGGTGTGGCGGATCATAGCCCCTTGTCGACAGCTTTGGAGCCAGCCTATAATTCGAGCCTGGCAAACTCGAGTCGATGCTGCTTTGTTGAGTAGTAGTACTCCGTATTTTCCCATCCAAACTCCTCCTCCAATCACCATTTACAACAGTATTTTAATGGAGCCTCCCAACTTATCCTAGGCAGCTGACCGGGAATGCCGGGCCGTGGCGCTGCCACTGCTTGTCGGCAGAAGGGTTATCGTTCTTTGTGTAGATTCTTTTTAGTGTCTTCTTCGGTGGACGCGGCAGCTATTTCCTGAAGTCAGAGTAGCATCCTCCTCCTCCTATCCTTGCTCGTCTAGCGCTGACGGAGACCAGTGGAGTCATTTGTATGACGGATCTCCTGAGATCTAGTCACTTTGCGTGTTCTTTGTCATGGTTTCAGATCAGTCTATTTTGATCTATAATTATCATCATTGGCGATGCTTGCGGCTCTAGTGCCCTGCACATTTGGGGCCTTAGCACGATGCATTTCCGATGTTACTACAATCGGCTCTACTACAACATAGTCGTCCCTAGGTGGTTCAAAGACATATTTGTATTTTTTTTTGCTTCTTTGCTCTTTGTACAGTTGTTGGTGATTACTATTAGATCGGTGGAATTTTAGCCAAAGCCGAAAGCTAAAGCTAAATGGGTGCTTTTGTAACTTTAAAGCCAAAATCCAAAAGTCGGAAATATAAGTCTAACCCAAACAACCCATTCAAATATAGGCATATACTCCATTGCACACTTTAAATACAAGTAGACGCTCATTATGGATATGTGATATCACGTAACTGAGATTACAAAAGAAATCAGGCAAAAATGGATAGCAAATGTGCTGAAATGTGTTGTGCCTTAGCGTGTCAGCGTGCTCTTGGCTCTTCCATGCCTGTCGTATCTTCTTCCTCTCCCCTTGCTTTAGCACTTGAGCAGTTGAGCAGAGCTCCTCTATTCTCCTCGGCAACTACTCGTCAATGGAGAAGGCACTAGAGGGCGCCGCTCTCGGGGCTCTTGGGCTCGCCGGCATCTGCCGCGAGACCCTTCGTGTCATCCGCTCCTTCCCCCCGGGCTTCCCTTTCATGTGCGGGATGCTGATCTCTCTCACCCTCTCCTTGCTCGCCCACGTCGCCGTCTCCCCCGCCCTCTTCTCCGACGCCTTCGCAGCCTCGGACGACGATGGAGGCGCCGGCTTCGTCCGCCTGGCAGCTAACTGGGCCCCCTTCCTCCTCGCGGAGGCCGCCTTCCTCTTCATCATAGTCTTCCAGTTGCTCGGCTCCGCGGCCTTCTGCGTCCTCTCAGTCGCCCGCTACTTCGGCTTCGCCACAGACGCCGACCGCGACGCTCGATCCGTGGCGCGCGACCTCCGCGAGGTACCCAGGTTCCTCGCCAGGTACTTCGTCAAGATCTTCGGCGGCGACTACCGCCTCGCCGCGCGGTTCGTACGCACCGGGACCGGCGTCTTCGTGCGCGTCGCTACCACCTCCTGGGTCGCCTTCCTGCTCCTCCTGGGCTACGCTGCCCTTCTCGCCGCCGTCGGCGTGCTCATGCACCTGCCGCGGGCTTCGCTGCTGCTGGGTTGCGGCGTCGCGTACCTCGCCGGGGCTGCGCACATCGGCGCCGTGTGGCGCGTCGCGTGCGTGCTGTCGGTGATGGAGGACGGCGCCAGGGGCTGCCGCGCCATGCACGCGAGCGACGAGCTCCTGACCGCTGGCGGCAAGTTCTGGGCCGCGACCACCGTCTTCGCGACGCTCGACGGGTGCGCCATGGCCGTGCAGCTGGCATTCGGGGCTCTGGTAGTGGACGACAGGATGGGACTCGGCGTCTGGCTTCGGGTGGCCGTGGGTACAGTGATGGCTGCGGCTCTGTGGGCCACGGCAGTAGCCGTGCTGGTGGCGCAGGTGGTGGTGTACTTCGTGTGCAAGAGCTACCGCCAACGCTTCCACAGCTCCGACGGCGCCGCGGCGAAGAGCCTCACCGACGTCGGCCGGAAGGGACGAGCCACTCGGAACCGGAAGTGACAGTGACGTCGATCGAGCCTCACTGCACACGGCAACTGCCTCCTAGTTAAGCTAGTACTAATCAGTTAATCCACGGTAGTACTCCCTTGGTTTTAAAATATAAGATGTTTTAGCTTTGTGAAAGCTAATGTAGAGTCTTTTTCGTGTGTAGGTTCATTTAAGTTTAGAATAAACCTACAAAGAGTCTAGATACACTCTTTTTACAAAGCTAAAACATCTTATATTTTGAAACGGAGGGAGTATATATTAAGCTAGCTAATTGCATGCATGGTATTGTGTGATCGGTATAACTTCTGATTGAGTTTCCACTGTAGATACTTTCTCTACTACCTTGTACGTACATTTCAAGGAGCTAGATGTATGACTACCGCGGTATGCACCACACCAAGCCAAGTGTTCAATTTCTGCACCTTTATTTCTTCTAATTCCCCTTATTTTTGCTGTTAGTTGTGTGAGATGAGTGGGCATACTATGTGTCGTGGTGGTGTCACGGCAGATGCCATGTATAGGCTAAATGTAGGGACTAAATGCACTAGAGGAATCCAGGGAAGGATAGTGTGATGATTCCACACTCAGAAGCTTTATATTTAATTCACCTTCACAAATTACAAGTGCTTCTAGAGCTGTATTGGGGAGAGGGGGAAAAGGAACTCTCTTACCCTCGCCGCTAGCCAGCCCTCAGAGCTATCTCCTAGAAACCAATCCGTCAAGAATCAACCAACCTTTCAGATCTCAACCCCTTCTACAGAGGCCCTAGCCCTCCTTATATAGGGGTGGCTAGGTCTACACTTAGGACATACGTGGAGGCATATTCCCTGGAATATGCCTCCTCCCAAAATAGCAAGCAGACCGGGTCATTTTCCCCCGCGTCACCCATGCAGAGGCTACGTGAGCCTCTGCGGCGCCCGCGTCAGCCGACACTGGCTTCGTCACCTTTGTCGGCCACGCCTCGGTGGTACGGCCTCTGTCCGCCTCGCTCATGCTCCGCGTACAACAACCACCTTTTGACCAGCGAGATACCTTCCTTCTCATACAAGCTTGATATAACCCGGATCCTACATAGTTGATCCGGCCACACTTGTTCCTGCATACAAGTCGGATACTTCTTACCGACTTACGGCTTAAGTCGGTTGAGACCAAGTTAGGTGGACGTCCTCCGGTCCGGGTTACCCCGTGATTCGGCCTGCCTTGAGTTGACCCGGCCAGCATCCGCTTTGGCCTTGCCGAACCTCGGCTTACTCGGCCTTTATACCCCGGCGCGACCCTACCCGGGGGTATCCCCCCAACATTAGTTCCCGAAGCTGGTGCGGTCTTAGCTGCATTGGCCGCTAAGGCCACAGCAGGTTCAATTTCAGTGAGCTATGGGCCTTATTTCCGAGTCACCTCCTTATCTCGGATTCTATGGATTTACTTTCCCTTGGCACATTCCAAGTTTTCACTTGCTGGCCGGGTTACCACATTCTCATCCGGGTTGCTCTTCCTTCTCTCGTACGCTTCCCCACGTGGAGGCTAGTCATCACATTGCCTCATTTTAAGGGCCAGCCACAGTAACCGCCGCAGTAATTGTCAGTTATCACTGTGGCGCACCTCACATCGTGTATGCCTCCTCGTTAACTGCATCATAATGTCACGTCATGGGATCCGCTGCGCTCTGTGGCCTTCCGTGTGGCTCGATGCTTATTGGTCGATCCGGTTGGTACACGGCCACACGATGTGGCCTGCGCGCAAACGCGATCCCACTACCTCCCCGAGGGAGCGATTAAATAGGGGAGGGGTGCGCCGCTTGGGTCCTTTCCCCAGTTCAGCGCCCCTCTGCCCCTTCTTCTTCCTCGTCTTCCCCCGCGACAGCGCCGCCGCCACCGCGTTTGAGTAGCAACGCCGCCGCCGCACTGCTTCCACACGGATCTGCGTCGCCGCCGCCGGTGTGTACCTCCTCCGTCACGGGTCCTCGTCTGTCTAGGCCACTGCCACCCTCCGCCGCTAGCTCCAGTGAGGGCAGCGACCTCGAGATGACGGAAGAAGAACTCATCATCGCCGAGCAGGAGATGGAAGAAGATACTGCGACGGCGGACCGCGGTGCGTGGGCCGGATCCTGGGTCTGCCAGGATGACCTGGATTGGCTCTACCACACCAGGCGCATCCCCGCAGGCGTCACCGCATGCCTCGCCTCCGCCGAGCTCGCCCCCTCACCCAATCCGGGTGAGTATGTGGTGTTCTTGTCACATTTCCAGCGGGGATTTGGCTTGCCAGTTAGCGATTTTTTCTATGACTGGTTGAACACCTACGAACTCCAGCCGCACCACCTTCCTGCCAATGCAATCACCTCTCTCTGCTTTCGCCTCCACGATCGAAGGCTATACCGGATTATGGCCCACAAAGGAGCTACGGATCCGGTTCTTCGGCCTTCGTCAGAATGTAATTCCGAATGTTGATCTGGAGCCAGAGAACAAGCAACTTACGTAGTTTGGCGCTGCGTCCATTTCTCCCCGGAGGCTCTCCGTCTTTCCCCGGATTACCGGGCTAGACTCCTGCAAGGGATGGGCCCGGACTTTCTTTTATGTTCGGAACAACGGCACCGAAGACCTGATCTGGCTGCGCCCCTATACTCCGGGTCCTCCTAACCTGGAGTTGTGGGACGTTATCCCCAAGAAGCCCACGGTCTTGGCCAACGAGGTCAACAAAAGGTTCGTGGAGCTCAAGGAGCTCGGGTTGCGCAACGAGGACGCCATGATCACATTCGTCTGCAACCGGATCTCCCCCCTCCAGAAGCGCACTCACAAGGTGTGCCACATGAGCTGGGGTCGCAACCCCAACCGTACCTCGTCTTTCGAGGTGAGCAACACAGAGATTTACCGTCGGGTCAAGGCCCTCTTCACCACCCACAAGAACTTCTCCTCTGAGTGGACGTGGGGAATTGAGCACTATTGCCGAGATAGGCTTCCTCCCGTGGTAAGCTTCATGCTGCAAACTTTCTCCGAATTAAATCTTATGTCGGTTGCTGTTGTATATTTAACTCTGTCTTCTTTTCTCTCCCTTAGCAATTCCTTCAGCAAACTATCGAGGATGGCACCGATCCCTCCCTCAAATGGGCTCCTGACTAGGATACCTCAGACGAGGAAGAACCGGATCAGGAGATGTTCCTTCCAATGACCGACGCGACGAAGCGACCCACCGGTAAACTCTCTTCTATTAGAGATTGGCCCGATGATGAAGATGACTCGGATGTCGAGGTGATAGAAGCATTTGACGCTGTACCCCTTTCTTATGCTTTTCCGGCATCAGCTAACCCCGATGGGCAGATCCATGAGGACCCTCCCCTTGCCATGGGTGACCCTGTTCCGGTTGCACCGAAGAAGAAGCGGGGAGCTGCATCAACTTCCTCCTCCGGACCTTCTCAGCCAGCCAAAAGGCGAAAGAAGTCCGGGGACAAAACTGCCTCCAAGCCTGCAACCAAGGCCCCAGCACGAAGGGCTCGGAAGCCCAAAGAGCCCCTGACCTCGGATGAGTAAGCCTCGTTTTCCCTTTGCCATTTACTTGTTCTTGCATTGTTATAGTTTCTCATCCGACACTGTTTGATTCGGCAGGGCCGCAGTGGACGTTCCCCAGAGTGGATCTAGCATTGCTTCGCCGCTCCGACACAGCCCTTCTCCCCCTCGTGGCAACGATCCACGCTCGCTGAGCCCTATTCCGGAGGGTTCAGCGGTTGCTCCAGGTTCCACTTCACCTCGTCAAGAGGGGGGCAAGCTTAGAGCGGGGGAGACAAGCCCAGCCAAGGCAGCGGCATCCACCACTTCGGCTTCGCTGCAACCAGCTACTACCGAGACTACCTCATCACCTCCACTGAAGAAGAAACCAGCACCAACTCCAGCACCAGCACCAGCACCAACTCTAGCAGCAAGAGCAACAGCAGCAACACCAAGAGCAACAGCAGCAGCGCCAAGCTCCTCCGCCTCGTCCGAGACTTCCCAGTCTCGGCGAGAAAGTACCCAGGCAGCTCCCAAGGGTAAATCTGCTACAATCACTTCCTCCTCTCAGCAGCCCAAGGGAAAAAAGGCCCCCGACACCACCAGGGCGGTGTCCGTCGAGGCTGGACAGTGCACTCTCGCGTCCATGCTTTCCAAGAAGCCTCCAGCACCGAAGGACGCCCCTGCCGAGCCAGCTGGTGCGCAACAACTTGTTTTGCACACCAGCCCGACCCTTGCCCTGGTTGAGAGGAGGGAGGCGCACGCGAAGGGCTTAGTGGCGCCCCATATGCCCAGCGGCGAGCGATACCCTCCGACCCTGATTGAATTTGTCAATAATTGGAACAAGGCGGAGTTCATCCACAACGACGATCTCCCGGAGAAGTTCGGTCCCGCTGAATTTTCTGCCCAAATGAACACAGCCGCTAAGGCAATTAACCTCGCGGGTCGGATGATGGAGGTACGTTACTTTCCCTTTTCCTTAGCATGTTGTAGATATTAGTGATATAACCATTAGTCCCCGAGCCTCCGGGGGAGTAACTTGTTACTCGGCCGGATGCTCCTTAGAAAACTAACGTAGCTCCTTGATAACTTCGAATATGCATACACCTAGAGCCGGGTTAAGTTCCACTTGGCCCGGATCTTGTACACTTCGAATATGCACACACCTAGAGCCGGGTTAAGTTCCACTTGGCCCGGATCTTGTACACTTCGAATATGCACACACCTAGAGCCGGGTTAAGTTCCACTTGGCCCGGATTTTGTACACTTCGAATATGCACACACCTAGAGCCGGGTTAAGTTCCACTTGGCCCGGATCTTGTACACTTCGAATATGCACACACCTAGAGCCGAGTTAAGTTCCACTTGGCCTGGATTTTGTACACTTCGAACATGCACACACCTAGAGCCGGGTTAAGTTCCACTTGGCCCGGATTTTGTACACTTCGAATATGCACACACCTAGAGCCGGGTTAAGTTCCACTTGGCCCAGATTTTGTACACTTCGAATATACACAAGGCTAAGTTGTATTTTTGTACTCTCTTCAGGTGACCACTAACCGCCGGAGCGCTGAGTTTCAGCGTCTCCTGGACACTCATAAGATGCTACGCGCCAAGCATAACGCACTTCTCGCTGATCATGATAAGAGGGGTAAGTTTCTTCCTCAGCATTTTTCCATTTTCCTTCATCTTCTTCTGCCGAACTAATTCATCATTCTGTTTTCGCAGCTAGGGTGGAGGCTAAGAACACAATTATGAGGAAGAATCTGGATCAGATCAAGGGTAAGTTATGTTTGCTCAACCTTGCTATGCTTTCCATCTCCTTTCCTCCTTGGCTCGGTGAACATTCATACCTCGGATCTGTCGGGTCAATAAACTATTTCAGCATCTATTGAAGATAGTGTGCCCGTGCCTGATATGATGCTGCATTTTCTCGAACAAGCAGGACAGCATCAGGCCGAGCTCAAAAAGAAAGATGATGAGCTTGCCCTCCTCCGGACCAAGGATGATGAGATCGCCAAGCTTAAGGCCGAGATGAAGAAAATGAAAGCATAGCACCAATCCGAGCTCCAAAAGGCCGGCCAGGACTACACTGAAGAGCGCGAGTGCCTCAATCTTCAGATTGCCAAGGACCAGGACTTACTCAAGGAGGCCGACATCAAGCTTGAGTCGGCGAATGCTGAGCTTGTGCAACTCCGGGAAAGACGTGACAACTGCATCCAAGAGCTGTCCCGGGGTCACAGCCATATCTCCTGTAAGTTCTTTCCCTTCAACCGACATTGATCTCTCCGGGTCTGCTTCCTTTACTCATTCCACATGTGTTATCTTTCCCAGACAAGTTCCCAGAGAGCGATGTTATTGCATCCAAGGTTGTTAACAAGTTCCGCCAACAGAGGGGTACTCCGTCTGGTCCTGGCTCCATTCCTCTTGATCTCGAAGATCTGATAGTCAGCTTGTCCTCCAGAGTTGAGACCGTGAGGAACTATGGCAAGGATGTTATGGACGTGGTAATCTGGATCTTCAACGCCTTTTGGCCTGAAGAGGATACTCCGGAGAATCTGTCTGTTCTCTTTGCCAGGCTTATGGACTGCGAGACTCAGCTCGATCTCTGGAGAGAATCTGCTGGGCGCGCCGCAGCTAAGATAGTTCTCCACTACGTGCTCACGTGGTACGAGAAGATTGACCTCAATATTCTTGCACGCATGCGCACGGGATCAAAGTGGTCTACTGACCCGGATTGGGTGGCTCGGTGCAAGGCTTGCGCTCACAGCTTCATCCAATACGCACCCATTCACCACTGGAACGAAGGACCGAGCTTTCTAGATGCTGCCGATGAGGAGAATGCTGAAGATGTCGAAGATGGTTCGGATGAAGACGAAGATGACGAGGCTTCAGATGTTGATGAGGGTGAAGATGACTCCGAACTTCCTCCTGCTGCCCCTTGATCGAAAAAACTTTTAAATTTCATCAGATCCCCGGTATGCCGGGTGTAGTTGTATTAAGTGCACAAGTAGTATTTTGCTACTAATTTTCTATGCTGGATTGACTTGGGCGTAGTCCCCGAGTTTCGTTTCTCGTTTTTCCAATCTTTTGGCTCGGCTCGCATCTACCTTGGTTCGGTTTTATGACTTACGAGTCCGAGTTTCAAAAATTGTCTTAACAATACTTGGAAACTTTAGGATTAGCTCAAAGTAACTCAGCATAGTAAATTTAAAGTACACATAAGGCTAGGTCGAAAAACAAACGTCGGCTCGATTAAGTTCTTTTCCTTAGTCGTTTTTCATGTGCTACGCAATTCCAAACTTGTTCTCTTACTTGCCATGAAGCCAATTCTTGTTGGACAGCAGGAAGTCGAAGAGTTGGGTTCTTGGTGCTCACACATTACTAATCTGGCCTAAGTAGAACAACTTATGCCAGCCGACGTATAAATAATAAATACAGAAGACAATACTCATTATTAAGGCAGTCCCCGAGTTACTGCTCGAGGTGCCAACACTTCATTTATAAGCTCATTGTTGGCATACATACCGACATATGAGAAGATTCGGATACATACACTTCTCTGCTAAGTGTAGAAAGGACGAAGCAGGGCTACATTCCATGGACGCTTAGATTCCTCGACGGACCTGTCCGCCTTGTTCTTTTCCTGTGGCTTTGCATCGATAAGATAATAAGAATCATTGTGCAATGCCTTGCTCACAATGAATGGCCCTTCCCATGGGGGGATAACTTATGCATGCCAGCGGTACGTTGTACCAACCGAAGTACCAGATCGCCTTCCCGGAAAACTCGGGGGCTTACTTTCCGGCTATGATAGCGTCAGAGATTTTGCTGATATATGGCGGATCTGGACAATGCCAATTCTCTTGCTTCTTCCAGCAGATCAACATCATTTTGCCGGGCTTCTTGCACTTCGGCTTTTGTGTATTGGGTGACCCTAGGCGAGTCATGCTCTATGTCGGCTGGTAATATAGCTTCTGCCCCATATACCAGAAAGAATGGCGTATAGCCTGTTGATTGATTCGGAGTTGTTCTTAAACTCCACAGTACTGCTGGTAGTTCTTCTATCTAGCACCCCGCTGATCTTTGCAGCGGCTCAATGAGCCAGGGTTTTATCCCGGATAATACCAATCCATTGGATCTTTCCACTTGTCCGTTCGAAGCGGGGTGGGCTACCGAGGCAACGTCCAACCGGATCTTCTTATCTCGGCAGAAACACGCAAATGCTCCTTCTGCAAAATTTGTGCCATTATCAGTTATGATACTGTGAGGATAACCGTATCTCAAGATGATGTCTTTGAGAAATATCACGGCCATAGCTCCATCACATTTTCTTATTGGCTTCACTTCGACCCACTTTGTAAATTTGTCCACCATGACCAAAATGTGAGTCATATTTCCCCTTGCTGGTTTAAACGGGCCAACCATGTCCAAACACCACATAGCAAATGGCCAGGTGATTGGTATGGTCTTGAGCTCCGACATTGGCATTGTGTCTTGGTAGCATACCTCTGACAACCATTGCATTTTCTCACCAGATCTTCTGCTTGTTCTAAGGCACTTGGCCAATAGAATCCATGCCGGAAAGCTTTTGCTACCAAGGCTCGGGACGAGGCATGATGCCCGCACTCCCCTTGGTGTATATCTCGGAGGATGTAAAGCCCCTCTTCCGGGTCAACACATCGCTGAAGGACATTAGTCACACTCCTTTTATATAGCTCGGAATTGATGATCGTGTATGCCTTTGCTCTCCTCTGAGTTTGCCTGGATAGCACCTCCTCAGTGAGTAAAGTTCCATCTTTCAGGAATTGAAATATAGGTAGTGCCCAAGCTGGTATTGCTTGCACAGGGAACACTTCTTCATCAATTTCCATCCGATCCACCGGCATAACTTCAACCGGATCATGCTGAGCAGTCCCCGGGTCTTGTGAAGCAGTCCTCGGGTTCGCTGAGGCAGTCCCCGGGTCTCGTGCTCCACCTCCCACGTCAATGTCCATGGGCCTAGCTCCAGATTATGTATCCTCCGGGACGTAGATTGAGTCGGTTTCTGGGGACGGCCTGATGGACGGTTTTCTGAGGTGTTCCAATTCTACACCCAGTGGAATTTCCTGTCGGGTTGATCCGAGCTTCGACAATACGTCGGCGGCCTCGTTTTCCAGCCGGGGTACATGGTGAAATTTACAACCCTCAAAGTAACCAGATATTTTCTGCACATGAAATCTGTACAGCGCCATATTTGGATCAAGGGCATCCCATAGTCCCGACACTTGCTGTACTACTAAATCCGAGTCGCCAAAGCATAGGATCCGACGTATCCCAATTTCTTTTGCCACTTTGAGCCCATGCACAAGTGCTTCATACTCAGCGACATTGTTTGATGCCGCAAAATGGATCTGCAGCACATATTTCAGCTGGTCCTTCTTTGGCGAGGTAAGTACAACTCCGGCACCTAGCCCAGTTTTTGTTTTCGACCCGTCAAAGTGCATTCTCCAGTAGTTCGGATCTGGTAATGGTGGCTCATATTGCAACTCGGCCCAATCTACCAAAAAGTCCGCCACAGCTTGAGACTTGATTGCTTCTCTTCTGTCATATTGTGGCGCATAAGGAGCTAGTTCGATTGCCCATTTTGCAATCCTACCACTCGCACCCTTGTTACTCATTATTTCGGATATGGGAGCCTCACATATTACCCTGATGGGATGCTCCTCAAAATAGTGCTTCAGCTTCTTAGCTACCATATACACCCCATACGCCACTTTCTGATAGTGTGGATAGTTCTGCTTTGAGGCAGATAATACCTCGCTCAGATAATACATCGGCCTTTGTACCGACTTACCCTCTTCGTTGCGCTCTACCACAATCACTACACTTACAACTCGGTTGGTTGCGGCTATGTAGAGCAACATTGGCTCCTTTGATAGTGGAGAGGCTAACACAGGTGCAATGTCTAACATCTTCTTTAAGTGGGCAAAGGCTTCATTGGCCTGCGGCGTCCAAACGAACTTATTCGACTTTTTCATGAGTTGATAGAGAGGCAATGCCTTTTCTCCCAACCGACACACAAACCGACTTAACGATGCCAGGCAAGCAGTGAACTTCTGGACATCGTTAAGACACTTCAGCAGTTCTATTCGCTCAATGGCCCGGATTTTAGTTGGATTAACTTCGATACCTCGGCTGGAGACAAGAAATCTGAGTAACTTTCCAGCCGGGACACCGAAGGTACATTTTTCCGGGTTAAGCTTCATCCGGAACCTTCTTAGGTTCGCAAATGTCTGCCTAATATCGTCAAGGAGCGTTCTGCTTTCCTTGGTCTTGATAACCACATCATCCACATACACTTGTACATTTTTACCAATTTGGTCGTGCAAACATTTTTGCATACATCTTTGGTACGTTGCTCCTGCATTACGTAAACCAAATGGCATGGTGCGATAGCAATAAGCCCCATACGGGGTGATAAATGCAGTTTTTATTTGATCATCCGGATTCAGAGGTATCTGGTGGAAACCAGAATATGCATCAATGAATGACAATAGTTCGCATCCGGCAGTTGAATCTATGACCTGATCTATCCTAGGCAGTGGAAATGGATCTTTTGGACACGCCTTATTTAGGTTTGTGTAATTGATACACATACGCCAAACCACTGCCACATTCGGATCATGTTTCTTCTTTTCCACCAGCACCGGATTAGACAGCCAATCCAGGTAAAGAACTTCCATGATAAATACTGCAGCCAACAATCGAGCTATCTCATCTCCGATGACTTTCCTCCTATCTTCGGCGAAGCGGCGGAGAGGTTGCTTTACCGGCTTTGCTCCGGGTCTCACATTCAAAGAGTGCTCGGCCAACTCCCTCGGAATACCTTGCAAGTCCTGTGTGGACCAAGCAAAAATTTCCCGATTCTCACGAAGGAAGTTGACGAGCTCGCTTTCCTATTTGTCATTTAACCCGACACCAATTGTTACGGTGTGCTCCAAGAACATATCATCAACAGGCACCTTCTTGGTATCTTTCGTGGCTTGGAATGAGACACTTACATGCGGGTTACTTAGCGCCGGCATATGCTGCTGTGTGGACTGAGCCAATGCCGCCACCTCTTGGATTTTTCTTTTCTCTTGCGCAATCACAAGTGACTCGGCCAGGTTAGACCCGGCTGACGCACACTCCATGGAACGTCGGAAATCTCCAGCAATGGTAATCACTCCGTTTGGCCCGGGCAACTTCATCTTCAAGTAACTGATGTGACAACTTGCCATGAACTTGTTCAGTGCTAGTCTTCCGAGTAACGCGTGATACGCACTTTCTAAGTTCACCACTTCAAACTCCAAATTCTCAGTTCGGCAATTATCTCTCGTGCCGAACAATACGTTAACCCGGACCTTGCTTATGGGCTCACAAGAAATGCCTGGCACAATACCATGGAAAGTGGTCCTTGTAGCCTGGAGCATGTTCTCCGAGATACCCAACTTGCGCATTGTATCCGCATACATGATGTTAATGCTACTGCCATTGTCAATCAGTACCTTTGAGAACCTCACGTTGATGTTTGGCCCAATGAATGTCGGATCCAGCACTAACGCATATGAACCAGGACTTAGTATAAGCTTGGGATGATCTTTGATGCTCCAGGTAATTTCCTGGTCCGACCAAGGCATATACCTCGTCACTGCTGGCATTACCGCATTCACCTCCATATGTCGGCGCTGCAAGCTCTTTCTGTCTGTTTCCTCAGTGGTAAACACACAGTAACTCTGATGATGCTCTTTGTACTCATTTATCCCCTCATTTCCGAGGTACCTCTGATCCGACTGATGCTGGTTTTCTACTTGATGCACTGCATCCCTTCTCTCATGGTTACATACCTCGGCGGAGGGGGAGGCAACATTAGCTGTTGCGTGTTCGCTCCGGAGAGCAATTGCTGCCGGGGTAGCTCCTGCCGAGGTTGATCATTCCGGGGTGCCTGAGCATTCCCCGAACCACCTTGTTCTATTTTACGCATCCACTCACATTGCCTTGTTGTATGACCCGCTGCGTTACTTGGATTTGGCGTGTGAAATTTACACGGCTGATCCAACATTGACTCATAAGTATACCTCGGATGGTCCTTCCTTTCTTGCCATTGTTTCTTTTGCTCCGGCGTCCAAGTTTTCTTGCCATCATTTCTAGGTGTCCATTGTTGCCCTCCAGTTTTCTGACGTTGACTGCCCCCTGCTCCAGGCTGATCTTGATTCACAGCAACGACTTGTTGCGAACTGTACCGGTGATCTGGTCTGTCATCTCTTCTTTTACCTCTGTAATCATTCCTCCGGGATGATCCGGCTCCATCTCTCTGGTAGTACTCCTCATTTGACTCGTTCGACACGAGCCTGGGTTGAGTCGGATCACCCAAAGCATACGAATCAGCAATCCGGATCATCTCCGCCAATGTAGTTGGCATTTTCCTTTGCAACTTCTGCCACAGCTCGCTTGCATATCTGCACCCTTGCACAAACCATGCTATGGCCTGTGACTCTATCACACCCTCACACGAGTTTCTCACGGTACACCACCGGGTTAAAAACTCCCGGTCCGTCTCGTTCGCTCTCTGCTTACACATAGCTAGGGTCTGTGGCCTATTTGGCCTTTGATACGTACTTGAGAAATTGCTGATAAACATTTCTTAAAAATCGATCCAGCAGTTAATACTTCTGGGCGGCAAATTGTTTAGCCATACCCTCGCTGGCCCCTCCAACATCTGAGGTACGTATCTCACAGCCCATCTCAAGTTGCGTGTAGCAATTTTCACAGCTGTAGCATAGTTTATCAACCAATCCTCCGGCTTAGTACTGCCGTCATACGTCTTTGTGCCTCTGGGTAACTGGAAGTTAGGTACTGGCGGCTCCTTCATGATCCGGGGCCCAAAACACGCAGGACCCGGTGGACCTTGACATTCAATCTGTTCCGACCTATACAGCCGATCCAGTTTTAATCTGGCATCATCAGGCATCAAATCCCTGTTTCCCAATCTTGACCCTATCACATGATAGTCCGGCCTTGGGTATCCCGCGTTCACCATTTCCGAATCTCCATCGTTATACCGATCCTGCTCTCGTGGAGCACCTCTTTGTTGCATACCTCGGCCGGCACTTTGTTCTTGCCTAGGTATATTCCGCTGCTGCGGTTGTCCTGCTCCTGCTGAGTTTCGTTGTCCGGCATTACCATTTACAGCATTTCCTTGACCGGCGTTGCCTTGGTCATGGTTACCTCAGCCAGCTTCTCCTCGGCTCACACTTCGTCGATCTTCATCTCTCTGTACTTCTTTTCCTTTCCCTGCCCTTGTCGGGTCATACGGGACAATCTGTTTGTTCCTCCTGGCCGAGGTTACCACCTCTTCTCTCCTAGGACCACCATGAGGAGACGATGCGGCTCCAGCGGATTTCTCCGGGTTACCCACCGTCGAATGAACGATCTTGGAGGCCCCAGCTCTTTCCGGGTTTGCCCTGAGCAATTCCTCGTTTTTCCTGTTCGCGATCCGAACCAACTCATTAACCCTATCTTGTTGTGTCTGACGGGCTTCACCCGTCAGACCCTCTAACTCGGATGCAGCTGCATCTGCCGCTCTAAGGTTCTTTGCCGGGGTACTATACCTTGGCAGCCCCACAGACAAACAGTTCTCTGGCTTCTCAATCCTAGTATCTCCCTCTTTGTTCATTTCACTCATGAGGTTTCTCCCCTTTACGTTTACAGCATCAACTTTATTTGCCTTTGTGTACTCACGCGTCGTCATGTTTAACGACTGATGAGCCGCAGCTATCTTTTTCGCACCCTCTAGTATTTTTTGCCTAGTTTCCTCTAGCTCGGCCTGTGCCTGAGCCGGATCTACTGCTGCTACAGGGTTTGCCAAGCTATCCATCGCTTCCCGCAACACATTCTCTGGCCTCTCTAGTGGAGGACCTCTACCTTTCCTTGGTGCCTTGGGCGTTGCTTCCGGATCTGGTGCCGGATCTTTGCTTGTGCCAGCGCCAGGCGCAGTCATCATCACTTCTACGCGGTCCGGGGAGCGAGTGGTACGCGCCCCGTGAACCACGCTAAGGGGTGGTTCGCCTGCCTCGATGACGTGCCACGGATGAACGCATGACACGTCCACAACAACGTAGACCTTGTGCGCTCCGAGCTTGACGAAGAGGCCGTTGCGCAGAAGAGGACGCGTGCCGAAGCAGCCAGCGTTGTCGCTGACGAAATCCAGCGCTCCAAAACACTGAACGAGCTCGGAGACGATGCGTTCGCCGGTGCCGATGAGGTTTCCCGTCCGTATCTTGACCCCTGGTAGCGCTGCTAGCCCCACGGTGGGCGCCAACTGTCGTGGTGGTGTCACGGCAGATGCCATGTATAGGCTAAATGTGGGGACTAAATGCACTAGGGGAATCCAGGGAGGGATAGTGTGGTGATTCCACACACAGAAGCTTTATATTTGATTCACCTTCACAAATTACAAGTGCTCCTAGAGCTGTATTGGGGAGAGGAGGAAGAAGGAACTCTCTTACTCTCGCCACTAGCCAGCCCTCAGAGCTATCTCCTAGAAACCAATCCGTCAAGAATCAACCAACCTTCCAGATATCAACCCCTTCTACAGAGGCCCTAGCCCTCTTTATATAGGGGTGGCTAGGTCTCCACTTAGGACATACGTGGAGGCATATTCCCTGGAATATGCCTCCTCCCAAAATAGCAAGCAGACCGGGTCACTTTTCCCCCGCGTCACCCATGCAGAGGCTACGTGAGCCTCTGCGGCGCCCGCGTCAGCCGACACTGGCTTCGTCACCTTTGTCGGCCACGCCTCGGTGGTCCGGCCTCTGTCCGCCTCGCTCATGCTCCGCGTACAGCAGCCACCTTTTGAATAGCGAGATACCTTCCTTCTCATACAAGCTTGATATAACCGGATCCTACATAGTTGATCCGGCCACACCCGTTCCTGCATACAAGTCAGATACTTCTTACCGACTTACGGCTTAAGTCGGTTGAGACCAAGTTAGGTGGACGTCCCCCGGTCCGGGTTACCCCGTGATTCGGCCTGCCTTGAGTTGACCCGTCCAGCATCCGCTTTGGCCTTGCCGAACCTCGGCTTACTCGGCCTTTATACCCCGGCACGATCCTACCCGGGGTATCCCCCCAACACTATCAACTTTTCCCTAGTTATAGATATAATATGTTAGTGCATGAAAACATTTTAATTCTTCTTTAAATTCTTTGCTCAAAGCCAGCGAAATGATCACATAGGAACCCCAAAATGATTTCATTTCTATCCTACCCTCAACGCTGCATCAACTCCTCCATAGCAGAGTAGAGAGTAGCAGTGCGTTCCCAAAAATAGCTCTGACATCAGAGTTGGGCTGGGCAATTGTTCGATAAGACCGTGCTCATGGTTGTGGAAAATAAGTGGTACATGGAAAATGTAGAAATGGTCCATGCCGATGTCATTTGTTTGACCGACAAGACAGTCAAGCTTAGGGTTTTCGGTGTGACAACGTGTCCACTTTTGATCTCTTTATATATCAGGACATGCTAAAACACAATATATGTACATAAGTTATACACACCGTATACCGATTCTAACAAACCTCTCAATCTAAACTAGTACGTACAAGATCTATAGATTGTGTTGAATTGGTCTAGCATCTATTGTGTGGCTGTTTTCGTAAATACATCAGCCAACTGATCTTCTGGAGAGTAAACCTCACCTCTAAAGCACCATCAGCGACTTGCTCAAGCAGAAAATGGAAGTCGATCTTAGTGTTCATAGTGCTAGCATGAAACACCAGATATACACAAAATGATGATGTTCATATTCATCTGCTATCAGGTAAGCATCATGTCGCTGTGTCTCATCTTGTGGTGTGATGATCCAGGGGCTGCCCTATATTCATCTTCTCTCATGATGATGTTCATATCTATGCATCCCCATCTTGTGACATGTGCATTTCATCTTCTGTCATGATGATAAATCATTGTTCATATGAACATCACCATGAGAAAAGATGGATGAGGAAGTAAAACCCGACTGATGCAGATGAGCACTCAAAGGAGCGTACTGAGCCTAGTGAGACTGCTTAAGACCATAAATAAAACGTTGTAACCTATAAACATGAGAGGGTGCTTATCATCCTCAAAACCGGACGGCGGCTACATGTAGACATCCTCAGAAAGAAAATCATGGAGAAAGGCATTGCTGATATCAATCTGACGCATGGTCTAGCCTCGAGACATGGAGAGAGAAAGAACCAAACACATTGTTGTTGGCTTGACAACTGAACTGAGTGTGTCGCCATAATCAATACCATGCTGCTAGGGATCGAAACGGGTCAGATGTGGATCAGATAGTGCCCTTCACATATCCATTTTCATATTTGTAAAATTAATATGGATACGAAGACATATGCTTCCACAACAAAAATACCCACTATATCCAGCGGATTTTTGGGCGGCATAGCAAAAAGAACAGACAATAGTTGGTTACGCGGCGGGTGAGATTTTGCAGCACCATTTTGTCTCGGTGGCCACTTGTATGCCGTGGCACACATGGTAGCAGCATATTTTGGTGCCATGGTACATGGACGGGGAAGGCGGTGGTTTTCAGTGCCTCGCTTGGCCAACGGAGGCATTCCCAATATCCGCCGCCCATTTCAAGTGCCATTAATTGTTTATGTCCGCTGGAGAATGGTCAATCACTGCCCGCTGACTGGTTATGCTTGTCTGGCTGACAAGTGCAGACCACCACTGCTCACCCGAGCTGCCGGAGACCGATGTATGGGCACTATGAACCAATTCGGCCAACGTTACTGGGTGTGACATGGGTATATGATACATTGCAAATGTATCTATAATTTTTGATGTTTCATGTTTGGTTTTATCTACTTTCTTATGTTTTGTCCATACTTTGGAGTACTTTTCATTTGATTTCTTGGACTAACCTTTAACTAGAGCCACAATGCCAGTTGCATGTTTTCTGCTGTTTTTGGTTCAAGGAAAGTCAGAAAATCAATATTCTCAGAATTGGACGGGACAAAAGCCAAAGTCAATATTTCACCGAGGGAAACACGGAGCCAGAAGACGAGACGGAGAGGGGACAGGGGCCAACCACACCATAGGGTGGCGCGGGTCCCCCTTGGTCGCGCCACCAGGTGGTGTGGGCCCCTCCGGCCTCCACCGACCTTGCCCTTTCGCCTATATATTCCCCCCGATGCGAAAACCCTAAATAATCAAGCCTCTAGCCACGAAAAGTTCCGCAGCGCCGCCGCCACCGAAGTGGAGATTCAGGGGGACAGAAAGTCTCTGTTCCGGCACCCTGCCGGGACGGGGAAGTGCCCCCAGAGCCATCTCCATCGATCTCCACCACCATCTCCATCACCGTTGCTGATTCCCATGATGAGGAGGGAGTAGTTCTCTCTCGAGGCTAAGGGTTCTACCGGTAGCTATGTGTTCATCTCTTTCTCTATGCATGATCATATTGTGATCATGAGCTTTGTAATCAAGTAGATCTACCTTGATACTCAAGTGCTTTAATATATCTCTGCTCTCCCCATGTGTGTGAAAGTGACAGCGTGCACACCATGGTGGCACTTAGGCTAGAGATTATAAATACTTGTTATGAGTTATATTTGAAGTTGGATCTTTCTATGAAATTGTGGTGTTTGTTGGACTCATCTAGTGCTCAAGGTGACAGTGTGGGGTTTTCTAGATGGGAAAGGCTTACTTTGAGGTGTGCTGTTATAGCCCTACCAACGATTAGAGTGTCCAACCGGAGAGTAGTTTAGAGTAGTATCATGAAGATAATATATTTATATGAGAGTGTTCACTAGTGAAAGTATGATCCCTAGGCCTTGTTTCTAAGCATCGATACACCGTTTGCAATTAGATCTGTTACATGTTTGCTTGCTTCCATCTTTATTTCAGTTTGCCTTTAGTCTTTTCCCACGTCAATCGCACGCCAGCAAGCTATTTTCTGGCACCGTTACCACTTATAATTATCGATACCACTTGTATTTCACTATCTCTTCGCCGAACTAGTGCACCTATACACCTGACAAGTGTATTGGGTGTGTTGGGGACACAAGAGACTTCTTGTATCTTGATTGCAGGGTTGCTTGAGGGGGAATACCTTTGACTACTTCCTCTCTGAGTTTGATAAACCTTGGGTGATCCATTTAAGGGAAAACTTGCTGCTGTTCTACAAACCTCTGCACTTGGAGGCCCAACAACTGTCTACAAGAATAGAAGTGCGTAGACATCAGTATACCCTGCATGTACTCAAGTTCGGTATATACGGTCTAGATACGGGCAAAGCCCACGGCGTTGCCAAGACCCAATGAAGAATTCAGGTGACCCACGGACTCTCTGATTACTTGCGAAGCAAGAAGAAACTTAAGATAGAAAGTTTAAAGGGACGAACCATAATCTGTAACCGACTCGACCTGCTACCTGAGACCTAGCCTATCTATATAAAGGCTAGGAGGGGGCAGCGAGGAGGACAATCACAACCCTAGTTTCCACAACTCTCGCCAGATTGCATCTGCGCACCCTTGTAATCTTTGATTCTTTCGATAATTCCACGAGTAGACAAGCAGGAGTAGGGACCTCTTCGAGGCCTGAACCTGGGTAAACCTTGCGTCCATGTGTGCTTGTTAGCTAGCCGATTGATGCCTCCAGCGCTCCCTCCTTCTCCAAAACTGAAGTCCATAACAATGGGCATTGACGAGTTAAACCCTCGTCAGGGTGCATATCTTATATTGTCCATAGAGAAAATACTACATCTCACCAATAGCCCACCCCGTTTGCTATATGATACATGGAGTTCATAGTCCCCATTCTCAACTCCTCTCTCCGTACGGCGCTGCACCCACTCTCTCGGCAAGGCAAACCCTAGATCTGAATATAGTCCTTTTCAAAAATATCCTAAGATCTCACCAACTCCCATCTATACTACTGTCGGCCCTCCCAAATGTGGTGATGCCTCGCAAGCTCTGCCAATCCGACCGAGCCTTCACGCTAGAGTCCTCCGAGCCTAAGGTTCTTTCTAATGTTGGATCTTGTTCTTTCTTTAATCGATTTGTTGTTGGATCTTGTTCTTGCTATAATTGTTTTGCTGTTGGATATTGTTTTCTCTCTAATCGATTTTTTGCTGGATCTTGTTCTTTCTCTAATTGATCTGCTATTGCATCATGTTCTTTCTGTGATCGATCTATTATTGCATCATGTTCTTTCTCTAATCGATCTGCTATCTCTTTCAGATCCGCGGTAACGCTGTCAGCGTAGCTCGTGTGACACATTACAGACATGGCGTCGTCGTCGCCATTAAAATATCGTCGTTGGAGGATGGTGGCCCTGCTACTGCGTTTGTCATAGTAGGGTGTTAGCAGAATAGAGAGGCACTCAAGATTTAGATTAGGTGAATTTCTCCACTTATCTTTTAGATAAGTGGAAGAATTAGGTTAGTTGTATACAATTTTTAGTTCTTTATTTTCATAATTTGCTAGTAGAAGATAAGTGTAAGAAGTGGTTACAGTGTAATGTGATATCCTCTGAATAAAATTTAATTTTTGAGTTGAATGCAATTAGCTTTCTAAATTAATAATTGTAAACTATTTACTTTGATTAATGGTACTGTAATTAAATATCTAGATCGGTGATGTTGTACAAACCACAGCATTCACAATACGTGACACGACACTAAAGTTCCAACGTCTTCAGTAATGTAAAGACACACATCAACTATCGCATCGTAGAAGCGCTAGCTCGGCAGATCACGTTGTGCCGAGCCAAAAAATCCGCCGCCATTTCAGAATTCCCGACGCAATTATCCATGGCTGCTTTTTTTGCACGCCAGCGCGAGCACAACGAATAAGGTTGTGTCTCGGTGTATATAAGTGCCAGCGCCTGAGCTCCGTGTTATAGTGTGTCGAATGCGAGAGGATGTTACTTGAATACGGATACAAATAGGATGTTTTGTTGATCCGAAACAGATACAAATAATGAAATAATAGACTCATAATCTTATAGTGAGTCTATGGTAAATATATTGATATATTATACAATAGTTTCAAGTTCAGTGAGAGAATGAACCACTTTGTTAGTTTTTAGGTTAGATATAATTTTCATCAGACTACAATTAATTTTATTCAGATATAGATATAACCATTTCCATATTCACAGTTGCTTCAAAATTCAATAACACATTCATATTTGTATTTGTAGAACGATTCTAGATATTTACCACGTCCATATTTATGTTTGTCCGGATTCGGATGTTACCATGACCATTTTAATTTCCCAAATATGAATGTCGGATAATTAGGAATATACAATATTGATTCCCACTCCTAGATGTTGCTGAGTAAAACCACAAGCAACCAGACGTGACTTGTACTTATCAACCAGGGTCTGTTTCTTGGTCTTGAAAATCCATTTGCTTCCATTAACATTGAAACCTGGAGGTTGAGGAGCCAAAGTCTAGGTGTGCGTCCGACACGGAGCGGATAACTCATCAGCCATTGTAGCATGGTAAGCTGGTTCATGAAGAGCATCATGATGCCAGACCGGTGCATCGAAGAATGTGCGGCGACTAGGGTCATATCACACCGTACCATCAATATTTGTTTTATCGCACCTCGTAGAGTCCCGTTGACGTGTAACCATGGCATGATGGTGCATCGGAAGGTGCATGATGCTCGGCGGTGACATCAGTCGATGACATCACGATTGGAGAATTTTTAGCAGGTGCCTACGTGAACTTCCGGACTGAGGGAGGCCGGTCAATGGAAGGATGAACCGTGCACATTGGGGGACGTGCCAGGGGCATGCACGTTGTGATCGTGCCATGCATGTCGATCATCTACGCGTGAGAAACAATGACGCCACCTCGTGGCGATGGGCTCATGCATGATAGAGGAATCAACTGCAGCGAAAAGTTAGTAGACAGATACGATATGTCATATTTGCGCACATGTTCACTCGTAGCCAGATCAGATGAAGGAAACCAATCGCTTTGTGAATAGTGGGAATTCGACTGTAACTCGGGAAGTGGCAAAGGGAAAAACGGATTAGGGAAAAACGGATTTGTCAAAAGCGACATCACCAGATATATGAATTTGTCATGTGGACTTATCCAAACACTTGTATCCCTTGTGGATAGGAGTATAGGACGGTAGCCTAGGAACACACAAAGTTTGGAAAGAAATTCGAGTTTATGTGCATTGTACTTGCTAAGGCTCTGCCAACATCCACAACCAAAAATACGAAGAAAATCATAGTTAGGATGAATTTTAAAGATGTGATGGATAGGTGTATCTTGTCTAAGATAGGAGTAGGCATGCGGTTGTGGTTAATGAGGTAGCACGCCGTAAAAAAAAGGCTTTATTCCAAAAACATAAAGGAGTCAAGAAGTTTGCAAGACGAGCCAAGCCTATCTTGACGATACGATGATGCTTGCGTTCAGCAACAACGTTTTGTTGAGAGGTGTGAGAGTGTGACATCCTATGAAAAATACCCGTGTTGGAAATACCGATGCTCGACGCGCTCGATGCAAGGTGTGGTTTGGAATTGGTGGTGGGGATCACATGGAAGATGGGACCTGGTGGAAGGTGGGAGATGGGACTGTGCTAAAGTGCAGAGGGAGATATGCCACCAAAGCACCTAAATAGGCGCTTTTGCTTTGTTTACCCCATCTTGCAACAATATCCAGTCAAAAGCGAAAAGTCAAGACAAAAGCACATATTTCTGTCTTATAAGCTAAATAAAGAGTAATGCTACACGTACAAATTGGTTCTGCAGAGAAGACGTGGCATAGCAGCAGGGATAAAATAACAAACCGTTCCAGCTTTTTATGCAATGCATAAAATTTCAACCAATCAACTGACGCCACGTTCGTATGTAGTCTTTTCTGTGAGCAACCGGTCCATAAGTGAAGGATTATTGAGAAATAAACCCACTCCAATATAGACATGGGCGTGCCTAGGTATCAGGCAACTGAGATTTAACTAAATCTCAGTCACCCTGACATCATGTGTTAACCAAGAGAGTTTTTGAAGTATTCTAGGCTTTAGCGAGGGATGATTGACACACTGTATCCTGTTTTTTAACATGTTCTGGGCTTTAGCGAGGGAGCTTGGTTGGGCTGTCTCAGTTCGGCCCAACATTCTTTTCTCGTATTGGCTGTTGTTCTGATATTGCTGGAGGGTACGTACAGTAACGATTTTATTCGTTCGTTCTCTTGCTTTCTTTTGCTTATTATAGACACAAACCAAAGACACGGAACAAATCTCTCAAAAAAAGAACAAATGATAACATGAAATGACACACAAATTCTAGGATAAAAATAAACCCCGTCTCAATTACGAGCTACTTGCAACTGATCCTATCTTCAGTTCTTCACCAAAAAAGAGAGAACATAACCATGCATATTCAGTTGCGAGCTACTTGCAACTGGCCCCACCTATTCCCCTACCCCCAAAGAGACAAAAAAACGCTGCCTCAGTTGTGAGTTCATTGCAACTGCCCCCCCTCCAAAGAGACGGAATAGACCGCTGCCACAATTGCAAGCTACTTGCAACTAGCCCCACCTCTCTCAAAAAGAGACAGAAAAAGACCGCCGCCTCGATTGCGAGCTACTTGCAACTAGATCTACCTCTCTAAAAAGGGGCAGAAAAAATCGCTACCTCAGTTGCGAGCTACTTGCAACTAGATCCACCTTCCCCCAAAACAGGTACAAAACGATCGCCACCTCAGTTGCGAGCTACTAGCAACTGTCCCTAGCCCCCCCCCCCCCCACACACACACAAGAGACAAAATAGACCGCTGCCTCAGTTGCAAGCTACTTGCAACTATCCCCACCTCCCCAAAAAGAGACATGAAAAGACCACTGCCTCAGTTGCGAGCTACTTGCAACTGATCCCACCTCTCCCAAAAAGAAATAGAAAATGACTGCCACCTCAGTTGCAAGCTAATGGCAACTGGCCCCACCTTCCGCAAAAGGGAAAAATTCGCCACCTCAGCTGCGAGTTTATTGCAACTGGCCTGAACCTCCCCTAGAAAGAAAAAAAGGTCGCCATCTCAGTTGCAAGTTCATTGCAACTGGCCCCACCTCACCCCCCCCCCCCAAAAGAGACAAAATAGACCGCTCAGGCCTAGGTCTCAGGCGACTGAGAATTACCAAGTTCTCAGTCAACCTGATATATGTACGATCAAAACTGATCTCCCACTATTCTCTCGTATGTGTGCGTTCAGGTTTCTGAGGCACGGACATCGGGATTGTTCTATCTTGAGTAGGCTTCTTTGTTGGTAATTTTGACCGGGCCTTTTTTAGCGAATTTTGACCGGGCTCACGTGTCTGCTTTTCTACCTAATGTTGTTGTTGAGATTCAGTGCATCGTTTTGACCAGCCCATTAATGCATTTGGGGAAAAAAATAAAAAGGCAATATTTTGTCATTTTCCCTAAAAATGAATATTTTGTCATTGGTAGTATATTTTGTCCCACTCAACTTGCACAAAAAATAATCCGTGCAACTTTGCCAAAAGTGTAGCTAAAAAATTTAGAAGAAAATATCTCTAAACTACAACTCAGTTACAACCCACTTGTAGCTCTCATCTCCGGCACTCGGTTCAACGGTCACAACCCACATGCAACGGTCCCCCTCAACGGGGCCCTAGTTGCAATAGACACTTGACGGGGTTCAGTTACAAGTAAGTTGCAACTGGCCACGGCGGCCCCCAGTTACAAGAAAGTTGCAATTGGGCCCCGACGGGAGATCAGTTACAAGCAAGTTGCAACTATCCCCCGACGGGGGCTCGACGGGGCCTCAGCTACTAACAAGTTGCAACTGGCCCCTCGACGGGACCCTACTTGCAATGAAGGTGCAATTGCCACTCGACGAGGCTTTAGTTATAAGTAAGTTGCAGCTGGCCCCTCAACAGAGCGACCAGTTGAAATCAAGTGGCAACTAGGGCTCGACGAGGCCTCAGTTACAAGCAAGTTGCAACTGGGCCCAACCGACAGGTCCCCCGATTGCAATCAAGTTGCAACTAGCCTCCTCGGCAGGGCCCTAGTTACAAGCAAGTTGCACCTGGGCCCCAGGCCCGTCGACGGGGCCCCTCCGGTTGCAATCAAGTTGCAACTAGCCCTGGCGGGAGCCCTGTTACAAGCAAGTTGCAACTGGTCCCCGGCGGGAGCTCAGTTAAAAGAAAGTTGCAACTAGGCCCCGGTGAGATCTCAGTTACAAGCAAATTGCAATTGGCCTGCTGACGGGGTCCCCCCGGTTGCAATGAAGTTGCAACTAGCCGCCTCAGCAGAGCCACAGTTACAAGCAAGTTGCAACTGGGCCCCAGGCCCGCTGACAGGGTCACCCCGATTGCAATCAAGTTGCACCTGCCCCCCTCGGTGGGAACCCAGTTACAAGAAAGTTGCAACTGGGCCCCGGCGGGAGCTTATTTACAAGCAAGTTGCAACTATCCCTCGACGAGGGATCAGGTACAAACAAGTTGCAACTGGCCCCTCGACGGGGACCTAGTTACAAGGGTTCAGTTGCAACTATCCCTCGACGATGGCTCGACGGGGGCTAAGCTACAAACAAGTTGTAGTGGCCCCTCGACAGGCCCTAGTTGCAATGAAGTTGCAACTGGCACTCAACGAGGGTTCAGTTACAAGTAAGTTGCAACTGGCCCCTCAACAGAGCTACCAGTTGCAATCAAGTGGCAACTAGGGCTCGACGAGGGCTTAGTTACAAGCAAGTTGCAACTGGGCCCCGCCGACAGGCTCCCCCGGTTGCAATAAAGTTACAACTAGCCCCCTCGGTAGGGCCCTAGTTACAAGCAAGTTGCAACTGACCCATCGACGGGGTCCTCTCGGTTGCAATCAAGTTGCATCTAGCCCCCTCTTGGCGGGGCCCCAGTTACAATCAAGTTGCAACTGGGCCCCAGGCCTACCGATGGGGTCCCCCCGGTTGCAATCAAGTTGCAAACTGCCCCATTGGCGGGGCCCCCAGTTACAAGCGAGTCGCAACTAGGCCCCGGCATGAGCTCAGTTGTTGCAACTAGGGCCCATCGGGAGCTCAGTTATAAGCAAGTTGCAACTAGGACCACAGTTACAAGCAAGTTGCAACTGCCCCCCTTGGCAGGGCCCCAGTTACAAGCGAGTTGCAACTGGGCCCTAGAGGGAGCTCAGTTATTGCAACTGGGCCCATCGGGAGCTTAGTTATAAGCATTCGCAACTAGGGCCCTAGTTACAAGCAAGTTGCACCTAGGCGCCGGCGGGAGCTCAGTTATTGCAACTATGCCCATCGGGAGCTCAGTTACAAGAAAGTTGCAATTAGGGCCCCAGTTACAAGCAAGTTGCAACCAGCCCCCTTGGTGGGGCCCTAGTTACAAGCAAGTTATAACTGCCCCCCTTGATGGGGCGCAAGTTACAAGCAAGTTGCACCTAGGCCCCGACGGGAGCTCAGTTACAAGCAAGTTGCAACTGGCCCATCGACGGGTCCTCCCAATTGCAATCAAGTTGCAACTAGCCCCCGCTCACGGGGCTCCAGTCACAATCAAGCTGCAACTAGGCCCCATGCCTGCCGACAGGGTCCCCCCCGGTTACAAGCAAGTTGCAACTGGCCCCCTTAGCGGGGCCCCAGTTACAAGGGAGTTTCAACTAGGCACCGACGGGAGCTTAGTTATTGCAACTGCGCCTATCGGGAGCTCAGTTACAAGCAAGTTGCAACTAGGACCCTAGTTACAAGTAAGTTGCAACTGACCCCCTTGGCGGGGCCCTAGTTACAAGCAAGTTGCAACTAGGACCCGGCGGGAGCTCAGTTACAAGCAAGTTGCAACTGGCCTACCGACGGGGTCCTCCCGGTTGCAATCAAGTTGCAACTAGCCTCCGCTCGGCGGGGCCCCAGTTACAATCAACTTGCAACCGGGCCCCAGGCCTGCCAATAGGGTCCCCCCGGTTGCAATCAAGTTGCCACTGGCCCCCTTGGCGGGCCCTAGTTACAAGCGAGTTACAACTGACCCCAGCGGGAGCTCAATTATTGCAACTGGACCCATCGAGAGCTCAGTTACAAGCAAGTTGCAACTAGGGCCCCAGTTACAAGAAAGTTGCAACTAGCCCCCTTGGCGGGACCCTAGTTACAAGCAAGCTGCAACTAGGCCCCGGCGGGAGCTCAGTTACAAGCAAGTTGCAACTGGGCCTCGACATGGACTCGGTTACAAGCAAGTTACAACTAGCCCCTCGATGGGACTCCAATTGCAATCAAGTTGCAACTATGGCTCGACGGGGGTCTCAGTTACTAGTAAGTTGCAACTATTATTCGATAGGTAGGCAAGTTGCGAAAAAAGGATTTTAATGGGGTTCAGTTATAATCAAGTTACAATTGGCCCCTCGACGGGGGCTCAGTTACAAGAAAACTGCAACTGGCCTTCAACAGGTAAGCAAATTGCAAAAAAAATAGCTTTCAATGGGGTTCAGGCGCCTGAGAATTAGCAAAACCGTTTAACTATGCATAAAAAAGACTATGACAATTTTCATGACCCCTAGCAATAAACAGTGACAACTATAAAATATCAAGGGGGAAATTAAGAAAGAAAATAAAAGCGGATACAACAAACCTATAAAATCAGCAATTGAACTTACAACTAGATTGAAAAAAAAGATGAATTGTCGGCACAAATCGTGAAACCAATCTCACCGTCACTCTAAGCATCAAGGAAAAACAAATAAAAAATCCCTAGCAATCTACCTTTACATAATTATGTTGCCGGTGAAAAAACAAAAAAAATGAAACTAATAAGAGCCAACTATAATAAAATGGGGCATGACCTCATAAAACAATTACACACGTAAAAAAACATACACATGCGTGGTCACATAAAAACGAACTATAGCTGGCTCAACGAAAAGGAAAAAAGCCCAACAAAAGTTTAGAAAAAAAAAGCCCAGCTACGTTGAAGTGGCAATTCGCTTCTAAAAAAATATGTCTAAACCTTTTTTAGTGTAGAGGTTCACTTCAAAACTACACATTTAAGCTAAAAATATATTATATTATAAAATTAGAGAGAGTACATGTTACTAATATAAATTAGATCAGTCTAGTACAAAATTTACAGTCTAAATTTCATCCTAGCAGTAAAACAATGACAACTATAAAAATCTGGAAAGGAAAAACAATTAAAAAAAGAAAATACATCCATAAAAAAAATTGAAAATTAAAACTCGATTGAACAACCAATTCAAACACTTAAGCTAATCTTAAATTCACCTGAAGAATAAATAATAACTGCCGGCAAAGAAACAACCACAAACGAGAAAAAAAGAAAAAACAGGAAAACAAACAGACTCACCGATCAGTGACAGCCCATAAAAAAAAGCCCACGGAAAAACCGAGAAAAAGGCCACACACCCAGAACTAGTCAGAAAGAAACGCCCACGGAACACAGCAACGCGGGCAGCTTCTGCTAAAAAAAAGGCAATGCGGGACACAGCGCAGCAGCGCGCGGAGACACAACGTTGATCCTAAAGCAAAAGATTCAACGATGTATTAGGTGAACGAGACTTAACTAATTCTCATACGCGTATAGACATATACTCACATTAGGGATAGGTTAGGTAACTGAGTTTACAAAAGAAATCAGGCAAAACTGGAATTAGCAAATGTGCTGAAATGTGTTGTGCCTTCGGCGTGTCAGCGTGCGCCTGCCTCTTCCATTCCATCGTATCAGCTTCCTCTCCCCTTTGCTTTTGCAGTTGAGTAGAGCTCCTCTTTTCTCCTCGGCAACTAGTCAAGTAGTCATCAATGGGAAAGGCACCAGATCAGGGCGCCGCTCTCGGGGCTCTTGGGCTCGCCGGCATCTGCCGCGAGACACTCCATGTCATCCGCTCCTTCCCCGCGGGCTTCAATTTCATGTGCGGGATGCTGATCACGCCTCCCTCTCCTTGCTCGCCCACGTCGCCGTCTCCCGCGCCCTCTTCTCCGACGCCTTCGCCGCATCCTCCGACGCTGGAGGCGCCGGCTACGTCCGCCTTGCCGCCAACTGGGCCCCCTTCCTCCTCGCGGAGGCCGCCTTCCTCTTCATCATCATCTTCCATTTTCTCGTTTCTGCTGCCTTCTGCGTCATCTCCGTCGCCCCCGGCTACAACGGCATCGCCACAGAGGCCGTCGCCGACCGCGACGCCCGCTTCGTCGGGCGCGACCTCCGCGAAGTACCCGCGTTCATCGCCCAGTACTTCCTCAGGGTCTTCCGCGGCGACTCCCGACGCGCCGCGCGCCTCGTCCGCACCGGGGCTGCCGTCTTCGTGCGCGTCGCGGCCACCTCCTGCGTCGCCTTCCTCCTCCTCCTGGGCTACACCGCCCTTCTCGCCGCCGTCGCCGTGCTCATGCACCTGCCGCGGCCGGCGCTGCTGCTGGGTGGCGGCGCTGCGTACCTCGCCGGGACGGCGCACATCGGCGTGGTGTGGCGCGTCGCGTGCGTGCTGTCGGTGATGGAGGACGGCCAGGGGCTCCCGCGCCATGCACGCGAGCGACGAGCTCCTCACCGCTGGCGGCAAGTTCTGGGCTGCGGCGGCCGTGTTCGCGGCGCTCGACGGGTGCGCCGTGGCCGTGCAGCTCGCATTCGGGGCGCTGGTGGTGGACAACAGGGTGGGGCTCAGCGTCTTGCTCCGGGTGGCCGTGGTGGCGGTGCTGGCTGCGACGCTGTGGGCGACGTCTGTGGCGGTGCTGGTGGCGCAGGTGGTGGTGTACTTCGTGTGCAAGAGCTACCGCCGCCACTGCGAGAGCTCCGACAGCGCCGCCGCGAAAGGACGAGCGACGCGCACTCGGAACCGGAAGTGACGGTGACGTCAAGCTGCAGGTGCTAACGGAGAGCAGAGCAAACTGCAACTGCCTACCTAGTTAAGCTAGTGTCTAATTAAGCTAATTTTCTACCTTAATTACAATTGGAGTACTAGGAAAATTGCAACTGCCTACCTAGTTAAGATACTACTTAAGCTACGGAGTAGTATTAAGCTAATTTCTACTCTGTGATCGGGTATAACCTCTAGTTAAGCTTGAGCCGTAGATACTACTTGCTCTACTTTAGAGTACTTGCATTCTACCATGTACGTACATTTTGAGCAGCTAGACGTATGAGTACCGTATGCACCAAACCAAGCTAATTGTTCAATTTATTTCTTTTCTGTCTAATTTCCTGTATTTTGCTTGAAATGTGTCAGATCATAGCCTAACAACTTTTCCGTAGTAACATACTTCCTCCATCCTGAAATAGATGTCGCAAATTTATTATCTAAATTTAGATGTATCTATATATACAAAATAGTGTCACAATACAACCAGTGGCAGACGCAGCGCCCCTTCAGCCCGGGCACTTTCCCGGGCTTCCGGCCGGCCGGCAAAGGCTAATTTCATAGAAATTTGATTAAAAGTTACAATTTAGACATTCAAATATATAGTTTGCCCGGGCTTTAAAAATATTTTGGGCCCGCTACTGAATACAACTACATTTAAACAAATCTACAACATCTTGTTTTAGGACCGAGGGGGTAGTAAACTGTTACTACGTGGAGTTTTTCTATTCTTCTCTAATTTATTTGCTCAAAGCAAGAGAAATTACATTGGAAGCCCATAATTAATTCTTTCAACAGTCCATCAACTCTCCCCCATAGGCCATTGCAGCGTGTTAGATAAAAGCTTCTCACATAAGAGTTGGCCAGGGCATTGTTTGTTGCAACTTGACAGTTGAGATGAGGAAAAACGAGGGTGCAGGAAGTGCCGTCATCAAGATTTATTTTCCTTTAAATTAACTATTATCACCCCCCGGAAAAAAAAATTAGCTCTTCGCAAAAGGATTGCCCTCATCTTCATCAACAAAACTTAACTTGTCTACATGGCCTATTTATTTTAAAAGACAGATACAAAAACATGCCGACCAGCACCAACGCTGACAAAAAAAAAAAATACTACAACACTGAAAAAAAAGGGTCAAACCAGCCTTCTATCACGAACTGAAGTACGTCTTTTCCAAAATTTGATTTTTATTTTGATATATCGCCTCCAGCTCATGCAAGTGTTTATACTCGTCGCTAGGTGGTCAAATGACCTATTTATAAATTTTATTACTTTTAGATCTCTTTATATTTTTATTAATGATTATTAATGGATCGGTCAAATTTTGTAAAAAAATCACTCTGTCATGCATTCTATAGCTGAACCGTCGATTCCATCATTGAGCGGGTAAGTAGCACCTTGGATTAGGGATGAAAGTGGAGCGGAAAGTTTCCGACTTTTTCGCGGAAAAACAGAAACGGAATGACAATACGGAAACGGAAACAGAATTTTGCAAAACAGAAACGGAAATGAAACTTTTTTGGCGAAAATGGAATAGAAAACGGAACAACGTTTTCCGGTGGAACAGAAACAGAAACGGAATTTCCGTTTCCGTGTAATATAGAATTTCGATTTTAGAGTTGATATGTATGATCAAATCCAACTGGCTCGTTACTTTACCTTGTCAAGCTAAACTTGGAAAGCTGCTCAACCCAGAACCGATGACCATGTAATTCCTTTATGCATTCGAGGAGGCTTTCACGATTTTATCTTTCCCTTATTCCTTTGTAAACCTATCACTATGCTATAATTAGGGCATGATTTTGTTTGTTTTCTTAAATGCTTGAGATTTGTTGTATGATACTAGGGTTCTCTTCGTTTCGGATAAAATCTGCATCATTTTGCGTCTGCACCGTATTCGATATGTATCTGTTTCCGATAATATATGTTTCTGTTTTTGTTTCCGAGGTTTCTGTATTCGTTTCTGCTTCCGTAAAAAAATATGAAAACAAATGTGGCATCACTCAGTTTTATCCGTTTCCGTTCCGTTTTCATCCCTACCTTGCCGTGAGAAAAGTCAAAAAGAGCCCCCTATCTTGATGTGCGGCCGCGTGAAGAGATAGAACTTCTAAAAATAACAGACTCGGACCGGCTAGCCCTGGTTTTGCTCTCAACCGTGCTTGCAAGTCGCAACAGCCCCTGTTTGTATCCATGTCATTACGAGAAGAAGCTACTGGCTTTAGCCATTTGAGATCACCCGTCTCTCTCACAACTTCCAAGTAATTTCCCAATTCCATTTTGCCATCTGCTAGGGTCATCTTCTCAGAGTTCTCTCCGCATTGGTCACCGGTATGATCCTATTATCTCTCTTGCAAATAATCTTTCGAATTACCGGAACATCATAGCTTCGTCCATATGAATTATTTGATCCAGTCTGGTGCCAAAGAGAGAAGGCATGCAAGGACCCGGACCCGGACCGCACCCTCACCAACCGGTCCACGCAGTCTACCCCGGCGGATACCCTCCTCCGGCGGGATGGCCCGGTTACCCTATCCCACCAAGCGCATTCGCCGCAGCTCCACCTCAGCAATATCCCCCTCCTGGTGGGTATCCACAACAGGGAGGGTACCCACCAGCACAGGGCGGATACCCTCCGGCAGGGTACCCACAACAGCCCGGATACCCACAAGCTGGCTATGCCGTCCACGGTTCATCTAAAAAATCTAAAAAAGATCCAAAACAGGGTACTTTTTTAATATTGTTTCTTTCCAAATCATTGATGATCTGTTTGAAAACAGACATGAAACATTCATTTTGCAATACATGTGAGACGAACACGTGATGAATACTACGTTTGCAGCTAAGGGAGGTGGTTTTGGCTCGATGCTCGCTGGTGGCGCTGTCGTGGCGGGCGCGTTACTTGGAGCTGCGCTATCGGATGGCAAGTTCAAGGGCGGCAAATATGATAAGAAGAAGAAGTCTGGCAAGTTCAAGTGGTAGTCGAACAAACAAAGACACAAGGCTGCCACCATCCCTTTTGATTGATAGAAAATCTCTGTTTCCTTATACGCCGAAAACTCGTAGTTCTTGTTATTTCACTATCATGGTACTAGTACTCCAATATATTGAAGTTGTTTAGCATACCGAAAGCAGAATCGAAGCCAAGATTTATGGGGGAAAGAAAATAGTATGTCAATTAAACATGAGTTTTACACTCCTGCAAATTTATGTGAAACCTTTTCTTCACATTGTGCATAAACAACTGTATAGCGTGCCTGTCACGGGCAAATAACCTGTCACCGGCCGTGTCATGCACTCACGGACGCGCCATGTGCGCCTTTCGCTTTCGACGTAAACGGCTAAGATTCCAAGCTCCGGGCCGAGCAGCGGTGACCCGAGGAGTCGCCGGAATCGGCAATCCCGGAAGCCGCGTCGAGGCAGACGGGCGCTTTTCATCCATCCAGGCGCACTGCGCTGCAGCATCGAGACCGGTCGCTTTCCGGAATTCCGGTCGTCCCCTTGTCACGAACGACCAAAACGGCAGCACCAACGTGTCAGCCAATGTCCCTAAAAGTTACGTGCGGTATGGCTGGTGTTCGATCTGGCCATTATTACACCACCAGGGAGCAAAGCACGAAAATTCCCGGAACTTGCATTCAATGTTTATTTGTACGGGATTCAATAGCATAATTTTTTCGTCTCTGGCATTAAAAGAAATATGAAACAGTACAAATCCGCCAAACCAAAAAAAAATTACACCAAAAACTTTGAGAAGCCCTTCATCTACAACCTTCGGACCATGTCGACGGCTGCCGCAACTACCACTTCTCGCTGAGCCGACCTGCCGTCGTTGGTTGCGGACGTGAAGTCACCGAACGGGTAAAAAGACCACATCTGTCCCGGAGACGAAGATGAAGGATTAACGGCCGATGAAGCTCCTTGATGATCCGAAGATCCTAAATGCCAGAAGAAGTCCCCGAGGACCTCACCACTCCCACAATCTCCTCGACGTTGTCGTCGAGGTGGGGCTAAACTCGAGGAGACCTTATTGTAGAAACACCACCACCACCACCTCAACGCTGGCCCACCAAATTTGAACCCTAAAGAAACACAGCCCTCCCGCTAACGGGGGCCTAGATCCACCCCACCTCTATAGCTCGAAGGCCACAAAAGCGAGGTAGTTTGGCGGTGGCGCCGACGGGGGCGACAAAACCCTAGCCACCTTTGCAGGGAGGAGGGGGGGAGACTGTAATATACTTTAATCATCAGGTTGTTAATCCTTCCGGGAGCATAAAATTAGTTTTGGCATCTGACATAAGTATGCCCAACAGGCACCCTACTACATCCTACCTAGTGCGGCTCAACGGAAGGTCCACTAGATGACCTGCCAAGGTCCATGACGCCCTTGACTGTTTGGCTAATATGAAGCCATATGGACACCGACCTGCCAAGGTCCATGACGCCCTTGACTGTTTGGCTAATATGAAGCCATATGGACACGACTCCAAGCGCGCAAGGGAAGGAAAGCTCAAGACTAGAGTTTGAATCCAACTTGTAACCAACTCGTATTGCTACCTGAGACCTAGGCTTCCCATATATAAAGGCTAGGAGGGTCCAACGAGAAGGGCAGGCCACAATAGATCTAAACATCCGAAAACCCTAGCATAAACACCCGCTAGATTACATCTGCGCACCATCATCATCAAGGCACCCTTGTAAACCTTCGAGTCATCTTCAATCGAGAGCAGACAAGCATGACTAGGGTTTTCCCTATGGAGGCCTGAACCTGGGTAAACACCGTGTCCCCGCATTGCTTGCATGTTAGTCGAACGAGATCTCTAGCGCACCCCTCTTTCTCAAACCCAAGTCCATAAAATCTGGGCATTGACGTGGTGACCCCACGTCAATTGGCACCGTCTGTGGGAACTGGGCGTGCAAATGTTACGACCTCGATGGCTCCATCACCTGCTGTCTTCGACTCCTCTGAGTCAGAGGGACGCCTCAACATCGGCTCCTTCGACTTCACCATCCACTTGCCAGCGACGCGTCCGGCCTTCGACTCCCTCGACACAGAGGTCGACGTGATGATCGGTGGCTTCAGCTTCTAGGTCGGCCGAACCTACACCCTGCGTGTCCCTGAGCAGTCGACCACACCGTCAATCGCACCGGCTTCGTGGATCCCGCCGCCAATTGGGACCCTCAGCAAGCTAAACGCCACCACCCCGGCCTACGGCTCGGATAGCAGCAACAACTGCGATTCCGATCTGAGTGATCTTCTCGGAAAGGACCAAGACGTCGGATCTGATCTTGAAAGCTCTGGGAGCAACGCCTGCACCAACCGCTACTACTACACCGTCGTCAACGCCAACAACGGCAGCACCACTAGCAACGACGCAGATACCGGCACTGACTGTGAAGCTGGTAACTGAGCTGTCCATGCCAACGACAACAACAACGACGGCGACAAGCCGAAGATCGGCCTCCCCGACCAAGAGTAGGAAAGGGTCCACTAGGCCCTGACCGGTGGCACGACTGTGCATGCCGGTACTTCACAAGATATGTTGATGGCTTACCGTTGGTACTTGGATAAGAAGTTCCGCCGCCAGCCGGCAGTCGCAACCCAACTCGAGGAACGATGACGACTCGCCGATGACTTGAGTGCCCGACATGCGAGGGTCTCGTCCATTGGCGGGTCCTTCTCGAAAGGGAATCACAACATCGGGGCGTCCAAAAGATGCCCCTGAATGGACCGGATGGATGAGGCGCCCAGACGCGAAGCCACTAAGCAGCTAGAAGAGGGGATCGCGGCGCCGGCTGGTCAACCCATACAAAGTTAGAAGAATAGGTTTAGGGTTTTGGTGGGTCGATGCCTCACCTTAGGATGTCTTCATATATATCACGATAGGTAGGGAATACATACACACCTATAGGATGGTGTACAACAACGCAATGTATACATAACTCCGTTTCAAAGATTAAGACTTATTTTTTTTCCAAAAGTCAAACTACGTAAAGTTTGACCAAATTTTTAGAAAAATATATTAATATTTACAATAGGAAATCCATACTTTTAATACATCATGAAACATATTTTAACATGATATCTATATTTATCATAGTTCTTAATTGTTTTTTCTAAAAGTTAGGTCAAATTTTCCGTAGGTTGATTTTTTCAAAAATACTCCCTTCGTCCGAAAATAACTGACTTTGATTTTTTAGATTCACATGTATCTAGACATGTTTTGGTGTATAGATACATACGAATGGTTCGATGAAGACAAGGTTAAAGAAGAGATTTCCCCTTGGAGTATGGAGGAGCAAGTTACAAGTCTTCATCAAGCAAGTGCGTGCAAGAGCGACCTTCAATCATGAGGAGGGCAAGATCGTCTACATCTAGCTCAAGTGGATTGCTCAAGAAAAAGGTATAATCTTGATAGGTTGTCCCTTTTGCCGGTCTCATGTTGGTAGTTGGGAGACCGAGTTTAGGATAGATAACTGTACTATCAAGAGGGGTTCTCGAGTACGTCGATCGTATCTTTCGGAGAGAGCTCAAACCTTTGCATACTTAGCATCATCTTTCTTGGTTGTTATTTGGATCTTATCCATGTATGGTTAAATCTTGTGGTAATATTCATAACAAGCTCTAGTTCATCAAAAATGGATCTTCCCTTTATATCTTATTGCCTTTTTGATCTTGGAGGTTTTCCGGCTAATCACCAAGGGAGGTATCTCACATTATAATACTTGATATATTCTCACTTGGGTAGATATTGTTGTCCTCTTTCCAACGAAATTGGTTTTTGGCTTGATCGGAGTTTCCAAACTCCAGTTATTGTTGTTTGAAGTTTACCTTATATTTGGTTTGAAAAGAAAAAAAAAGGAAAGGGAATATGCTGCTGGGCTAGGCGGTACTACCGCATGAACTACTGGCCGCCCATGAGCGCTGCTCCGCTCTCTACTCTACCCGGTTGTGAAATGGGCCCAGGCCGGTTGTACCGGCCCAAGCGGTGGTACCACCAACCTGGCCGGTACTACCGGGCCGGCCCATCCCGCTTGGCCTGATCCGGCCACCGTCGCTCGCTCATAGGCCTTGCTTTCACGCTTGCTCACTTCTCCCTCAATTCCCCTCGCTCGCTCGCTGATGAGTGCATATTTGCATCAAGTTTTATATTATTATTTTGCATGGTAGATGTAGGATCTTGGTATTTTACGGCGCTCGTGCGCACATTTTATGTCTGTTTTCACCAGGATCAAGACAAATGATGGATCCAATGGACACAATTTTTGGAGCAGTTGTACTCAGGAGAAAAGGAGTAAAAAACAACATAAATCATTATTTTGGAAATATTAATAATACTAGAAGAAATTCTGAAGCGATCAAAGGAGACAGACGGTTTAACGACCAACTATACGACCAGAATAAATTTTCCGATCGTATAGTCGGCGCCGCCACGGCCTCCACAAAATTTTCACCCCGTGCAACTAGATCAGGGAGACGACATACAGAACACCCAGAAATCACCGAAACCTCACCCCCGGAAGGCATCTGGAGGGGGAACTCGTCCACCGAGGATCCATCTTCACCTGCGCAGATCCGGGAGGCTAAGGAACCGATCTTCATCATCCACCGCTGCGTCATCACCATCTCCATCCATCCCATCTACATCTTGTCTAGATCTTGTTGTAATTCCTGTACTCGTTGTGGATTTATACAAGTACTATCCATCTATGATTGTTTCCATTACCATTGGCATGATGTTGATTGCCTCCATGTCCGAGTAGATCTCTAGTTCTTGGGGAGATGGAGAAACCCTAGCATATGATTGAGATGAGATAGAGATTATTATGTTATACATCATTATGTGTATGTGTTAATTGTCTTCATCTTGATGTTGGGAGTTGTGCACCTCCTTAACATTTGCCTCCTATGGGGACTCGATGAAGGGGATTACTTATTGGTAGACGGAGAAATGATAGCGCTTACTGTGACTATAAAGCTGTTGTCATTCCTTACGTACGAACTTGAGGAATCAAGGATAACTCATTAAGCCATGTTCATGCCACGGGAGAAATCCCTTAATATCGGGATAATATGATTGATGTCGTTTATTCGTCTGTGGTTATGAAGGATGATGTGAGCAGCGGTTGCTGCCTATTTATCCATATATGGAGCTCCTCCCACATACATACATATTATGATAATATTTGTTATAATAATCTTGATTGCTTGGTCTAAATTTCTAGCGGTGTATCCACCACTCCCTGAGAACGCCTTTTCCCCTATTGCGGTTCCAAAGTTCTATTACACACGCGATTCTTACTTTCTGCATTAAGTTTTGCTTTACTTTAAATTACCTCGTTCAATCAAAAACCCAAAAACAACTCTACTTTTCTTGCATCTTAATCTATTTCTTAAGTACTTCGTTTAGTTCTACTTAAAAGCATTTTAGTCTTTCGCCTACTGCTCCCTGTGGGATCGATATCTTTATTTCGAAACTAGCTACAAACGATCTGTTCACTTACAGTCATCAAGCTATTTTCTGGCGCCGTTGCCGGGGAGCTTAGCGCTATAAGTCACTTTACTTTTAGTTATTTACTTTCGTTGTACTAATTTTTACTTAAGTGGCAGGACCTCAATAATGGACAACACTCAGCATTTAAACCAGCTTGAGGCAGTAAGGAAAATGGGTTCGCCCATGGACGGTTTTATAGCTGTCAATAAAAGCATAAATCCAGATGAAATTGAGATCCACCCTTTATTATTTGCAATATTGCACTCTAAGAAATTTGCAGGAACCAATGAAGAGAGTCCATATGGACACTTACAATTCTTTGAAGATGTTCTCAGTTCCTTTATTTTCGATGACTGTAATCTTGATATGGTTAAAACCCAGTTGTTTAGACAAACTCTCTCTAATAATGTTTGCGACTGATACAGATCTTTTTGTGCCGAAGCACTGATGACCCACAAGTATAGGGGGTGTATCGCAGTATTTTCGATAAGAGTGTCGAACCCAACGAGGAGCAGAAGGTGCTGGTTAGTGGTATGGATCAGGAATTCTCTGCAAATACTTAGCAAACGGATTTTTAGGGATTTTTGATAAAGCAAGTAAACAAAGTACGAGTAAATAAAAGACAGTAGGAATAAATGCAGCAAGTGGCCCAATCCATTATGCAGCAGAGGACAAGCTGGTTGTATTTCTATAGATGACCAAACGTTCTCGAGGACACATGGGAAGACTGTCAAGTGCTTTCGCTTCATATAGTTGATTAATCTTCTTTAGCTTGCTAAGTGTTGTGTGGGTGAACCTGTGCTAATGTACCGCCCCATCCAAGACTAATACAAACTTGTGATTATACCCCTTGCAAACATCCGTAAGTACAAGAAAGTAATTAAGGTAGAAACCTAACCACATCTTTAAACTCTAAGATCCTTACGTCCCTTGTGCAATGGTTTCCTAACGGGGGTTCGGGTTTCTGTCACTCCGGCAACCCCTACGATTAGTAGCCAAATACACCATGCATTCCCCTAGGCCCATATAGGTGAAGTGTCATGTAGTCGACGTTCACATGACACCACTAGAAGAAGTACACCACAACTTAAATAACAATCTATTGAATCTTTCTCAACGCAACTCCACTACTAACAACAAGACTTCTCCCATGTACTCATGAACAAAACAAACTACTCACAAGACATCATATGGATCATGACCAGAGATGGAATAATGATGTATAACAATCTGAACATAAACAATAATTCAATGGTTCACTGAATAGCATCAACTACAAAGAGTAATCAACACCGGAAAAGTTTCCCCTATGAACTATGCAAGATTCAACTTAATTGTTACAGCAATATGGATATGGTGATGAGGGTGCTGATGGTGATGATGGTGGTGGTGATGATGATGATCCCGATGAAGTCCATCTTGATGGTGGTGTTGATGGCGACGATCTCCCGTCTCCGGGAAGGAATTCCCCCGGCAGAAATCTGTCTGCCGGAGAGATCTTTCTCTCTCGGTGTTTTCCGCCCCGCAGAGGCCATGGAATCTTTCTATGGTCGCTCCCCGAGTCTTAGGGTTTCGGTAGGATGATATACGCTAGAGGGGAGAGGCTGGAGTGGGCCAGGGCGGCCACACCACCTCCAAGCGCGGCCTAGGCCCGCCCGCGCCATGGGGTGGTGTGGGCCCCCTGTGGCCCACCTCCACTCCATCTTCTGGCATCCTTAGTCTTCTGGAAAAATAGGATTTTCCGTATATTTTCCCGGATTTTCTGATCTTCGCGAATTTTGCCTCCAAACAGCACCTTTTCCATCAGAATCCTGTCTGCAGCGGTCCATGCTCCAAAAGTCATCAACCATGCAAAAATAGATGAAATAACATAAGTGTCACCTCTCAATATGAAATATATCAATGAATAATAGTGAATTAAGACATAGAATAGTGATGCAAAATGGACGTATCAAGCACCGAGGACTTGGAAGGAATTGACAACCAATTTCCTATCAAAATATTACTCAGAAAGAAAAGCTCACAGGATGAGAGCTATTACCATCAGTTTCAAAAATAATCCTGGTGAGGGCTTATATGAAGGATATCTAAGGTGCAAAAGCTACCTAGATAATTGCCCCCATCATCGTTTGCCTGATTGGTTAATCACTCATACTTTTTATGGAGGGCTAAATATTGAAAATGGAATGAATATAGACACTGTTTCTAATGGCAGTTTTCTATCTCATACCGATGATGAAGCTTGGAATCTAATAATAAAAATGCGGGAAGCAATGGAAAATCTTAAAGAAAAGGAAAACATTACAAATAGTTTTTCTGAATATGCTTGCGTTAACAATTTCCTTGCATATGAAATGATAGATACAATGATTAAAACCCTCGGTATTGATTCTTACTCAGTAATAAAATTATTGAGAATTATGCAGGGCATTTGCAGGTACCTACCGAATGGGAACCCCGTAAACCCTCGAAGAAAAGAAGCGTGCAAGAGCGCTGATGGAAGAGTTCTCCTCGACACCTATTCAAGGGATCATCAAGAAAAGGCAAAAAGAGGAAGAACAAATAAAGAAGAGACCAAAGAAACCAAAAAGGGACCCCGAAGCTACCAATATAAATAATGTTATATTAAAGGATCTTATGTACGCACGAATAGTGGACAATGAAGTGGTTATGCTAGACCTTGAAACCTCAGAATTCATCGAAGGTAAGGAACAGGGTAACGAAACTTCAAAACCAATGACTCCTATATATTATGGAGAAACTTTCTTATACGGAATTTGTGAGCCGATTTCCACTATAAATATTATACCGTCATCACTTTATGAGGAACTCCTCTATAATTTCAATAATCCAGATGTGGAACCGGTAGACACTACTATTAAATTATCTAATAGGACCAATATAAAACCGGAAGGTGTAATCAGAAATATTTGTGTCTTTATTAGATCACTCATGTACCCCCTTGATTTTCATATTGTTGATATGCCTCGAGATTCTTTTTGTCCTCTTCTTTTAGGCAGGCCTTTTGTTTCCATCACCAAAGCTCGAGTCGATAATAAGAGGGAGACTATTTCACTGATGTTTGGAGAAGAGGAAATGCCATTCCACTTTGCCAAACTAAAGAAGAGACCATATGAAGTGGAAGATATCAAGGAAGAGAAAACGATTGCCGAGGGTAGCAGCAATTCACTTCAGTACTCCACAAGATAAATTAGAGAGGAGCCTAATTAACTGGGAGGAAGCACCAGATGATGAGGAGAGAGAATACATGGATGATTACCTTCATTCAGTTCCGGGAGCACAAAATCCACATGACTATGAAGAACTGGTAAGAAAAGGAGATGAAGAGCCTCCACCAACTGAATTGAAACAACTTCCAAACTATATGAGGTATGAGTTTTTAGATAATGAAAATAAATGTCCTATTATTATTAGCAAGAATTTATCAGAGAGTGAAATAAATAAACTCATTTCAGTATTGGTTAAGCATCGTGAAGCCTTTGGATATACACTGAGTGATATTAAAGGAATAGATCCATCTATCATAACACATAAGATTACCATGCTTGATGATGCTGAACCTGTAGTGGATACACAAAGAAGGCTTAATCTGAAAATGAAGGAAGTAGTAAGAAAAGAGGTTATACGCTTATTAGATGGTGGCATAATATATCCTATTTCTGACAGTAAATGGGTTAGCCCAGCTCATTGCATACCAAGACAAGGTGGTCTTGATGCTGCTATGAATAAGGATGGTGAGCTAGTTCCTGTAAGGTCTGTTGTAGGATATCGTATGTGCATTGATTTTAGGAAGCTAAACCACGAGACACAGAAAAATCATAAACTTCATGGATAAAATTTTCTTGATGGTTATTCTGGATATTCTTAGTAATAATTCTTATTACTGTTTTCTTGATGGTTATTCTGGATATTCTCAAATTTCCATACAATTGGAAGATCAAGAGAAAACAAATTTCACTTGCCCTTATGGCACATATGATTATAGATTAATTTCATTTGGCTTATGTAACGCAGCAGCAACTTTTTAAGAATGTGTTCTAAAGATCTTTGATGATTTTGTTAAGAAGACTATGGAAGTTCTAACAAATGATTTAGTTGTTTGTGGAACAACCTTTGATAATTGCCTCTACAATCTAACCAAAGTCTTGCAGAGATGCAGGCAATCAAATTTGGTTTTGAATTGGGAACAATGTCGTTTCATGGAAAGAGAAGGTAAAGTTTTCGGGCATAAGGTTTCGGAGAAGGGAATAGAAATAGATAAAACTAATATAAATGCTATAGAAAATCTTCCAATACCTCAGGACATTAAAAACTTAAAAATGTTTCTGGGACATGCAGGTTTTTATAAGCGTTTTATAAAAGATTTTGCTAAAATAGCTATGCCTCTCACCAACCTTCTTGATAAAGAAAGTCCATTCTACTTAGATCATGACTGCATTGCAGCTTTTGAGAACCTTAAGAATAAATTAGTTTCAGCACCTATCATGCAATCTCCAAAATGGGATGAACCTTTCGAAATCATGTGTGATGCTAGTGATTATGCTTTAGGGGCTGTGTTAGGACAGCGAGATGGAAAGAATTTGAATGTTATTTATCATGCTAGTAGACCTCTTAATAAGATTCAGAAACATTATAGTACTACAAAAAAAGAGTTCCTAGCTATAATTTTAGCTTGCGACAAATTTAGATCCTACATCATTAATTCTAAGGTAATAATACAGATCACCAAGCTTTGCGTCACCTCCTTGTGAAAAAGGATGCTAAGCCCAGGTTGATTAGGTGGGTTTTATTACTACAAGAATACGGTTTGCAAATAGTAGATAGGAGGGGTAAAGATAATCCGGTAGCAGATCATCTCTCTAGGATGGAGGGAATAATTAATAACCCCGTACCTATTAATGAATCATTTCTAGGAGAATATATAGCAAACATTGAAATTGTTGATCCGTGGTATGCAGATTATGCTAATTATCTCGCAAAAAAATTTATACCTCCTAGTATGAAAAGAAATCAAAGGATGAAATGTTTTAATGATCTTAAATATTACTTTTGGGATGATCCGTATCTATATCTTCATGGACCTGACGGAATGATTCGGAAGTGTGTTCGTAACCATGAAATGAATGCAATATTGAAAGCTTGTCATGATAGTCTGTATGGAGGGCATCATGCAGTTAAGCGAACCACTACAAAGGTACTTCAATCCGGATTCTATTGGCCCACCTTGCTCAAGGACGCACACAGGTATGTGGAATACTGCGATGCTTGCCAAAGAAGAGGTAATATAGGTAGGAGACAAGAAATGGCAATGAATTATAGTCTCATAATTGAACCCTTTGATGCATGGGGAATGGATTACATGGGACCATTTATAGAATCGAATGGTTATACTCATATTCTTATTGCTGTTGACTATGTTACTAAATGGGCTGAAGCTATTCCAACAAGTCATGCAGATGCAGCCACCTAAGTGAAGATGATCAAGGATATCATATTCCCTAGGTTTGGCATTCCTAGATTTTTAATCACTAATGGTGGTTCTCATTTTATGAAAGGAACTTACAGGAAAATCCTCAGCAAATATGGTGTAACACACCGCGTTGCTTCACCATATCATCCTCAAACAAGTGGTCAAGTGGAACTCTCTAATAGATAATTAAAGACCATACTCGAGAAGACGGTGGATAAATCAAGAAAAGATTGGTCCTACAAGTTAAATGACACTCTATGGGCATACCGTAATGCGTTTAAAAACCCAATGGGTATGACACCTTATAAAATGGTGTACAGTAAGGCATGCCATGTACCTTTAGAATTGGAACACAAAGCTTTTTGGGCAATCAAGAACCTAAATTATGATCTTAAAGCAGCAGGAGAAAGGCGTTTATTAGATATTCATGCTTTAGATGAGTTTAGAAGTGAAGCCTATGAGAATGCTAGGTTGTTTAAGGAAAAAGTAAAAAGATGGCGTGATAGAAAAATAGATAATAAGACCTTTAAAAGTGGAGACAATGTGTTGCTCTATAATTCTCGTCTTAAGTTGTTTCCAGGAAAGCTCAGATCAAAGTGGGAAGGCCCATATATAGTTGAAGAAGCTTATTCATCGGGAGCAGTGAAGCTCCAGGGAAAACACCCTCTCTTGTATGGGTGGTAAATGGACAACACTTGAAGCATTATCGAGTAAAACAAGATATACGTGTAGTTGATGACCCACAAGTATAGGGGGTGTATCGCAGTATTTTCGAGGGAAGTGAAACCCAATTTATTGATTCGACACAAAGGGAGCCAAAGAATATTTATAAGCCTTAACAACTGAGTTGTCAATTCAGCTGCACCTGGAAACAATCTTGCTCGTAGCAGTTTATCAGTAGCAACAGTTTTGTAGTAGGAATAGCAAAGTAACAACAGTAGTAAAGTAAAGACAGCAATAACAATAGCAGTAAACACTAGGATTCGAGTGCGGTAGGCATAGGGATGGATGGACGAGCGTTGCATGAACAAGACAATTCACATAGCAATCAGAACATAGGGCAATTGTAGATAAATAAGATAAAGCATCCAAGTACTAGATAATCCTAGGCATGTGTTCCATATATAGTCATACGTGCTCGCAATGAGAACTTGCACAACATCTTTTGTCCTGTCCTACCAGCCCGTGAACACATGTGATCCTCACATCAAATCCATTCCCTCCGGTTATCCCGATTTCTGTCACTTTGGGGCCATCAGTTCCAGACAACAACATGTGTATACAACTTGTATATAAGACCATAAACAATACTATCATAATGAATCAATTACATGTTCAGATCTGAGATCATGGCACTCGGGCCCTAGTGACAAGCATTAAGCATAACAAGTCACAACAAAGTCATAAAGCACTAATAAAAGATACTAGGCACCATGCCCTAACAATCTGATGCCATTACATGAACGATCTCATCCAATGCCTACCATCCCCATAGCCTACAGTGGGGGATTACTCACTCATAGATGGGGGAAACATGGATGGTCGATGGAGAAGCGATGGTGATGATGATGGCGATAATCTTCTCCAATTCCCCGTCCCGGCAGGGTGCCAGAATGGAGTTTCTGGTGCTGTTTCGTGGAATCTGGTGGTGGCGGCGGAGCGGAACTCCTTCTGGAAAAACATCGACCCCCCCTGAGTTTTTAGGTCAGAAGGCAACTTATAGGCGAAGAGGGAGACCGAGGGGATGCCTGGGGCGGCCAGACCATGCCCTGGCATTGCCAGGCCTAGCCCGCGCCTGGGGGGGGGGGTTGCTAGACCCTAGCCCTCCTCCGTCTCGTATTCTGGCTCCGTGAGTCTTCCAGAAAAATAGGAAGTTTGGCTTTTGTCTCGCCCAATTCCGAGAATATTCATTTTCTGACTTTCCTGGAACCAAAAACCGCAGAAAACAGGCAGCTGGCACTTTGGCTCTTGTTAATAGGTTAGTCCAAGAAATCATATGAAAAGTACTCCAAAGTGTGGACAAAACACAAGAAAGTGGATAAAACCAAGCATGGAACATCAAAAATTATAGATAGATTTGCAATGTATCAACATCCCCAACCTTAACTCCTGCTCGTCCTCGAGTAGGTAAGTGATAAAAAGAAAGAATAAATTTTTAGGTGACATGCACCATCAAAGACTTGATCAAAGTATTTGTAAAATATTCAAAGCTGGGCTCATAGTATTTCAATCATAATATGAAAGACAAAGTTCTAGCAATAAGACAAAGAAACTATGTTGCAACATGAAAATGCGCAAACAAAAGATTCATGAATAACAATGCTTTGCAAGACATTTGTTTGTTTCACATAAAGAAAACATAGCATAGTAGTATTCAGCTTGTCCCTCATAGAGTAGCAAACATAAATGCATAGGACACCTTCAAAGTTCATAAGAGTGACTAGATACAAATAGTTTAAGACAAGCAATATCAAGGTATGCATCAATCAACAAGTCTTGGGACAATGCACATAGAACTAAGAATGGCCACTATGCTCTCAAAGTAGGTGCATAAAGATAGAAGGTGGAGACTCAATATATAACTAGGAGAAAGGCCTTCATAGAAGGAAGTAGGGATTCATGTTTCATAAAGATCTTCAAAAATTATGGTACTTATAGCTTTCAGCTCTCATTGCCCCTATCATAAGCATCTTGAAGTGATTAAGGTTAAAGTGAACAAACTATGAAGTATATGCTTGACGAAGTATAAGTTAGAAATCTCATGTCCCTTGAATACGAGGGCCGCTCCTCATGCTACTCAAGTTTAGTCACTGGTAAGTTCTTGTTATCGTAAGTACATGTGTATCATAGAGAACCGCCAACGGGGTACCCCTTGCCCGATGATACGGAAGAATCCCCATATCAAAATGACAAGGCAAGCAGACAACAAGCATCTCAGCAATCTTCTTATTTACCTTGGGAATATGGTGCTTTTTTCTCTCTTTCCTCTTTTCATAATCTCTTTTTCTCTTTTTTTCTCAATATAGGACTCTTTTTTTATAAGAAGAATGCTTCATAGACAGCTCATTATGGTTACGCTGCAGGTTTCCACCATGTCAGCATGGATTAGACCAGCATCACAGGCGTTTCTCTAACACATATACATAACTTCATGGACTTACAAGCTCCCCTTTCATTTCACACCGACGACATCCATAGACAAAAGAGCATGATATCAACTAGGTACAAAGTACCAGTGCAATGTTGAAAGCGTTCCCCATGACAACATGGTTCTGCTAATCCCCAACAAATAAGTGCAAGCATATACAACATAGACGACACAATGGTTCAATTTTATTAAGGGCAAGAAAAGTAAAGTGTGCCATCAAGTTCGTGAGAGCTTTAATCACTAGTTTTCTCATAACAAGTTTAATTTGGAAGGTAAACAAAAGCATGAATATACTTGGAATAGCATAAGCTAGTAGGTACGTATGGTGGACTCTTTGGAATAACTTGGTTTAGGGAGTTGGATGCTTGAGTGGAACTCATACTTGGTTGTGGAGGCTAGCAAAAGACTGGGAGCGACAAACTAAGAGAGCAATAATGGCCATAATCATGCAGAGCGACAAAACATCATTGATAAAAGCATAAAGTGATACTACAAGTTGAAAACTAAAGAATCATAAAGGCTATGGTGACTTGAGATAGTCATAACATGGTGTGAGCATGCGCCAAGTCAACCCAAATAAAGCATCAAAGGAGAATACCACTATACTATGCTTTAATATGCTAAAACAACGCATGATTCATCCAAGGCACATTAAGCAATCTCAATTGTTTATAACAACTTATGCTACAACAAAGAATACTAAGCATAAAGCCAAATCAATATCAAGCATGGCATGACAAAGCATAGGCCACAGTCAAAAACAAGCTCTCTTTACCACTTAAGCATGAACTTTCCTACTCTTTTTTCATACCAAACCAAACTATTTGAAAACCAATGCATGAAAGAGGGGGTCCAACCAATTTATTCAGCAAACTAAGAAAACCAAATAAAACAAAAAACCAAAACGAAAACAAAAACGAAAAAGAAGACGCTCCAAGAAAAACACAATTGTGCATGAAACAATAAAAATGAAGCGTTTGGAAGAAACCTGGAATTTTTATTGATGAAGAAGGGGATGCCTTGGGCATCCCCAAGCTTTGACACTTGTACTTCTTGCATATTTCTTGGGGTGACACGTGTGGCATCCCCAAGCTTGAGCTTTAGTCCATCCTTCATCTCATTACTCATTCCTCCCATACACCTGAATTTTTTCCTTCATACAAAACTTCACACAATTTTTATTAGCAACATTAGTGCACTCAAGATAATAAGTCTTTAGGTTCAGTTTCAACACCAATAAAACTTCCATTAAAACACTAGATACTGTAGTACTTCCCTCAAAAAGCTCAATTCCCCAAAAGAACTCAAAAAGGAACCAACAAGAAGCAAATGCAAATAATGGCAGAAATCTGTCAAAACAGACCAGCAGGTAAATACGAATTTTTTCGAAGACCTTCGGTTTCTCAAATCAAAAAGTGTTGAACTAACGAAAGTTATATGACAACCTGGGTCAGAAGCACAAAAATTCACGCCTCAAAAAGACGTTCGGAGATTTTACACGAATTTGTACGGTGAAGCAGAGAAATCTGTTTCGGGACAACAACTTTCCCAACCATTACTTCTCTCTCATTAGAGGTTACTCCTGGCAAAAAAAGCAAATAAAAAGGATAAGGAGCGGTTATTACTGAAGTAATAACTTCCAAAACTCATCTAAAACTTTTGGGTTATCTCCCAATAAGTACTTTTTTAACGCCTTTAAGTTAGACATAAGCAAAAACTAAAATGGATAAAATAGAAGTAAGCGGAGATAATCATGGTGAAAATATTGTTTTGTTCAATGAAATCCTTTTGTTAACAAGGTTGATCAGGTCTTGCTACCAAAACAATTTCATATGAGACAAAACTTTGTATTTCACTAGTGATTATGTTACCTCAACTGTGATAGCAATGGTCCCAATCATAATAGTTTCAAATATTTCTCTTGGTATGGGACAATATATTTCTCCAACTTGAATGCCCTCAACATGTTTAATTGAATTCAAACCATAAGTCCTTTCAATCTTCTTGGGGAAATAGACAGTATGTTCCTTGTCATTAACATTGAAAGTCACCTTTCCATAATTACAATTGATAACAGCTCCTGTAGTATTAAGAAAAGGTCTCCCAAGAATAATAGATATATTATCATCTTCAGGCATTTCAAGCACAACAAAATCAGTCAATATCAAGCAATTATGAGCCACTTGAACAGGTACATCCTCACATATGACAACAGGAATAGTGGTAGATTTATTAGCCATTTGCAATGATATATCAGATGGTATCAGTTTTTCTAGTTGAAGCCTCTTATAGAGAGAGAAAGGCATAACACTAACTCCAGCTCCCAAATCACACAAAGCAGTTCTAACATAACTGTTCTTAATAGAGCAAGGGATAGTTGGAATCCCTGGGTCTCCAAGTTTCTTAGGAACCTTACCTTTAAAGGAATAACTAGCAAGCAAAGTAGAAATTTCTTCATTAGGGAGCTTCCTTTTATTCGAGACAATATCCTTCATATACTTTGAGTAAGGAGGCAATTTAATAGCATCAGTCAAAGGAATTTGCAGGAATAGAGGTTTCATCCACTCGCAAAACTTATTATAGTGTTCATCTTCCTTTGACTTGTGTTTCTTATCAGGGAAAGGCATAGGTTTTTGGACCCAAGGCTCTCTTTCACTACCATGTTTCTTAGCAATAAAATCTTCTTTAGTGTATTTAGTATTCTTAGTGTGGTTTTCGGGTTCTTCTTCAACTTTTTCTTCATTAGGAACTTCATTTTCTTCATTACCACTTTTAGTTTTAGCATCAGAAATAGATGTACTATTAGGATTTATAGCAGGTTCAGAGGGTTCTACAATAGTTTTATGTTTCTTTTTCCTTTTTTTACGAGTAGAACCACTATTTTCAGCTTGTTGAGAATCCTGCTCAATTCTTTTGGGATGCCCCTCAGGATAAAGAGGATCCTGGGTAGCAGCACCACTTCTAGTTCTAATTTCATAAGCATGTTTTTCTTTTGCAACATTAACTAGCAAGTCTTTTTGCACTTTAATGAGTTGATCTATTTGAGTTTGAACCATTTGAAAGTGTTTAACAATATTTTAACATCATTAGAGGTTCTTTCCACAATATCTTTCAACTCAACAATAGCTCTAGTGTTTTCCATTAGATGATTTTGCACCCTTTTATTAAAATTATCTTGCTTAACAATAAAGATATCAAATTCTTCTAAGCATTGATCAGGAGGTTTAGAGTAAGGGATATCACCTTCATCAAAGTGTTGGAGATAGTGTACCTCGATATTGGATGAGTAGGGAATAGGCTTACACAACTCTTCAATAGGAGGTAAATTCTTGACATCTGCAGCTTTAATTCCTTTATCCTTAAGACATTTTTTTAGATTCCTTCATCACTTCATCATTTAAATTCAATAACTCCCCTCTTCTTTGATGTTGGAATAGACACTGGTATGAGATTCATGATAAGATGTATGAGTAGGAAAAGGCTTTGTAGGCATGCGTTGAAACAATTGGAGAAGGGATTGACTCCTACTGGATGATGAGAAAAGACCTTGAGAAAAAGGCGATGACATCGATGGTAGAGTTGGTTTCTTGATTAAAACTATCTTTGAGTTGATAGATGAGAAAAATTCCTTAAGAAGAAAATGTTGAAGCTCCAATACGACATGGCCGAGCTCAGCATCCTCTTTGCAAGCGTAGTTAAAGATGGCGACATAAAAGAAGAGGGCAATACTCTTTCTACCCAGGAGGAGGAATAGGTACCAACAAGGAGTTATTTGATCTTGTTTGGCTTGATTCCAAGCTTGGGGAGATCTTGTAATCTATCTTATAAGTTTCATATCACTATTTTGTTTTGTGTTAGTTCAAACTAGAAATAAAGTTTGCATCATTAGAATTCCCTTCAGGAATAGTCGATCCCTTTTAATGAAATTCCGAGTTTATTATTATATATGGAGAAATATTGAGTTTGTTTTTGTCTTATTGGATATATGAATTGCTTAAGTATAATTTTACTTGCACTCAATGATAGCAATAGTAGTCTTCCACACCATTGGTATTAATGGAACATATAAAGATAATTTGGTCAATATGTTGAGTCTACGGTTTGATTTATAAAGAAAAACTATCTATGCAGTTAATTTGAAAAAGAAACCTCAAACAAGGAAAATAAAAAGTGCTATGAAAATAGAGTGAGAACAAGTCGAGGTAAAATATTCAAGTCATAAGAATGGTTCATATACAATTGGAATTTTATAATTGAGATCGTTAAACTTTGAATTCCTACATGAAGTGGAATGTATGGCTAGCTCCTTTGCACAACACTTAAACAAAAGTGTGAGCATATGCACAAAAGAGAAGAAAAGAAAGAAGAAAAAGAGCGAGTGTGCAAAGAGAAAATAGGCATATACCACTATATTGTAGTATGACAAAGAGACTCTTTTGATATTTTGAATCCCAAGTGAATACATTGATCCTAAAACACTTGGTACTACCTCACTAACTCATTTGGTTGAACCAGATACTTTTACATTATGTTGAGATTCATCTTTTATAAACTATTGATCACCAAGGTGTGGAAGTTTTCTAATACTATTCAGATGGTTCGTGTAAAGGTACTATTCATGAATTTATTTCTATGTATCATCGTATATGATAAACACATGTTGCAACTTCCTCATTTATTTTATCGACTCAACTTCATGAATATGAGGATCACATCCATTAAGCTAAACTTGGTTGGGACGAGCAAGAGTCTAAGCTTGGGGAAGTTCATGAGTGCATATTTGCATCATGTTTTACATTATTATTGTGCATGGTAGATGTAGGATCTTGGTATTTTACGGTGCTCGCACGCACATTTTATGTCTGCTTTCACCAGGATCAGGACAGAAGATGGATCCAATGGACACAATTCTTGGAGTAGTTGTACTGAGGATAAAAGGAGTCAGAAAACAACGTAAATCGCTTATTTGGGAAATATTAATAATACCAGAAGAAAACCCGAAGCGATCAAAGGAGATAGACGGTTTAATGACCAATATACGACCAGAATAAATTTTCCGGTCGTATAGTTCCGGTCGTATAGTTAGCGCCGCCACGGCCTCCGCAAATAGTTTCACCCCGTGCAACTAGATCAGGGAGACGACATACAGAACACCCATAAATCGCCGAAACCTCACCTCTAGAAGGCATCTGGAGGGGGGACTCGTCCACCAGGGATCCATCTTCAACCTGCACAGATCTGGGAGGCTAAGGCATCGATCTTCATCATCCACCGCTGCGTCACCACCATCTCCATCCATCCCATCTACATCTTTTCTAGATCTTGTTTTAATTCCCGTACTCGTTGTGGATTTATACATGTACTATTCATATATGATTGTTTCCATTACCACTGCCATGATGTTGATTGCCTCCATGTCTGAGTAGATCTCTAGTTCTTGGGGAGATGGAGAAACCCTAGCATATGATTGAGATGAGATAGAGATTATTATGTTATACATCATTATGTGTATGTGTTAATTGTCTTCATCTTGATGTTGGGAGTTGTGCACCTCCTTAACATTTGCCTCCTATGGGGACTTGATGAAGGGGATTACTTGTTGGTAGACAGAGGCATGATAGCGCTTACTGTGACTATAAAGCTGTTGTCATTCCTTACGTACTAACTTGGGGAATCAAGGATAACTCATTAAGCCATGTCCATGCCACGGGAGAAATCCCTTAATAACGGGATAATACGATTGATGTCGTTTATTCGTCAGCTGTGGTTATTAAGGATGATGTGAGCAGCGGTTCTTGCCTATTTGTCCATATATGGAGCTCCTCCCACATACATACATATTATGAGAATATTTATTATAATAATCTTGAGCGCTTGGTCTAAATTGCTAGCGGTGTATCCACCACTCCCTGAGAACGCCTTTTCCCTATTGCAGTTCCAAAGTTCTATTACACACGTGGTTCTTACTTTCCGCATTAAGTTTTTCTTTACTTTAAATTACCTCATTCAATGAAAAACCCAAAAACAACTCTACTTTTCTTGCATTTTAAAGTTATTTCTTAAGTACTTCGTTTAGTTGTAGTTAAAAGCATTTTAGTCTTCCGCCTACTGCTCCCTATGGGATCGATATCTTTATTTCGAAACTAGCTACAAATGATCTGTGCACTTGCAGTCATCACTCGCTTGCGCCCGTGATCCCCTTGCTCGCTCGCTTACTAGGTCACTCGCCAGGTCGCCAATCGACAACCCCTGCACCTGTGGTGTGCGCTTCTTCCTCGTTGGCGGTAGTACCAGCCCACTGGCAGTGCTACTGGCCTAGTACGGTTTTGGCCCCCCAACGAGTAGAAAATCCAGCCCCCTGTTTATGCCTCTCTTCTTCTCCTTTTTGGGGTGCTCCTTTTCTCTCTCCCTCTCAAGCTCCACCATTGTTGTTGACCTCTTTTGAGCTTGATTTCTTTCTTCCCATCCAATGATTCTTGCATCTATTTGTGAGAAAGATTTAGGAGATCTAGATCTACACATTGACCAAACCAAATCATCTCTTCGTGAGTGAGTCTTTGGGATCTAGATCTTGGAGGATTTGGTGTTCTCCTTTTGTTCTTCCTCTCTTATTCCCCCAATAGCTTTAGTAGCTTTGTTGGAATTTGAGAGTGAAGGATTGGAGCATCTTTGTGGTGTTGTTTCCATTTGCATTAGGTGCATCAGTTTGAGTTCTCCTCTAAGGATTTGGTTGGTGAAATCAAGAATCTTGTTACTCTTGGGTTCTTGGAACCCTAGACTGTTGTGTGGCCTTTGTGGTGAGTTCTTGGGGCCTCTAATTAAGTTGTGGAGCTCTCCCCAAGTTTGTGTCCTTGGTGGTGATTATTGGAATCCTCCAATTAAGTTGTGGAGATTACACCAATCTTGTATGGGTTTGGTAACTGCCCTCAAGTGTCCCATAGTGGATCGGGTGCTTGCCATGCGGCGGGTTCTCGGGAGAATAGGGTGAGGCCTCTCGTGGCGTTGGTGGTCTTAGTATATCGCCCACCCCTCCAATGAGATGTACTCCCTTGTTGGGAGGAACTCAGTAAAATATCGTCGTCCCTGCGTACCTCTGTTATCCCTATACCCAAGTTCTTTACTTATGCACTTTACATTGTGATAGCCTTCGTTCTTGAAGTAATCTATCTTGCTATAACTTTGTTGCTTGTCTTTCTTAGCATAAGTTGTTGGTGCATATAGGTGAAACTTAGTATATATAGGCTTTGTGCCTGACAAAAGAAAATGCTAGATTTATTCTGCCATTGTTAAGCTTATCTCGTAAAAGGTTTTAACCGCCTATTCACCCTCCCCTAGGCGGCATCCATGATCTGTCAGCTTGCATGTGGACCTAGGATAACTGTGGAAGTGTTGTGAAAGGTCCATAGATGGAACACATATCTCCTCGGCATGACCTTCTTCACATTTGGGCAATAACACTTAGTAGAGTCCTGCACTTTAGGTGGAACTATATCACTACGGGAATATCAGTGGCTAGAATGTGCCACGGGGTCCTAAACTTGGTTTTATACAAGTTTCTATGTATATATGTCCTAAAAAACCTAAACCAATGAAAATTTACATTGGTGGAACCTCGTGCAGAGAAATCTAGGGGGTAGAACTCCGGGGGGCATAGACATGTGTTTTCGCTAGAGAAAGAACCTCGGAGCCCCAGAATCCCACCAAAACTTACATGTGGACCTAGGATATGTGTGAACGTGTTTTGGAAGGTCTAATTGTGCAAGACATAGCTCCCCGGTGTGACCTTCTTCACATTAGGGTGATAACACGTAGGAGATTCCTCGAACTGTAGGTGGAAATGTCCCGCTGCGGGGATATTGGAGGTAGAATGTGCCACAGGGTCCCAAACTTGGTTTTCCTTATATATATGTCCTAACACAAACCTAAACCAATGAAAATTACATTAGTGGAACCTCGTGCGGAGAAAGCTAGGGGTAGACCACCGGGGCCCATAGACTGGTGTTTTCGCTGGAGAATGGCCCCGGGAGCCTCGAAATCCAACTAAATCCTGACGTGGACCTAGAAAACTTTCATGTGGACCTAGTATATGTGTGAAATATTTATGGAAGGCCCATATATGGAATATATAGCTCCTCGGTGTGACCTTCTTCACATACGAGCGATAACACTTAGCGGAGTCCTCCACCTGTACGTGGAACTATCCCGCTACGGGAATATCGGAGGACAGAATGTGCCACAGGGTCCCAAGTTTGGTTTTCTACAAGTTCATTTTTATATATTCCCTAAATAAACCTAAACCATTGAAAAAGTATGGTGGAACCTCGTGCGGAGAAATCTAGGGGGGTAGAACTCCCGAGCCCACAAACACGTGTTTTTACTAGAGAAAGAATCTTGGAGCCTAAGAATCCCACCAAAACATGCATGTGAACGAAGGATATGTGTTAAAGTGGTGTGGAAGGTCTAATGTTGCAATACATAGCTCCCCGGTGTGACTTTCTTCACATTAGGGCGATAACACTTAGCAGATTCCTGAAACTGTAGGTGGAAATGTCCTGCTGCGGGTATATCAAAGGCAAGAATGTGCCACAAGGTAACTAACTTGGTTTTACTTATATATATATGTGGCCTAAAAAACCCTAAACCAATGAAAAAATACATTGGTGGAACCTCGTGCGAAGAAAGTTAGGCGGTAGACCGTGGGGGCCCACAAACTGGTGTTTTCGCTGCAGAATGACCACGTGAGCCCTGGATTCCAAAAAAGTCCTAATGTGGACCTATGAAACTTGCATATGGACCTAGTATATATGTGAAAGTGTTTTGGAAGGCTCATAGATGGAATACATAGCTCCTCGGTGTGACCTTCGTCACATTCAGGCGATACACTTAGCAGAGTCCTCCACCTGTAGGTGGAACTGTCCCGCTACGGGAATATCGGACGCTAGAATGTGCCACAGGGTCCCAAAATTGGTTTTATACAAGTTTCTATGTATATATGGACTAATAAATCTTAAACCGATGAAAAATTATATTGGTGGAACCTCGTGCGAAAAAATCATGGGGGGTAGAACTCCCGAGCCCACAAACAGGTGTTTTTGCTGGAGAAAGAACCGAGGAGCCATGGAATCCCACCAAAACTTCCATGTATACCTACGATGTGTGTGAAAATGTTGTGGAAGGTCTAATGGTGCAAGACATAGCTCCCCGGTGTGACCTTCTTTACATTAGGGTGATAAGACTCAGTAAATTCCTAGAACTGTAGGTGGAAATGTCCTCCTGCGAGTATATCGGGGACTAGAATGTGCCACAGGGTCCCAAACTTGGTTTTCCTTTTATCTGTGGACTAAAAAACCTTAACCAATGAAAAAGTACATTGGCCGAACCTCGCGCGGAGAAATCTAGGGGGTAGAACTCCCAGGCCCATAGACAAGTGTTTTCGCTGGAGAAAGAACCCATGAGCCACAAAATCCTACCAAAACTTGCATGTGGACCTAGGATGTGTGTGAAAGTGTGGTGGGAGGTCTAATGGTGCAATACATATCTCCTTGGTGTGACCTTCTGCACATTCAGGCGATAATACTTAGCAGAGTCCCGCGCTTGTAGGTGGAATTGTCCCGCTATGGGAATATCAGAGGCTAGAATGTGCCACAGGGTACCAAACTAGGTTTTGTACAAGTTTCTATGTATATATGAACTAAAAAAACCTAAACCAATAAAAAAGTACATTGGTGGAACCTCGTGCGGTGAAATCTGGGGGGTAGAACTCCTGGGCCCACAAACCGGTGTTTTCATTGGAGAAAGACCCCCGGAAACCTGAAATCTCACCAGAACTTCCATGTGGACCTAGGATATGTGCAAAAGTGTTGTGGGAGGTGTAATGGTGCAAGAAGTAGATCCCTGATGTGACCGTCTTCACATTAGGGCAATAACACTTAATAGATTCCTAGAACTTAGGTGGAAATGTCCCGTTGCGGGTATATCGGAGGCTAGAATGTGCCACAGGGTCCCAAACTAGGTTTTCCTTATATCTATGGCCTAAATAAACCTAAATAAAATGAAAAAGTACATTGATGGAACCACATGCAGAGAAAGCTAAGGGGTAGACTATCGAGGCCCACATACCGGTGTTTTCGCTTGAGAATGTCCATGGGAGCCTGATACCTCCGGTCCGGATTCACGGATGTAGTATAATAGCTTTTTCCCTAGAATACCTAGGTTTAATCGAACGTTGGAAAGCACTGCTAAAAGCTAATAAGAAAGGACACGTCTACAAGACTTTGTTTGTTCGTTTTACCTTTGTTGACCGGACCAATCTAGTTTACTTTATAATGGGGTTGAATCAATTGATGGAGATATGCCAGGGTTGAAGATCCACCTGCAGCTGCACATCAAATGGGATGAAATATAATAATAAGCATAGTCATGTATTGTGTTTGTATTGAGATAATCTTTTGTGGGTAACACATCCTAATATTCTAGAGCCCCTGTGATGCAGCAGGCATAACAATAGACTTTTAATCCAACCAAGAACACACCAAAGCCATGGGTTGCAAACGATTATTAAGTGTAAACACAGATTAAAGCTTTAAGTGGTGATGTTGTTGTTGATCCTGAATGGGCGCTAAGCGAAGACCGTACTTCCCTTTCTGCCACAGAGTTTCCCATGAGATCACCGCTAGCCAAGTATCTCACCTCAAGCCTTTATCAATCTATGGGATCTTGGGTACCTACAAGTCCACAGATCAAGGCAAGAGACGAAGAAACAAAAGATACAAATCACTAATCCAAACAAAATACAATTCTCCCATTATCCAGATTCACATAATTGCTGTGAGGTTTCTCTCCAACCTGCAGCCCGTGAGGACTACTCACTCATAACAAATAGACTGGAGATAGAAAACATCATGCAAATACTTAGATTGAAATCAAATATTCTTACAATGGTTGCCAAATCACAGGGAGATCTAAAAGTACAAAGCAATGGCTATGTCTAGTGGAGGTATGGATGGTGGAAGTAATGAACAATGGATGAACAATGGTGTGGATCTCCTTCGGGGGTGTTGTGATGCAATCTGAGAATGGCGGCTCTCTGGCCAGTGGCTTCTCCAATCTGAGAATGGTACGGGAGGATGATACATTGCAAATGTATCTATAATTTTTGATGTTCCATGCTTGGTTTTATCCACTTTCTTGTGTTTTGTTCCAACTTTGGAGTACTTTTTATATGATTTCTTGGACTAACCTATTAACAAGAGCCACAGTGTCAGCTGCCTGTTTTCTGCTGTTTTTGGTTCCAGGAAATTCAGAAAATGAATATTCTCGGAATTGGACGGGACAAAAGCCAAAGTGCCTATTTTTCCGGAAGTGATCAAGTGCCAGAATACGAGACGGAGAAGGGCTAGGGAGCCACCACACCACCTGGCCGCGCGGCCAGGCCTGGCCTGCGCCAGGGGGTGGTGTGGCCGCTCCCGGCACCCCCTTGGCCTCTCCTTCCTCATATATATTGCCCTCGGGACGAAAACCCTAAGTACCCGATCAAAAATCCATGAAAGAGTATGTAGCCGCTGTCATCTCCATCCCTAGATCGGGAGGGATCTGAAGGTCTTCCCGGCACCCTGTCAGAGAGGGGAATTCACCCTGGAGGACTTCTTCATCACCATGCAAGCCTCTGGTGTGATGCGTGAGTAGTTCATCCTTGGACTACGGATCCATGTAGTAGCTAGATGGCTGGTTCTCCTCCTTTGTGCTTTCATGTTTAGATCTTGTGAGTTCCGTTCATGATCAAGATCATCTATTTGTAATTTTGCATGTTGTGTTTGCGGGGATCCGATGAATATTGAGATGCTATTTCAGATTGATTATTGATTCTATCATGTCTTTGTTATTTGTGATCTTGCATGCTTTGCGTTGTTAGTAGCTATCTTGGCCAAGTAGATGCTAGCAACTCCAAGAGTTAGTATTTATGCTCGATAGTGAGTTCATGCCTCTAGTAATCTAGGGAAGTGACAGAAATCTCTAAGGTACTAGATGTGCTGTTGCTACTAGGGAGAAAACAACAATCCTTTGTTCATATAACAATCGTATTGTTTACTTTACACGCAGTTTGTAAAGGAATAATCTGTTGCTTGCAACTTAATACTGGAGGGGGTTCGGATGATAACCTGAAGGTGGATTATTAGTCGTAGATGCAGTTGGATGGCGGTCTATGTATTATGTTGTAATGCCCAATCAAGTCTCAAAGGAGTCAAGATGATTAGTATATGCATGTATTGCTTTCTCGGTGTTTGTCAATTGCCCCGCTGTAATTTGTTCACCCAGCATGTTATCTATCTAAGGAGAGCCACCTCTAGTGAACTATGGATCTCGGTCCTTTTCTTTACATACAATCTATAAACTGTTTACATCTTTGTGTTTACTTTCTGCAAACTTTTACTTCTTTCCATTCGATACGTTTAATCCTTTGTTTTCCGCAAAACATGGTGACATTGACAACCTCATCGCAAGTTGGGGACAAAGTTCTATGGTTGTGTTGTGTAGGTCTCCATGTTGCTACTAGCACCGGTAGTGCGCCCTACCAAAGCTCAGCTAGTAACACCTTTGAGGTGTTTCCTCACTCCTACTGGTTCGATTAAACCTTGGTTTCATAACTGAGGGAAACTTCCTGCTGTGCTCATCATACCTTCCTCTTGGGGTTCCCAACGAGCTCTAAATCAACACCGCCATCAAGCAATTTTCTGGGCGCCATGCATTGAGCCATCAAGAGATTTTCTGGCGCTGTTGCCGGGGAGTCAAGGACATCTTCACAAGGGGAGTCCCTCATAACCAATCTCTTTACTTTGTTGTTTTTGTTTTGCTTAGTTTCTTTTTGCTTAGTTTGCTTGTTTTGTTCTTCAAAAAGCACAAAAAAATTTAGTTTTACAAGTTTGCTTTCTTATTTGAAAACCCAAAAAAATGACTACTCTTGAAAACACTAAGTTGTGTGACTTCACTAGCACCAACAACAATGATTTTATGAGCACACCTATTGCTCCACCTGTGGCTGTAAATACTTTCTTTGAGATAAAATCTGCTTTGCTCAACCTTGTTATGAGAGAACAATTTTCTGGTATTGGTAATGAAGATGCTGCTTCCCATCTAAATAACTTTGTTGAACTTTGCGAGATGCAAAAGCATAGGGATATAGATGGTGATATTATTAAACTGAAATTGTTTCCTTTCTCTTTGAGAGGAAAAGCTAAAGAATGGTTGAATTCCTTAACTAGGAATAGTATTCTTGGACTAAATGAAAAGATGCTTTTATTGGAAAATACTATCCTCCTGCTAAGATTATATCCATGAGAAGTGAAATAATGAAGTTTAAACAACTTGATAATGAGCATGTTGCTCAAGCTTGGGAAAGAATGAAATCTTTGGTAAAGAATTGTCCCACTCATGGACTGACTGCTTGGATGATCATCCAAACTATTTATGCAGGATTGAACTATTCTTAAAGGAACCTATTGGATTCTGCTTCTGGAGGTACCTGATGACCCACAAGTATAGGGGGTGTATCGCAGTATTTTCGATAAGTAAGAGTGTCGAACCCAACGAGGAGCAGAAGGTGCTGGCTAGTGGAATGGATCAGGAATTCTCTGCAAATACTTAGCAAACGGATTTTTAGGGGTTTTCGATAAAGCAAGTAAACAAGGTACGAGTAAATAAAAGACAATAGGAATAAATGCAGCAAGTGGCCCAATCCTTTATGCAGCAAAGGACAAGCCGGTTGTATTACTTAAGATGACCAAACATTCTCGAGGACACATGGGAAGACTGTCAAGTGCTTTCGCTTCATATAGTCGATTAATCTTCTTTAGCTTGCTAAGTGTTGTGTGGGTGAACCTGTGCTAATGTACCGCCCCATCCAAGACTAATACATACTTGTGATTATACCCTTGCAAACATCCGTAAGTACAAGAAAGTAATTAAGGTAGAAACCTAACCACAACTTTAAACTCTAAGACCCTTACGTCCCTTGTGTAATGGTTTCCTAACGGGGGTTCAGGTTTCTGTCACTCCGGCAACCCCTACGATTAGTAGCCAAATACACAATGCATTCCCCTAGGCCCATATACGTGAAGTGTCATGTAGTTGACGTTCACATGACACCACTAGAAGAAGTACACCACAACTTAAATAACAATCTATTGAATCTTTCTCAACGCAACTCCACTACTAACAACAAGACTTCTCCCATGTCCTCAAGAACAAAACGAACTACTCACAAGACATCATATGGATCATGATCAGAGATGGAATAATGATGTATAACAATCTGAACATAAACAATAATTCAATCGTTCAGTCAATAGCATCAACTACATAGAGTAATAAACACCGGGAAAGTTTCCCCTATGAACTATGCAAGATTCAACCCAATTGTTACAACAATATGGAGATGGTGATGAGGGTGCTGATGGTGATGATGGTGGTGGTGATGATGATGATGATCCCGATGAAGTCCAGCTTGATGGTGGTGTTGATGGCGACGATCTCCCCTCTCCGGGAAGGAATTCCCCCGGCAGAAATCTATCTGCCGGAGAGATCTTTCTCTCTCGGTGTTTTCCGCCCCGTAGAGGCGGCGGAATCTTTCTATGGTCGCTCCCCGAGTCTTAGGGTTTCGGGAGGATGATATACGCCAGAGGGGAGAGGCTGGAGTGGGCCAGGGCGACCACACCACCTCTAGGCGCGGCCTAGGCCTGCCCGCGCCATGGGGTGGTGTGGGCCCCCAGTGGCCCACCTCTACTCCATCTTCTAGCATCCTTAGTCTTCTGGAAAAATAGGATTTTCCGCATATTTTCCCGGATTTTTTGATCTTCGTGAATTTTGCCTCCAAACAGCACCGAAATATATCAAGGAATAATAGTGAATTAGGACATAGAATAGTGATGCAAAATGGGCGTATCAACTCCCCCAAGCTTAGACTTCGCTTGTCCCCAAGCGAAACTGAGCTCAATAAACATGACCTCAGGTTTATGGAGTGAAGAGTCGATAAAAGAATTCGGACAAGAAGCATCACATTCATCAAATACATAGATCATAATAGAAGACAACTCACTATTATATAACTTAAATTGCAATGAGTAAAGGAAACACAATAAAGATACATAGAGTAAATCGTAATTGGTAATGGCAAACTTAGCTATTGGTCGAAGAATAGTTGATAATTTGCTGGAGTTCACAAATAGCTGGTTTTTCAATGATAGCTTTCAAAGTAGTAAACATCAAGATAAGAGCAATGTGCAAAACAAGGAACATAAGAAACATGATTGAATAAATCATCATATGAATGAATGAAACACATCAACTCAAAATACTTTCTGAGATAGAGGGGAATAGGTTTATTGACTCAACTACAAAGTAAAAGAAAGGCCCCTTCAAAGAGGGAAGCAGGGATTTCAAGTCTCATAAAGAGCTCCCAAAAATTATGATACTTACTAGCTTTCAGCTCTCATTGCCCCTATCATAGGCATCTTTAGGTGGTTAAGGTTAAAGTGACACAACTAAGAGGATATGCTTGACAAGTTATAAGTTGAAATCTCAAGCCCCTTACTTATGAGTACCGATCCTCATGCTACTCAACTTCAGTCACGAGCAAGCTCTTGTCATTGTAAATACATGCGTATCATTGAGAACTGCCAACGGGGTACCCCTTGCACATGACACAGGAGCTATCCCATAATCAAAATGACAAGGCAAGCAGACAGTGAGCATCTCAGCGATCTTTTTATTTGCTATTTGCATAGGTTTTTATTGAGGATGCTTCATAGAATGCTCACTACAGTTATGCTGCAAGTTTCCACCATGATTAGGCATGGCTTAGGCTAGTGGCCCAGGCGTTTCTCTAACACACATATAAACTCCATGATCTTACAAGTTCCACTTTTATTTCACACCGTCGGGATCCATAAGCACAAGAACATGATATCAACTAGGTACAAGTACCAATGAAGTGTTGAAAGCGGTCCCCATGATACATGGTTCGACTAACTTCAACTCATAAAGCGCAAGCATATACGCAACAAAGAAGGACCCAATGGTTCAAGTTTATTAAATGCAGGAAAGTAAAGTGTGCCATCAAGTTCATGAGAGCTTTAATCACTAATTTTCACATAACAAGTTTAATTTGGGAGGTAGATAAAACAAGAATTTACTTGGAATAGCAATAATGCTACTAGGTAGGTAAGGTGGACACAAATGGCATGGTGATGCACTCGACGATCGACGTAGACCTCGTTGGGAACCCCAAGAGGAAGGTATGATGAGCACAGCAAAAAGTTTTCCCTCAATTATGAAACCAAGGTTTAATCGAACCAGTAGGAGCAAGGAAACACCCCAAAGGTGTTACTAGCTGAGCTTTGGCAGGGCGCACTACCGGTGCTAGTAGCAACGTGGAGACCTGCACAACACAACCACAAAACTTTGTCCCCAACTTGCGATGAGGTTGTCAATCTCACCGTGTTTCGCGGAAAACAAAGGATTAAACGTTTAGAATGGAAAGAAGTAATAGTTTGGAGAAAGTAAACACAAAGCAGAAAGCAGTTTATAGATTGTATGTAAAGAAAAAGGACCGGGATCCATAGTTCACTAGAGGTGGCTCTCCTTAGATAGATAACATGCTGGGTGAACAAATTACAGCGGGGAAATTGACAAACACCGAGAAAGCAATACCTGCATATACTAATCATCTTGAATCCTCTGAGACTTGATTGGGCATTACAACATAATACATAGACCGCCATCCAACTGCATCTACGACTAATAATCCACCTTCAGGTTATCATCCGAACCCCCTCCAGTATTAAGTTGCAAGCAACAGATTATTGCTTTACGAACTGCGTGTAAAGTAAACAATATGATTGTTCTATGAATAAAGGATTGTTGTTTTCTCCCTAGTAGCAACAGCACATCTAGTACCTTAGATATTTTTGTCACTTCCCAAGATTACCAGAGGCATGAACCCACTATCGAGCATAAATACTAACTCTTGGAGTTGCTAGCATCTACTTGGCCAAGATAGCTACTAACAACGGAAAGCATGCAAGATCTCAAATAACAAAGACATGATAGAATCAATAATCAATCTGAAATAGCATCTCAATATCCATCGGATCCCCGCAAACACAACATGTATGGATTACAAATAGATGATCTTGATCATGAACGGAGCTCACAAGATCTAAACATGAAAACACAAAGGAGGAGAAACCAGCCATCTAGCTACTACATGGATCCGTAGTCCAAGGATGAACTACTCACGCATCACACCGGAGGCTTGCATGGTGATGAAGAAGACCTCTAGGGTGAATTCCCCTCTCCGGAAGGGTGCCGGGAAGAGCTTCATATCCCTCCCGATCTGGGGATGGAGATGACGGCGGCTAAAGACTCTTTCGTGGATTTTTGATCGGGTACTTAGGGTTTTCGTCCTGAGGGCAACTTATAGGCGGAATGAGAGGCCGAGGGGGTGCCGGGAGCCACCACACCACCCCCTGGCGCGGGCCAGGCCTGGCCGCGCGGCCAGGTGGTGTGGCCGGCCCCTGGCCCCTCTCCGTCTCGTATTCTGGCACTTGATCCCTTCCGGAAAATAGGCACTTTGGCTTTGTCCCGTCCAATTTCGAGAATATTCATTTTCTGACTTCCCTGGAACCAAAAACAGCAAAAAACAGGCAGCTGACACTGTGGCTCTTGTTAATAGGTTAGTCCAAGAAATCATATGAAAAGTACTCCAAAGTTGGAACAAAACACAAGAAAGTGGATAAAACCAAGCATGGAACATAAAAAATTATAGATACATTTGCAATGTATCACATGGGTTTTGGTTTAAAGGAGGTGGATGCACGAGAAGAATACCCTCTCAGTACAGGTTTTTGGCTAGCAAGGCTGGGTAGCAAGTATAAGAGTTGAAGGAAACAAACAAACATACAAGTGATAAAAACAAACATATGCAATCTTCCTTGGAAGCACAAAAGATCTTAACTAGAGAATACTAGACTTATGAGCAAATGAAGAAAGAAAGATGATGAAATTATTTTCCTCTAGAGTACTTCTATCTTTTTCATTCAACTCTCAAAAATAGTGTGCTACTGACCGAGCCAGGTTTGCCAAAACCAACTAAATTAACTCAATGATCCCAAAGTGATATCAATAGTAACAACAAGATCAATCATATAACCACAATTGAAAACTAATATAAGCTATGCAAAAGAGTGGATGATAGAACTTCTCATTAATATTCCATAACAAAAACTCACACCAAGGGATACATATCTAACAAGAGAAAGGACACTTCCATAATGCAAACCATACTACATAATAACTCCTCTATTCATGATATGACTCTACTAATACAGTTAAAAGATAGAAGATAGTGATATGATACCGCGGCACTCCCCCAAGCTTGGAACTAACCAAGGGGATGCCCAAACTGATGACGAATTACTCCTTTGGTGGTGGTGGTATCCTCTCGATGAGCTCTTTGATTAGTTTCCCAAAGTCCTCAATCTCGAAGGTGAGAGTACGAATCAACTCCGAGTTTTGCTCAATACGGCCCATAATCATTTCAGTTTGTGGATCCCAGCTCTTGTGATTATTTTTCCATTCTTCCCTCTTGGAGTCTTCTTTTGCTGCATGGTTATGGATAAAGGTATGGAAGGGATTCTTGGTGTGTGGAGGAAGTGACCTTGGAGCCAAACTGTGACGGGAAACTTTCCCGCCAGTCTTCATCCGTGCAGTCCTTCTAACCCTGGCAGGTTTCGTCACCACTCCAATTCTTGCAATGGTAGTGCCGGTGTGCGGATGTTGGCATTGCTCCTTTTCACCTTCACTCTTGATCTCCTTCTCCTTCCCGGGGTCTTGGAGGTCTTCCTCCATGGGCTCCTTCCCTTTATCCTTGGTGGACACCATTGTGCTTCTAAACTTCCAAAGAGTATGTCTTGGAAGAAACAGATCGAAACAAAAACACGACGAAAACACGATATACGGACCTCGGGGGATCCGGGGGGTTATATATTACGAAGTTTCATATCAAAAGGAAGGTACTGGGAGAAAACGAGTCGGAGGCGGAGTCCGGGGTGGACTCACCACCTGGTGGCGCGACCAGGGGTGGGCCCGCGCCACAGGGTGGTGTGAGCCACCCTGGCTCCGTTTCTGTCCCTTTTTCGCTTCGTAGCTTTCCTTATTAACTGAAAACTGCAAAAATATAGTTGGATTGTATTTTCATAGAACTTTTCTTACCAAAACTGTTACCTAGTTGGAAACAGACTCTGCAGGTCTCTGAATTTGGTATATAATAGATTCTTCCGGAGTCACCACTTGAATAACATCAATATCTTCATCTTCAAACACTTATTACTTGACTCATAAAACCTTTCTCTTCCTTATTACACCATTATCTCCACTTCCTGGAAATTTCTTTCACACAAAACTTCACACAGTTCTCATTAGCAACATTAGTATAAGTGAAGTGATAAAACCTTTTGAGTCCAACTTCAACTGAAAACCATCAAAACATAAGCTACTGTAGCAACTCCTTTCGAAAACCCAAAAAGAAGTCAAAAAGGAAATCGAATAAAGAAGCAAATGCAAGAGTGGCAAAATCTGTCAAAACAGACCAGCAGCTAAAGATCAAATTTTTCGAAAATCTTCTGTTGCTCAAATAGAAAATTGCAAAACTAACGAAAGTTAAATAACAACCTGGGGCAGAAGCACAAAAAATTACAGGTCAATCCGACATGTAGAGATCTCTCACGAATGTTTACGGTGAAGCACAAAAATCTGTTTCGGGACAGCAACTTCCCCAAATATTACTTCTCTCTCATTAGAGGTTGATCTTGACACAAAAACCAAACAAAACGGATAAGGAGCGGTTATTACCGAAGTAATAACTTCCAAGACTCAAAGAAACAAAAACAAACTAAAAGCAAAAACAAATTGGGTTGTCTCCCATAAAGCTCTTTCTTTATAGCCATTAAGATGGGCATGATAATTTTGAGGAAGCTCTCATAGGGATATGAGTTGAAGCAAAAGAGAGCATTAAGAAGCAAGAACACCCACACATTTAAGTCTAACCCACTTCCTATGCAACGGAATTTTGTAAACAAACAAGTTATTGAAACCAGAGGCAACTTGCATAAGAAGGCAAAAGAAGTGCAACATAAAAACTTTCAGCATAAAACGAGGAAACTTGATATTATTGAGACGCATAAGAACACTTTTCCCTCTCTCATAATAACTTTCAGTATCATGCATAAACTTAACAATATAGCTATCACAAGGACCATCATAGCAATGATCACTTATTCTAACAGAAAACACAAGAATACCAGCTCTCATAACACTACTATGTGAAACAATATTAGAGGTATCCTTACAAAGGATAGTGTGTCCCTCTTCTTCATACTTGGTGACAAAGTCTTTCACATTTGCTATTATAGGTTCATCAACCATTTGTTTATTAGGTTCAACAGCTTTATTCATACTTTCATCTACCATACTACCCATCATAGAATGTTCCTTTACCTTAACTGGAAAAGGCATTTTCTCAATATAAGGTTCAGGTAAAACATGATTAGCAGTATAAACTTCAGAACTTCTTGTAGGAACACTCTTAGCAATATCTTTATAAGGTTCATGATACTTATTCCACTTATTTTTAGGCACTTCAATATAAGAAGAAAAAGCCTTAATAAGAAGCAATAGCTTGAGAGTCTAGACCATAAGCATTTTTAATATTTTGAAAGTCATCAGTTCCCATAAAAGATTCAATGCATTCATAATCATAATTTATACCTGACTTTCTACCTTTGTCATTCTCCCAAGCTTCAGCATTGTCTTGAATACGGTCTAGAAGATCCCATTTAACTTCTTCTACCATGCGAGTGAATGATCCAGCGCAAGAAGCATCCAATAAATCTTTATCATGTAAAGGGAGCCTTGCATAAAAGTTATTGATAATAATATTGTTGGGGAGATCATGCATGGGACATTTGAGCATCAGTAACTTCAATCTCCCCCAAGCTTGAGTTGTACTCTCTCCATCAAGAGGCCAAAAGTTGTATATTTGATTCCGATCTTTATGAATCTCACTAGGAGGGTAAAACTTTGAATAAAAGAGAGGCACTATTTCCTCCCATTCCAGAGCTTGACCATTCTTCAGCAGCTTATACCATTCCTCAGCTCTTCCTTTCATTGATAATGAGAACAACTTCTTCTTAACTTGATCTGTAGTAATCCCTGCACACTTGAACAACCCGCATAATTCGTGTATAAAGAGTAAATGATCACCGGGATGGACAGTTCCATCCCCAACATAGTAGTTATCCATAACACGATCAATAATTCTTGTAGGTGTTTTGAAAACATCTTTCTCAGGAGGTGGTGGCTTGTCTACTACCTTAGCAGTGGTAGTAGCATTACCAAATAAGAAACTCAACGAATTATCCATAACGAATATAAAGCGACTAGCAGAAGTAAACAATACTCACAGTAGAAGTTTCCTTTACCAGTTCCACTCTCCAATAGCGCTTCACTCGCCGGCAACGGCGCCAGAAAATAGTCTTGATGACCCACAAGTATAGGGGGTGTATCGCAGTATTTTCGATAAGTAAGAGTGTCGAACCCAATGAGGAGCAGAAGGTGCTAGCTAGTGGTATGAATCAGGAATTCTCTGCAAATACTTAGCAAGCGGTTTTTAGGGGTTTTCGATAAAGCAAGTAAACAAAGTGCGAGTAAATAAAAGACAATAGGAATAAATGCAGCAAGTGGCCCAATCCTTTATGCACCAAAGGACAAGCCGGTTGTATTACTTAAGATGACCAAACGTTCTCGAGGACACATGGGAAGACTGTCAAGTGCTTACGCTTCATATAGTCGATTAATCTTCTATAGCTTGCTAAGTGTTGTGTGGGTGAACCTGTGCTAATGTACCGCCCCATCCAATACTAATACATACTTGTGATTATACCCCTTTCAAACATCCGTAAGTACAAGAAAGTAATTAAGGTAGAAACCTAACCACTGCTTTAAACTCTAAGACCCTTACGTCCCTTGTGTAATGGTTTCCTAACAGGGGTTCATGTTTCTGTCACTCCGGCAACCCCTAAGATTAGTAGCCAAATACACAATGCATTCCCCTAGGCCCATATAGGTGAAGTGTCATGTAGTCGACGTTCACATGACACCACTAGAATAAGTACACCACAACTTAAATAACAATCTATTGAATCTTTCTCAACACAACTCCACTACTAACAACAAGACTTCTCCCATGTCCTCAAGAACAAAACGAACTACTCACAAGACATAATATGGATCATGATCAGAGATGGAATAATGATGTATAACAATCTAAACATAAACAATAATTCAATGGTTCACTCAATAGCATCAACTACAAAGAGTAATCTACAGCGGGAAAGTTTCCCCTATGAACTATGCAAGATTCAACCCAATTGTTACATCAATATGGATATGGTGATGAGGGTGATGATGGTGATGATGGTGGTGATGATGATGATGATCCCGATGAAGTCTAGCTTGATGGTGGTGTTGATGGCGACGATCTCCCCTCTCCGGGAAGGAATTCCCCCGGCAGAAATCTATCTGCCGGAGAGATCTTTCTCTCTTGGTGTTTTCCGCCCCACGAAGGCGACAGAATCTTTCTGTGGTCGCTCCCCGAGTCTTAGGGTTTCGGGAGGATGATATACGCCAGAGGTGAGAGGCTGGAGTGGGCCAGGGCGGCCACACCACCTCCAGGCACGGTCTAGGCCTGCCCACGCCATGGGGTGGTGTGGGCCCCTGTGGCCCACCTCCACTCCATCTTCTGGCATCCTTAGTCTTCTGGAAAAATAGGATTTTCTTTATATTTTCCCGGATTTTCTGATCTTTGCGAATTTTGCCTCCAAACATCACCTTTTCCATCAGAATCCTGACTGCAGCGGGCCATGCTCCAAAAGTCATCAACCATGCAAAAATAGATGAAATAACATAAGTATCACCTCTCAATACGAAATATATCAATGAATAATAGTGAATTGGGACATAGAATTGTGATGCAAAATGGACGTATCAGTACCTTTATGACCATCACTTTGGGTGCTGCAACAAAACTTTTGGAAAATATGATGGTTAATTATTCTGAATGGCATACTGAGAGAGCTCCACAAGGTAAGAAGGTAAATTCTGTTGAGGAAACCTCCTCCTTGAGTGATAAGATTGATATTATTAGGTCTATGCTTGTTAATGGGAAAACCCATATTGATCCAAATAATGTTCCTTTAGCCTCTTTGATTTCTCAAGAAGAGCAAGTTGATGTGATCTTCATAAGAAATAACAATTTTGGCAACAATGCTTATGGTAATAATGCTTATAGGAACAATTTTGGTAACAACAATTATAAGCCATATCCTCCCAACAATGGTAATGCTTATGTAAATTCTTACAACAATAATAAGAGTGCTCCCTCTGAACTTGAAGATATGCTTAAAGAGTTTATTAGTAAACAAACTGCTTTCAATAAAACTTTTGAGGAAAAACTCTCTAATGCTGAAAGAAATATAGCATCTTTAACTGAAGCTCAAACTACTTTGAATAAAATGGCTGCTAAACCTGAAACTAATGATAATCCCTTTGAAGCTACTAATGCTATACAAGTAAGAATTGATGAAAATGTTAGACTATTAGCTGAATTACGTGCTAAGTGGGAAAGAGAAGATGAAATTGCTAGAAACATTAGTGTTTATACTATTACCACCACTAGTGTTGAGGCTAGTAATAGTTCTACTACTTTAGATGATAAATTTGATTTTGATCTTGATGGTTGCAACATCTCTGAAGTTATTAAGTTCCTACAAAAGCTTTCTAAAAGTCCTAATGCCAGTGCTATGAACATGGCCTTTACAAAACACATTACTGATGCTCTCATAAAGATTAAAGAAGAAAAGATGAAACATAAAGCTTCTATTCCTATAAAGCAAGAGGATGGTTGAGAACCCATCATTAATATGAAAGTGAATGACTTTGATTTCAAAGCTTTGTGTGATCTTGATAGTAGTGTTTCTATTATTCCTAGAAGGATTTATGATATGCTTGATTTGCCTCCTCTTGAAGATTGCTATTTGAATGTCCCACTTGATGATAATGCTAAAAAGAAACTCACGGGGAGTCTTAATGATGTTCTTATTATGGTTAACGATTCCTATGTCCCCGTTGATTTCTATGTTTTGGATGTTGAATACAATGCTTCTTGTCCTATTACTTTGGGAAGACCTTTTCTTAGAACTGTTGGTGCCATCATTGATATAAAAGAAGGCACCATTAAATATCAACTCCCACTCAAGAAAGGTATAGAACACTTTCCTAAAAAGAGAGAAAAGATTTCTTTTGCTTCTCCTATGAAAACAAAATTTGGTCTTAATGCTTCTTCATTTGAGAACACTTGATTCTTTCTTTGCTTCTTATGCCTAACTTAAAGGCGTTAAAGAAAAGTACTTATTGGGAGATAACCCAAAAGTTTTAGATGAGTCTGGAAAGTTATTACCTCTGTAATAACCTCTCCTTATCTTTTTTATTTACTTTTTGTGCCAAGAGTAACCTCTAATGAGAGAGAAGTAATGATTGGGAAAGTTGCTGCCCCGAAACAGATTTCTGTGCTTCACCGTAAACATTCGTGAGAGACCTCTGTATGTCGGATTGAGCTGTAAATTTTTGTTCTTCTGCCACTGGTTGTTATCTAACTTTCGTTAGTTCAACACGTTTTTATTTGAGCAACAGAAGGTCTTCGAAAAAAATCGTATTTACCTGCTGGTCTGTTTTGACAGATTTCTGGCATTTTCTGCATTTGCTTCTTGTGGGTTCCTTTTTGAGTTCTTTTGGGGAATTGAGCTTTTTTAGGGAAGTGTTATAGTATCTAGTGTTCTAATGGAAGTTTATTTGGTGTTATAACTGAACTTTAAGACTTATTTATCTTAAGTGCACTAATGTTGCTAATGAGATTGTGTGAAGTTTTGTATCAAGGAAAAAATTTCAGGTGTATGGAAGGAATGAGTAATGAGATGAAGGATGGACTAAAGCTCAAGTTTGGGGATGCCACACGTGTCACCCCAAGAAATATCCAAGAAGTACAAGCTTCAACGCTTGGGGATGCCCAAGGCATCCCCTTCTTCATCAATAAAAATTCCAGGTTTCTTCCAAACGCTTCATTTTTATTGTTTCATGCACAGTTGTGTTTTTCTTGGAGCGTCTTCTTTTTCGTTTTCATTTTGGTTTTTTGTTTGATTTGGTTTGATTAGTTTTCTGAATAAATTGGTTGGACCACCTCTTTCATACATTGGTTTGCAAATAGTTTGGTTTGGTTTGGAAAAGAGTAGGAAAGTTCATACTTATGTGGTAAAAAGAGCTCGTTTTTGACTGTGGCCTATGCTTTGTCGTGCCATGCTTGATATTGTTTTGGCTTTATGCTTAGTATTCTTTGCTGTAGCATGACTTGTTATAAACAATTGAGATTGCTTAATGTGCCTTGGATGAATCATGCGTTGTTTTAGCATATTAAAGCATAGTATAGTGGTATTCTCCTTTGATGCTTTATTTGGGTTGACTTGGCGCATGCTCACACCATGTTATGACTATCTCAAGTCACCATAGCCTTTATGATCCTTTAGTTTTCAACTTGTAGTATCACTTTATGCTTTGATCAATGATGTTTTGTCGCTCTGCATGATTATGGCCATTATTGCTCTCTTAGTTTGTCGCTCCTAGTCTTTTGCTAGCCTCCACAACAAAGTATGAGTTCCACTCATGCATCCAACTCCCTAAACCAAGTTATTGCAAAGAGTCCACCATACCTACCTACTAGCTTATGCTATTCCAAGTATACTCATGCTTTTGTTTACCTTCCAAATTAAACTTGTTATGAGAAAACTAGTGATTAAAGCTCTCACGAACTTGATGGCACACTTTACTTTTCTTGCCCTTAATAAACTTGAACCATTGTGTCTTCTATGTTGTATATGCTTGCACATATTTGTCGGGAATTAGCAGAACCATGCTTTCATGGGGAACGCTTTCAACATTGCACTTGGTACTTGTACCTAGTTGATATCATGCTCTTTTGTATATGGATGTCATCGGTGTGAAATGAAAGGGGAGCTTGTAAGTCCATGGAGTTATGTATATGTGTTAGAGAAACGCCTGTGCCGCTGGTCTAATCCATGCTGACATGGTGGAAACCTGTAGCGTAACCATAACGAGCTGTCTATGAAGCATTCTTCTTATTAAAAAAGGAGTCCTATATTGAGAAAAAAGAGAAAAGAGAAAAACAGAGATACTATGAAAAGAGGAAAGAGAGAAAAAAACACCATATTCCCATGGTAAATAAGAAGAATGCTGAGATGCTCGTTGTCTGCTTGCCTTGTCATCTTGATATGGGGATTCTTCCGTATCATCGGGCAAGGGGTACCCGTTGGCGGTTCTCTATGATACACATATACTTACAATGACAATGTCGTGGTGGTGTCACGGCAGATGCCATGGATAGGCTAATGGTGGGGACTAAATGCACTAGGGGAATCCGGGGAGGGATAGTGTGGTGATTCCACACATAGTTGCCTTGTATTCGATTCACTTCCAAGATTTACAAGTGCTCCTTGAGCTGTATTGGGGAGAGGAGGAAGAAGAACTCTCTTACTCTCACCACTATCAAGACACAACTCTCTAGGAGACAACCAAGCCTAGACCAATCAACTAGAGATCAACCAGAAAAACCAACCCTTTCTATAGAGGCCCTAGCCCTCCTTATATAGGGGTGGCTAGGTCTCCAATTAGGGCATACGTGGAGGCATATTCCAGGGAATATGCCTCTTCCCAAAATATTAAGCCGACCAGGTCACTTTTCCCCCGCGTCATCCATGCAGAGGCTACGTGAGCCTCTATGGCGCCTGCTTCATCCGACATAGGCATCGTCACCTTTGTCGGCCACGCCTCGGTGGTCCTGCCTCTGTCCGCTTCGCTCATGCTCTGCATACAGTGGTCACCTTTGACCAGCGAGATACCTTCCTTCTCTTACAAGCTTGATATGACCTGGATCCTACATACTTGATCCGGGCACACCTGTTCCTGCATACAAGTTAGACACATCTTACCGACATACGTAATAAGTCGGTTAAGACCAGGTTAGGTGGACGTCCCCTGGTCCGGGTTACTCCGTGATCCGGCCTGCCTTGAGGTGACTCGGCCAGCACTTGCTTTGACCTTGCCGTACCTTGGCTAACTAGGCCTTTATACCCCGGCGTGACCCTACCCGGGGGTATCCCCCCAACATTAGTCCCCGAAGCTGGTGCGGTCTTAGCTGCCTTAGCCGCTAAGGCCACTGCAGGTTCAATCTTACTGAGCTTCTTGCTCCTTCTCCGAGTTACCTCATAATCCGGATTCCATAGGTTTATTTTCCCTTGGCACATTCCAAGTTTTTACTTGCTGGCCGGGTTACCTCGTACTCATCCGGGTCATTCTTCCTTCTCTCGTACGCTTCCCCACGTGGAGGCTAATCAGTACTTTGCCTCATTTTAAGGGCCTACTATAGTAACCGCCGCAGTTATTGTCAGAAGTTACTGTGGCACACGTCACGTCATGCCTGCCTCCTCGTTAACTGTATCACTGTGTCGCGTCATGGGATCCTCTGCGCCCTGTGGCCCTTCCTGTGGCTCATCGCTGATTGGTCAATCCAGATCGTACACGGCCACACGGTGTGGCCTGCCCGTAAAACACGATCCCACTACCCCCTTAAGGGAGTGGTTAAATAGGGGAGGGGCGCGCTCCTTGGGTCCTTTCCCCACTTCCGCGCCCTCTGCCTCTGCTTCTTCCTCATCTTCTCCAGTGACAGCGCCGCCGCCACTGCATCTGAGTAGCAGCGCCGCCGCCGCATTGCTTCCACACGCACCTGCATTGCCGCCACCTCCGCGCATCTCCTCCGCCACGGGTCCCCGCCAGTCCAGGCCACTGCCTCCCACTGCCGCCAGCGCAAGTGAGGGGAGCAACCTTGAGATGACTAAGGAGGAACTCACTGTCGCAGAGCAAGAAATGGAGGAAGACGCGGCGAACACCGACCGCGGCACGTGGGCCGGATCCTGGGTTTGCTAGGATGACCTGTATTGGCTGTACCGCACCAGGCGCATCCCGGAGGGCGTCACCACACGCCTCGCTGCCGCCGAGCTTGCCCCCTCACCCAATCCGGGTGAGTATGTGGTGTTTCTATCCCACTTCCAGTGGGGGTTTGGTCTGCCAGTTAGCGATCTTTTCCATGACTAGCTCAATACGTATGAGCTTCAGCCGCACCACCTTCTGGCTAATGCCATCACGCCTCTCTCCGCCTTTGCCTCCACCATCGAAGGTTACGCCGGACTATGGCCCACGAAGGAGCTCTGGATCCGGTTCTTTGGCCTTCGCCGGAATGTGATTGCGAACATAGATCTTGAGCCGGAGGACAAGCAGCTCACGCAGTTTGGCGCTGCGTCAATATCTCCCCGGAAGTAGTCCATCTTCCCCCGAGTCACGGGGCTCGACTCTTGCAAGGGATGGGCCCGGACTTTCTTCTATGTGTTGGGGATATACTTTCCGGGTATCCTCACAGTTCCTCACTGACTAGGGTGGCCCACATCGGGTTAGAGCTTTGCTTCACGGGCGGCCCAGTCAGGAGAGAAGACGGAGTCCAATCCGGCTACGGGAAGGCCCCGAAGACTTATCGACTTAGGCCCATAATGTTACTTGTAGTTCAAGATGTACTCTATAACCAGCTCTTAGTCGTAGCCGGATTGATCTCTCCTGTAAACCCTAGGCCGGATATCTATATAAGCCGTCCTAGGGAGAGCCTTTAGGGCACAATTCAATAATCTACAATCTCAACTCGCACAGGCGATACCCTTGTAACCCATATTCCGGCTATGCTGTATTACTGGATTGCTAGCAGGAGTTGGACCCGTCCGAAGCCGGCGGATTCGAACCTGGGTAAACTTGTGTGCTCACCGTCCTGAAATACCCTACGTCTACACCCCTCTCTTCCGCACGCCTCGAGGACCCCCTCATGGCGTATTTGTCCTGAATCCGACGACAGTTGGCGCCCACCGTGGGGCAAGTGAGCTACGGATCTGCGTTCCGAGTGGAATCTGCAAGAATCGGAATCGGCAAGACCATCGTTGTCGGTCACATCCTCTACGCCAGCGACGTCCCTCTCATCGTTCTCGACGAGACTTGGATTCCGGATAGGGAGACCACGACTGCCTATACAATCATGTCTTTTGGCGAGATCGATGTTTACATCGGTTTTGCTGAACCTGCCCAACCCACCCCAGCGGTGATGATAGAGGCAGAAGAATCTTCTGGGTCCCCTTTGTCCGTGGAGGCGGCAGAGTTCCGGATCTCAGAAAACCCTAATCCCACCCAGCCCGCACCAATTGCGGAGATAGTGGAGAAACCTGAGCCTAAAGAAGACCTCACGGTCCAAGTCGAATCTGGAGTGGATCTCCCTGGAGAAGCCGGATCCCAGATCAACACACCCGTGGAAGTCAAAATCCAGGAGGAGCATATCAACGACACTGATTCCGGCTCTGACGATGCCGGGACAGACATGCCTTTCCTCAGGTACACACTAAGACGCATGATACTGCAAGGCGCTAGCGCAGATGCAATCCTCGAAACCATTAAAAGTTTCGACATGGCTGATCGCGAAAGCCGCAGGTACCTCAGGAAGCATGCGTCGCACTTCGTCAGATATGTTGGATCCGGATCCGGCTCTGCCGACGCTGGAGAAAACACCAATTCGGTGTTGGAGGCAATTGGAACAAACGCCGACGTTCCCGCATCCTCGGATGAATCTATGGCGTCGGCAGATTTCCGAAAGTTCTTCGCGGAATATGAAGAGGAGTACAACTCCAAAGCTGCAGAGGAAGGAGAAGCCATGGATGAAGGATCCGGGGAACACTCTCCCAAAGCGCAGGATGACATGGACGTCGGAGACAATCCCGAGGTCCATATGTCCGAAAGTACCGATCAGAGCTTGACTCCGAGAAGCGGACCCAAAGCCGTCTTTGCTACCGGCACTGCCAAGAAGGCAAAGAAGAAGAACAAGAAGAACAAGACCCCGGCAAAAGACCCTCTCACAGAGGAGGTAATCGCCGAGGAATATGAAGAAGACTCGGATGGAGTGCTTATCCCAGAAGAGCCGAAAAAAGAATCATCGGTGGATGGACACGTGATCACTGAAGGTGCGCGTAAACTCATCGATGCCGCATTAACCACACCTATCCCTACAGCTGCAGAACTTACTGCAGATGAGCTGGACGAAAGGGCCCAGGCCCTAGAAGCGCGTCATCAACAACTCCTCGATGAATCCAAAAACATCGAGGTGGAGAAGAAACGCATGTCAACTAAGGAATATATGTCTCGGTTGCATCAAAAGACACGGAAGCGTCACATCAATGATGACCAATTCCCATGTGTCTGTGCCATCCTTTTTAGGGACGAGATAGGGAAGCCACGGAAAGATAGCAACGGAGATTGGGTATACCCAACCCCAGTACAGAATACCGTGGCAGCTCGAGAAATACTATCGGCTAATCCAGGACCAGAGGAGATCCGTTTGGGTATCAAGCTACTCAACAAGGGACTGGAGCAGCAGAAGGTCGCCCTGTCCAGAAGTCAAAAACTGGTCTCGGATTCTGACCAATGTCGCATAGATCCGGCATGGGCCGACGTAAGATCCCATTACGTTCGGGCGCAGCATCATAACCCCGAATGCAGGGAAGACAATTATTCAAGAACCGGATCATCGGGACAACATCGCAGAGCTACACATAACTGGAGCAATGTTGCTCCAGCGGCTGAGAAAGACGCGATCACTGCACTAAATCCGAGGAATCCTCCCCAACGAGAGTACAACGATCGAAAGGGAGAAGATAAGGAGAAACGTCGGGAGGAGGATCGTCAAAGAATGCCACCTCCTAGATATGAGAGCCGTCCGGCTGAGCCTCACCATGGTGGCAACAACGGACGAAGGAACGACGGAAAGCGCGCTGGAACAAACAGGCAGGAGGCTCGTCGTAGTCAAGAACCTCCCTAGAACCGAAATAATGACACTCCTGATGGAGACCGGCGATCAGCCGGAAACAATTCAGCTGCCCCACCGCCTCCAACGGGCAGTTATCACAACGGCCCCTAAGGAGGGCAAGGACGACATGGCGGAGGAGGCAGTGGTAGAAGCCGAAGTCCGGCTCCAAGGCACCGCAGCCACAACCGACATTCGGGACGATCTCTATCCCCGAACGATGCAAGGCACATGATCAACTCCAACATAGAGGCTCGGCGCTACGAAAACGATGACATGTACGTGGGCCCAAAGTGCTTCGGACCACGCATCAAAGCTACAAAATTCCCAGAAGGATTTGCTATCTCAAGACATATCCAAGCCTACGACGGCATTGCTCGGCCAGACACTTGGTTACGGGACTTCTTCCAAGCTTGCTGCATCGCTAAGGGCGGAAACAACCTGGTCGCAACCCGATATCTCCCACTTATGTTGCGGAAGACGGCGCGATCATGGCTCAATGAACTTCCGGCGAATACCATCCATAACTGGTATGATTTGCAAAGTGCGTTCTTTCGGAATTTCGAAGGCACATATCGGAGGCCCTGTACGGTTGGAGACCTACAGCGTTGCACTCAGAAAGCCGGAGAAACTTGCCGGGATTACCTCGGACAATGGATCGACACCAAGAACTCATGTGAAGGAGTAAATGATCAAACCGTGATTGAAGCTTTCATCGCAGGTCTCCCAATTGGTTTACTGCGCCATCGCTTGAAGTGTGACAAGGTTACTGATCTGGGAGAGATGATAGAAACAACGAGCAAGTATGCAAATGCTGACGACGATGCAGAGGGATTACTCAATATCCTGGTTGTGCCTCAGTCGGCAAAACAACCAAAGCAACTAGCTCAGAAGCGCAAAAATACCTCGGAAGAAAAACCCAACACGGAGACAGCAGTGGTCACTACTGTTTCCGGGTCTAGAGGACGAGGAGGACGTGGCGGAGGCCGCGGGCGTGGCCATGGGACATCAAGGGTCCAAGGTAGAGGAGAGCAACAATCAGGCAAAACCTACACTTGGGCCGACATTGCCAATAACCCATGTGTGCATCACTTAGTCGCCAATGGGGGCTCGTCCCACACCAACGCTGAATGTCGTTTTAATGACGACATCAAGAGAGATGATACCGTCGGCTACAAAGCTAAGCGGAAGAAGGGAAAGAAAAATCCCGAAAAAGACAAGGAGACCAAGGAAGATTTCGACATGGACGAAGCTATTGCTTCAAATCCCAAGCCAGAAGGGAAAAAAACTTTTCCCACCAAGAAGGACACTTACGTCACCTTCCTTGGATCTCAACCAGCAAAGGTCAAGAAAGCAGTTCTCCACGAGCTCAATGCAACAGTTTCGGCTGTCCCTCAATATCTGGACTGGTCGGAGGTGGCAATCACATTTGACCGTGCTGACCATCCGCCTAAGCTACACAGGCGAGGAAAATACGCCTTAATCGTCAATCCACTTATTGACGGTTATGGTTTCTCCAAGACCCTCATGGACGGTGGTAGCAGCATCAATATTCTCTACGTCGAAACGCTACGCCGGATGAAAATCTCGGAAACACAGCTGAACCATAGCTATGTGATCTTTCACGGAGTTGTCCCAGGAAGACAAGCTAATTCCTTGGGAGAGATCACTTTGGATGTTAATTTTGGAACTCCAAAGAATTATCGGTCGGAGGCACTTTCCTTCGAAGTAGTCCCGTTCAAGAGCGCATACCACGCTATATTCGGACGTCTGGCTTACTAGGCTTTTATGGCTCGTCCGTGTTACATTTACAATATGATGACAATTCCAGGTCCCAACGGCGTGATCACCATCAAGGGAGACCCGAAGAAGGTGCGAGAGTGCGAGGATGGAAATGCCGCCTTTGCCGAAGCCGTGCTGCACGCCCAGGAGTACCAGGAGATCAAGAAGAGCATAGATCCGTCCGAGATGCCCGCAACAAAGAAGGAGGTCACAAAGCCAAATCCGGAGTTCAAGGCATCAGAAGAGACGAAGCAGACGCCGTTGAAGGATGATGACCCCTCCAAGGTGACCCAGATAGGCGCAGGCCTAAGTAGCGCATAGGAAAGCGTGCTCGTCAAGTTCCTCCAAGCAAATCAAGATATCTTCGCATGGCAGCCATCTGACATGACCGGAGTACCTAGGGAACTTGCCGAGCACTCTCTAAATGTAAACCCGAATGCTAAACCCGTCAAATAGTCCTTACGACGGTTTGGCGATGAAAAGCGTAAGGCAATATCTAAGGAACTAGCGCGGCTCGAGTTAGCCGGATTCATAGAAGAGGTCATCCATACTGATTGGTCGGCCAACCCTGTAATGGTCCCTAAAAAGGACACCCCTGATTTAAGGATGTGTGTTGATTATACTGCCTTGAACAAGGCTTGTCCAAAAGATCCGTTCGCTCTCCTAGAATTGATCAAGTTATCGATTCTACGGCAGGCTCGGAACTCCTCTGTTTTCTCGACGCATATTCCGGTTATCACCAAATCCAGATGAAGGAATCTGACAAAGTCAAAACTTCATTCATAACCCCCTTCGGAACCTTTTGTTTTGTTACGATGCCCTTTGGGCTGAAGAATGCAGGAGCTACGTACCAGCGCACGATGCAGCGTTGCCTCCATGACCAACTCGGACGCAATGTACATGCATACGTGGATGATATCGCGGTCATGTCCAAAAAGAAGGAAACGTTGATTTCCGACTTGGAGGAGACGTTCACCAATCTACGAAAATACAACATCATGCTTAACCCGAAGAAATGCTTCTTTGGAATACCAGCCGGAAAATTGTTAGGTTTCATCGTGTCTCAAAGAGGCATAGAGGTGAACCGAGACAAAATTAAGGCTATACTCAACATTTCCAGGCCAACTCGCCTGAAGGACGTACAAAGATTAACTGGTTGCATTGCTGTGGTCAGTCGATTTGTAAGCCGGCTTGGTGAAAGAGCCGCACCATTATGCAAACTCTTGAAGAAGACCAAGGATTTTGTCTAGACTGACGAAGCTGAAGCTGCACTACAAGATCTGAAAAGAGTACTCTCATCTGCTCCTATCCTTGCAGCGCCGGAACCTCAGGAACCAATGTTGCTTTACATTGCTACGACAAATAAGGTTGTCAGTATCGTCATGGTGGTAGAGAGACCAAAGGAAAATCAGGAACACCTGGTGCAGCGTCCGACGTATTTTGTTAGCGAGGTCTTGACACAGTCCAAACAGCGGTATCCGCATTACCAAAAGTTGGCTTACGGTGTTTTTCTAGCATCTCGTAAGCTACGACATTATTTTCAGGAGCATCCAATTACCGTGGTGAGCAAAGCTCCCATGAGAGATATAATCAACAATAGCGACGCCACTGGACGCGTCGCCAAATGGGGAATAGAGCTCTCAGCTTTCGACATTGAGTATAAACCTCGGACAACAATCAAATCCCAGATCCTTGCTGACTTTGTCGCTAATTGGACAGAGACCAAGGAGAACATGGTCATCCCTGAGTCGGAATATTGGACCCTCTTTTTCGATGGGTCTAAGGCTCGAGGGGGCTCAGGGGTTGGCGTGGTGCTCAAGTCACCCCAAGGAGATAAACTTTTATACGTGTTGCAGATCCACTTCACAGCGACAAACAACATTTCCGAGTATGAAGCACTGCTGCATGGAATCCAGATTGCTAAGGATATTGGCATCCGACGTTTATTGTGTTACGGAGATTCAGATCTTGTTGCTCAACAAGTGTCGGATATTTGTAATGCAAATAAGCACATGGGAGCATATAAAGCTGTCGTGGATGATCTATCTAAATCGTTCGAAGGGTTCGAAGTTCAACACATCCCTCGAGTAGAAAATGAGGAAGCAGGTGCACTATCTCGTATAGGCTCTGCGCAGAAAGAGGTCCCGGATGGCGCTTTTTTGGAGCACCTCAAAGTTCCCTCAATAAAGGGAGTAGACGAGGAATATCCGACCAAATCCGACTCACCTTTGATAGCAGTTCTGGCTGTAATTCCCACCTTGACTCAACCTACCTCGATTATTTGGTAGATGGCAAATTACCCGAAGACGAGGTGCTGAGCCGACAGATTATTCGACGAGCAAAAGCTTATACTATTGTTAAAGGTGAGCTCCATAAACGGAGTGTTTCTGGGGGTTTTCAGCGTTGTGTATGTCCGGAAGAAGGAGTGGAAATCTTAAGGGAAATCCACGAAGGCGAGTGTGGTCACCACGCTGCAGCCTAATCTTTAGTGGCAAAAGCTTTTCGACATGGATTTTTCTAGCTTACAGCTTAGGCAGATGCCGAACGATTAGTCAAGACATGCAAAGGCTGCCAAAAGTACGCCAAGCAAGCTCATGTTCCAGCTAATCAGCTGCGAACAATCCCTATAACATGGCCCTTTGTGGTCTGGGGGCTTGATATGGTAGGACCATTTAAACGAGCTCCAAGTGGATTTACTCACCTCTTAGTAATGGTGGATAAATTCACCAAATGGATCGAGGCTAAACCTGTCACTAGTTGTGATGGAGCAACAGCCAAAAGATTTGTCGAGGATTTCATAATCCGGTATGGTTATCCGCATAGTATTATCATGGACAACAGGAGTAACTTCTCTATGGGAGAATTGACTAAATTCTGCGACGAGCAAAATATCCGGCTTGACATTGCGTCAGTCGCACATCCACAGGCTAACGGACAAGTCGAAAGAGCTAATGGTTTAATCTTACAAGGCCTGAAGCCAAGACTCGAAGCACCACTACGACGTGCTGCGGGGGCTTGGGGAGAGGAATTACCCTCTGTAATTTGGAGTTTACGAACAACTCCGAACAGGTCAACAGGATACACACCTTTCTTCTTGGTCTATGGCACAGAAGCAGTTCTTCCTAGTGATTTAATTCATACTTCTCCTAGAGTGGCCGAGTATATCGAAGAGGATGCCGAGATTTCTCGACAAAATGATCTCGACTTGGTCGAAGAAGTTCGCGTCGTTGCTGAAATGAGATCTACAGCCTATCAGCAGAAGTTACGCAAGTATCATAGCCAGAGAGTCCGAAACAGATCTTTCAATAAAGGTGATTTGGTTCTTCGGCTTGTGCAACAAAGAAAGCACAAACTTTCCCCAGTATGGGAAGGGCCCTTTTTAGTTAGTAGAGTATTGCACAATGGATCGTACTACTTAACTGACATGAGGCCAGTCAAAAAAAGACCTGCTACTAAGAAGAGAAAGAGAGCGGGAGGCAGTACAAATCCGGATGAGTTAGACAGACCGTGGAATATTGCTCAGCTACGTCCCTTTTATTCTTAGTTTATCCTTCTTTGTGAATCATATATATGTACATCTTCTTTGAGAAATAAAAGTCTTGGTTGCCTCAAGTTTTTTCTGAGAAGTTTTTACCATCTTATTTCCAAATGATCATGTTATAGTCGAAAATCCCAGAATGCTTGAAAGTACTTTATGCTCATGTTCGTTATGGTTTAGATTTCCGATTCTAAAACTGCTACCTTCGGGTATAACTCTAAAAATTCTAGTCTTTGCTTGGGTTATTTGTCTGATTGCTGGATGCTGGTATTTTCCAAGTAGTGAATTGTTGGTACTGGAAGCCGACTTTGTTTCCAAGTTTAAACTGGTTTAGCAATTGAGCTCCGTTGCTCGGCAAAGTTTCCGGCTGAAGGTTTAGCTAGCTCACGAAAGGGACGAGGCAGAAAGCCAGATAAACAATAAGTAGAGACTGAAAATTTCAAGTGCTTATGTAAACATTTCAGGCACACAAAAATATCTAAGACAAAAGTGCTGAATAGATAAAAAACTTAGCACTAGCAAAATCAATAGTACTTAATATTTACAAAGGCATCATGTTCTTTCACAGAATAATACATAAATTTGTGGTCTATGATGCAGGAGGAGATGAAACAGCTGCCGGCTCGCTGGTTACTCCGCCTTGATATCGTGCCGAGATGTCTGGATCCGAGGTGGCCGTTCATCGTCGGAAACTTCTTTGGCTTCTTCTGGGGGAGGTGGTGGAGTAGACACGCGGGTGAAGAAGGGGATCTCGTAGCTGGTCAGATCAGCTACGTGGCACCCGTATCCGGCGCAGGAGTGCATGGTGGCTTGAAGGTCTTGCTCCTGCCCGTCTTCGTCTACCTTGAAGTACCCTCTGGTCACTTGCCATATCTCCATGTTTCCATGGTGGCTCATGACCATGGTGAGAGCGTTCTGCGCAGCAGTCCGCGCGTAGGACATGTTCCAGTCCCGAACAAGCTGCAGCATCTCTTTGGCCTTGTCCCGCACCTGAAAATCCGACATGCTTGGCATGTCCGGAATCCTGAGAGACTCGCCAATGTCCTCAAGGGACTGGCAGAAGTCATGAAGAAGATCACCGACTTGGGTAAGCCGATGGATGCGGGGCTCGGAGGAGGAAGAGTCCATCAAGTTCAGGGGACCTATACACAAAACAAGTTAAGAAAAATCCGACATTGATAAAATTCGAAGAAAAAGATATGTCAGAAAGATGGAACATACCAAGAATGGCGTCGTCAATCTTGGCCTTCTCCTCCCGGAGACTCTGGAGTTCAGCCCGGAGCGCCTGGGAGATGTCCTTCTCTCTGCCAAGCTCATTCTTGAGGTTCGAGATAACTTTATCTTGAGTGGTAATCTTGTGATCGCGCTCTTCAGTGGCCATGGAGGAGGATTCCAGGACTTGTGCTATGCTCGTTTCATGATCCGCCTTGAGCTTATCCAGCTCTTGGCGAATTCCCTTGTTCTCCACCACCAGGGTTTTGAGGTTCTCGGCCTCTTCAATCATAGCGATGGATTGTTTCACCAGCGCTGTAAGTCAAAAAAGAACAAAAATTTAGGAAAATTCGACATTGAAAAAGCAAAAGACAAGGTTTGAATCTCGGAATGTTCACCTTCGGCTTCATCCTTGGCTACCTTGAGCTTAGCATTTTTAAGCCGGAGAGCTTTGATTTCTCTCCGCTTATCACAGACATTGGTCAATAATTCCTAGTTATAGGAACATACTTTCTGTAAGTCAGAATACCCAAAGCCAGAAAGCTACTTAAGACTCGGGCTAATATTTTTTGCTAAATATCAGCACGAGCCTTGGGGGCTACACTAGTTCATTCTTTGGCATCCTAATGAAAGCATAAACCCGGATTCTATATCCTACTTCATGCTTGGGGGCTATAGGATATGATATAACATAATGTAAAAACAAGAGTTGGAATTCCGACTTACATATTGCTCGCGGGTGAGTTTGTCTAAACCCGCGTTCACTTCAGCGGCCACCTTCTCGACGAGGGTAAGAGGGATTACTGGGGCTATTGGAAGCTCGCCAGTCCTGATCCTCTCGTCGCGAAGGCGGACTTGAGCGAGAAGGTCAGAAAACTTGACGTCCTTTGCTTCTTGCGCTTCCTCCTCGGGGGATAGATGGCTTTTGTCCAAGACTTGCCTGGCCAGCCGCTGGATCTCCTCTGCAGATTTCCGGGACAGGCCAAACTTGGCAAGTCCCGGATTGCTGATGAGGTTTTTGGCGAAGACTTCAGCCGAGGGATCATTACCCGAAGAGGGTTCACCCTTATCTTGAGCTGACGCACCCACGGTGACATCAGTGTGCGACCCAAGGATCGCAGACTCTGTTGGAGGAGCCGGATCTTCTGCAACCACTGGAGAAGGAGTGATCGCCGGAGTTGCAGAAGGTTGAAGGGCCGGAGTCGGAGGAGCCACGGCAGGGGAAGCTATGGTAAGCTTCGTCTGACGTAAGGGCTTCGAAGAAGTTCCCTTCCCCTTGCCCTTGATGATTGATTTTGCTCTGAGAAGGTAGTAATGTTAGAAACATTACATCTCGGAAAGAAATTTGAGTAAAGTACAAAGGCGGAGAAGTTGTGACTGAAAGATACCTCTTCACGACAGGCACCTCCTTTGTGCCAACTGCCACTGTCGGAGCTTTGCGCTTCTTCAGCGCCAAGTCCGACAATGGGACTACTTCTGTCTCCTGAGAGAACTCAAGAGGATATCCTTCGAGTGGAGCAAGCTCTGACTCAGGGAGGTCAGCAAGCTGAAAACAGGAAAGCATATCAACATTGTAGTATATAACTTAAAGACTGAAACACATAAAAGGTGTATTGATGGAAGCTTACCGGCACCACGGGGTTTTCCGTTGTGTACATATCTAGAGAAATCTCCGGAATCCTCCTCTCGATCCGCTCCTTGATCAGCCATTTGATTTGGTTGATGTAACCTTGAGTGGTGTAGGATTTGGGGCTGATGCGGAGAGAGTCTTTTTTGGAAGACGTGATGGATTGCATCAGTCTATCCCCGTGGTACTGAAGTGGCTGGATCCGACGTGAGACCCAGCACTGGACCAAGTCGGATCCCTTCAGACTCATGTGCTTGATCAGATATTCGATCCGCCTCTTAGCGAGGATCAGATCGTCGGTGAGAGCCAGAGCAGCCTCGTCCCAGGAAGGCTGGGCCGTGGCGGCTCCGTCAACAAAATCTGGCAAAGCAGTAGGAGCCGGAATGTCCCTATGATAGAAGAAAGTGTCTGGCCATTGTTTGACCGAGTCACTGGCAGCGATTTTGGGGTAGGACCGGTCTCGTCTAAGAGAAAAACTAATGGTGCCGGTGATGTAAGGAACACCGGCAGTGATGGAATTTCTCTGGACATGAAAATAGTACCGGAAGAGAAGCAAACTCGGCCTAATGCCGAGAAAGCCCTTGCAAAGCGCAGCATATGTGCTCATTTCTAGAAGTGAATTGGGAGGAAGATTGTGGAGTTGAACTCCATAGTGATCTATCACCTTGGAGAAGAACTTCGAGGGAGGAAAAGACAGACCTCGGTCCAGATGGGTGCCGAAGTGGACTCGCTCGCCCTCGCGCGGGTTGGGGACGGTTTTGCCGGAGCCGCTCCGCCAGTCGCCGGCGGCGAGGAGCCCCTCCTTCTCCACGTTCTTGAGGCCATCCTCGTTAAGGGCGCAGCGGATCCAGATTCCCCGGAAGCTTTCCTTCTCCGCTGCTGCTTCCGCCGTCGCCGCCGCCGCTGCTGCCGCCAAACTGGAGGAAGAAGATGATGAAGCCATTTCTCCGGTGAGATGACCTTAAAGTGGTGGCGCTGGGAGTTTCTGTGGGGGGAAGGACGAGAGAGCTCTGAGCGCGTAGGAGGATTGGGAGGAAAGGAAACAGCAAGGACTAGTGGAAAGGAGAAGGAGAAATCCAAACCCCTTATATCCACCTAACTGTGCCAAGATTCGTGCAAATGCTACAGTGTAACCGCCATGCCTCGTGGAAACAACTGGGAAGGACCCACGCGATGATTGCGTCTCCTTGATCTCCACGCTCGCATTGAAACGGCGCCTCGGTTTCGCGAACCGCGGACCCACCAACGGTCGTGCTGACGTCACGCCTATCAGATGACGTGACTTGACCATGCTTGTGTCAGGTGGCGTAGAAACCAAGTTCCGGCTTAGTTTAAAATCAAGCTGGAAAATCCGAGTAACTAGTTGATAGGTCCGACCTATTTTTAAGACCCGGATTGTATTTTTTGTTGTGAAGTTTCAGGAACCCTTCAAGATTCTGCAAGCCGAAGATCAAGCTAGACGATGATAAAATCTGACTTCGGATCTTGGAGGCCTCCGGGGGCTGCTGTTGGGGCTATACTTTCCGGGTATCCTCACAGTTCCTCACTGACCAGGGTGGCCCACTTCAGGTTAGAGCTTTGCTTCACGGGCGGCCCAGTCAGGAGAGAAGACGGAGTCCAATCCGGCTACGGGAAGGCCCCGAAGACTTACCGACTTAGGCCCATAATGTTACTTGTAGTTAAAGATGTACTCTGTAACCAACTCTTAGTCGTAGCCGGGTTGATCTCTCCTGTAAACCCTAGGTTGGATATCTATATAAGCCGTCCTAGGGAGAGCCTTTAGGGCACAGTTCAATAATCTACAATCTCAACTCGCACAGGCGATACCCTTGTAACCCATATTCCGGCTCTACCGTATTACTGGATTGCTAGCAGGAGTAGGACCCGTCCGAAGCCGGCGGATTTGAACCTGGGTAAACTTGTGTGCTCACCGTCCCGGAATACCGTACGTCTCACACCCCTCTCTTCTGCATGCCTCGAGGACCCCCTCATGGCGTACTTGTCCTCAATCCGACGACACTATGTCTGGAACAGCACCTCTGAAGATCTGATCTGGCTTCGCCCCTACGTTCCGGGTACTCCTAATCCGGATCTGTGGGACCAGATCCCCAAGAAGCCCACTGTCCTGGCAAACCAGGTCAACAAGAGGTTCCAAGAGCGAAAGGATCTTGGATTGTGCAACGAGGACGCAATGATCACGTTTGTTCGCAACCGGATCTCCCCCTCCAGAAACGTACGCACAAACTCTGTCACATGAGCTGGGGCCGCGACCCCAACCGGACCTCCTCTTTTGAGTTGAGAAACACCGAGATCTACCGTTAGGTCAAGGCCCTGTTCACCACCCACAAAGACTTCTCTTCTGAATGGACGTGGGGGATTGAACATTTTTGCCGAGATAGGCTTCCCCTGCGGTAAGTCTCGTGCCTCAAACCTTTTCCGAGTTAAACCATATGTCGGTATTTGTTGTAGGTTTAATCCTATTGCATTTTCTTTCTCTTAGATGTTTCTTCAGCAAACCATCGAGGATGGCACCGAGCCTTCTCTCAAGTGGGCGCCCGATCGTGATACCTCGGACGAGGAGGAACCAGATCAGGAGATGTTCCTGCCTATGGCAGATGCGACCAAGCGACCCACCGGTAAACTCTCTTCCATTAGATATTGGCCCGACGATGAAGATGATTTGGACGTTGAGGTGATGGAGGCATTTGATGTTGTCCGCCTTTCTTATGCTTTTCCGGCATCAGCTAACCCCGGTGGGCAGATCCATGAAGATCCTCCCCTTGCCGTGGGTGAGCCTGTTCCGGTCGCACCGAAGAAGAAGAGGGGAGCTGCATCAACGTCTTCCTCCGGACCCTCTCAGCCAGCTAAAAGGCGAAAGAAGTCCCGAGACAAAACTGCCACAAAGCCTCCAACCAAGGCCACAGCCCGGAGGGCTCGGAAGCCCAAAGAGCCTCTGACCTCGGATGAGTAAGCCACTTCACCCTTTGCTATTTATTTGTTCTTCCTTAGTCATAGTTTCTCACAATTTATGATTTGATTCGGCAGGGCCGCGGTAGAGGTTCCCTAGAGCGGATCGGGTATTGCTTCACCGCTCCGACATAGCCCTTCTCCCCCTCGTGGCGACGATTCACGCCCGTTGAGCTCCATTCAGGAGGGTTCAGCGGTTGCTCCGGGTTCCATCCCACCTCGTCAAGAAGAGGGCAACCTCGGAGTGGGGGAGACTGGCTCTACCGAGGCAGCAGCCACCACCACTTCGGCTCTGCCGCAAACAGCTTCGTCCGAGATACCCACAGTGCCCCCACCAAAATGCAAATCAGCACCAGCACCATCTTCGGCTCCAGCACCAGCAGCTACGACCAAGGCACCAAGCCCCTCCGCCTCGTCCGAGTCTTCCAAGGCTCGGCGAGAAGACACTAGCAGCACTAAGGGAAGCACCAAGGCAGCTCCCAAGGGCAAATCCGCTGCAGCAACTTCCGCCTCACAGCAGCAACCCAAAGGCAAGAAGGCTCCTGACGCCGCCAGGGCAACGTTCATTGAGATTGGACAGCGCACACTTGCATCCATGCTCCCAAAAAAGACTCCACCACCGAAGGACGCCCCTGTCGAGCCAGCTGATATGCAACTTGCTTTGCACACTAGTCCGGCCCTTGCCCAGGTTGAGAGGAGGGAGGCTCATGCTAAGGGTCTAGTTGCACCCCACATGCTCAGCGGCAAACGATATCCTCTGACCTTGATCGAGTTTGTGAACAACTGGAACAAGGCAGAGTTCATCCACAACGACGATCTCCTAGAGAAGTTCGGTCCCACCGAATTTGCTGCGCAGATGAATACCGCTGCCAAGGCAATCAACCTTGCAGGTCGGATGATGAAGGTATGTTACTTCACCTTTTCCTTAGCATGCAGAAGATTACTAGTGATATAACCATTAGTCCCCGAGCCTCCGGGGGAGTAACTTGTTACTCGGCCGGATGCTCCTTAGAGAATTAACGTAGCTCCTTCATAACTTTGAATATGCACACACCTAGAGCCGGGTTAAGTTCCACTTGGCCCGGATTTTGTACACTTCGAATATGCACACACCTAGAGCCGGGTTAAGTTCCACTTGGCCCGGATTTTGTACACTTCGAATATGCACACACCTCGCGCCGGGTTAAGTTCCACTTGGCTCGGATTTTGTACACTTTGAATATGCACACACCTAGAGCCGGGTTAAGTTCCACTTGGCCCGGATTTTGTACACTTCGAATATCCACACACCTAGAGCCGGGTTAAGTTCCACTTGGCCTGGATTTTGTACACTTCGAATATGCACACACCTAGAGCCAGGTTAAGTTCCACTTGGCCCGGATTTTGTACACTTCGAATATGCACACACCTAGAGCTAGGTTAAGTTCCACTTGGCCCGGATTTTGTACACTTCGAATATGCACAAGACTAAGCTGTCCATTTTTGCTCCTTCAGGTGACCACCAATCGTCGGAGCGCTGAATTTCAGCGTCTCCTTGATACTCACAAGATGTTGCACACAAAGCATAGTGTGCTGCTCGCCGAACACGATAAAAGGGGTAAGTTTTCTTCTCGTCGATTTTCCATCTCTCTTCATCTTTTTCCGCCGAACTAATCCCTCATTCGGATTTCACAGTTGGTGTGGAGGCTGAGAATATCCTTATGAGGAGAAATCTGGACCAGATAAAGGGTAAGTTAATCTTGCTCCACCTTGCTGTGCTTACTATCTCATTTTCTCCTTGGCTTGGTAAATATTCATACCTCGGCTTTGCCGGGTCAACAAACTATTTCAGCCTCTCTTGAAGATAGTGTGCCCGTGCCTGACATGATGCTGCATTTTCTCGAACAAGCAGGGCAGCACCAAGCTGAACTCAAGAAGAAAGACGACGAGCTTGCCCTCCTCCGGACCAAAGATGAAGAAATTGCCCGGCTTAAGGCAGATATGAAGAAACTTAAGGCGCAACACAAATCCGAACTGGAGAAGGCAGGCCAAGACTTTACTGAAGAAAGAGAACGCCTCAATCTCCAGATCTCCAAGGACCAGGATCTTCTCAAGGAGGCCAACGTCAAGCTGGAGTCGGCGGATGCTGAACTTGTGCAACTTCGGAAAAGGCCTGATGACTGTACCAAGGAGTTGACCCGGATCCACATCCATATTTCACGTAAGTTCTTTTCCTTCATCCGGCATACTTCTCTGGGTTGCTTCACATGTCTTTTCCTTACTTGTTTCACTTGTCTTGTTTTCAAACAAATTTCCAGAGGGTGATGCCATTGCATCCACTGCTGTTACCAAGTTCCGCCAGCAGAGAGGTACTTCATCTGGTCTTGGCGCTAGTCCTCTTGATCTGGAGGACCTGCTTGTCAGCTTGTCCTCTAGAGTTGAAATCACGAAGAACCACGGCAAGGATATTCTAAGTGCAGCAGTCCGGGTCTTCAATGCCCTTTGGCCTGGCGAAGACACTCTAGAGGGTTCCGCTGCTCTAATTAACAAGTTGATGGAGTGCGAGACCTAGCTAGACCTCTGGAGGGAATCCGCCGGACGTGCCAGAGCTGAGACCGTTCTTCACTATGTGCTCACATGGTACGAGAAAATTAACCTCGATCTTCTCGAGCGCATGCGCACCGGGTCAAGGTGGTCCACCGATCCGGATTGTGTAACTCGTCGCAAGGCTTGCACCCATAACCTCATTCAATATGCCCCCATCCATCAATGGAACGAGGGACCAAGCTTTCTCGATGTTGTTGACGACGAATACGTTGAAGATGGTTTGGGTGAAGATGAGAGCGAAGCCTCGGACGTCGAAGAAGATGAAGGTGAAGCTGAAGCAGAGGCTAGAGTTCCACCTGCTGGCACTGAATTACCTCCTCCTGCTGCTCCTTGAGCGAAAAAACTTTGAAATTTATCAGATCCCCGGTATGCCGGGTGCAATTGTATCTAAGCACATCAGTTATATTTTGCTACTAAATTTTTATGCCGGATTAACTTGGGCGTAGTCCCCGAGTTTCATTTTCTTGTTCCACCAATTTCTTGGCTCGGCTCGTGTCCACCTTGGTTTGGTTTTATGACTTACGAGTCCGAGTTTCAAAAATTGACTTAACTATACTTGGAAACTTTAGGATTAGCTCAAAATAACTCAGCGTAATAAATTGAAAGTAAGCACGAGGTTAGTCCGAAAAACAAACGTCGGCTCGATTAAGTTTCTTTCCTTAGTCGTTTTTCATGTGCTACGCAATTCCAAACTTGTTCTCTTGCTTGCCATAAGCCAAATCTTGTTGGACAACAGCAATTCGAAGAGTTAGGTTTTTGGTGCTCACACATTACTAATCGGCCTAAGTAGAAGAAACTTACGCCAGCCGACACATAAATAGTAAATATAGAAGACAACTAAAATTACTAGGGAAGTCCCCGAGTTACTGCTCGAGGTGCCAAGATTTCATTGATAAGCTCATTGCCGGCATACATACCGACATATGAGAGACTCGGATACATACACTTCTTTGCTAAGTGTAGAAGGGACGAAGTAGAGCTACATTTCATGGACGCTTGGATTCCTTGCCGGACCTGTCCGCCCTGTTCTTTTCCTGTGGTTTTGCATCGATAAGATAATAAGAATCATTGTGCAATGCTTTGCTCACAATGAATGGCCCTTCCCATGGGGGGGATAATTTATGCATGCCAGCAGTACGTTGTACCAACCGAAGTACCAGATCACCTTCCTGGAAAACTCGGGGGCTTACTTTCCGGCTATGATAGCATCAGAGATTTTGCTGATATATGGCGGATCTGGACAATGCCAATTCTCTCGCTTCTTCCAGCAGATCAACATCATTTTGTCGGGCTTCTTGCACTTCGGCTTCTGTGTATTGGGTGACCCTAGGCGAGTCATGCTCTATGTCGGCTGGTAATACAACTTCTGCCCCATATACAAGAAAAAATGGCGTATAGCCCGTTGATCAATTCGGAGTTGTTCTTAAACTCCACAGTACCACTGGTAGTTATTCTATCCAGCACCCTGCTGATCTTTGCAGCGGCTCAATGAGCCGGGGTTTTATCCCGGATAACACTAATCCGTTGGATCTTTCCACTTGTCCGTTCGACGCGGGGTGGGCTATCGAGGCAACGTCCAGCCGGATCTTCTTATCTCGGCAAAAACGCGCAAATGCTCCTTCAGCAAAATTTATGCCATTATCCGTTATTATACTGTGAGGATAACTGTATCTCAAGATGATGTCTTTGAGGAATGTTACGGCAGTAGCTCCATCACACTTTCTTATTGGCTTCACTTCAATCCATTTCGTAAATTTGTCAACCATGACCAGGATGTGGGTCATGTTCCCTCTTGCTGGTTTAAACGGGACAACCATATCCAAGCACCATACGGCAAATGGCCATGTAATTGGTATGGTATTGAGCTCCGACATTGGCATATGTGTCTTTGTCGCATATCTCTGACAGCCATTGCATTTTCTCACCAGATCTTCTACTTGTTCCAAGGCACTTGGCCAGTAAACCCATGGCGGAAAGCTTTTGCTACTAAGGCTCTGGACGAGGCATGATGCCCACACTCCCCTTGATGTATATCTCGGAGGATGTCAAGTCCTTCCTCCGGGTCAACACATCGCTGGAGGACATTAGTCACACTCCTTTTGTATAGCTCGGAATTGATGATCGTGTATGCTTTTGCTCTCCTCTGAGTTTTCCTAGAGAGTACCTCCTCATCGGGTAAGGTTCCATCTTTTAGGAATTGGAATATGGGCAGTGCCCAAGCTAGTACAGCTCGCACAGGGAACACATCCTCATCAATTTCCATCTGATCCACTGGCATAACTTCAACCGGATCACGCTACGCAGTCCCCGGGTTTGCCAAGGCAGTCCCCGGGTTTCGCGAAGCACTCCCCTCATCAATGTCCATGGGTACAGCTCCGGACTCCGGATTTGCCGGGATAAAAATTGAGTCGGACTCCGGGGATGGCCTGATAGATGGTTTTCTGAGGTGCTCTAATGCTACGCCTGGTGGAATTGCTTGTCGGGTTGATTCGAGCTTCGATAATACGTCGGCAGCCTCATTTTCCACCTGGGGTATATGGTCAAATTCGCATCCCTCAAAGTAACCAGATATCTTCTGCACATGAAATCTGTACAATGCCATGTTTGCATCCAAAGCATCCCATTGTTACTTTGAGCCCATGTACAAGTGCCTCATATTCTGCAACGTTGTTTGATGTAGTGAAGTGGATCTGCAGCACATATTTCAGCTGGTCCTTCTTTGGCGAGGTAAGCACAACTCCGGCACCTAACCCGGTTTTTGTTTTTGACCCGTCAAAGTGCATTCTCCAGTAGTTCGGATCTGGCAATGGTGGCTCATATTGCACCTTGGCCCAATCCACAAAAAAGTCCGCCACAACCTGAGATTTGATTGCTTCTCTTCTATCATATTGTGGTGCATAAGGAGCTAGCTCAATTGCCCACTTTGTAATCCTGCCACTTGCATCCTTGTTGCTCATTATCTCGGATAAGGGGGCTTCACATATTACCCTGATTGGGTGGTCCTCGAAATAGTGCTTCAGCTTCTTAGCTGCCATATACACACCATATGCCACCTTCTGATAGTGAGGATAGTTCTGCTTTGATGCAGATAACACCTCGCTCAGGTAATACACTGGCCTTTGCACTGACTTACCCTCTTCACCGCGCTCTACCACAATTACTGCACTTACAACTCGGTTGGTTGCGGCTATATAGAGCAACATTGGCTCCTTCGATAGTAGAGAGGCTAACACTGGTGCAGTGACTAACATCTCCTTTAGTTGGATAAAGGCTTCATTGGCCTGCGGCGTCCAAATGAACTTGTCCGACTTTTTCATGAGTTTATAGAGAGGCAGTGCCTTTTCTCCCAACCAACATACAAACCGACTTAAGGATGCCAGGCAACCAATGAACTTCTAGACATCGTTAAGACACTTCGACAGTTCCATTCGCTCTATGGCCCGGATTTTAGTTGGATTAACTTCGATACCTCGGCTGGAGACAAGAAATCCGAGTAATTTTCCAGCTGGGACACCGAAGGTACATTTCTCCGGATTAAGCTTCATTCAGAACCTCCTTAGGTTCTCAAATGTCTGCCTGATATCATCAAGGAGTGTTTTGCTTTCCTTGGTTTTTATCACAACATCATCCACATACACCTGCACATTTTGACCAATTTGGTCATGCAAACATTTTTGCATACATCTCTGGTACGTTGCCCCTGCATTACGCAAACCAAAAAGCATGGTGCGATATCAATAAGCCCCGTACGGGGTGATAAACACAGTCTTTATTTGATCACTTGGGTTCAGAGGTATCTGGTGGAAACCAGAATATGCATCAATGAATGACAACAATTCACACCCAGTAGTGGAATCTATGACTTGGTCTATCCTTGGCAGTGGGAATGGATCTTTTGGACACGCCTTATTCAGGTTCGTGTAATCGATGCACATACGCCAAACCACTGCCACGTTCGGATCATCCTTCTTCTTCTCCACCAGCACCGGATTAGACAGCCAATCCAGGTAAAGCACTTCCATGATAAATCCTGCAGCCAACAAACGAGCTATCTCATCTCCTATGACCTTTCTCCTGTCTTCGACGAAGCGGCGGAGAGGTTGCTTCATCGGCTTTGCTCTGGGTCTGACATTCAAAGAGTGCTCGGCCAACTCCCTCGGAACACCTTGCAAGTCTTGTGTGGACCAAGCAAAAATATCCTGATTCTCACGGAGGAAGTTGACGAGCTCGCTTTCCTATTTGTCATTTAACCCGGCACCAATTGTTATGGTGCGCTCTGGGAACATATCGTCAACAGGTACTTTCTTGGTATCCTTTGTCGCTTGGAATGAGACACTACCATGCGGGTTACCCAGCGCCGGCATATACTGCTGCACGGATTGAGCCAATGCCGCCACCTCTTGGATTTTTCTCTTTTCTTGTGCAATCACGAGTGACTCGGCCAGGTTAGACCCGACGGATGCACACTCAATGGAACGTCGAAAATCCCCAGCGATGGTAATTACACCATTTGGCCCAGGCAACTTCATCTTTAAGTAACTGATGTGACAACTTACCATGAATTTGTTCAGACCTGGCCTGCCGAGCAACACGTGATATGCGCTCTCCAAATTTACAACCTCAAACTCCAAATTCTCAGTCCGGCAGTTATCGCTTGTGCCGAACAATACGTCAACCCGGACCTTGCCTATGGGCTCACAAGAAATGCCTGGCACAATGCCATGGAAAGTTGTCCTTGTACCTTGGAGCGTATTCTCCGAGATACCCAACTTGCACATCGTGTCCACATACATGACGTTGATGCTACTACCATTATCAATTAGCACCTTTGAGAACCTCACATTGATGTTAGGCCCAATGAATGTTGGATCCAACACTAGTGCATACGAACCAGGACTTGGCATGAGCTTCGGATGATCTTTGATGCTCCAGGTAATATCCTGATCCGACCAAGGCATGTACCTCGTCACAACCGCATTACTGCATTGACCTCCATATGTCTACGCTGCAAGCTCTTTCTGTCTGTCCCTTCCGTAGTGAACACACAATAACTTTGATGATGCTCTCTGTACTCATTCCTCCCCTCGTTTCCGGGCTACCTCTGAACCTATTGGTTTTGGTTCTCCACCTGATGCACTGCATCCCTTCTCTCGTGGTTGGCATACCTCGGTGGAGGGGGAGGCAACATTAACTGTTGCGTGTTCGCTCCGGAGAGCAATTGCTGCCGGGGTAACTCCTGCCGAGGTTGATCATTCCGAGGTGCCTGAGCATTCCCCGAACCACTTTGTTCTATCTTTCTCATCCATTCACACTACCTGGTTGTGTGACCCGCTGGGTTACTCGGATTAGGCATGTGAAACTTACACGGCTGATCCAGCATTGCCTCATAGGTGTACCTCGGACGGTTCTTCTTTTCTTGCCACTGTTTTTTCTGCTCTGGCATCCAAGTTTTCTTGCCATCATTTCTTGGAGTCCATTGCTGTCCCCCAGTTTTCTGACGTTGGCTGCTTCCTGCTCCGGGCTGATCTTGATTCACAGCCACAACTTGTTGCGAACTGTATTGGTAATCCGGTCTATCATCTCTTCTCTTACCCCGGTAATCATTTCTCTAGGATGACCCGGCTCCATCTCGCTAACAATACTCCTCGCTTGACTCGTTTGACGTGAGCCTAGGTTGCGTCAGATCACCCAAGGCATATGAATCAGTGATTCGGATCGTTTCTGCCAAGGTAGTTGGCATATCCCTTTGCAACCTTTTCCATAGCATGCTTGCATATCTACATCCTTGCGCAAACCAAGCTATGGCCTGTGACTCAATCACACCCTCACACGAGTTTCGCATAGTGGTTAAGAATTCCCGGTCAGTCTCATTCGGTCTCTGCCTGCACATTGGTAGGGTCTGTGGCCTGTTGGGCCTCTGATACGTACTTGAGAAATTGCTAACAAACATCTCCTCAAAATCGATCCAACAGTTAATACTTCCCGGTGGAAAATTGTTTAGCCATACTCTCGCTAGCCCCTCCAGCATCTGGGGTACATATCTCACAGGCCATCTCAAGTTGCCCGTGGCAATTTTCACAACAGTTGCATAGTTAATCAACCAATCCTCCGGCTTAGTGCTGCAGTCATACGTCTTTGTGCCTCTAGGTAACTGGAAGTTAGGTACCGGAGGCTCCTTCATGATCCGGGGCCCAAAACATGCTGGACCAGGAGGACCTTGACACTCAATTTGCTCCGACCTATACAGCCAATCCAGTTTTAGCCTAGCGTCATCAGGCATCAAGTTCCTGCCTCCCAATCTTGACCCTATCACGTGATAGTCCGGCCTGGGATAGCCAGCATTCACCATTTTCGAATCACCATCATTGTATCTATCTTGCTCCTGTGGAGCTGCTGTCTGTTGCAGACCTCGGCCGGCACTGCGCTCTTGTCGTGGTATATTCCGCTGCTGCGGTTGACCTGCACTTACCGAATTACGCTGTCCGGCATTGCCATTTACATCATTCCCTTGACCAGCATTGCCTTGGTCGCGGTTACCTTGGCCAGCTTCACCTCGGCTCACACTCCTTCGATCCTCATTTCTCTGCACTTCTTTTTCTTTCCCTGCCCTTGCCAGGTCATATGGGACTATCTGCTTATTCCTCCTGGCTAAAGTTACGACCTCTTCTCTCCTAGGACCACCATGAGGAGATGATGCGGCTCCAGCGGATTTCTCCGGGTTACCTACCACCGAATGAACGATCTTAGAGGCCCCAGCTCTCTCCGGGTTTGCCCTGAGCAGCTCCTCGTTTTGCCTGTTTGCGATCTGAACCAACTCATTGACTATCCTGCTGTCTTTGACGGGCTTCACCCGTCAGGCCTTCTAACTCGGACGCAGGTGCATCCGCTGCTCTGAGGTTCTTTACCGGGGTACTGTTCTTTGGCAGCCCCACAGACAAACAGTTCTCTGATTCCTCAATCCTTGTATCACCCTCTCTGTTCATTTCACTCATGAGATTTCTCCCCTTCACTTTTATAGCATCTACCTTATTTTCCTTTGTGTACTCACGTAGCTTCATGTTCAAAGACTGTTGAGTATCTTTTTCGCACCCTCTAGTATTTTTTGCCTAGTCTCCTCTAGCTCGGCCTATGCCTGAGCCGGATATACTACTGCTCCTACTGGGTTTTCCAAGCTATCCATCGCCTGCTGCAGCACATTCTCAGGCCTCTCTAGCGGAGGACCTCTACTTTTCCTCGGTGCCTTAGGTGTTACCTCCGGATCTGGTGCCGGATCCTTGCTTGCACCAGCGCCAGGCGCGGTCATCAATACCTCATCGTGGTCCTGGGAGTGAGTGATACGCGCCCCGCGAGCCGCACTAAGGGGTGGCTCGCCTCCTTCGACGACGTGCCACGGATGAACGCACGACACATCGACAGCAACATAGATCTTGTGCGCGCCGAGCTTGACAAAGAGGCCGTTGCGCGGGAGAGGACGCTTGCCGAAGTAGCCAGCATTGTCGCTGACGAAATCCAGCACTCCAAAGCTCTGAACGAGCCCGGAGACGATGCGTTCGGCGGTGCCGATGAAGTTTCCCGTCCGGATCTTCACCCCTGCTAGCGCTGCTAGCCCCACGGTGGGCGCCAACTGTCGTGGTGGTGTCATGGCAGATGCCATGGATAGGCTAAAGGTGGGGACTAAATGCACTAGGGGAATCCAGGGAGGGATAGTGTGGTGATTCCACACACAGTTGCCTTGTATTCGATTCACTTCCAAGATTTACAAGTGCTCCTTGAGCTGTATTGGGCAGAGGAGGAAGAAGAACTCTCTTACTCTCACCACTATCAAGACACGACTCTCTAGGAGACAACCAAGCCCAGACCAATCAACTAGAGATCAACCAGAAAAACCAACCCTTTCTATAGAGGCCCTAGCCCTCCTTATATAGGGGTGGCTAGGTCTCCAATTAGGGCATACGTGGAGGCATATTCCAGGGAATATGCCTCTTCCCAAAATAGTAAGCCGACCGGGTCACTTTTCCCTGGCGTCATCCATGCAGAGGCTACGTGAGCCTCTGCGGCGCCTGCGTCGTCCAACATAGGCATCGTCACCTTTGTTGGCCACGCCTCGGTGGTCCTGCCACTGTCCGCTTCGCTCACGCTCTGCATACAGTGGTCACCTTTGATCAGCGAGATACCTTCCTTCTCTTACAAGCTTGATATGACCCGGATCCTACATACTTGATCAGGGCACACCTGTTCCTGCATACAAGTTAGATACATCTTACCGACATACGGCATAAGTTGGTTGAGACCAGGTTAGGTGGACGTCCCCTGGTCCGGGTTACTCCGTGATCCGTCCTGCCTTGAGGTGACTCGGCCATCAATTGCTTTGACCTTGCCGTACCTCGGCTAACTAGGCCTTTATACCCCGGCGTGACCCTACCCGGGGGTATCCCCCCAATAGACAAGAACTTACCGATGACTAAACTTGAGTAGCATGAGGAGCGGCCCTCATATACAAGGGACATGAGATTTCTGACTTATACTTCGTCAAGCATGTACACCATAGTTTGTTCACTTTAACCTTAATCACTTCAAGATGCTTATGATAGGGGCAATGAGAGCTGAAAGCTATAAGTACCATAATTTTTGGAAGCTCTTTATGAGACTTGAATCCCTACTTCCTTTTACAAAAGGCCTTTCTTCCACCATTATATTGAGTCTCCACCTTTTATCTTTATGCACCTACTTTGAGAGCATAGTGCCCATTCTTAGTTCTATGTGCATTGTCCCAAGACTAGTTAATTGATGCATACTTTGATATTGCTTGTTTTAAACTATTGTATCTAGTCACTCTTATGAACTTTGAAGGTGTCCTATGCATTTATATTTGCTACTCTATTGAGGGACCAGCTGAATACTATTATGCCATGTTTTCTTTATGTGAAACAAACAAACGTCTTGCAAAGCATTGTTATTCATGAATCTTTTGTTTGTGCCTTTTCATGTTGCATCATAGTTTCTTTGTCTTATTGCTAGAACTTTGTCTTTCATGCTATGATTGAAGTACTATGATCCCAGCTTGAATGATTTGCAAATACTTTTATCTAGTCTTTGATGGTGCATGTCACCTCAAAAATTATTCTTTCTTTTTATCACTTACCTACTCGAGGACGAGCAGGAGTTAAGCTTGGGGATGTTGATACATTACAAATATATCTATAATTTTTGATGTTCCATGCTTGGTTTTATCCACTTTCTTGTGTTTTGTTCCAACTTAGGAGTACTTTTTATATGATTTCTTGGACTAACATATTAACAAGAGCCACAGTGCCAGCTGCCTGTTTTCTGCTATGTTTGGTTCTAGGAAAGTCATAAAATGAATATTCTCGGAATTGGACGGGACAAAAGCCAAAGTGCCTATTTTTCCGGAAGTGACCAAGTGTCAGAATACGAGACGGAGAAGGGCCAGGGAGCCACCACACCACCTGGCCACGCGCCCAGGCCTGGCCCGCGCCAAGGGGTGGTGTGGCCGCTCTCGGCACCCCTTCGGCCTCTCCTTCCGCCTATATATTGCCCTCGAGACAAAAACCCTTAGTACCCAATCAAAAATCCACGAAAGAGTCTGTAGCCGCCGTCATCTCCATCCCTAGATCGGGAGGGATCTGAAGCTCTTCCCGGCACCCTGCCGGAGAGGGGAATTCAACCTGGAGGCCTTCTTCATCACCATGCAAGCCTCCGGTGTCATGCGCGAGTAGTTCATCCTTGGACTACGGATCCATGTAGTAGCTAGATGGCTGGTTCTCCTCCTTTGTGCTTTCATGTTTAGATCTTGTGAGCTCCGTTCATGATCAAGATCATCTATTTGTAATTCTGCATGTTGTGTTTGTGGGGATCCGATGGATATTGAGATGCTATTTCAGATTGATTATTGATTCTATCATGTCTTTGTTATTTGTGATCTTGCATGCTTTCCGTTGTTAGTAGCTATCTTGGCCAAGTAGATGCTAGCAACTCCAAGAGTTAGTATTTATGCTCGATAGTGGGTTCATGCCTCTAGTAATCTGGGGAAGTGACAGAAATCTCTAAGGTACTAGATGTGATGTTGCTACTAGGGAGAAAACAACAATCATTTGTTCATAGAACAATCGTATTGTTTACTTTACACGCAGTTCGTAAAGCAATAATCTGTTGCTTGCAACTTAATACTGGAGGGGGTTCGGATGATAACCTGAAGGTGGATTATTAGTCATAGATGCAGTTGGATGGCGGTCTATGTATTATGTTGTAATGCCCAATCAAGTCTTAAAGGAGTCAAGATGATTAGTATATGCATGTATTGCTTTCTCGGTGTTTGTCAATTGCCCCGCTGTAATTTGTTCACCCAGCATGTTATCTATCTAAGGAGAGCCACCTCTAGTGAACTATGGATCCCGGTCCTTTTCTTTACATACAATCTATAAACTATTTACTTCTTTGTGTTTACTTTCTGCAAACTTTTACTTCTTTCCAATCGATACGTTTAATCCTTTGTTTTCCACAAAACACGGTGAGACTGACAACCTCATCGCAAGTTGGGGACAATGTTTTGTGGTTGTGTTATGCAGGTCTCCACGTTGCTACTAGCACCGGTAGTGCGCCCTGCCAAAGCTCAGCTAGTAACACCTTTGAGGTGTTTCCTTGCTCCTACTGGTTTGATTAAACCTTGGTTTCATAACTGAGGGAAACTATCGGTTGTGCTCATCATACCTTCCTCTTGGGGTTCCCAACGAGCTCTACATCAACACCGCCATCAAGCAATTTTCTGGGCGTCATGCATTGAGCCATCAGAGGACCGCGCCTGTACCAGTGGTCGTTAAGCGCGCAGATGCCCTGGTTAACTTCTCCAATTACTTGGCTGTGTGTACTTCCTCAAAATCCTTCATTATGACTCCTTATTTCGCCTTAAAAGAAGTGATTTACTGCACACCATAAATCAAACAAGGGATTTGCCTATCTTTGCAATTATTAGTCATTAGTGGAAAGGTTGAGAGATTATTTGGCAATTGCTTGACAAAAAACAAAGTTTAAACGAAGTGGAAGATGGCAAAAATCGGAGCCATCTGATCCCCCGAATCCAACAAAGTCCTTATGCAGACCTAGAAAACTTGCATGGGGACCTAGGATAAGTGTGAAATTCTGGTGAAAGTCCCATATATGCAATACATACCTCCTCGGTGTGACTTTATTCACATTCGGGCTATAACACTTAGCAGAGTCTAGCACTTGTAGGTGGAACTATCCCGCTATGGGAATATCAGAGGCTAGAATGCGCCACAAGGTCCCAAACTTGGTTTTATAGAAGTTTTTATGTATATAGGGACTAAACAAACCTAAACCAATGAAAAAGTACATTGGTGGAACCTCGTTTGATGAAATCTGGGGGATAGAACTTTCGAGCCCACAAACCGGTGTTTTCTCTAGAGAAACACCCCCGGAGACCCAGAATCTCACCAGAACTTCCATGTCGAACTAGGATATGTGTGAAAGTATTGTGGAAGGTCTAATGGTGTAATATATAACTCCCCGGTGTGACCGTCTTCACATTAGAGTGAAAACACTTAGCATATTCCTAGAACTTAGGTGGAAATGTCCCGCAGCGGGTATATCAGAGGCTAGAATGTCCCACTGGGTCCCAAACTTGGTTTTCGTTGTATCTATGTCCTAAAAACCTTAAAAAATGAAAAAGTACATTGGTGGAACCTTGTGCAGAGAAAGCTAGGGGTAGATCGCCGATGTTGACATACCGGTGTTTTCGCAGGAGAATGACCGCGGGAGCTCTAGAATCCAACAAAGTCCTGATGTGGACCTCGGAAACTTGCATGAGGACCTAGAATAAGTGTGAAAGTGTGGTGGAAGGCACATAGTTGTAATACATAGCTCCTCGGCGTGTCCTTCTTCACATTCGGGCGATATCACTTAGCCAAGTCCTGCACCTATAGGTGGAACTGTCCCGCTAAAGGGAATATCGAAGGCTAGAATGTGACACAGGGTCCCTAACTTGGTTTTCTACAAGTTTTTATGTATATATTTCCTAAAAAACCTACACTAGTGAAAAAAATACATTGGTGGAACCTCGTGCAGTGAAATCTAGGGGGTAGAACTCCCGGGCCCACACACCGGTGTTTTCGCCGGAGAAAGACCCCCAGAGACCCGGATCCCACCAAAACTTCCATGTGGAACTAGGATATGTGTCAAAGCGTTGTGGAAGGTCTAATAGTGCAAGACATAGCTCCAAGGTATGACCGTCTTCACATTAGGGCGATAACACTTAGCAGATTCTTGGAACTGTAGGTGAAATGTCCCGCTGCGGGTATATCAGAGGCTAGAACGTGCCATAGGGTCCCAAACTTGGTTTTACTTGTATCTACGGGCTAATAAAACCTGAACCAATGAAAAAGTACGTTGGTGGAACCTCGTGCTGAGAAAGCTAGGGGTAGACCGCCGGAGCCCATAGACCGCTGTTTTCATCGGAGAATGACCGTGGGATCCCCGGAATCCAACAAAGTCCTGATGTGGACCTATGAAACCTGCATGTGGACCTAGGATATATGTGAAAGTGTGGTGGAAGGCCCATATATGTAATAGATAGCTCCTTGGTGTGACCTTATTCACATGTGATAACACTTAGCAGAGTCATGCACGTGTAGGTGGAACTGCCCCGCTACGGGAATATCAGAGGCTAAAATGTGCCACAAGGTCCCAACTTGGTTTTTTACAAGTGTCTATATATATCTGGACTAAATAAAACTAAACCAATGAAAAATTACATTGGTGGAACCTCGTGCGGAGAAATCTAGGGGGGTAAAACTACCGGGCCCACAGAGAGGTGTTTTTGCTGGAGAAAGAACCCAGGAGCCACGGAATCCCACCAAAACTTGCATTTGGACCTAGGATGTGTGTGAAAGTGTTGTGGAAGGTCTAATGGTGCAAGAAATAGCTCGCTGGTGTTACCTTCTTCACATAAGGGTGATAAGACCGTGCGGAAAAGCTAGGAGTAGACCGTCGGGGCCCACAGACCGAGTGTTTAGCCAGAGAATGATGGCTGGAGCCACGAAATCCAACAAAGTCCTGATGTGGACCTATGATATGTTTAAAAGTATCCATAAATGAAATATTGGTGATATTAGAGAAAAATATGTGCTGAAAGAAAATCGTGGCAAAAACTAGGATTTTGTTTTTGGAAAAAGTGCTTTGCCCACTAGTAGAAAATGGACGTTTGGTCCAGGGGTATTAGCCCCAGTTTTGCTACAAACCAGGACTAATGCCCCGGTCCAACTGCTAGATCTGGCCCCAGGGGAAGCAGGCACTAGCCCTAGTTCCAACGGGACCTTTAGTCCCGGGTCGTCTAACAAACCGGGACTAAAGGGTTTCAGGCAGGCTGGGTCGGGCGCTAGACCCTTTAGTCCCGGTTTGTCATACGACCCGGGGCTAAAGGCGGACCTTTAGTCCCGGTTCTAGACACGAACCGGAACTAAAGGTCTGGCTATATCTTCTTCCCCTGCCCGAGCCACCATTCAAGCTGGTGTCTCCTCTCTCTCTCTTTCTTGCTCAAGCTCGAGTTCATGCCCAATTTTTTCTCAAGATTTGTCTATATTTTGTGGTGCCCCATCTATCCAAAGGTTCTAAAAGGTGAGCAACTTCATCCTTTGAACTCTCATTGCTATATTATCTCATTTCATGCTCTATCTTGTAGATGGATTTGTGGATTTAGTTTGGTAGTAATTTTTGCAATGATAACATGAGATCGATGTTTAGATTCTATCTGTCTTGTATTAATGTAAGGAACTCTAAGGTAAATATCACAATATGTGGATTCTATCTATATATATATTGTTTTGGCACATAGTCTCGAAATTTGATTTTAGAAGCACACACATGCATGAGTTCATCATTCTAACTACCTGGGCAAAATATCCTTCTTCGTCTACCTGCGTTCAACGAACTAAAAAAATTGTAACAAAGATAGGGTTAATTCATAAAAGCTTGATAATAAGACATCACAATACATTTTTGAGAAGCTCCTCTATGGCGAGCTCCTCGAAGATGTCTGAGGATAGGATCATAAGACATCTTCGAGAGAAGCTCCACCGTAGTGGTGTCCCTCTCGCACCATCTTGGAGTTAATAACTTCTCTAGCTATAGATTAATACGCCGGGTAACTAAAACAATTCACATATTAGGGAGTGCCTCTATGGCGAGCTCCTCGAAGATGTCTGAGGACGGGATCCTAAGACATCTTCGAGAAGCTCTGCTGTAGTGGTGTCCCTGCTCTCGCACACCATCTTTCAGTTTATATCTTCTATAGCTAGATCAGTATGCTGGTGGAGCTAACTAATTTCACATATTAGAGAGTGCCTCTATGGCGAGCTCCTCGAAGATGTCTGAGGACGAGGTCCTAAGACATCTTCGAGAATCTCCGCCGTAGTGGTGTCCCTGGTCTCGCACACCATCTTGTAGTTCTTCACAAGAATGCATACCTATTTATAGATTAAGCAGCACAACATAGTGTCGGGCACTGATGACATAATGTCAACACACTCACCCCTGGCATAGTGTTGCCACCCACCCAAAATAGTGTCGTCATTTAATTTACTGGCTTAGTGCTGCCCACTGAGGACATAGTGTCGACATGTTGTCTCCACATCCACATTTAGTCCCGGTTGGTGCCTCCAACCGGGACTAAAGGTTCATCATATTTTTAGTCCCGGTTGCTGGCTTTCATTTTGTTTTTTTAGATTAGTACTAATTAATTATGATTATGCTGCCACCCACCCAAAATAGTGTCGACATGTTGTCTCCACATCCACATTTAGTCCCGGTTGGTGCCTCCAACCGGTAGTAAAGGTGCATCATATCTTTAGTCCCGGTTGCTGGCTTTAATTTTGTTTTTTAGATTAGTACTAATTAATTATGATTATGTTTGATGTACTTTATTAATTATAGAATGCATATGAGATGGCAATGGATGTACGTTGACCGAATCTCTAGCGAGTTCAATAAAGGCGTGCATTCTTTTCTCCTTGTGGCCGAGGCAAACAAGCGGACTGGTTTTATGTCTTGTCCATGTGGTGTCTGTCGGAATCATACGGAATACTCTTCCTCAAGAGTCCTTCACGGCCACCTGTTTCGGTCTGTTTCATGACCGGCTATAATTGTTGGACCAAGCACGGAGAAAGAGGGGTTATGATGGAAGACAACTTAGAAGAAGAGAATAATAACGACTACCCTACTATGTCCCATGAATACGATGGTACTACAATGGAAGACATTGATGAAGAAAAAGATGAAGAACGGGCATCAGATCTGCCCGATGATGATCTTAGTCGGGCCATTGCTGATGCCCAGGAAGAATGCGTAACTGAAAGGGAGAGGTTGAAGTTCAATAATATGTTAGAGGATCACAACAAATTGTTGTACCCAAATTGTGAAGATGGGCACAAAAAACTAGGTAGCACACTGGAATTGCTGCAATGGAAGGCAAAGAACGGTGTGACTGACAAAGGATTTGAAAATTTGCTGAAAATAATAAAGAAGTTGCTTCCAAAGGATAACGAACTGCCCGCCAGTACCTACGAAGCAAAGAAGGTTGTCTGCCCTCTAGGATTAGAGGTGCAGAAGATACTTGCATGCATTAATGACTGCATCCTCTACCGCGGCGAGGAGTACAAGAATTTGGATGCATGCTCAATATGCACTGCATTGCGGTATAAGATAAGACGAGATGATCCTAGTGATGTTGAGGGCGAGCACCACATGAAGAGGGTTCCTGCCAAGTTGATGTGGTATGCTCCTATAATACCACGGTTGAAACGTTTGTTCAGGAACAAAGAGCATGCCAAGTTGTTGCGATGGCACATGGAAGACTGTAAGAAATACCAGATGTTGAGACACCTCGCTGATGGGTCGCAGTGGAGAAAAATCGAGAGAGAGTTTCCGGACTTTGCAGGTGATGCGAGGAACTTATGGTTTGGTCTAAGTACAGATGGCATGAATCCTTTTGGGGAGCAGAGCTGCAGTTATAGCACCTAGCATGTGACTCTGTGTATCTATAACCTTCCTCCTTGGTTGTGCATGAAGCGAATGTTCATTATGATGCCAGTGCTCATCCAAGGCCCGAAGCAACCCAGCAACGACATTGATGTGTACCTAAGGCCATTAGTTGAAGAACTCTTACAGTTATGGCACGGACAAGGTGTACGTGTGTGGGATGAGAACAAGCAGGAGGAATTTGACCTACGAGCATTGTTGTTCATAACAATCAATGATTGGCCTGCTCTTAGTAACATTTCAGGACAGACAAACAAGGGATACAATGCATGCACACACTGTTTAAACGAGACTGAAAGTATGTATTTGGCTAAATGTAAGAAGAATGTGTACCCAGGGAATTGTCGTTTTCTTCCGCCCACGCACACCCTAAGAAAGAAAAGTAAGCATTTCAATTGTGAGGCAGACAGCCGGTGTAAGCCTAACTGGCGTACTGGTGATGATGTATTTGATATGGTGAAGGATTTAAAAGTAATATTTGGAAAGGGTCCTGGTAGACAATCTGTTCTGAAGGACGATGTCAGACACGCATCCATGTGGAAAAAGAAATCTATATTTTTGGAGCTACCCTATTGGAAAGTCCTAGAGGTCCGCTCTACAATTGACGTGATGCACCTGACAAAGAATCTTTGCGTGACGCTGCTAGGCTTCTTGGGCGTGTATGGGAAGAGCAAAGATACACCTGAAGCACGGCAGGACCAACAACGTATAAAAGATCGAGACGGCATGCATCTAGAGCTATTTTAAGGTACTGCTAGCTACGCTCTTACCAAAGAAGAGAAGGAAATCTTTTTTGAAGTCCTTTACAGTATCAAGGCCCCATCTGGTTTCTCGTCGAACATAAAGGGAATAATAAATATGGTAGTGAAAAATTTCAAAACCTAAAGTCTCATGACTGCTGCGTGCTGATGACCCAGCTGCTTCCGATTGCATTGAGGGGACTCCTACCGGAAAATGTTCGAGTACCCATTGTGAAGCTATGTGCGTTTCTCAATGCAATTTCTCAGAAGCTAATCAGTCTAGATAGTCTACCAAGGTTATAGAAAGATGTGGTCCAATGTCTTGTCAGCTTCGAGTTGGTGTTCCCACCATCCTTCTTCAATATTATGATGCACCTCCTAGTTCACCTAGTCGAAGAGATTAACATTCTCGGTCCTGTATTTCTACACAATATGTTCCCCTTTGAGAGGTTCATGGTAGTGTTAAAGAAATATGTTCATAACCGTGCTAGGATAGAAGGAAGCATCTCAAAGGGATATGGAACAGAGGAGGTAATTGAGTTTTGTGTTGAATTTATTCCTGACCTTAAGCCCATCGGTGTTCCTGAATCACGGCATGAGGGTAGACTTAGTGGAAAAGGCACGCTAGGAAAGAAAGCAAGGATATGTATGGACGGACATTCTCTCACTAAAGCACAGTACACAGTTCTGCAAAGTTCCACCTTGGCGGCTCCGTATATCGAGGAACACAAGAATATTGTAAACTCCAACAACCCGGGGAAGTCTGGCTCCTGGATGAGAGATGAACACATGAGGACTTTCGGCGGTTGGTTGTAGACACATTTCATGAATGACATAAATGTTGGAGAGCAGTTGTACTTGTTGGCCAGGTCACCATCTTTGACTATATTGACTTTCGAAGGGTACGAGATAAATGGGAATACATTTTACACGATCGCCCAAGATAAAAAGAGCACCAATCAAAATAGTGGTGTCCGATTTGATGCAACAGACGAGAATGGGCAACATGATACATATTATGGTTACATAAAGGAGATATGGGAACTTGACTATGGACCTTTTTTTAAGGTCCCTTTGTTTTAGTGCAAATGGGTCAAGCTGACAGGAGGCAGGGTTGAGGTAGACAAGAAATACGGAATGACAACACTGGATCTCAACAACCTTGCGTATAGAAATGAACCATTTGTCCTAGCCAATGATATGGCTCAGGTTTTTTATGTGAGGGACATGTCTACCAAACCGAGAAAAAGGAAAGATAAGAAAAAGAATAGAGCATACGATGAGCCAAAGCACCACATAGTTCTTTCAAGAAAAAGAAACATCGTGGGGTGGAGGATAAGACGGACATGTCAGAAGATTGTGATAAGTTTCATGAAATTCCGCCCTTCGCTGTGAAGGATGACCCAAGCATCCCGTTAAGTAAGGAAGATGCTCCATGGTTACGGATTAGAAGAAAACCCTAACAATAGAGATGTGTGGATGTTGGTGATGTACAATATTATTAAACCTTTTTTTATGATCTGCTTATATGTATATGGATATGAACTATCTCGATCTCAATAGGTAGTATTGCAACTTGTTGTGGCCAGACATTTATTAATATTAAAATGTAAAAATTAGTCATAATCATATCTAGCCCTGTAGTACACAGCTTCAGGGCCGTCTTCGGAATCGTAATCGTCATCGTTGTCGCTCGTAGCACGCTGCTGGATCCTCAGCCCTTCCTCGTAGCACGCAGCTAGATCCTCCGGCCTCGGATTCACGACGCGTGGGGGAGGGGGCTCCCGGATGACGACCCCAGTACGCCCTAGGCCTTCACCACCACCACCATTCTTGTGGCTATGCGGCTGGTGAAAGTGCGGGTACCTCAGGCGAGCATGGTCTCCCATGGCGATGTAGCGCATCACGCTGGCGATAGTCCGGTTCACCAACCACAGGCGGCGACCAGCCTCGTTGTGGTTCACTGAGGGGCGGGCCGTCACCCTCGTACCTGGCGAGCTCCCTTTTCTGCCGGTTTGCAAAGAAGACATTCCAAGTGTCAAGGTTGTCGGGATCCCAATGGGGATCCATCTACTGCTCCGGCGTGAGCTCGAGGTAGAAGTGGTTCGTGATGGCCTCCTGGCGGGCCGAACCTTGAGGCACCGGAGGAACAGGAACCCCTTTAGCGCTCAACATCCACCCGGCGGGCATGGGTAGCTGGAGGCGCACAACGCCTCGATCTCCTCGAGCGTCAAAAAGGCCTAGTAAGCGGTGTCCATTGTTGTGAGAGAGAAGGTGTGGATGTGTGGATGGACATGGTGGTCGGCCTAGATATAGAGGGAAATGGCGGGAGAACATGGCGGGAAGCGGGGGAAATGGCGGGAAAACATGGCGGGAAGCGGGGGAAATGGCGGGAAAACATGGCGAGAAGTGGGGGAAATGGCGGGAAATATGTTTTAGTCCTACTTACTAGTTTTAGTATTAAATATTATATTTCTAATGAGTATATTATTTTTTGTGAATATTTTGGTATATTATATGTATTTTTCTGTTTTTAAATAATAAACTATATTTTTCCAACATTTGTACTAAATATAATACTTGTTAAACAATAGATAATTTCATTTAAGTTGTATAATAAAGTATGATAATAGATTTAAATTATAGATCTTCTTTTTCAGAAAATTTTGATATATAATACATAATTTTCTGAAAACTATAAACCATTTTTTTCCTTTTGGCGCCAAAAATAACCTTTAGCCCCGGGTTGTATTACAAACCGGGGCTACAGGTCCCCCTTTAGCCTTGGTTTGTAATACAAACCAGGGCTAAAGGGTGTACGCGTGCAGGAAGAGCGGCGAGCGAAAACACCTTCAGCCCCGGGTTGTATTACAACCCGAGGCTAAAGGGGGGGTATAAATACCCCCACCCCGGGTCGTGCCACGACCCGGAGAGCCACCATCTTCTTCCCACAGTTGCACCGTGCCCACGCTGTCCGTCGCGCCGCCGCCCGTGCCCGTGGAGAGAGGAGCCCCGCGCCGCCCCGCCGCACCGTTTCCGCACTGCCCCGCCGCGTCTCCGCACCGCCCCGCCCCGCGCCGAGCCGCCGCACCTTCTCCGCCCCACGCCGCCTTAGGTGATCGCCGCCCCGCCACTATAATTTTGGTTATTATAGTATTAATTAGTATAATAGTATTAATTAGGTTATTATAGTATTAATTAGTATTATAGGTTAGTATTAGGTTAGTATTAGGATTTAGTATTAGTTAGTATTTAGTATTTAGTTAGTATTAGTATTATAGGTTATTATAGTATTAGGTTAGTATTAGTATTTAGTACGAGTTAGTATAGTATTAGTTAGTATTTAGTATTATTATTAGTATTAATATTTAGTAGTTAGTATTAGTATTAGGTTAGTATTAGTATTTAGTATTAGTTAGTATTTAGTATTAATATTAGTTAGTATTAGTATTAGGTTAGTATTTAGTATTAGTATTACTATTAGTTAGTATTAGTATTAGGTTAATTGTATAGGTTAGTATTTATCTAGGGTTAGTTAGGGTTAGTTAGAATACTTAGTTAATTAGGTTTAGTTTAGTTAGTGTTAGGTTTAGGGTTAGTATTATTAGATCAATACTTAGTGATTTAGTTACTGTTTATGTTTTATGATTATTTATTTTATTATTATTTAGTTATGTTGCATCCTCCTCGTCCGAGCCTACTGGACTCCATAGGTTCCGGGGATGTCCAAGCCTGGGCTCCGCCGGGTTGGCACTGGGATGTGCTACCTGTCGGGACTCGTACCTTGGTGAGGAATCCGGGTATCATCGTCGATCCCGATCTTCTTTGGTGGCATCCACGAGGTCCAGGAGCGGTGCAGAGGGAGCCGACCCCCGAGGAGGTGGTACGTCGTCGTATCAGGGAGGCGGACGAGCATGTACGGCGATACATGTATCTTTTGGAGACTAGGTTCTCCAATATCTGGCAGGTTCACGGATCTCACCCGAGCTATTCTCCGGTGATGGTTCCTCTTCTCTGGCTGCAGAGGTCTCGTAGCACATAATGCGGCAGCCGAGTTCGCTAGTTTGATATGAGCGAAATGTATAAATAATGTACTTTATATTATGAGCGAGATATGAGCGAGATGTATTAATAATGTACTTTATCTTATATTATTTTACTTTATCTTAATGCAAAATTGTTTCATTATTAGTACGTATTATTTTTTCTGTATCCGAGTTGTCACAATTGTAATATTCTTTTACTTAATGCAATATTCTTTTTCTGTATTAGTTAAGCTATGGACGGTAGACAGAATGAAGAGGAGATTCTCAACATGATAGATGAGGGTACTGGGGGTACTTATTACGATGGCTCCGAGTATCTTAATTTGTCTGGAGGAGACGATGGTGGAGACGATAGTGGAGACGATGGTGCTAACCATGGTGGAGACCATGGTGAAGACACCAGAATAATAACAAACTCCGTCGAGGTATATAAAGCCTCTATCGATCGATCACTAGTATAGATGAACTAATTGATTCGTATATATGTACTGACGAATGTTTCTTCTCTTAGACCTCCGCTTCCGGCCAATCTTCTGCAAGGACAAGAGACCTGACACACAAGTTGCCCGCTGATGTCCGTTTCAGCATTGACTTAGTCTCTTCGCTGGGTCAACCGTTGGAGCCCAAAGAATCCATGAATGCATTTATAACTCAATGCGGAGTGAGTGTTAGAGACACAGTCCCGATCACCACGCGAAATTGGAATAAGCCAGGAAAGAAAAGGGATCCAGCTAGGGCTAGTTTTGTAGATGACAGAGCGAGAGATACGATGTGGAATTCTCTCATGACACATTTCACCCTACCAGTATTGGAGATTGATGAGATCACAGAACAAATGACGAGGAAATTCAAGCACTTTGCTCTTAAGAAGATGGGCGAACTATTCAAGGAATGGAAGAAAAGATTGTACCACAAGTATGTCTAGAAGAAAAAACTCATCCATTCACTGGCCCACTAGAGTTGTAGCAGGATAACTGGGCCGCATTTGTGGAATACAAGACCTCGGCACCAGCTAAGGAAATGTCAGAAAAGAATAAGATAAATGCAGCCAAAAAGAAATATCACCATCATGCACAGGTGGCTACAGGAGTGCCATGCCTAAGTGGGATAAAGCTGAGGCTAACCTGGAGGCCAAAGGTGTCACTCTAGCTACGTCTCGTTGGCCCAGGAGGTCAAGAAATTGGGTACTCGGGCATGGGGCATCGTATGACCCAGAAATAGGCGAGATTGTTGCAGCCGAAGAAGTTTCTTCACCCAAGAATGAACTTATTAAAGTGATAAAAGAGGTTGAAGAGGGAACGTTTGTTCCTGGCAGAGAGAACAATGAGCTGACAAAGGCTCTCAGGAATCCTGAAAAGGCCGGATGAACAAGAGGGTTCAGACCTTCTTGTCCATGGGTTATCGGGTTTCCCGAGCACCTTGACACGTACAGAAGCCGATCAAGAAAAACAAAGTGGCAAAAAGTGGAGGATACAGAGCGTTTCGCGAGGTTTGAAGCCATGCTGCAAGAGCATCGCCAGGAGCTTAATGAACTTAAAGGACTCTGACAGCAAGATCCTGCACCAGACAGTACGGTCGGCCCATCGCAACGGAAAAGCAGCGTGGCTTCCATGGAGAGCCACGGTAATGATGCAACGATGGATGTGTACCCCGTGGATGCAATTAAGGAGAAGACTAGTTGTGAGCTGCATGTTGAACTGAAGAATATATCCATGAAGGTGGCGGTCGGCTTTGCTTTACCTTCTGCACCGGGAGCGACCTACCATTGCAATCCGATTCCAGCTGGCTATGCTCGTGTCATTGTGGATGAAGTTCAACTTATGTGTCAGTCACTACAGCTTGACATCCGTAGAGGTGAAGGGGATACGACACTGGGAGAAGTCACGAGTGGCTTTATTCTTTGGAAAAAAAGAATACATCAAGTTTCCAGGCTAGACACCAAGGCCACCTTCTCCACCGAGAAACAATCCATCACCTCCAAGGCCACCGTCTCCTCCCAGTAAAAGTCCACCTCCAAGTGCACCGTCTCCTCCTAGTAAAATTCCACCACCTCCAAGTCCAATCCATGACCCCAACACGAGTCCATCTCAATCTACGCAACCGCCTCCACCCGCTAAGGCCCAAAAGCGGAAGAATATCACCACTCCGTCGAGCGATAACCGATGCCCAAAGCGACAGTTGTCGCCCCTCCCAAGAGTACCGCCAGTTCCTCCCAAGAGGACTTACGACCTGACCGATGAGGAGACCGATGCGGTCGTACGGGCCGAAGTGGATGCTCATTTTAAAAAGAAACAACCTGAGCCAGAGGTCCAAATAAAACCGGAAACCAAGGAGCACTTTTGGAAATTACTGACATAGCCATCCCAAGCTCAGTTAAATGCGCTAGATGACTATACACGATGTCTTTAGAAGACACTAAAACAGAGGGGATCAAGCGGTAGAGGAAGCATCACAAAAGAGGTTCCCCAGCAGGGGGAACAAGCAAAACAATCGAGTGGTAGCGGAAGCATCAGAACGGACGTCCCCCAGCTGGGGAAATAAGCAAAACAATCAAGTGGTAGCCGAAGAACCAAAAGAGACGTTCCCCAGCTGGGGAAACAAGCAAATGAATCGCTCCCCCCGCTCCAGGTGCAGATACCCGAACCTCAACTATATGAGGTAGAACCTATAGATCCGGAAACGGCTAAGATATTGGCTGAGCAATGTAATATGTCTACTGATGACATTCTTCATGGCGATATGCCCAAGGCTGAGGTAGCACCCAAATTTATTCACGGGGAGCCTCTGGTCAGTTCTGAGAGGCTTCGGGATATGCCAACAAAAATGCGATGATTCCATGAATGGTACATGAAAGCATCAAAAGAACAGCAATATTGGCTCATACTGAAAGTTTGAAAATTGCATTACTTCGTTGAAGACGAGGTCCCTGTTGAATTTACAGAATTATTTCAGTTATTCAATCTAAAGGAACTCGACAAATCTATCCTCGGTTCCTATTGTCTGTAAGTGATTACTTTATTTATGTAATTAAGTCTCTATCTCAGCTTGTTCAATTCATTGCCGGTAAGTATACTCACTATATTCTTTTGTACGCTATATATAATGATACAGAATGAAGATTCTCGATTGTAAAAGTAAGGCTATCAATGGATTTGGGTTCATTGACCCACATCGAGTTCATGGAGCTATACTAAAGGATAAGCCACTGGAGACCGAGCACAACTTGTTCCGGTTTCTCATGAACCAGCATTTCCGTAATGAAATACTATTTCCTTACCACGACGGCAAGTGAGTCCTTGTACACACTAAATTTTTCTTACTCGATGTTCATTGTAAGTGATGAGTTACTGACGTATGTAAACCTTGCGTAGGTACCACTGGATTCTTCTAAGCATTTCAGTTGACTTGAAAAGAGTTCACATCATGGACTCACTAAACAAAGACATTGAAGACTATCGCAGCATTATCGATGCGCTCCAGAGGTAATTTCAAGCATTATCGGACTATATCGGTTTCTTTCGTTCATTTTCTGGGATATCAAGTGGTTATTAACTCATACATTCATTTTCTTTGTCGGGTAGGGTTTGGACACGGTTCAAGAACCATGTCCGCGGTCAATGGCGTGAGGAGCTATTTTTTAAATCGATCTCGGTAAGTAGTACGAGCTAGCTAAGTCCGCACATCTATTTAATTCTTGTTTATGTGCATTTATCATGATGGAGTTATTATTTGATTGAATTCTATTCTTATAAAGTGCGCAAGGCAGCCACGGGGGACTAATCTATGTGGATTCTACGTGTGCGAGTTCATTCGCATCACTATTGGAAAGCCCTTGGAAAATATTCGAGTAAGTAAACAATATATTCACCATTTATTTTTATTACAAAAAGTTGTGTTGAGTCTAATTCATATGATCTCCTTCTTTATATAGTTGGACGCGATGCGGGACAAGCTCCTACCAGAGGACCGCCTAATAGCAATCCAAGAGTAATTTGCTAGATTTTTTGTCGACAAGGTCATAGACCCACGCGGAGAATAATCTCTACGTAGACCCTAAAGCATCCATGTAATGATCTCAATGTAATCAAATAGACATGCTCTAGACCCGGTTGGGACTCCATGTATGCTTGTAAGAGAAATTATATTATATATTGCATCAATGTGTACAAGTACTGTGTAGTAGCGTTCTGTATATATACGGAAACTTGTTTCTAATGAAAACACAGAATGAAAAATAATTGAACATAAAACATAAAATGAAAGAAAAACACAAAACCCTAAAACCCCATCTCCTGCCGCGGAAGCCAAATGGCCCAAAACCGCTATCGCGGCAGGGCTTTAGTTTCGATTCGTGTTACGAACCAGGACTAAATGTCCTCTAGCCTAGAGCGGCTCGCGGGGCCACGTGGTTGGACCTCTAGTCCCGGTTCGTAACAGAACCGGGGCTCAAGCTTGGACCTTTAGTCCCGCCTTTGCAGTCCCGGGTAGTATTCCGGGACTAAAGGTCCTTACGATCTGGGGCTAATAGGCTGCTTTCTACTAGTGGTCGTGTGTTTGTTACCGTGTGTGGCACACGGCGAAGGATTTTAGCGCGTGGATTAATTCGGCCGGGCCAAATTCTGACGTTGAAAAATAAATGGCGGGAAAAATTCTTAAGTAATTTTTTTGGTAATTCAGAACTTTGCGGTGCGTGACGTTGAGGCACACGACAAAGCCCTACCATCACCACGACACGTCAATTGCACCGAAGTGGTGGGCTCCATGTGACGGTGTGCCCTGTATTTTCTTTGTCATGGGCCGTTTCGAGCCTTTGTCGTGTATTTTTATTTGCCGAGTGTCTTTTCTGGGCTTTGCTCGTGCCATGTTTCTTTGCCCTGAATCCTACGTCGTTTGTTGTGCATGTATTATTTGCCGCGCGCTCCTCTCTGGCTGGTCACGACAAAGAATCCCTTTGTCGTGCATGAATGCACGGCAAAGCCACCACGCACGACAACGCCTTTTTCCCAAAAGTGAAGGACTCCTCCAGCGATGAGGCCTGTCGGCGTGCACATGACCGACTAGCCTATTGGCCTACGTGAGGCCGAGTGCGGTCCATTTGGGGCTCTCAGTCTAGATGGGACCTGCCCTCCCATGCACCCGGTCAGCGGGTGCCAATCACCTACTAACAGTCTAAGGGCATCTCCATGGCCTGATCCAAACGGGTGACCGAAACGGTCTGTTATGTTCGTTTGGATCGGGCCGCGGTTGCTTTTGGCCCACGATCCGGCCCGTCCGTCTAGCCGCACCTAGTGGCCTGACCAATCTGTTACCGCCTGACACCCTCGGAGATGAGATATTAATGGCGACGCGACGTCGGCTATCAGCGCTGGCGACTTTCCGTACGGATGGCGTTTCTCGCCATTGTAGCTTTTCGTTTCCCGCACGTGCCTTCCTTCCCGCGCGTTCCTTCCCGGCTGTTTTCCGCCTTCACCACGGTCTATAAAAGATGGCCGCCGGCACGGCTGAGACAACAAACCCAAGCGAGCAACCACTGACAGAAAAAAGCTCCCACCACCACCAGCCATGCCTCGGCGCAAGATCGCCAACTGGACCAAGATCAGGAAGATGTGCCACACCCGCTTCCAGGAGGCCGACATCGATGTTGTCGACCTCCAGGCCAGGATGTTGTCCCAGCGTATGGCCAAGGAGGAGGTGGCGGCCTTCGAGGAGGAAGGCTGTGTGGTCGAGGCGGCACTAGAGCAGGTTGTGTAGGCGGCTACACAGGTGGCGGCCCGATGGGCGGTGCATGAGGTTCACCACGTCGCCGCCAAGTAGGCGGTGGCCAAGGAGGCTGCATCAGCGGCCCTCCGCGAGATCTGCAACGAGGCGACCAGGACCATGCTGTAGGAGGTGGCCAAGGAGGCCGCCGAGGACATCGTCCGCGAGCTTCGCCACGCCGTTGCCACACGTAGTGCGATGGAAGCGGCAGAGCACGCCGTCGACGCGGCAGCGGAGGAGCTGCGCGTGGGCTCTCATCGACGGGGACGAGATAGAGGTGGAGTATGACGATGAGGACGAGGAGGGGGAGGAGGTGGAGCACGTGGAGGCAGAGGAGGAGGGAGGGGAGGAGGCGATCACCTCCCCCCTGCAAATCGTGCAGATGCTAGACCTCAACCTCAATGGATCTCCGACGAGGGTGACCACCTGGCAGCGAGGACGCCGGCGACAACGAAGCTGGCCGACCAGGAGGCGAGGGACCACTGGGCGGCCGAGATGGAGAAGGTCATGGCCAACCGGACATCGATGGAGCGCATGAGGGTGGCCGGCAAGACGGAGTCTCGTGGCCGAGCGCGTGACCATTACCGCGATCGCCTCCACCAGGAGGCCATCTGGTCGGCTAGGGCAACGATCGACGGGGCCAGTGGCATCGGCAATACAGGTCGCGATAATGGCGGCCGCGGCAACGGCGGCGAGTAGCCATAGGGACGTCCTCCTCCAGCAGTAGTAGTAATCCTTCTTTCTATACTACTCAAATGTGCCTTTTTTGTAATTGGCGGGGCCTAATCTAATGAAAAAGCAAGTTTAAATACTAATATTTCACTTACATATGGGCCCCGAGCGGCCGACTGGCGGACTCACGCACGATTCATGCACTGTCCGGGCTGACGCAACCGTTTCTCAAATTTGATGCACGGATGGGTCGAGCCAGACGCGTCTGTCCGGTTGGGTCGTGTCGCTGGGAGGTCGCGCACATCCCGCATGTTCGTGCGGACGCATTCAGATGCGCTCGGACGGTTTGGGTCACCCCGGTGGAGATGCCCTAAGCGTGGCCGACCAGGTCCACTCGGTCCGGCGAAGGCCGAGGGTGTGCTAGGTTTAAAATTTCTGAAAATGACTAGAAAATGTATTATATTTAGAAAAAATTAGCCTACTCAGAGTACCGTTGGGCTCGACACTGTGGCGGCCCGCAAAAAACACTACTAGAAATCACAGTGTTTTTGTGCATTGCATCATCATGACCGCATGCTCATGTCATCATGCATTTGTTTGCTTAAAAACTATTTCTCTAAAGCCTATCTTTCTTTTCTAGATACCCCTCTGTTTTTCAAATGTAAAACCCCGGTCTTTATCGGACCTTTTATTTGACTAAAAACTATTTACAAAAGTCTATTTAAAAATAAAATAAAAGTTTATGTTATTTTTGGGAGGCAGCCAACCAGGCCCAAAAGCCCAGCCGGCGACCTCCAAACTAAAACCCTAACCCTAACCTAACCTAGACCACCATCTACCACACCAACCGCCAGCCACTCCCTCCCTCTCTCCACCCCGCCGCCACCTGCACTCTCCCCCACACCCACCTGGTCGCCGCCTGGCCACGCTTCCCCACACACCACGCTGCACGCACGCGCTCATGGGCCGACACGCTCACCCCGTGCAGTGCACGCTCCCTGACCCTGGCCTCTCACGTTTTCACAACCAGACCCACCCTGTGCGACCCCGCTCCCTCGATCCTCTTGCTACCAACCCCCACCCCGCGAGTCCTCGCTCTCCCCTCGATCCTGATTCCGTGCCGCCGCCATCAGGCCCCGTAGCACGCCACCACCCCTCTGCAGCACCGCACCGCCGCCGGCCTACGCCCCGGTCTCCACCGCCGCTGCTTCACGCGCGACCTCCAGCGCCGCTAGGGACGCATCCTCCCGCGGCCCTGCTTCTCCGATGCTCGGCCTTGCGAGTTCCCCGCTGCAGCGCGTCCCTTCGTCGACCTCCGAGCAGTCCCCCTCGCCGGAGCTCCCCCGCTCCTCTCACTCCCTCGTCACTGCCGCCACAGCGTAGCCTCCCGCCGCTATCGACCTCGCCACACCAAGCCTGCATCGCCATCCACCTCTCTGCCGAGGTCGCCCCAACCGCATCGGGCCCCGCGCGGGTGCCACCATCCTCTGCGCCGCCACCTCGTCCGCCTCGCCCGCCGCCCGAGCGCGCCCCTGCAGCCCCCGGTTCCTGCCGTCGGGCCTTTCTGTGTGCCTGTCGCTTCCAGCCGGTGCCCAGCCAGTCCCCATCGCGTCGTCCCGCGTGCCGCCTCTGCGATGGTCGTCGCTGCTCAAGCTCCGTCCTCGCCCTGGCCGCGCATGTTCTGGCCGGAGCGACTCCCCACGCGTCGTGGCCGACCCTGCACCGCCCCGTGTTTCCCGTCGCTCCGCCCGACCCCCCAACCCGAGCTCTGTGTTGGCCTTCCCACGTCCATCGTGAGCCTCTGGTGCCTTTTCTTTTTCCCTCCGTGCATGTTGGTTCTGCCAGTGGTGTTCGATGTGGTGGTTTGGAGTTATAGCGATGAAGACTGTGTGTAGGTGGATGTTATGGTACAGGGTGATGTATGGAGATGGTGATGCCATTCGAAGAATGCCGAAGCCTCGCTACTCCTCTGTACCCGAGGTTTCGCCAAGATCTTCCCAAGACCATCGACCCTAAACAAGTTCGTCACCGGATGGATGTGACCCGAAGACCATCGGTCAAGTTTGCCACCGACAAAGGACGGACGACAAGACTCCAACCGGAGATCGGAGGTGAGGGTGCCGGAACGACAAGATCTACTTCACGGGCACCGAGCGTCAAGATCGTCTTCACGGAAAACTGCAAGACCCCCTTCCCGGGATTCGAAGACCGAACCCTCGGCACGCCAAGATCTTCTCCTCGGAACGCCATGATCTCCTTCACAGATCTGAAGACCCTGAACCCCGGAGTCCGAACCTCGCTTCTCGTCGAACCCTGAGACCGAACCCGAACCCCCGGAACCCAAGATCTTCCGAACCCAGATGTGTGACCCTAAGCCCCTATTTTTTATAATATGACATTATCAACTGTCGCATATTAAATTGTTCATGCATGCATCCATATTTTGTGGGTCCGGGTTATTTCGTTGATTCATCTAATAATTAAATATGGAGGCTATATGCGGGCTTTTCTAGTCTTATATTGGCTCCATTTAAATTTGTGTAGCGAACCGATGCCATATTTTTCCTTGCTCATACAACATTTAAATTGCGGGTAGCTTAAACAACTTGAACCTTATAATTAAATGTCGGGACCCCAGTTCTGCTTAATATTGCCTAATTGCACCGCATTTGCATCATATCATAATCATGCCGGATCTTCTGCCATAGTATTAAATATTGCATCCGGTGTTTCTTCTAGTGTTTGCTTCTTCGCGGATTAGGCCGATGAGTTGATGCGAGTATCGACAAGTTCTCCGGATATGATCCTTCGGCAGTGTTTCCCAGGCGAGCATTCTCCCCCTTTCTACCTATTTTGCGTTTATAGTCTTTACTTCCTCCTGTTGATCTATTGATATCCTTGTTGCGATGCTTTAGTTTCCGTGCACCATTTATATTCCTTGCAGCCTCTATATTGCCTTGGACACATCCTATTGCCTGTTGATTGATAGACAGTCGCCCTTGCGAGTCATAGTTGCTTGCTCAGGTGCTGCTTCGCGTCGTTGTCATTCCACCGTTGATAAAAGGTTGACACATGCTTAATGATAGATATGCTTAATGGTGGCGATGATCATGACTTTAAATACAACTATTAAATTGCTGGTCTAACTAATGTAGATGCATCGGTGGGCAATAGATGTTATTTGGATTTTCCGCGCTCACTTGTGTCCCGTAGGACCCCGAGTACTTGATACCTGTTCCTTGACTATCGCACTATCCGCATATGGGACCATGAATCCCCTTAGCCAGAACTTGATTCATTTCTTATTTCTTAGGGCCACAAACTAGTTTGGGGTTTTATTACTATCCTGTACTTATGCCATGCTTTACTTCTTTATTTAAGATTGTGCGTGGAGCACCTGTACTGTTTTGGATCGTGCCATGTTTTCGCGATATCGACAAGCCTAGTCACACTTTCGGGTTCCCAGTCGTTTACAGCCGTCGTCACAAACCCTGGGTCCGTTCCTGAGCCGGCCAACTTCGTTGCGGGTAGCTTAGTGGGGAGGCCCCCTGAAATGTTTTATGAATCATGTGATTGCTTTGTCGTGAAAACCTCGTTGGGTTTTGATTTGGTTTTTCCGAGGTTGATCGTGTGTGTATTGCTATTTGTGCACGCCTGCAGGGTAAATCTTTCTGAAAGTCGTGTCCGCGGTTATGGACGACTTGGAGCACAGTATCTCGATCATAGACAAGCATAACTAAAGTAGTGCTATAAATTTGACTTAATGTGTGACTAGTAATTAGCTTCACTACAATGGAATGGATAATAAAAGTGCCAACAACTGGTGGAACTGGGGTGTATCGTGTCATGTTATACCTGCCTAGTAAGTATCGCAACTCCAATGGAATGAAATAAAAGTGCCAACAACTACTGGGCTTGGGATGTCACATGCTAATTGTATCTGACTAGTAAGTACTACAACTACAACTGAATGGTTAACTAAAACTGCCCACTACTTATGCTATCAGGATGACTCATGCTATCTATATCTGACTAGTAAATGCTGCTACTATAATGGAATGAATAAAACTGCCAACTGTGTCAGTTCCTTGGTTTGACTTCCTCGTTTGGTCTCGAGGGGGAAAAGCCAGGATGGGTATGATTGGTGTTAGTATCAAGTGGTTCCGAATAGATCTTTCTTATCTCTCTCTAATAGCCGACAGTTGTACCGAGTCTCTATAGGTTGTTTAGTGCATGCTGCGCTGCCACTTGAGTCCACCATACCTATGTAGGCGAGAGCCGCCGAATTCTAGCCTCGCCATGTACTGGCCTCAGTACTGACGCTCCTCTTTTTCCTTTGCCCTTTGTCGGCACCCTTTTTGTTTTAGCACTTTTGAGATCGACGTCGTTAGCAAGGTTACCCTTCCGGCTTGGCCTAGGCAGGGTTATGGACGCCATTGGTTATTCTTCAGGGCTCTTAGCCCCATTTGCTTCTTATCCGTACTCGGATGTTGTATCGTTTTCAAGGTGATTTGGATCTTTGTATAGTATATCTGTATTCTTGACTCATGGAGTCGCTGTTGTATATATATGTTCTGTGGGTTCCATCGTGGACTAATGTGTAATGGTATTACTTCGTTCTCCACCCGCACGCAAGTACCTGGTGGGCGTCCTTGAATCGTTTCTATGCGGGTTTGGCGGGAAGCGCTAAAACTTGCATAGGGCCGATTCGAGGGTGTTACAAAGTGGTATCAGAGCTCAGCAGTTACGATACCCCACTTGTCCAGCCTGTAGGATAACCTAGCTAACGGCCGTTGTAGAGTGTCAAAACTATTTTACAAACTCGGTTGAATAGATCTGATTAGGTCTGACACCAAGGAAAATAAGATGAACTCTGTATGTTGTTTACTCCAGGTGACTATTTGGCTCACGGTTGTATTTGCAACCCATTGTGAGAAAAATATTTTATAGTTTTAAAAAATACAAAAAAATATATTTACATATACATTCAAACATTTTATGTTCGTTCACAAGTTTTCGGGATGAAAAAACATTCGAAGTGTCCCATGTAAAGAAAAAAATATCCTGTGAATTTTTTTTTCATTTTTATACATGACATATAAAATATTTTTTCATCCCGTGAACTTGTAAACAAACATAAAATGTTTGAATGTAGACATTTTATTTTGATTTTTTTTTAAATTTCAAAATAGGTTTTTTCATAATGGTGCAAATGCACCCGTGAGCCAAAAGTGATTTAGCATTGTTTTCCCCTTCCTATATGGGGAGTGCTACGCGTCCCCTGGGAGATAATTGCCCCCGATCCCCTGGGTCCCCTGCACGACACGTGTCCCCTAAAAGAACTGTAATTCCCGCTTTTGCTACGTGTAGGAAAAAACTGTTCGGTCTAGAAAATAGAAAAATAGACCCAATCTGGCCGGAGATTTCGCCGAAGACCTCGCCGGAGACCGTGTAGCAAAAAAGTGGTGCTAATATAGCATATCCGACCTCGCCGGAAGTTTTTGCCGGTAGTCCTCACCAGAGACCGTGTAGCAAAAACTTTATGCTATTGTAGTAAAACCGTAAAACGGTGGTAGCAAAAAAGTGCTAATGTAGCAAAAAGAAACGACCTCGTCGGAGACGGCCCACAGTGGCTGCCATAGAAAAAAACCGACTTTGCAGAGGACTTTCTTCGAAAATATCATAGCAAATACTTTGTACTATTGTAGCAAAAACATAGCACAGAAATAGCAAAAAAAATTATTGTAGCATCGCCCTATAGCAAAATCTTAAAACGGAGTCATTGGTTGGGTAATATCGCGACCCTTTATTTGTAGCAACGACGACCACTTCTAGTAGCATCGTCATCCTGCCTGTGTAGCACCATGCCGGTAGCACTCGTCCTCTCCTCGTGTAGTAGCCGCCTCTTTGCACGGAGGTGCAGCGGGGTGGAGGCGGAACAACAGGGTGCCCTGGGAATGGCGGCCATGTAGGTGGCCTCCATCTCCGATGGCCGCGGGCGCTGGTGTGGGGTAGAGGCGGAGCACCTGTAGCAAAATCTTATTGTAGCATCACCCTGTAGCAAAATCTTAAAACAGATTCATTGGTTGGGTAATATCGCGACCCTTTATTTGTAGCAACGATGACCACTTCTAGTAGCATCGTCATCCCGTCTGTGTAGCACCATGCCGGTAGCACTCGTCCTCTCCGCATGTAGTAGCCGCCGCTTTGCACGGAGGTGCAGCGGGGTGGAGGTGGAACAACAGGGTGCCCTGGGAATGGCGGCCATGTAGGTGGCCTCCATCTCCGATGGCCGCAGGCGCTGGTGTGGGGTAGAGGCGAAGCACCGGGGCGCCCTCGAGCGTCAGCCAGGGTGAGTGGCCTCGAAGGACCTCCCCTCGCCGGAGGTGGGAGAGAGGGTAGCGGCGGGGCCGCGGCGGTTGAAGGTTGGGCGAGGGGCACAGGGGAACGGAGGCGCGTGGCGCATGGGGGCGCCGTTCGTCAGCGGGAGCACCGGGAGCTGCAGGGCGCGGGGCGGTGGGAGCTGGAGGTCGCGGGGCGAGCTACGCGGCGGTGTGCGCGGTGCTCAGATGCGGTGGTGAAAATAGTGTATCTGACTCATTTTATTATATATGTTCATCTGGATTTGAAATGAACCAACACACTAAAAGGGTCTAGATCAAGATTTGGTTCCCGGGCAAAAAAAATCCCGAGGGGGCTCTGGATTCTCAGTTACCGAGAAATCCCGAGCAGTTACCGGACAAATTTAAAAATCATAATTTGAATTTAAAATATTTTTCAGAGTTGTCTAATACTCCCTCCGTTTCAAAATATAAGATGTTTTAACTTTGTGAAGCTAATAAATATAGACCCCTTTTAGTATGTAGATTCGGAGAGGTCTGGAGTGAACCTACACACTAAAAGTGGTCTAGATTCATTAGCCCCTTTTAGTATTTAGGTTCGGAGAGGTCTGGAGTGAACCTATACACTAAAAGTGGTCTAGATTCATTAGTTTCACAAAGCTAAAACATCTTATATTTCAAAACGGAGTGAGTAGGATTTAAACTCAATTTGGACACATCAGCTGATCTACCTCACTGGTCTATCCTTGCTCCAACATTCCGCAGGCGCGTCGCGTTACGTGAATTAATTTTACTCAGCCATTATATGGTCTTCAAAAACTGAAATAATGGAGAATATGTAACTCCAACTTAGGACCTTACGGTGTCACATACGCAGCGCTGTTAAACAACCACTGCGCCACACCTTAGTAAGATGAAATCTTCAGAGATATTGTGTATTTATCTATATTCAGGAATTTAAATTCAAAAGATCTCAAATTTTTTTGGTCAAATCCGGTAACCAAATCCTTGGTCTAGATACACTCCTTTAATAATATTATATTTTTACACGGATGGAGTATATTGCAAAGGTCGAACTCTTGCCGTATAGTTCAAAAACACCAAGGAAAAAATATTCTACTTTCCGAAAATAAATCTCCACGCGCTAGCTGTTCTCGCGTGCGTGCATTGCGCGATCAGTTACGGTCGTACATTCCCATGATCACGACGAGTGATCGATCCCTTCGTCCATACGGCGGGCCGGCTCACGAAACTGCCGAATCCCATGGGCGACGTACGCAGCCGATGCCCAGTCCTCCCCGACGAGATCATGGCGGACGAGATCTTCCCGCGGCTGCCGGCCAAGTCCATGGTCGGGTGCCGCTGCCTCTCCCGCGCCTGGGCCGCCACGCTCTCCTCCGACGACTTCATCGACTGCTACCACGCCCTCCACGGTGGACGTCCCAACATTTTCCCAAGATTTTCCGCCTCCAGGACGAGTCCCACCTCGAAGAAAAAACGGCCCGCTCGCTCGCCCCCCGCGGACGACGAGCGGCCTCCTCCCCTTCGCCCCACCCCAGCCCGCCTCCTCCCTTCTCTCCGGCCGCCGCCGTCGGCGTGGCTGGCGGGCGTTGCCCGCGCGCGGCCGGCGGCGGCGGAGTGGCTTTTCCCCGGCGGCGTAAGGGGGCGCGGGGCCCTGCACGGCGGCGGTGCTCTTGGGCGGTGGCGGTTCTGCCCGGCGGCATGGTTTCCACGGGCGGGGTGGGCTGAGGCGCGGCCGGTTCGGCGGCAGGGCGGCGCTGTCTCGCGCGTTCGGCGCTGGCGGCGGGGCAGTTGACGGTGGCGGCTAGGGTGCTGCTTAGCTTGGCCCAGATCTAGGTCCGTTTGGGCCCATCTGGGTTGGGATGGGCCTGCCCCGGAAGCCCCTGTGCGGCTCTCTGGAGGTGGAGGAAGGGCGGCGGAGGGTCTGGTTGGTGGTAGCGCTCGCGGTTGCTCTTGCTGCATGGGGGCTTTGCGGGCCCTTTTGGGCCCGGCCGGGCCCGAAACCTGGTGTGCCCCTGTTGCCGCGTCCGGTCGGCTACTGCCACGGCGATGGAGGTAGTTATCTCCCACGTGGCTGCGATGCTACTACCACCGGTACCCCGTCCCCTTGCTTGGGACTCGAGGCCTCGCGCCAATGCTCACAGTGAGATGTTGAAGATGGCGCATTTTCTGTGGTGGCGTGTGCTAGTTGACGGCGGGCTTGGTGGAGCACTACAGACCGTCTGGGCGGTGGTTTGGGGTAGGCGAAATCCTTGCTGGCCCTGTCCGGCATTGATGCGGCGTCGCCTGTGGGTGTCGCCTCTCCTTCCTGAAGGGCGTCAGGTACCCCCGCCCCAACCCCTCCGTGTACTGGGGAAAACCCTAGGACCAGTCCGGGCGGCAGCGACGTCATCGTCGCATCCCTTGATGAAGGTGCTGCTTGGTACACGGCGGATCGGATTGCGAGGAGCGCGGTGGGACCTTTCCGTTATTGGCATATCTTTCTCTTTGTTCTCTTTTGTTTCTTTTGGGCTTGGTTGTGCTATGGGTCAGCAAGTTCTTTGTACTGTGTGTTGGCAATTGTGCTTTATTTATAAACGGGGCGAAAGCCTATTTTGAGAACGAGTCCCACGGCGATGTCGACCAAGAACAAGAAACAAGGCCGTGCGCTCCGCTGACCATGGGCGTCTTCCCGATCGCCGTCACGGGCGACTGCTTCCGAGCCACGTCACCCTGGCCCACGTAACCGATCCTCGCCGCGACGCTCTGCCACGGCCTCGTCCTCCTCGAGCTGGTCCCCACGGGGATCCACTTCGTGTGCAACCCGTCCACAGGGCAGAATCGAGCGCTGCCGGAGGGCCGGACCACGGGCTGCCGGAGTCCTAGCGAGCTTTTGCACAAGTACGTGAGCCTAGGGCTCGGCTACGACGCGCACGCCAGGAGACACAAGGTCGTGCGCGTCTACTACCGCGGCTGCGATAGCGAGGGGCGCCCTGTTTCCTCCGGATGCAAGGTCTATGTGGTGAACTCCCGCGATGAAGACTCCGCCGAGTCATGGCATCTGGTGAGATCCAGGCCGGCGGGTTGGGTGGAACGGTGCAGACCGATCGTCTTTGTGCAGGGGCACGTGTACTGGATATATAGCCCACCGGAAACACGACATCCACATGGGCTAGTACATATGTGAAGAGAAGACCATCGTCTCCTTCTCCATGATCGCAGAGACCTTCAGGACAGTGTCACCACCGCCGGTCATGGACGACCAGGCTCTACAAAAGAGATGTCTGACAGAGCTCCGCGGGAGACTATGCCTCTTCTCAGGGGGATCTCCTGGGCATGAGCATCGTTACGATGTCTGGCTGTTGCATAGATATGAATCACACACCACGTGGGATCTCTACTTCCGAATTGAGGCAGGCATGGTATCGCCAGACGTTGATAGGGTCTTGAGAAGTCGGCGCAACATTTATGACCTCGACTTATTTCCACTCGCTGTTACCGACAATGCCAGCATCCTCCTGGCCCGAACTGACTGGCTAGAAGATATATGGGCATATACCCCATTAACGGGCAACATTGAGAAGCTCCTCGACTTGAACAGCTTGGTCGGCCACAAGAATTTGCTCTTAGAAGTTGCCTTGTACGAGGAAAGTATTGCGTGTCCTGGAAGGCGGTTGTCCAGGGACATTGTCTTGACTTCCTCGTTGTCTACCCAAGCATTGTCGTTGGTGCTACGACTCTTGCCGGAACAGACGCTCAGAATGCTTATGTGTGTTTGTCGGAGCTGGTGTACCATGATAGCAATTAACATTTGGTACACCGGACAGTCCCTCGCATTGAGGGGAGCCTAAAATGATGCAAAAAAGAAGGTACCTAGATCCAAGTCACAATGTTGCTCGATATCACTAAATTGTGACATTACCAGTTTGTTATTTGTCAAGCTGCTGAAAGATAACCGTTTTCATGTCATCATTGAGAATTGTTCATCAAACCCCAATTTTCTGCAAACACAAAAGAAATAAGACCGTGCCCAGTTTTTAGAATGGAAATTTTTCATAGATTTCATGTGCATTGCACCATGGCATGATGCAAAATTTCAAAACCATTATTTAAAATCCTATATTAAAATGTCCATTTGTTGCTATACGGAATTTACAAGGATCTATATATCATGTACTTCAATTGGAATGGATTATTGTCCATTTATGTCCTAAAACCTTACCCTGATTTTAAAAAAAAATTAGAAATTGGTTTCACACAATATGATTTGAATTGGAAAAGTTATAAAAGAACTCAAACGCTAAAAAGTGCTCGGAGGCCAGCTTGTCTTTGCAAGCCCTCGATTTCTGTCCATCGGATCGTGGTGATCTGGCTCGATCCCGTGAGTCGATCGGAACGATCCCCACTAGGGCCCCGACTAGGTCCTACTTGGGGCCCATCGCATGTGTAACAAAGGACAATAATCACTGTCTTTCTCTGTCCTCTCCCATTGCCCACTCCGATGCTGACAGAGTGCTTAGGGGCGCCGAGGGCATTGAGTTTGTCAGTGTAGGGAGACCCGGGCGAGAGGACGGCTAGCTCTTCGGTGGAGGGACAGCCGAGCGAGAGGGAGGCAAGCTCATCACTGGAGGACAAGCCACGCGGGACGACGAGGGAGGTCTGCGTCGAGGAGTGAGCCATATAATACTGCAGCGAGCAGGCGGAGAGCGTCACGCACGATGGTGTAGCGAAATCTCTGGCGATGTGCATGCCATGTGCGAGAGAGGCGAGCCTCGGGTGAGGGTGGTTCGCTTGGAATCGAAGATCTAGGATGTAGTTGTCTCCATCGAGTACCGGAGGTAACTGTCCATGCACGAATTTCCCAGTCCCTCCACAATAGTGTGTGATTCGTAATATACAAGTCAACTCCATGGCCATTTAAGGTCTGAGGATGTGCGGATTCATATCATAGTTCCATTCCACGACAAATTTGCATGATTTTTGCAGTCTCTAGTGCTGATTTCTCTATAGGATTTTTTGATGTATATCCTCTTGATGGCCATCCTTAGGGTTATAGGTACTAGTTTTATCCAATTTTGTTGGCATTTTGCTGATATATGCATAGTGAAGGAAAATAGAGTACATTACATATGACCCAGAGCTTTACCAATTAGTTTATCTCATGATCAATCATCTTTGGGTGGTTGTTTTGATCTGTCATGTATGTTCTATGTTGGGTAATATAGTAGGGTGGGGAGGAGACGTTTTTGCCATTTTTAGTGCCTTTGTTCGACAACATGCTTAAGTTATTTCTTGTTTTTGTTTATTAAGTTGTTTGCTGAACATGCTTAAGTTGTTTATTGTACGTAACTAAGTTCTTTTTGTAAGCATGTTGGAGTTAAATTTATCTTCTATTTTAGCTGTTTAGCAACATCATTAAGTTGCTTTGTTGAAACTAGCTTAAGTTGTATACTAAATATGCTAAAGTTGCAATATGCCTAATAGTGCAGGAAATAGGGTACAATTTTCATTTAATATTTTTCATTAGTGTCCCATATGATGCAGGGATTTCACCAACTTGTTTATCTCTTGGCCACATTTAAGTTGTTTTCTGATTATTCTTAAGTTGGCTTCTGATGATTTTAACGGAGTTTTTTTAACCTGCTTAAGTTGGTTTGTTATTTTAACTGAGTTGTTTTGTGAACCATGCTTAACTTCTAATATATATAAATAAGTTTATCTTTTCTCGTCATGCTTTTGAAGATGATCTTTTTTATCATCTATGCTACGTAGTAGTCATGTTGGAGCATGCTTAAGTTGATTATTGATTTTAACTGGGTTGCTTTGTTCAACAAGCTCAAATTGTGCACTATATATAGCTAAGTTTGATTTTCAGATCATGTTTTTTTAGGTTGACCTTTTTATCCTTCGGGCAGTTTTGATGTCGCAGCATAATTAAGTTGGTTACTGATTTCAACTAAGTTGCTTTGTTCAACAAGATTAGGTTGTCCTTTTACTATTGTGCCTAGTTAACAAATGCTTTTTCATCACCATGATTTTATGTTGACAACTGGATTAACTTAAGTTGTTGTTATCATCATACATAAGTTGTATCATTATTTAACTAACTTGTGTTTCCATACCATGCAATTAATTTTTTGGTAACGAGAAATGCCATCTCGTTTTGAGTAATGGATTTTAATTAGATTAGATAGTTGCTCCTTATAGCATACAAACTAGGGAGTCTGATAATAAGTACTGACTACAAAGAGTGCCAGGCGCTCCCACATGTGGTTACCAGAAGTTGATGCAGCAGCAGCAGAAAGCCATCCAGCAGCTCATCCACAAACTGGCCACGTGCATGCATAAGGATGAGCGTCTATATCTGGGACCTATTTAACTGTTGTTTTATTAAGATGAATCTGTTTTGTTCTAAATGGATTTTTGAATTGAGATCACCGGGACACATTTGCAAAATGAAATTTGAGGAGTTGCTGCCTTCGTCCATGGAGATCTATAGGAATAAGAGAAGCCTTGTGAGCTTTTGTATTGCGACACAACAAGATCTTGAGGTGGAGTAGCGGGGGAAATTGAGGTTGGGACTGTCACAACTCTTTCTATGGTTCTCTTAGAGGTCGTTTGGCACCCAGGTATTCACTTCATTTAGTAGAAATGAAATAAATACATGGATTCATTTCATTTATATTATGATTCCAAAAACACCCACATGTTTGGTTGCCATCGGAATTTGCAAATGATGGGTCTGAGATAGGAATCGGTTTACCCATGAGGATATTTCGATGGATTTGCCAAATAAAATGACAACCCAATTCTGTGCCAACCAAACAGCATAGGGATGGAATTGCAAAATGAATTTCAGGATTCCGGGCCCAAATGATGGATACCAAGCGACCTCTTAGCGATTTTCGTATAGGCTCATGTTAAATTTTTTTGATCCGTTCACTATTTTTTAAATTTCATACCAGCCATCTATAGTTCCAGTAGCTCAACTCTAATACAAATAGTTCTCAGAGTTTGGGATATCCTCTAAATTTGAAGTTATACTTCCTCCGTTCTAAATATAAGATGTTTTGTCATTTTTCTACCACACATGTATCTAGACGTCTTTTAGTGCGTAGGTTCACTCATTTTTCTTTGAACCGATACACTAAAACACGTCTAGATACATGTGTTTAAAAAAACTAAAACATCTTATATTTTGAAACGGAGGGAGTATAACATAAGGCACCAAAATGCCATCTAGAGAATGTTGCTATTTGACCAACATCACATACCCCCCCCCCCCACACACACACCCACCCGCCCTGAATTACTTTGTTCACGGCCTCAGTTCAAATCAGATTTTACAAAAAAAAGTCCAAACAGATTCAAATAGTTGCAGATTAGCCTATATTCAAAATTTGAATTTGGAAATCTGACCGCCCACGACCCCGGCGTCCGCCGTGATCCCCGGTGTCCGCAATCACCGCGTTGGCCGGTGATCCCGGCATCCGCTCACATCGTCTTCGGGGGAGGCGGAGCTAGTCTAGGTCCAGCTCCACTGCTCGTCCCCACTGTCGTCCTCGGGAGAGGCGGAGCCGGTCCAGGTCCGATGTCTTCCTCCGCCATAGTGCATGTTCTGCCGACGGCTTAGCCGTCGGCGTAGGTCCCGAGTTGGGCTAACGGCTTAAGCTGCCTCGCCTCGCCACCCCTGGTCCCGCCACGTGCCCAACTAGGCCGATGGCAAAGCCGTCGGCGTAGGCTTACCCAGAGGAAACGGTCGTTAGCATGTGTTGTGGGGTCCATGTGGCCTATGCCAACGGCCTCGTTTGGCCGTCGGCACAGGTCTACGCCGACGGCCTGAGTGTTTGCGCTGTCCGTATAGATCTACGCCGACGCCAGCTGTCGGCACAGCCATACGCCCACATCATCTTCGCCTATGCCGACGGCTTTAGCCTGTCGGCGTACTGGCATGGTGCTGTAGTGTCGTCGAGGCCTAGATCTACGGAAATTGTCGATTCGGCAGTTCTCAGCTGACCTGGGGAGTACTCTGTACGACGCTGGCCACAGCGTGGAGGTGGCCTAACCATCCAATCAGCTCGTTCTCTTTATCTTAGGGCCAGGCTAGCCTTCGTGCAAACCTATCAAACGTGCTGATAGTTGCACTTGTTCGTGGACGAAGGAGTAGGGAAGCTACTCACTCGTTCTAAAATGTAAAATATTTTAGTTTGCTTTTCAAAACATACGTTTATCTAGACACATTTTAATGTGTAGTTTTACTTATTATGTTCTGAACCCACACACTAAAAAAACGTTGATACATACGCTTTCATAAAAGATTATATTATGTCAGCGTGATCTCGGGCGGTCTCGTATTGTGCCGCCCTAGAGCGATGCTAGTGCCGGGAAGCTTCGTGCTTTGCTCCCTGGCGTAATGTTACCAGCAATGTATCCAGGCTTGTGCGTATAGGTGTTTGTTCGTACAGTCATGTCTAAGCGTCCCTGTCATTAGTGGAGAACGGACCTTTAGTCCCAGTTTGTAAGGGGCTTTAGTCCGGGTCTGGAACCGTGACTGGAGAGACGGGACTAAAGACCCACCCACTAGTCCCAGCCCGGTTACCAGCCAGAACCAATGGGCGTCCATGTGGCCGCCTCTGCGCACGCTAGGTCCCCCATTAGTCTCGGTTACTATTACAAACCGGGACTAATGTTTCTCTGCCGCGGCAGCATTTTAGGCATTTTCTCTGCCGCGGCAGAGAATTCATTTTGTATCATTTTATTTAATTCTTTTTTTATTTTAAAATAGTTTTCTACGCCTATCACATACCGTACACGTTCGTGCATATATAAGATAACTTGTCTTAGGATCGAGTATACAAATATATATATATATTATAGTTACATGGATATCACAATTACCGGGAGTAGAGCCCATCTATTCAATTACACGGTCGAGGATCATCGGTATCACCTATTCACACTAAATTCTCCGGCGTCATCTATCATCCCGTTCATCAAGAATCCTAGCCAGTTCTTTAGCAATTTCTAATACGCGTTACTCTGGTAGGAGTTGATTCTGCATTCTCTCGAACTATATAAGAAAAGGAGATCAATATGAATATCAATCATGATAACAAAAAGTGATGGTAAAAAAATAATGTTGTGAATGTATTGCTTATATCGACTCTATAATCTTTGTGCTCAGTGGTAAACGTGCGAATGAACTTGCAAACGTAGAATCCACATAGATTCGTCTTGGGTGGCTGCCTCGCGCACTTTACGAGAATAGAATTCAATCAAAATAATAATCTAGCATCATAATTGTATTAAACTAGAAGTAAAGAGATGCATGTACTATTTAGCGAGATCGGCTTAAATGTCAGCTTCTCACTAAAGTGACCCGTAACCGCACTGTTGAACTAGTTCTAAACCATGCCCGGTAAAAAAAATGAATGAGTTATTTATTACGTGATATCTCAGGAAATCAACGAAAGAGACCGATTTAGCACGAAAATTACCTCTAGAGCATGTCCTGCATGTCCCTAAACTGTTCCAGGGGTCTCTTTAATGGGTCCATGACTTCAACTCTTCCCTTAACAAGTTGAATGTTTAGCAGAACCCAGTGGACACTAGCTCTCATAACACTACTTTGTGAAACAATATTAGAGGTATCCTTACAAAGGATAGTGTGTCCCTCTTCTACATATTAAGCGACAAAAAATTTCACATTTGCTATTATAGGTTCATCATCCATTTGTTTATCAGGTTCAACAGCTTTATTCGTACTTTCATTAACTATACTAGCTATCATAGAATGTTCCTTTACTTTAACTGGAAAAGGTATTTTCTCAATATAAGGTTTAGGTAAAACATGATTAGCAGTATAAACTTCAGTATTTCTTGCAGGAACACTACTAACAATGTCTTTATAAGGTGCATGATACTTGTTCCATTTCTTTTTAGGAATTTTAATATAGGAAGAAAAAGTCTTAAAATAAGTTGCAATAGCTTGAGAGTCTAAACCATAAGCATTTTTAATATTCTGAAAGTCATCAGTTCCCATAAAAGATTCAATGCATTCATAATCATAATGTATACCTGACTTTCTTCCTTTGTCATTCTCCCATGCTTCAGCATTGTCTTGAATACAGTCTAGAAGATCCCATTTAGCTTCTTCTTCCATGCGTGTAAATGATCCAGCACAAGAAGCATTCAATAAATCCTTATCATAAAGAGAAAGCCTTGTATAAAAGTTATTGATAATAATATTGTTGGGGAGTTCATGAATAGGACATTTGAGCATTAGTAACTTCAATCTCCCCCAAGCTTGAGCTGTACTCTCTCCATCAAGAGTTCAAAAGTTGTATATTTGATTCCGATCTTTATGAATCTCACTAGGAGGATAAAACTTTGAATAAAAGAGAGGCATTATTCCCTCCCATTCAAGAGCTTGACCATTCTTCAGCAGCTTATACCATTCTTCAGCTCTTCCTTTCAGTGGTAATGAGAATAACTTCTTCTTGACTTGATCTGTTGTAATACATGCACACCTGAACAACCCGCATAATTCGTGTATAAAGAGCAAATGATCACCAGGATGAACAGTTCCATCTCCAACATAATAGTTATCCATAACATGATCAATGATTCTTGTAGGTATTTTAAAAGTATCATTCACAGCAGGTGGTGGTTTATCTACTACCTTAGCAGTGGTAGTAGCATTATGAAATAAGAAACTCAACGAATTTTCCATATTGAAACAAAGCAACTAACAGAAGTAAACAATACTCACAGTAGAAGTTTCCTTTACCAGTTCCACTCTCCAATAGCGCTTCACTCCCCGGCAACGGCGCCAGAAAATAGTCTTGATGACCCACAAGTATAGTGGGTGTATCGCAGTATCTTCGATAAGTAAGAGTGTCGAACCCAACAAGGAGCAGAAGGTTTTGGCGAATGGCTTGGAGCAGGAATTCTCTGTAAATACTTAGCAAACGGATTCTTAGGGTTTTTGATAATGCAGGTAAATAAAGTACGAGTAAATAAAAGACAATAAGAATAAACGCAGCAAGTGGCCCAATCCTTTCTTTGGCAAAGGACAAGCCGGTTGTATTACTTAAGATGACCAAACGTTCTCGAGGACACACGGGAATATCGTCAAGTGCTTTCGCTTCACATAGTTGATTAATCTTCTTTAGTTTGCTAAGCGTTGTGTGGGTGAACCTGTGCTAATGTATTGACCTTCCTAGGACTAATACATACTTGTGATTATACCCCTTACAAGAATCCGCAAGTACAAGAAAGTAATTAAGGTAGAAACCTAACCACAGCTTTAAACTCTAAGACCCTAACATCCCTTGTGCAAAGGTTTCGTAACGGGGGTTCAGGTTTCTATCACTCCGGCAACCCCTACGTTTAGTAGCCAAATACGCAATGCATTCCCCTAGGCCCATATAGGTGAAGTGTCATGTAGTTGACGTTCACATGACACCACTAGAAGAAATACACCACAACTTAAATATAAAACAATTGAATCTTTCTCAACACAATTCCACTACTAACAACATGACTTCTCCCATGTCCTCAAGAACTAAACGAACTACTCACAAGACATCATATGGATCAAGATGAGAGATGATATAATGATATGTAACAATCTGAACATAAACGATAATTCAATGATTCACTCAATAGCATCAACTACAAGGAGTAATCAACACCGGGAAAGTTTCCCCTAAGAACTATGAAAGATTCAACCCAATTGTTACAGCGGTATGAAGTGGTGATGATGGTGCTGGTGGATATGATGGTGGTGATGATGATGATGATGATCCCGATGAAGTCCAGCTTGATGGTGGTGTTGATGGCGACGATCTCCCCTCTTCGGGAAGGAATTCCCCCAGCAGAATTCTGTCTACCGGAGAGATCTTTCTCTCTCGGTGTTTTCCGCCCCGCGGAGGCGGCGGAATCTTTCTGTGGTCGCTCCCTAGGTATTAGGGTTCCGTGGAGATAATATACGCCAGAGGGGAGAGCCTGGAGTGGGCCAGGGCAACCACACCACATGTTGGCGCGACCTAGGGTTGCCCGCGCCACGGGGTGGTGTGGGCCCCCTGTGGCCCATCTCCACTTCCCTTCTGGCAATCTTCATCTTCTCGAAAAATAGATTTTTCCATGTATTTTCCCGGATTTTCTGATCTTCGCTAATTTTGCCTCCAAACAGTACCTTTTCCATCAGAATCCTGATTGCAGCGGTCCATGCTCCAAAAGTCATCAACCATGCAAAAACAGATGAAATGACATAAATATCATCTCTTAATATGAAATATATCAATGAATAACAGTAAATTATGATATAGAATAGTGATGCAAAATGGATGTATCAAACACCTCCAAGGTGTTGTTTCAAACTTGGAATCCTGCACAACACAATCACCGAACTTTGCCCCCAACTTACAGTGAGGTTGTCAATCTCATCGGTTTTGCTGAAAACAAAGGATTAAACGTATTGTGTGGAAGATAGTAATTGCTTTGCAGAAAGTAAATCGAAAATAGTAAATAGATTGTAGATTGATGGTAAAAGAATGGACCGGGGTCCATAGTTCACTAGTGGTGATTCTCCTTAAGATAGATGACATGTTGGGTGAACAAATTACAACGGGGCAATTGACAAACATCGAGAAAGCATACATGCATATACTAATCATCTTGACTCCTATGAGATTTGATTGGGAATTACAACATTATACATAGACCGTAATCCAACTACATCTATGACTAATAATCCACCTTCAGGTTATCATCCGAACCCCCTCCAATATTAAGTTGCAAGCAAGAGATAATTTCATTAAGCAAAGTGTGTAAAGTAAACAATACGATTGTTCTATGAACAAAGGATTGATGTTTTCTCCCTAGTAGCAACAACACATCTAGTACCTTAGAGATTTCTGTCACTTCCCTAGATTCCTAGAGGCATGAACCCACTATCGAGCATAAATACTCCGACTTGGAGTTGCTAGCATCGACTTGATGTCTACGCACTTCTATTCTTGTAGACAGTTGTTGGGCCTCCAAGTGCAGAGGTTTGTAGAACAGCAGCAAGTTTCCCTTAAGTGGATCACCCAAGGTTTATCGAACTCAGGGAGGAAGTGGTCAAAGGTATCCCCTCTCAAGCAACCCTGCAATCAAGATACAAGAAGTCTCTTGTGTCCCCAACACACCCAATACACTTGTCAGGTGTATAGGTGCACTAGTTCGGCGAAGACATAGTGAAATACAAGTGGTATGGATATAAGACAATGGTGCCAGAAAAGAGCTTGACGGGAGGAAAAACTAAAGGCAAAAAGATGGAAGCAAGCAAACATGTAACAGATCTAGTTGCAAACGGTGTTTCAATGCTTAGAAACAAGGCCTAGGGATCATACTTTCGCTAGTGAACACTCTCATATAAATATCTTCTCTTCATGATACTACTCTGAACTACTCTCCGGTTGGACACTCTAATCCATGGTAGGGCTATAACAACACTCCTCAAAGTCCGCCTTTCCCATCTTGATAACCCCACACTGTCACCTTGAGCGCTAGATGGTTCCAACAAACACCACAATTACATAGAGACATCCAACTCCAAATATAACTCATAACAAGTATTCGTAATCTCTAGCCTAAGTGCCACCATGGTGTGCACGCTATCACTTTCACACATGTGGGGAGAGCCAGAGATCTATTAAAGCACTTGAGTAGCAAGGTAGATATACTTGATTACAAAGCTCATGATCACAATATGATCATGCATAGAGAGAGAGATGAACACATAGCTATCGGTAGAACCCTTAGCCTCGAGGAAGAACTACTCCCTCCTCATCATGGGAATCAGCAACGGTGATGGAGATGGTGGTGGAGATCGATGGAGATGGCTCCGGGGGCACTTCCCCGTCCCGGCAGGGTACCGAAACAGAGACTTTCTGTCCCCCGAATCTCCCCTTCGATGACGGTGGTGCTGCGGAACTTTTCATGGCTGGAGGCTAGATTATTTAGGGTTTCTGCATCGGAGGCTTCTTATAGGCGAAAGGGCAATGTCAGAGGGTGGACCAGGGGCCCACACCACCTGGTGGCGTGGCCAGGGGACCCGCGCCACCACATGGTGTGGCTAGTCCTTGGCCCCTCTCCATCTCGTCTTCTAGCTTCATGAGCCTTCCGGTAAAATATCAACTTTGGCTTTTGTCCGTTCCAATTCCGAGAATATTCATTTTCTGGCTTTTCTGGAACAAAAAACAGAAGAAAACAGGCAACTGGCACTATGGCATCTTGTTAATAGGTTAGTTCCAGAAAATGTGTAAAAGTACTCCAAAGTATGGACAAAACATAAGAAAGTAGATATAAAACAAGCATGGAACATCAAAAATTATAGATACGTTTGCAACGTATCACTACTCGGCCAAGATAGCTACTAACAATGGTGAGCATGCAAGATCACAAATAACAAAGACATGATATAATCTATAATCAATCTGAAATATTATCTCAATATCCATCGGATCCCCGCAAACACAACATGTAGGATTACAAATAGATGATATTGATCATGAACGGAGCTCACAGGATCTAAACATGGTAGCACAAAGGAGGAGAACCAACCATCTAGCTACTACATGGACCCGTAGTCCAGGAATGAACTACTCACGCATCACACCGGAGGCAGGCATGGTGATAAAGAAGGCCTCCAGGGTGATCTCTCCCCTCCGGCAGGGTGGCGGGAAGAGCTTCAGATCCCTCCTGATCTAGGGATGGAGATGACGGCGGCTACAGACTCTTTCATAGAATTTTGATTGGGTACTTAGGTTTTCGACCCGAGGGAAATATATAGGCGAAGGGGCAAGGTCGGTGGAGTGCCAGGGGCCCACACCCCCTGGTGGCGTGGTTAGGGCTGGCCGCGCCACCACCAGGTGTGGCCGGCCTGGCTCCCCTCTTCGTCTCCCCTCCGGACTCCGTGTTCCTTCTAGTGAAATATTGACTTGGGCTTTTGTCCGGTCCAATTCCGAGAATATTTCCTTACTAGCTTTTCTGAAACCAAAAACAACAGAAAACAGGCAACTGGCACTGTGGCATCTTCTTAATAGGTTAGTTCCATAAAATGTGTAAAAATACTCCAAAGTGTGGACAAAACATAAGAAAGTAGATATAAAACAAGCATGGAACATCAAAAATTATAGATAAGTTTGCAATATATCAACATCCCCAAGCTTAACTCCTGCTCATCATAAGTGATAAAAAGAAAATAATAATTTTTGAGGTGACATGCACCATCACAATCTTGATCAAGGCATTTATAAAACATTGATAGCTGGGATCATAGTACTTTAACATAGCATGAAAGATATAGTCCTAACAATAATACATAGCAACTATGTCATATCATGAAAAGGTACAAACAAAATATTCATGAATAACAATGCTTTGAAAGACGTTTGTTTGTTTCACATAAAGAAAACATAATGAGAATGGTATTCAGCTTGCCCCTCATAGTGTAGCATAACATAAATGCATAGGACACCTTCAAAGTTCATGAGGGTGACTAGATACAAATAGTTTAAGAACAAGCAATATCAAAGTTATGCATCAATCAACAAGTCTTGGGACAATGCACATTAAAATAAGAATGGCCACTATGCTCTCTTAATAGGTGCATAAAGATAATAGATGAAGACTCAATATAAAAGTAAAAGAAAGGCCTTCATAGAAGGAAGCAGGGATTCAAGTCTTATAAAGAGCTTCCAAAAATTATGGTACTTATTAGCTTTCAGCTCTCACTGCCCCTATCATAAGCATCTTGAAGTGATTAAGGTTAAAGTGAACAAACTATGGAGTATATGCTTGACAAAGTATAAGTTGGCAATCTCATGTCCCTTGAATACGAGGGCCGCTCCTCATGCTACTCAAGTTTAGTTACCGGTAAGTTCTTGTCATAGTAAGTACATTTGTATCATAGAGAACCTCCAACGGGGTACCTCTTGCCTGATGATATGGAAGAATCCCCATATCAAAATGACATGACAAGCAGACGACAAGCATCTCAGCATCTTCTTATTTACCATGGGAAAATGGTGTTTTTTTCTCTCTTTCCTCTTTTCTCATCTTTTTTTTCCTTTTTTTCTCAATGTCTATCTCTTTTTTATAAGAATAATGCTTCATAGATTGCTCATTATGGTTACGCTGCAGGTTTCCACCATGATTAGGCATGGATTAGACCAGCCGCCTAGGCATTTCTCTAACACATATACATAACTCCATGGACTTACAAGCTCCCCTTTCATTTCACACCGACGACATCCATAAACAAAAGAGCAGGATATCAACTGGGCACAATGTACAAGTGCAATGTTGAAAGCGTTCCCCATGACAGCATGGTTCTGCTAATCCCAACGTATAAGTGCAAGCATATACAACATATATGACACAATGGTTCAAGTTTATTAGGGGCAAGAAAAGTAAAGTGTGCCATCAAGTTCGTGACAGCTTTAATCACTAATTTTTACATAACAAGTTTAATTCGGAAGGTAGATAAAAACATGAATATATTTGGAATAGCAAATGCTAATAGGTAGGTATGGTGGACTCTTTGGAATAACTTGGTTTTATTTTATGTTGGATACATGAGTGTAACTCATACTTGGTATGGAGGCTAGCAAAAGACTGGAGGCGACCAACTAAGAGAGCAATAATGGCCATAATCATGCAAAGCAATAAAACATTATTAATTAAAGCATAAAGTGATATTACAAGTCGAAAACTAAAGGAGCATAGAGGCTATGGTGACTTGGTATAGTCTTAACATGGTGTGAGCATGCGCCAAGTCAACCCAAATAAAGCACTTAAAGGAGAATACCAAAATACTATGCTTTAATATGTTAAAACAACGCATGATTCTTTCAAGGCACATTAAGCAATCTCAATTGTTTATAACATGTCATGCTACAGAAAAAATCACTAAGCATAAAGCCAAAACAATATAAAGCATGACATGAAAAAGCATAGGCCACAGTCAAAAACAAGCTCCTTTTTACCACTTAAGCATGAACTTTTTCCTACTCTTTTACAATCCAAACCAATCTTACTTGAAAACTAATGTATGAATGTGGGGGTCCAACCAATTTATTAAATCAAACTAAGCAAACGAAAACCAAAAACAAAAATGAAGATGCTCTAAGAACAACACAACTGTGCATGAAACAATAAAAATGATGTGTTTAGAAGAAACCTGAGATTTTTATTGATGAAGAAGGGGATGATGCCTTGGGCATCCCCAAGCTTTGACGCTTGTACTTTTTGGATATTTCTTGGGGTGACACGGGTGGCATCCCCAAACTTGGGCTTTTCTCCATACTTCATCTTATCACATTACTCTTTCCTACACTTAAAAATTTCCTTCATACAAAATTTCACACAATCTTCATTAGCAACATTAGTGCACTCAAGATAATAAGTACATTTGGTTTAGTCTCAACACAAGTAAAACTTCCATTAAAACACAAGCTACTGTAGCACTTCCTTTAAAAAGTTCAAGTAATCAAAGATAACTCAAAGAAAAAGAGATTAAGAGGCAAATGCAAATAATGGCAGAAATCTGTCAAAACAGACCAGCAGGTAAAAACCGATTTTTTCGAAGACCTTCTGTTGCTCAAATCGAAAAGCCTTGAACTAACGAAAGTTGGGTAACAACCTAGGGCAGAAGCACAACAAATTACAGCTCAAACCGATGTACGGAGATTTTTCACAAATTTTTACAGCGAAGCCTAAAAATCTGTTTCGGGACAGCAACTTTTCCAAGCATTACTTCTCTCTCATTAGAGGTTAATCTTGGCACAAAAACCACACAAAAATGATAAGTAGAAGTTATTACTGAAGCAATAACTTCCAAGACTCAACTAAAACTTTTGGGTTATCTCCCAATAGTGCTTTTCTTTAACCCCTTTGAGCTAGGCATGATAATTTCGATGATGCTCACATAAGAAATATGAATTGAAGTAAAAGAGAGCATCAAGAAGAAAATTCAAAACACATTTAAGTCTAACCCACTTCCTATGCATAGGAATCTTATACGCAAATAAATTCACAAATAACAAAGTGACAGGCATAGGAAGATAAAACGAGAGTAACTTCAAAACTTTCAGCAAATAGAGAGGTGTTTCAGTACCATGAAAACTTTTACAACCATATTTTCCTCTTTCATAATAATTTTCAGTAGCCTCATGAATAAACTCAACAATATAACTATCACATAAAGCATGCTTTTCATGATCTACAAGCACATAATTTTTATCAAGCTCAAAAATAGTGGGATTAAAACCTTCAAACCCACTTTTAACAATTTTATAACAAGATGACTAATCAATCTCATTTTCAATAGTAGTACAATTAATATTATCAACCAATATAGGACCATCATCTAGAGCTTTACTATAAACATTTTCAAAAGAATTTACAGGAACATAACATTCATCCTCCTTTGGTAAGCATGGGAGACAATCAAATAATGTAAGGGGTAAAGAGTTACTCTCATTAGAAGGTAGGAATGGGTAGATCCATTCTTCTTCCTCTTGATCATCACTCTCCTCCTCTTTTTCATCCAATGAGCTTTCAGTTTCAGCAATTTCTTCTTCCATAGGCTCTTACAAGGCATTAGTCTCTTTTGCTGGTGGAGAGCATCTATTAAGATATTCAACAATATATCCATTTTCTTCCTTGTAATTATCAAAGAAAATTTTAAGTATATCATAAACCTCATACTCCCCCCGTCCCAAAATAAGTGACGTTGGTTTGTCTAGATACCGATGTATCTAGTCTTGTTTTAGTGTAATATGCATCCGAATCTAGACAAATGCAAGTCACTTATTTTGGGACGGAGGGAGTATTTATAAGGTGCATCATCCGTATTTTAAAGCAAATAAGCTAGTTCGAATGCACCCTTCTAAGCAATAAATTCTTCAATTTGTTCCACATCATAAAAGTCATAATTTCCCTTAACATAAGAAGATATGGTAACATCATCATTATACTCACATTGAAAAGGGAGGTGTTTATACCTCTTATAGCAACAAGATTTATCAAAGCAATAAATAACATTATAAGTAGAGCACATGTTTCTAGCAATGGTATACAATTTATTAATTTGTTCCCATAAGTGTTTCCCTTTTTGTGACAAGCGGTGTTCCTTATAATAATATTTCTGTACTTCCGTGAACCTACCTTGCCAATAAGATTCAGTTTCAAAGAAACCAGCCATTGATAGAAATCATGATAAAACAAGACAATAGTAGACCAATGAAAATACAACTATAGTAGGAACTAATTTTTTTTGTATTTTTGATAAAAAGAACAAGAAAACAAAGCAGAAACAAACTAAGCAAAACAAATAAAACAAAGTAAAGAGATTGGTTATGAGGGACTCCCCTTGTGAAGATGTCCTTGACTCCCCGGCAATGACGCCAGAAAAAGTCTTGCTTGCTCAATATGTAGAGCATGTAGGGGAACCCCAAGAGGAAGGTATGATGAGCACATCAACAAGTTTTCCCTTAGTTATGAAACCAAGGTTATCGAACCATTAGGAGCAAGGAAACACCTCCAAGGTGTTGTTTCCAACTTGGAATCCTGCACAACACAATCACAGAACTTTTCCCCCAACTTACAATGAGATTGTCAATCTCACAGGTTTTGCTGAAAAACAAAGGATTGAACGTATTGTGTAGAAGATAGTAATTGCTTTGCAGAAAGTAAACAGAAAATAGTAAATAGATTGTAGATTGATGGTAAAAGAATGGACCGGGGTCCATAGTTCACTAGTGGTGATTCTTCTTAAGATAGATGACATGTTGGGTGAACAAATTACAGCGGGGCAATTGACAAACATCGAGAAAGCATACATGCATATACTAATCATCTTGACTCCTATGAGATTTGATTGGGCATTACAACATTATACATAAACCATAATCTAATTGCATTTATGACTAATAATCCATCTTTAGGTTATTATCCGAACCCCCTCCAGTATTAAGTTGCAAGCAACAGATAATTGTATTAAGCAAAGTGTGTAAAGTAAATAATATGATTATTCTATGAAAAAAGGATTGCTGTTTTCTCCCTAGTAGCAACAACACATTTAGTACCTTAGAGATTTCTGTAACTTCTCCAGATTCCTAGAGGCATGAATCCACTATCGAACATAAATACTCCCTCTTGGAGTTGCTAGCATGCAAGATAGCTACTAATAACATAGAGCATGGAAGATCACAAATAACAAAGACATAATAGAATCAATAATCAATCTGAAATAGTATCTCAATATCCACCGGATCCCCGCAAACACAACATGTAGGATTACAAATAGATGATCTTGATCATGAATGGAGCTCACGGGATCTAAACATGGTAGCACAAAGGAGGAGAACCAACCATCTAGCAACTACATGGACCCATAGTCCAGGGATGAACTACTCACGCATCACACTAGAGGCAGGTATGGTGATGAAGAAGGCCTCCAGGGTGATCTCTCCCCTCCGACAGAGTGCCGGGAAGAGATTTAGATCCCTCTCTATCTAGGGATGGAGATGACGGTGGCTACATACTCTTTCGTGGAATTTTGATCGGGTACTTACGGTTTTCGTCCCGAGTGCAATATATAGGCGAAGGGGCAAGGTCGGTAGAGTGCCAGGGGGTCCACATCCCCTAGGGCGCGGCTAGGGCTGGCCGCGCCACCACCAGGTGTGGCCGGCCTGGCTCCCCTCTTCGTCTCCCCTCCGGACTCCGTGTTCCTTCTGGTGAAATATTGACTTGGGGTTTTGTCCGATCCAATTCCGAGAATATTTCCTTACTAGCTTTTCTGAAACCAAAAACAGCAAAAAATAGGCAACTGGCACTATGGCATCTTGTTAATAGGTTAGTTCCATAAAATGTGTAAAAATACTCCAAAGTGTGGACAAAACATAAGAAAGTAGATATAAAACAAGAATGGAACATCAAAAATTATAGATACGTTTGCAACGTATCACCCACCTCCCTGGGCGCGACCACCGCCCACCTCCCCACGCGCCGCCTCCGCCCCACCTCCCCACTCGCCGCCTCCGCCCCACCTCCTGTGCGCCGCCCCGCCCCACCTCCGGCGCGCCTCCCCCACCCCACATCCGGCCCATGCCGCCTCTCCCCACCTCTGGCGTGCCACCCTGCCCTACCTTCGGCCCCGCCCCAGACCTCCTCAGATTCACTGTGGAAGTTCAGAAAGCCCCTCTCCCAACCTCGTACCCACCCTCCCCCTCTTTTTCCGCGTGAATCTGGCGCTCCGATAGGAAGTTCACTTGCTATCTACTGGGAAGTTCACATCTTCCACCGCAGAAGTTCAGAAACACCCCACCCTCCCCCTCTCTTCCCGCGTGAATCTAGTGCTCTGACAGGAAGTTCACTTGGTGCTATATAGAAGTTCACATCTTTCACTGCGGAAGTTCAAAAAGACCCCCCAAACCCCACCCTCCCCCTCTCTTCCCACGTGAATCTAGTGCTCCGCCAGGAAGTTGACTTGCTGCTACAGAGAAGTTCAGATCTTCCACCACGGAAGTTCAGAAAGACCGCCCAACCCCCGCACCCTCCCCCTCTCTTCCCACGTGAATCTGGTGCTCCACCAGGAAGTTCACTTGCTGCTACAGAGAAGTTCAGATCGTCCAGTGTGGAAGTTCAGAAACACCTCTAGTCCCCCACCCCCATCTCTCTTCCCACGTGAATCTGGTTGTCTGCCAGGAAGTTCACTACCTAGTCGCCTGAAGTTCAGAGAGGGTTACGCGGAAGTTCGTAAAGGGTTGTAGAATAGTTATTCTACAAGGGGTTGTAGAATAGCGGAGCTATATATATATATATCGTGGGCTCCCTTTATTTTTTGACATATCATTTTTTTAGTGCTTGAGGCCCCTCACACTTCTCTCTCTCCAAAAAACATTGCACTTAGTGGTCGGAAAGTGATTTTTGCACATGGGCACCAAGTGCTCACTTCACTTTCAGATTTTAAATTTCTTCCAAACCTCACACTGCTATCTCTCCAAAAATTATGGTAGCTACTTGAGGCCCCCTCGAAAGGTCCTTAATTCGAGTGCAATCTGCAATGTCCTCCTGAATGGCAGGAATCGCCAACCAAAAGGTGCTGACAGTTGGGCAGTGGAGAAACATCTGCTCGGTCATCTCGGCTGCCGGTGGAATGGGCAAGATTCCGAGTTTGCCAATCCCTTCTGGATCGGTGTTGGTTTGTGAAAAGCCTTTTGTGACCAGTCAACCAAATAAACATGCGGCAACGGTTCGTCGAATAATTCTTCCAAGTCAGGTTTGCGAAAGGAACGTCCTGCAAAAGTTCAAAGGCAGTCGAATATGCTAATTTAGTGGTTGGTGGTCTGCTGTTAATCCGTGCAACTCTAACGTCGGTGGCGTTCTCGACCAGCAGAGACCTTGTGAAGAAGCAATCTGAGAACATCAGCCACAATATTAAAGAGATACAGGGATAGCGGATCTCCATGATGCAGGCTACGCTGACATTGGATCCACGTCAACATTGTAGACAAAAGGTCATTAATATTTGCCTTGTGGTAAAATAGATTTGGAAAATGTGCCACTAGGAGAAAGGACTTCGGTCTGACTTTTTTTTTCACGGGAAAGGCCTCAAAGGACCTAGGAGCGGCGGTGAAAACCTGGCGGGTGAACAATTACAAGGAGACCCTTTAAAAGTCTTGCCCTATAAAACTAAAAATAAAAAAGCAATTAGTGCCCCAAGAGCGTGTTCCTCAGCCCGCGCGGATACTATAAGAGAAGGTTTGCCTTGTCTACAATTTGTGTGCCCTTAATTGGTAGCTGCATGCACCCGTCGAGCAGCCCAGACTCCTTCCTGCTGGGCGCTATATTAATCACCAACAATTATTATATCATTCAAAAGTTTCTCTAAAATAAAGCTAGGGGGTTCATTGACCTAGTTACCAAAAATCTTACTAGAAGAACACGACCTAGCTAGTTCATGCGCTATTCCGCTAGCTTCCCTCGGACAATGTTTAAAAATAATAGTTCCAATCATAGATGCTTCGTCGATACAATCCGCCAACACTACTGATGAACCATGCTTCTTCTCCATTGCAAGCTTCAATAATCTCTATCGAATCTGATTCTGCTACCACATTATTACACCCAAGATGATTAGCTAGAGCCAGCTCTTCTCGCATAGCTATTGCTTTAGTTGCCCCCGGAGACAATGCATTTGGGATGTAAAGAGTTGAGGCTGCTATAAAATGACCGTCATGGTCACGAGCAACAATTGCTCCTGTAGAACCTGAAAAATTTTCATAGTGAAAAGAACCATCAACGTTAATTTTTACTTGCCTCATAATTGGTTTTATCCACTTGATCTGTCCAGAAGTTGGAACCGAAGCTGATTTGCGTGCATTGGGTGCAATAGAAAGTACCGACATGCGGCATTTAAAGATTGGAGGCACTGACTCGCCTCCAATGTACCAACAGGCGATCACTATAGTCTCTTTCAAGCCCAAGCTAGCAAAGCTTGGCATGCTATTACTCGATACGGTTAGAAGCAACTCCAGATCCCGAACGTCACAACAGTTGCACCGTCCACTATATTTGTTAATCCTAAAGCATCCCATAATTCACGAGCTGGAAGACACTTGAAAAAAAGATGCAAAATATTCTCAGTGTCCAGCGAGCAGATAGGGCATTGGCCATTGTTTCCAATGTGTCTATTAGACATAATAGATTTCAGAGGTAAAATACCATGTAAATCACACGAGGCAAAGATTTTAATTTTTCTTGGGATCTTTAGCTGCCACAAAGAGTTCCAAACTGGATTAGTCGCTGATGATCTTGGTAGAGCCAATTGATTCGCACTAGGACCAAAACCATGTCTCCATTGAACGTGATACGCCGACTTGACAGTAAATCTTCCATGCTTGGTGTGTTTCCATGCGATGAAGTCCTCAAAACCTTGATTATTTAGGTGCATTTGAAGTATCCGATTTGCATCCACAGTGCAGAAGAGGCTATTAACAAGCTGATCATCCCATGAACCAGTGACTGGGATGATTAATTGAAACACTTTAGTATAGATAATATTACCCCTCTAAGTGAGGATCTTTCCATCAACACTAGACGTAATCCAAGGATCAGTGAAGATATTAATCATATTACCATTCCGTACTCTCCAAATATACCCCCGTTTGGAAGTCGGCATTCCTGCAATAATACTTCTCCACGTAAAAGAAGACCCCGCCTTTGGCCAAGCTTTCAATATGTCACCATCGGGAAAATATTTAGCTTGGAGAACTTTTGCACAGATCAATTTTTTGGATGGTTAGGAGTTTTCTAATTCTAACGTGCTAAGTACCTTGTGAGGTTATGGTTTGGGAGTGGTCAAAATTGCTAACACATCATATATACATATTAAATTTCCTAAAAATTTATAGATTAAGACAAAAGGACGAGCTGAAGCTAGGCTTGCATAGGTTCACTAAATAGGTTGCGTCGATGTTTTTCACCGAGAAGTTGATTTTGTCTTTTTCGTTGCAACGCACGGGCTTTTTCCTAGTACATATTAAATTTCCAAACAAAATACACCCTACATCAAGAAATGAAGGAAGTATCAATCGTTTCGAGAGGGCCCATTTGAGAGTTTGGCACGGGACCTCCGATTTTACCGGCTGGGCCCAGCTGATTTCCTTTACATGAGTACGGGAATCCATCTTGGCCACGCTTTTGCCGACCCCTTTTGCAAGATAAAGCCAGGGAGCGTTTCCTTGACGGCCACAATAGCAACGCATCCGGCCACAATCCACGCATCCATCAACCCATCTAGCAAGAGGCAGGTATGTTCGTCCGGCCGGCCGTGAAGCGGTTTGCCGCCGTGGGGTGTGTGGCCCTTGGCGTCATAAAAATAGGCAACAGCTTACTGGCAGAGGCCTTCAGGCAGAGCCAATCCTTCTGCGTCGTGCAGCACGTGGCCAACGGTGGGTGCATGCCGGAGTTCAAGAAGGCGATCGATACCTGCAACCCGTTATATCCGGCCGGAGGCACTGACGTGGAGGCGTGTGTCAAGGCCACCGCGGCGCTACGCCAGTGCTTCGCTGGTAACCCAGAGTGGTTCAAGCACCAGTACCTGTGGCGACTGGACCATGGCCTCGACGAGGACCTGAATCCAACCAGGGAGGAGCTACGGAAGGAGCAGCGCGAAGGCTTCGTTAGGTGGTGGACCGGCATGAGGAGAAGCTAGCTGCTTCAATCGAGCATCTACATGCATGCAGGAGATACCATCGATACTTAATTAGATCTATATATCAATGTATTATTAGTACTGTTTTTGTTTATGCGTTTCATTCAGTACAAACCCCCTCATCTAAACTCGTACAAATACCTCTTACCTTAAACACAAGGACGGCTCAGATCCCTCGATACCCCTTCGTTTTTAGTATATATATACACATATACCTAATTCTGTATAAAACACTGTATACCTAAATCAAATAATACCTTTTCTAGCCGTACGTGTACTAGTACAACCTATACGCTAAATCGAAAAAAAAACACCGCTGTACGGATCATCGCCCGTGACGGCCGTGACTGCCGGCGAGCCGTGTCCTCGCGTGCGGTGGTGGCGTGGTTTAGCTCGTACACGCCGGAGGCACGTCTTGGCCATTTAGATGTTTGCCGGCAGGCAAGCGCGGAGGCGACGGCGTGCAGGTTGCGGCGACGCGGCAGCGGCGCCAGAACTTCGCCGCGGCGCCTGTGGGAAGAATGTTTGGAGGCATACTGAACAGTCCGCCACACTAATCCGGCATCAATACCCCAGACTTGTCCGACTTCAAACTAATACGTCCGGCAACGTGCCCGGCCATGCCAGGAAATTAAAGCCGACATGTCCGGTTATATCGACGGACAGTCCGATGTAGTTGTTTACAACTACTAAATTTCAACAGAAGATAAATAGTTTGGCCAGACATGTTACCGCACAATCTGCCGGACGTGTCCGGTGGCTAAAAAAGTGCTGTCCGATAAAAGTTTAAAAAATACAAAACTTACTGGACACACGACATGTGGCCATACTTTTCTACTTCTATGATGATCATGGAACGAATTATGAGGTTGTTGTAAATTTGTATCATATTATATCAAATGAATCGATCTTATCATAATTCGATAACACATCAAAAGCATAATACCGACGCGGTTAATTTCGCGAAAACAACGCCAGCGCGGTCCACCAACTCTCCCCGCACCCAACGCGGCCGCATCCCCTCCCGAGGCAGCACCACGGCACCTCCCGCCGTGCGCCGGCGCACGCCGCCGCCACCCCAGCCCAACGCCGTCCAGATGCGTCCCCCCTCGCGCGAGAGAGGCCCGTGAGGGCGCGTCCACCCCCGCCCGCCGCCTTCGACGGCCAGGCGCGGCCGCCACCGCCGGCGCCGCCGACAGCAGCGGCCAAGAGGAGGAGATCGGCGGGGGCCGCGCGCTAGGGTTCGGGGCTCTCCGGAGCCCCCAGCGCGAGAGGCCCGGGAGAGAAGGTGCTGAGTTAACAAAAAAGCAAGAGTACACTGGTGTTGCACTGTTGCTCTCGCTGCTGCACCTACTGTCGGCGGCGGAGGGCACCGACCGGGACGTGCTGCTGGCGTTCAAGGCTGCTAATGGACCTGTTGGGCAATCAGCTGGACGGCGTTATCCCGCGAGAGGTAGGCCAGCTTGTGAAGCTTGCGCTCATGGCGCTCTCCGGAAACCGCTTCACCGGCGACGTACCAACGGAGCTCGGGAGCTGCCAGAGCTTGGAGTTCCTCAACTTGGAAGGCAACCTCTTCACCGGAAGCATACAGTCATCGTTGAGCAGGTTGAAGGGTCTCAGGAGTCTGAACCTGTCGAGCAACAGGTTATCCGGCGCCATCCCGCCAGAGCTCGGCCAGATGTCGGGGCTGCAGGAGCTTGACCTCTCGCGGAACGACCTGTCCGGCGGCGTGTCGACTGGGTTCGAGAATATGGCATCGCTGATCGAGCTCGACGTGTCCGACAACAACCTCGATGGCAACGTCCCGCAGCGCGGCGTGTTCGCGAACGCGACCGGGTTCAAGATGGCCCCGGCAACAGCGCGCTCTGCGGCGGCGCTCCGCAGCTCCGGCTGCCGCCGTGCCGGTCGATAGCGGACTCTGATTCCACTGGCGGTGCCCACCTGTCCTTGGAGCTGCTCTGTGCTTGGCCATACTGGTCACCGTCCTCTGGCGGCGGCGGCGTAAGAGGAAGTCCAGTATAGCAACCACGGCGGCGCGAAGCCGCAGCGTGCTCAACGGCAACTTGTACCCTAGGGTCTCCTACGCCAAGCTGGCCAAAGCCACCGATGGTTTCGCGGAGGCGAACCTCGTCGGCGCCGGGAAGTTCGTGTCCGTGTACCGCGGCACGCTCTCCCTGAAGACGAAAGGGAAGCCGGCAGCACACGAGAACGTCGCCGTAGCGGTGAAGGTGATCGACCTCCGTCAAGTCGGCGCGTCCAAGACGTTCCTATCGGAGTGCGAGACGCTGCGGAGCGCGCGGCACCGGAACCTGATCGGCGTCGTCACCTGCTGCTTCAGCGTGGACGCGGCCGGCGGGGAGTTCAGCGCCGATGCGGACCGGTGGCTCCACCCGGGGCCCGCGGAGGTGCGCAAGCATGGCGGCCTGAGCTTGGTCCAGAGGCTCGGCATCGCCGTGGACATAGCAGACGGGCTGAGCTGTCTCCACAACAGCTGCGACCCGCCGATCGTGCACTGCGACCTCAAGCCGGGCAACGTCCTCCTCGACGAGGACATGACGGCCCGCATCGGCGACTTCGGCCTCGCCAAGCTGCTGCTCCTTGACGCCGCCGGTGCCGGAAGCACCGAGAGCACCATCGGCATCAGGGGCACGATCGGCTACGTCGCACCAGGTATATATGTCTCTGTCACCATGTACCCGCATGCCATGGCATGTCATGATCACTTGTCTGAAACTCTTGAGTTGTGGTGTGCAGAGTACGGCACGACGGGGAATGTGTCTGCCGCCGGCGACGCGTACAGCTTCGGGATTACGCTCCTCGAGATCCTCGTCGGCAAGGCCCCAACGGACGGCGGGTTCGGAGAAGGCCAGACCCTGCCGGAGTTCGTGACGGCGGCGTTCCCGGAGAGAATCGAGCAGGTCCTCGACCCGGCCCTGCTGCCGATCGAGGAGCTGGACGTTGCATTTTCAATCTCGACCGTGTCGACGGTGTCGTCGTATTCGGAGGACAGTGAGGTGCGTGTGACGGCGCGGGACTGCATCGTCTCCGCTGTCAGGGTCGGGCTCAGCTGCTGCCGGCGAGCCGCGAGCGCCGTACGAGAGGATGAGCATGAAGGAGGCCGCCGCCGAGATGCATCTCATCAGAGACGCTTTGGATAGTTGCAGTATTACTTGTTTGGATAGTTCAGCCCGCTTTAATATTGCAGGTGACGGAAGACCTACTACTTGAAAGAAATTTTAGTATAAGTGGACAATGTTATCAAATGTATGCAGGTTCAACTTAGGTTCCACTAAAATTAGGTTAGGAACAGCAACATTTTAGAATTTTTTTGTGTCATCAAGGAATAAATTATGTCATTCCATAGGGATTCAAAATTTGTGAGCAGTCACAAATTAGTCTAGCACACTGTTGTGTGGTTCGTAAGGAACGAACCAAGCCATTCACAAAAGAACTGGAATAGCTTATTCAGGAGTATAATTTACGCACAAACTCAACAAAGTTAAATTAAAAAATTATAGCCATTATTCTGGTTAAATATGAATAACCACCGCAGTAAATTGATTTGCTTACACATGAGGTGACTCCTAAAAACCAATTGCAAACCAAAAGTAGGAAGAGTTTACTGATTCCATTTGAATTATGCAACACGTAACTTTGAGAAATCCATGGTGGAGATAGCATAAGTGAAGTTATTACGAATTCCAGCTTAAGGTTTGTTAGCCCCACATGAAAATTGCTTACCTTCAAAATACAACTTTTTTTAGGGTTACCTTACAAGATACATGACTATACAAGAACCATGCATCACAAAACGACTTAACCCTAATGCATGAATTCTAATGGTCAAATAGTGTAGCTATCAACACAATAGGGGCTATATTTTACCGAATTTCTTACCAGGCCAACCAAAATCCCATGACACAATCAAGCAGTTAATTAATCAACCAAATCACTAAAGTGTACAGCTAACCAAAGACATGTTCACTAAAGCTAATGTGACTCCATTAATCTGTTGCAGCATTTACCCCAGCAACCAGCCTAACATACAAATAAAATGTCATGGTTCGTTTAGTACAAACCTATTGCTAACAAACGAGCTTAGTATAATATGTTCTCAGGTTGCTAACCAAGCTATTTGATAACAAACCTGCAACCAGTCTAATATTGCTAACAAACCTATTATGTTTTGGGAGAAATAAATAGTACTACTAATAAAGCCAAATGTATTTTTTTTGGTAGCGGTCTAAAGCCAGAAGGAGCATGCAAATTATGGTTGTCACACACCAATCATATAGCCTCGGGAACACAAAGAGGATTATCAAAAATCGTTGCAACAGTAAGTATTTGTCCTTGGAGCAGCACCGACGTCCATCGAATTGACCAGTTACGCTGACAAGAGAAACTAGGCCAAATTGTTTGAGACCAATGATTCTACAGATTAGAACTAGAGTAAACTATGCAGTGGGCCTGAGCCACCCAAAACTCTTCATCATGTCTCCATCTTTCCAACCAAAAAAAAAACATATCGACGTGCTTGACGAAGCTGCAGAAAGCACATGGAAAGATCAATGAGTAAACAAGTGATGCATTTTATACTATAGTTGGCTAGTGAAGCAGGTGGCATGCATATCCTAGTTCACATGCAGGCCAGGACAAGTATGGAGGTGGGTAAGAACAACCAATCTGTTTGGACAAACTGCTAGGCTAGATGCCTTCCATTGATTTTTACTGCCAAGGGCATCATATGCCAATGTGAAGGGCTGATTGGTGACAACATATTATATTCTACTGCATCTACTTCCTCCGTCTTAAAATAGATGTCGGCAGATTTTTCAAAATAAGAACTAAGTAGTTAATTCAGCTCATGTCAAAATAGATGTCCTAGATTTTTTCAAAATATTCTACAACATCTATTTTAAGACGGATGGAGTAGTTAATTTAGCTCAACCCATCATTTGAAATATATTTTGAAATGTCAAAATATTCAGCCAGAATAATGGAGTAGTTCACTGAAGGCAGTGTGACTCCGTTAATCTGTTGCAGCATTTACTCCAGCCAGAAAAAACAGAACTCAAATGCTTGAAACCATATGCAGAAAGCACGTGAAAAGATCAGTGAGTAAACAAGTATACATTCTATCTAGTAGTCTGTATAATAAAACACTAATGGATCTTGTGGCATGGATATCCTAGTTCACATGCTGGCTAGGACAAGTATGGGGCGCATAAAGAACAACCAATCTGTTTACAATGTATACAAGGTACAAGACTGCTATGCTCGATGCCTTCCATTTATTTATTTTTTACTGTTATAATAAGGGCATCACATGCCCATGTGAAATGTTGATTAGCGACAGCATATTATATCCTACTGCATCTAGACTGTCCAGCACACTGTCTACTACTAGTTGCCTTGTTTTAGTTTTAAAATAGTTTGCAACTGAACAGTAGTGAGCTAATGTACATAGGCAGAAGAAGACTCACCAAGCAGCAATCAAAGCCGCAGCTCTGTAGAAACCTTGAGCCTTTTTGCAGCAGCAGGAGGCCGTAGTTCAGTAGACACCTGGACTCTTTTTGCAGCAGCAGGAGCTTGGTCTGGGATGGTTTCAACTTCCCACATATTCTTGTGAGCGATAGATCGTCGTGGCACGTCAATGTCGATCTGGACATGAATACACAATTTGTCAAAAGCTAAACACAGCATAACGGTGGGTGAAAACTACAGCATTTGGCAATGACATATACTATATATCAGAGGCAGAAGCAAGTAAAAACCTCGAGATTTCTCCACACGCTGTGAGGGAATACTCGTCTGATGGTTCCTGTAACAACCTCTAGCGTGCCCCGGTCCTCCTTGGCGTCCAGCACTAGATCCCTTGGCCTCATGCGCACCTGCATTCCGGCATCCCACTGCTTAGCCACCCATTCCTCGACAGCCCCTCTAGGCACCACGAAGGGTGATCCTGAGCCCTTCCCTGGGTGGAATGTAACTGTGAAGGCTTCCCCTTGCGCGGCCAAATCATATGATTGTGTCAGTTCCTCAAAGGGCTCCTGCAGAGGGTAGATCAGTGGGTGCTGGCGACACGATTCCATCAAGACATCCTGGTCGATGCCACGGATGAACACCACGGTGTCATCCACCCGCAGCCCATTCTCCTTGACGAACCGAGCCCAATCACCCATGAGGTGATGCGCCCGGCTGGCGGTGACCTTGTGCTCGAAGTCGTAGGGCTTGCCGTTGAGATCTGCGATGTGTAGGGCTTGTGCGTCGGCCCCGTTCTCGAGCGCGGGGAACATGTTCTTGGCGCACAGCTTCGGGACCTGCAAGGTAGACCTGTCGAAATCGCTCTGGGAGAGATTCTTGGCGAAGTAGATGAAGGAGTCGGGGTCGGGGCGCGTGTCTGCGGCGGGCTCCTCGCTGTGGTTGCCGGGGCGGAGGGAGATGCGGGCGTAGGGCTGTTCGCCGGCGGTGAAGCACTCGATAGACTCGATGGTGCAGGCGACCATGGTGTTGTCAGCAGGCGGAGCGACGATGGAGGGCCACTGCTGGGCGTGCCCTTCTGAGAAGTAGTATACCTCTGAGCCTACTTCCGGCAGGCGGTCTAAGGCGACGGCGCAGGCGGCCCAGCGGCGGAAGTCCCGTGCGGCGGCGGCGCCTGCAGCAGCCATCGTCTCTCTGTTGAAATTGCGTGGAGTCGGGAGCGTGTGTGTGTAGCAGTGCTTGTTCGGGTTGGTAGCCAGGGGAGACGGGAGACTGTATGGCGTTGAAGCCAGGTGGACACAGGGTATGTACTCTTAGCAATATGAAGAAAGGATTCCCTTTTGCCAGAGCAAACTCAGAGGATTTTTTTTTACAAATATGACCATCTACAATTCACCGTCGCCAAAAATATCCTCCTTACGCCGCAAAAGCCAAAAATACCCTGCCGGGAGGCTAAAAAGGCGACACGTGTCACCTCCCGCCACTGGCTGAAAATAAAGAACTCCATATTACTTTTTCTTTGCAAATAAAACACCATACTTCTGTGAGCTTTTGGGGTTCTGGGATAATGTTTGTGATTTGGGAGAAGCAAAGCGTGATAAATATAATACTAGTGGATAATGCATTATTTTCAGGAAGATAGACTAAGAACATCTCCAAGACGCCCCAAACGTGTGTCGGGCGTCCAACAGCTTCGCGGAGGGTTGTCCAAACTGCCCGACCACACTGGCGCACCCCAACGACCTCACCCAAACATATTTTGAAATTAATTGTAGTTTTTCAAAGTGGATTGGCCCTCGTCCGCAACTCCATGTCTTCGCGCTACCTCCTCTCCACCTCAGCCCGATGCCGCTGGAACCTAGCCATGGATAGCCTCTCTCTGTCCTCGTGCTCCTTCGCGTTAAGTCGGTTCCTTGCCGCCCTCTCCGCCACCTCCACCGCAGCCACCTGCCGACGGGGACTCCGCCTCGGCCCTGGCCCTATTGGACATCGCAGCCAGCTCCGCCAGCACCTTGCTCTGCTCGCGGTAGAATTGGCGGCCACAGTGCTCCGCCGTTGCTGGTTGGCAGGAGCGCGCCAGTGCCTCCGCCAAATCGTCTATGGCGACACGCGCCGATTGGACGAACTCGCGGGGCGTCCTCTAGCCGATCGGCACCTCCGCCTGCTAGTAGTAGTCGCAGAAGTTGAAGTCGTCATCCTCCTTCTCGTCGGTGGTGGCGACCTCCTTCGCATCTTCTTCTGTGGTCTGCTCCGCTTTCGACTATGGGTGCAGTTTTGGCTCCTCTAGCAATGGGTAGTGAGCACGGGCGGCCGTTGAGAGCTGAGCCTGGGTGGTGGGAAGGCGGCGAGGCATGGTGTTGGTGCGTAGTTTTGTGTGGCGTTCCCTCCAGTCCGGTCCTTCTTTTTATAGACGCCAGGGATCGGTGGGAAACTTTATAAGAAGCGGCAGAAAACGGCTAGAATGGCGGGAATCAGGGGTGGGAACCGGCAAGAAAATGAATGGTTTGGTGGTGGAGGCGAAGGACGCCATTACAAGGCCGTCGTGAGTCGAGTCGTTCATGGGCGCGCACGTTTAGTCGCTAGGAAAGGGGCCTAGCGCAACCAATCCAACGTGGCACGTGTTGTCGGCTCCCCCAACCCACCCCTGTGTATCGGGGGCGGCAAAGGGGTGTCGGACAGACTAATGAGCGGCCCAATCCGCCGGCATTGTTTAGGAGTGCCGGTGTGGGCCGTTTTCTTCCCGGCATGCCCAAAGACTGTTGGTGGGGGTGCTTGTGGAGATGCTCTAATCTTTCAGTACCACTTTGGTTGTGTGCTTATGTTACTAAAAAATAGTCAATCTTTCAACTAGGAATGGCCTCGGAGTATAATTTTGACCACATGGTGCCACGGCCCAAGGCATGCACGCTAGGGCAATGCGGCGAGCTCAACGTCGGCTATGGTCATGAAGTTCCACGGCAGAATTTTGGGAGAAGCTGAGAGAGGTTAGCTTCTAGGAGATGGTTAGAGCATGAGCAGTCAAGGCAACACGATAGCTAGAGCATATGTACTTATTCAGGTCGCGACAATTTATGTGCAATTACTGTAGGTTAGATTCTTTCGAGAATTATATATTTCTCTCATTTTATGTCTGCATAAATAGCATCATGGATTGGCACATAGTTTGGGTTCATTTCTGCTGGCGGTCACCTCCCCAAACCTTCTCCAACCTAACAGTGCGTAATTTGTGTTTGTGTGACATTTCTCCTTTCATGGTGAGAGTTTTGTTTTACGGAAGGCCTTGAAGTTGTACTGGTGTTGCCGTTTGGAGATAAACTATATAAATGGATCATATTCATTACTTTATTTTTGAACAGATATAACAACTGTACTAGACAATAATCTTATTACTCCTTTTGAATTTTTGATGCTTAAAGTGGCTGGATAAATATTGTGATCCTTAATTATCTCCAGCCCGATCCTTGCTTTGTTTTCTCTTAACGATAAAGGCCATTTGAATAAGAAGGATATGATGAGAGCTTTTGGATTGTTAGTGACAAGGACTTCATCATGAAACAAAAGATCTGCATTTCCTCGGTAGTGGTTGTTGGAAATATGCCCTAGAGACAAATAGTAGTAAGGACTATTATCATATTGCATATAGTTTATGATTAAGTTTTATATCATGCTATAACTGTATTGAGTAGAAACATCAATACACGTGTGATATACAAACAACCAGAGGTTCCCAGTGAAACTCTAGTCACTGTTCATTGGTTAACAGATGATCATGTTTCCTGATCATGTGGCATTTATGCCAGTTGGAAATGAGGTCATCTCATTCTGAGAATGAGATGATGAACCAATACCCAACCTAAACATCGTGACCCGATCATGTCACGAAGTTCAAGTTACAATGATTAGAAATGGATCCTCATAGACTATTCCTTAGACCGTGAGGCTATATCAATCACTGTCTCCCGAGAGTGCTTAGATAACATCAAACGCTATCTGGTAAAACGGTGGTTATAAAGGCGTATTCAGGTATTCGGAGGAAACCGTAGATGCAATATATGTCAAGAGCGGGATTTGTCCGTCCATGTGATGGAAAGATACTCAAGGGCCCACTCGGAGAAGTTATATCCAATAGCTGCGCAGCGTGTGATTAGATCACGGGGATATCACTTGTCGGAACGAGTCAAGTAGCATTGTTCAGTAACGAGATTAAACACGACATGGTGATGTCATTGATCAGATCTCGGGCGATGCAAGTATCGAGTGACAAAGGGAATAAGACATGACTGTCCCGGTTCAAACGACGAAAGATCTTCGTGGAACGCACAGGGGTCACATGGCCATCCAGGTCCCTCTGTCGATCATTGGTGCGGGAGTGTCCCGACCATGTCTGGAGTGTTCCCGAACCGTGGGGTATCACGCTTAAGGGCTTGATGATGCTTAGAGAGTGTTTATAGGATCGGTGGAATCACCGAAGAAGAGAATGGAGAAAACCGGAAGGGTTTCAGTAAGTCCGGAGGATGTCCGGAGTGGAGGTGGAAGGTGTTCCATGGCCACGGAGATTGAATAATATGTGAATGAATGTTAAATGTTGATTTAATCATTTATTCATAATTATTTAATAAAGAGAAAATCAATTAAAAGGTCAAAAAGGCTTAATGGGCCAATTCCGGAGGGAGAGGGCCCATTAGGGGAAAGGAGAGAGGGAGAAGGGGCAAGGGGGAGGCCGGCTGGGCCTAGACCCCCCTCCCACGCGGGGCCCACTAGGTGGACGGCGGCCACCTCCTCCCCCCTCCTCTCCTTTAGTCCCACCCCGGGACTTTGAGGGAGGTAGTACCTCCCCTCCCCCTATATAAAGTGGGGGTATTTGGCCTAGAAAAATACACAATAATCAATAAAGGTCTCCCCACTTTTGGAAGGACCTCTAATTGATATTTTCTCTCTCCCCCTCTCTCTCTCGTGACCGTGGTCCCAAGTCTGGACTACGCGAGCGAGAGACATCTTCACCGCGCAGCGCCGTCGCGCTGCGGGATTCGGATCCGGGAGCTCTACTTCCGCAACTACTGCTGGATCGGGGAAGCGGGAGTCATCATCAGGCACTGGACGTGTGTAACTCCCTGCGAGGTGTCGCACTTGAGGCACTCAAGTCGTTGGAGCCAGAAGGAGCGCAAGGACTTCATCACGACCTTGAGGTCGGCTTCGGCTCGTCTACATCAACCACGTTCTCCTGAGCGTTGACAACGCTTTTCGGTCTTCAAGGGTAAGTTCGCGAAAAGCCCCTCCCGTTACTGTATTACTAATAGATAGGTCCTGGCAGCTTCAGGGGTTCAGGGGCGTAGAGTAAAATTTATTGTTTTTATGCGTGGAACCCCTATAGTGGTATCAGAGCTAGATCTATGTGTAGTAATGCTAGTACGGGTAGAACACACGAGATGTAGCGTGTGGGCATTGATCTTTTAGTTGTTACCCTCCCACGTGTACTTGTGTATACCGCAGTAATGCTTGATGAAGCGGCCCCCAACCGACTTTATGCGTTCATTCGCGAGACTGGTCCACGCTTGACATACGGCTTGTACCATATAAAGTGGCTTAGGGGGGTGTCTATCTCTCTTGCATTAGTTGGTATACCATTTGCAACGGAGGGCCCCAAAAGGGGTGTAGTAGAGACAACTACTTGATCAGCGTTGTGCTGAAAGTTCGTAGGTAAGAACGGTTCTTGTGCGAAAGCCCATTCAGCCATGTAAAACATGCAAATATAAAGTAGAGGTGTCTAACTTTGTTTTGCAGGAGGGCGTTGCTTTGTGATATGGTTGTGGCAAAGGTAAAGTGATTACCTTTTGTTATGTAGTAGTAGATAGTCACGGAGGTGACGAACGACCACGCCGGAATGACACTGGTACCCTGGTGTCAACGGCGCCGGAACCCTGGCGCTGGAACCCGGTGACGACGGATGGAGATCACGAGGTGAAGGACCATATCACATAGCATTTACATTCAATGTTATTGTTTGTATATCTTATTATGTGCTAGTATTAGATACTCGACGGTAGCCTAATAAGATGATCCCTGTTAAAATAACCAACGATTGTGTTCCCCCTTAGTGTGCACCACCAAGAAAGTTCTTCGGTATGAGGCAGGCCGTGATGATCGGGTGTCAGACATATCTACGTTCACATATAGTGGGTGTAAGCCATGTTGCACAGCGAAAACACTAAGGTTGAGTTGGCGAGCCTAGCATGTACAGACATGGCCTCGGAACGTGGATGGCCGAAAGATCGAGCATGAGTTGCATGAATGATGTGACCGACGTTTAGCGTCCACCCTTGAACCCACATTGATGGCCGTGATGATCGGGGGAGATGTGGTTGATAGGGGTCGTGTTATCACTAGGAACTCTTTTGGGGATAGGTGTTTCTGAGTGGAGTTATTATTAACTCATTTAATCGTAAACTTAGTCTAAATTCCTTTTGCAATTATAAATATAGATGGGCTCTTTCATGTTGACAATTGAATGGTTAGAAGGAGAGAAGCTCAGATTAGATGGATCAAACTTCTCCATTTGGGTTGCCAGTCTCCATGTTCTCCTTAGCGAGAACGATATGGTCGACTACATACTCGACGGGATGGATTTGGATCCGTCCACAGACCTTGAGACCCCAGAGGGGCAGAAAGACCGCTATCTCCGTCGTGAGATGGCCTCCTATATTTCAGTTGTGATGCGTTTCGGAATGGTGGATGAGCTGTGGCCTTTCGTGGGTGATGTCAACCCTCGTTCGGTGATGCTGCAGCTTAGGACACATTTCGTGGAGCAGACACGCATCTGGGAGCATGAGCTGATGGGAGACTTCCTCTCCATTAAGATGGAGGAGAACTCGTCACTGGACAGCATACTTCCTGGACGTCTGGATTACATGCTCTTTTGCAAATGCTGCTGTGTTGCGGTCGCTGCCACCAAGCTACCAAGCACAAGTCAGGACTTGCGTAATGAGGGGCGACACGGAAATGGAGTTCCACCGGTTCATGACACATCTCAGGAATGTGTTGGTTGAACCAGATGTCGCTCAGGTCGTCAACGACAAAGGTATATATTTGATATACAGTTTTATAAATGTTATAATCTTGCAAACACATTGCAGTGATAAGTATATCTGATACTTGTTCAGTTTTACTGAAAACAGGTCCTTCTGCATAGAGGTGCTTGCTGGAGAGGAGGTGACGTTGCATGTTGATGGCGAGCATGATGATGACGGCCGACTGATACATTGCAAATGTATCTATAATTTTTGATGTTCCATGGTTGGTTTTATCCACTTTCTTGTGTTTTGTTCCAACTTTGGAGTACTTTTCATATGATTTCTTGGACTAACCTATTAACAAGAGCCACAATGCTATCTGCCTGTTTTCTGCTGTTTTGGTTCCAGAAAGTCAGAAAATGAATATTCTCGGAATTGGACGGGACAAAAGCCAAAGTGCCATTTTTTTCGAAAGTGATCAAGTGCCAAAATACGAGACGGAGAGGGACCAGGGGCCACCACACCACCTGGCGGCGCGGCCTAGCCTGGCCCGCGCCAGGGGGTGGTGAGCCCAGCCCTGGCACCCCCTCGGCCTCCCCTTCCGCCTATATATTGCCCTCGGGACGAAAACCCTAAGTACACGATCAAAAATCCACGAAAGAGTCTGTAGCCGCCGTCATCTCCATCCCTAGATCGGGAGGGATCTGAAGCTCTTCCCGGCACCCTGCCGGAGAGGGGAATTCACCCTAGAGGCCTTCTTCATCACCATGCAAGCCTCCGGTGTGATGCGTGAGTAGTTCATCCTTGGACTACGGATCCATGTAGTAGCTAGATGGCTGGTTCTCCTCCTTTGTGCTTAGATGTTTAGATCTTGTGAGCTCCATTCATGATCAAGATCATCTATTTGTAATTCTTCATGTTGTGTTTGCGGGGATCCGATGGATATTGAGATGCTATTTCAGATTGATTATTGATTCTATCATGTCTTTGTTATTCGAGATCTTGCATGCTTTCCGTTGTTAGTAGCTATCTTGGCCAAGTAGATGCTAGCAACTCCAAGAGTTAGTATTTATGCTCGATAGTTGGTTCATGCCTCTGGTAATCTGGGGAAGTGACAGAAATCTCTAAGGTACTAGATGTGCTGTTGCTACTAGGGAGAAAACAACAATCCTTTGTTCATATAACAATCATATTGTTTACTTTACACGCAGTTCGTAAAGCAATAATCTGTTGCTTGCAACTTCATACTGGAGGGGGTTCGGATGATAACCTGAAGGTGGATTATTAGTCATAGATGCAGTTGGATGGCGGTCTATGTATTATGTTGTAATGCCCAATCAAGTCTCAGAGGAGTCAAGATGATTAGTATATGCATGTATTGCTTTCTCGGTGTTTGTCAATTGCCCCACTGTAATTTGTTCACCCAGCATGTTATCTATCTAAGGAGAGCCACCTCTAGTGAACTATGGATCCCGGTCCTTTTCTTTACATACAATCTATAAACTGTTTCGGTTTTGTGTTTACTTTGTGCAAACTTTTACTTCTTTCCATTCGATACGTTTAATCCTTTGTTTTCCGCAAAACACGGTGAGATTGACAACCTCATCGTAAGTTGGGTACAAAGTTCTGTGGTTGTGTTGTGCAGGTCTCCACGTTGCTACCGGCACCGGTAGTGCGCCCTGCCAAAGCTCAGCTAGTAACATCTTTGGGGTGTTTCCTTGCTCCTACTGGTTCGATTAAACCTTGGTTTCATAACTGAGGGAAAACTTACTGCTGTGCTCATCATACCTTCCTCTTGGGGTTCCCAACGAGCTCTACGTCGAAAGTCGAGCGCATCAAGATCTTTTCTGGCGCCGTTGCCGGGGAGTCAAGGACATCTTCACAAGGGGAGTCCCTCATAACCAATCTCTTTACTTTATTATTTTTTCTTTGCTTAGTTTCCTTTTTTCTTTGTTTGCTTGTTTTGTTCTTCAAAAACAAACAAAAAATTAGTTTTACTTGTTTGCTTTCTTATTTGACAAACACAAAAAAATTAGTCCCTATCCTAAGTTTCCACTATGTCTAGCCTTGCTCCAACCACTATGTCACCCGAGGATATGATTTTCACTTTTAAACAAGGAATTGAGGAAAGTTTTAAGGAAGCTTGGTCTAGAATCTCCGATCTACATGAAAAAACTGAGCCTAAAATGACTCAAGCTTGTTCCTTAGCAGTTTTTACCTTGGAATTGCTCTTTTCTATAGATATGCTTTAGATGCTGTTGTGGGAGGAGATTTCCTCCATTGTAATGAGGATGATGCTATTAATTCCATAAAGAAATTGATCCTCACTTACAACTTGCCTAGCCAAACTGATACTTCTTTCACAAAAATATTTGCTAGGTTGGACACTCTTGAGGCTAGCATTACTAGATTAGAAAGTTGCTATAATACGCTTAGGGAGCATCACGATTATGTTCAAAAAAACTCTGAACCATCAAAGTGGTTCCCTATAGTAAAGATTGAGATGAACACTGGAACTTTTCAAGCTCGCTGTTATATCATGTCTGAATTTTGCCTTATGCCCAAAGATATTTATAAATCTCTGAATACTTGGGGGCCCATTGAAGGAGGAAAAGAAATATCTCTTACTAATAATACTACCATATTACCTCTTGGAATAATTGAAGGAGTTTTTACAAAGATCCTTGGGAAAACGATTTCTATTGATTATCTTGTTATTGAATGTGCAGGAAAAGGACAAATTACACTTGGAAGGTCCCTATTAGAACTCCTTGGAGCAATAATAGATGTAGGAAAGGGGACCATGCACCTTTCTTCTCCACCAAACAATCATATTTTCCCAAAGGTTAAGAATAAAAGTAAGAGAGGTAAGGGCAAGAAAGTTGGTCTTAATGCTTCTTCATTTGAGAACACTTGATTCTTTCTTTGCTTCTTATGCCTAACTTAAAGGCGTTAAAGAAAAGTACTTATTGGGAGATAACCCAAAAGTTTTATATGAGTCTTGGAAGTTATTACCTCTTTAATAACCTCTACTTATCCTTTTTATTTGTTTTTTGTGCCAAGAGTAACCTCTAATGAGAGTGAAGTAATGATTGGGAAAGTTGCTGTCCCGAAACAGATTTTTGTGCTTCACCGTAAAAATTCGTGAGAGAGCTCTGTATGTCGGATTGATCTGTAATGTTTTGTGCTTCTGCCCCAGGTTGTTATCTAACTTTAGTTAGTTCAACACTTTTTGATTTGAGCAAAATAAGGTCTTCTAAAAAATTCGTCTTTACCTACTGGGCTGTTTTGACAGATTTCTGCCATTTTGTGCATTTGCTTCTTGTTGGTTCCTTCTTGAGTTCTTTTGGGGAATTGAGCTTTTTGAGGGAAGTGCTACAGTAGCTAGTGTTCTAATGGAAGTTTATTTGGTGTTAGAACTGAACCTTGAGACTTATTTATCTTAAGTTCACTAATGTTGCTAATGAGATTGTGTGAAGTTTTGTATGAAGGGAAAATTTCAGGTGTATGGAAGGAATGAGTAATGAGATGAAGGATGGACTAAAGCTGAAGCTTGGGATGCCACGTGTGTCACCCCAAGAAATATCCAGGAAGTACAAGCGTAAAAGCTTGGTTATGCCCAAGGCATCCCCTTCTTCATCAATAAAAATCCTAGGTTTCTTCCAAACGCTTCATTTTTATTGTTTCATGCACAGTTGTGTTTTTCTTGGAGCGTCTTCTTTTTTCATTTTCGTTTTGGTTTTCGTTTGCCTTGGTTTGCTTAGTTTGCTGAATAAATTGGTTGGACCCCCTCTTTCATATATTTGGTTTGCAAATAGTTTGGTTTGGTTTGGAAAAGAGTAGGAAAGTTCATACTTATGTGGTAAAAAGAGCTCGTTTTTGACTGTGGCCTATGCTTTGTCATGCCATGCTTGATATTGTGTTGGCTTTATGCTTAGTATTCTTTGCTGTAGCATGACTTGTTATAAACAATTGAGATTGCTTAATGTGCCTTGGATGAATCATGCGTTGTTTTAGCATATTAAAGCATAGTATAGTGGTATTATCCTTTGATGTTTTATTTGGGTTGACTTGGCGCATGCTCACACCATGTATGACTATCTCAAGTCACCATAGCCTTTATGATCCTTTAGTTTTCAACTTGTAGTATCACTTTATGCTTTGATCAATGATGTTTTGTCGCTCTGCATGATTATGGCCATTATTGCTCTCTTAGTTTGTCGCTCCCAGCCTTTTGCTAGCCTCCACAACAAAGTATGAGTTCCACTCATGCATCCAACTCCCTAAACCAAGTTATTCCAAAGAGTCCTCCATACCTACCTACTAGCTTATGCTATTCCAAGTATATTCATGCTTTTGTTTACCTTCCACCTGTTTTGAGAAAACTAGTGATTAAAGCTCTCACGAACTTGATGGCACACTTTAGTTTATTGCCTCTAATAAACTTGAACCATTGGGTCCTTCTTTGTTGCGTATATGCTTGCGCTTTATAAGTTGAAATTAGCAAAACCATGTTTCATGGGGAACACTTTCAACATTGCACTTGTACTTTGTACCCCATTGATATCATGTTCTTTTGTTTACGGATCCCGACGGTGTGAAATAAAAGTGGAACTTGTAAGATCATGGAGTTTGTATGTGTGTTAGAGAAACGCCTGGGCCGCTAGCCTAAGCCATGCCTAATCATTGTGGAAACTTGCAGCATGACCATAATGAGCACTCTATGAAGCATCCTCAATAAAAACCTATGCAAATAGCAAATAAAAAGATCGCAGAGATGCTCATTGTCTGCTTGACTTGTAATTATGATTATGGGAAAGCTCCTGTATCCTGTGTAAGGGGTACCCCGTTGGCGGTTCTTAATGATACACATATACTTATAATGACAAGAGCTTACTCGTGACTGAAGTTGAGTAGCATGAGGATCAGTCATCGTAAGTAAGGGGCATGAGATTTCGGTTTATAACTTGTCAAGCATATCGTCTTAGTTGTGTCACTTTAACCTTAATCACCTTCAAGATGCTTATGATAGGGGCAATGAGAGCTGAAAACTACAAGTACCATAATTTTTGGAAGCTCTTTATGAGACTTGAATCCCTACTTCCTTTTACAAAAGGCTTTTCTTCCACCATTATATTGTGTCTCCACCTTCTATCTTTATGCACCTACTTTGAGAGCATAGTGCCATTCTTAGTTCTATGTGCATTGTCTCAAGACTAGTTGATTGATGCATACTTTGATATTGTTTGTTTTAAACTATTGTATCTAGTCACTCTTATGAACTTTGAAGGTGTCCTATGCATTTATATTTGCTACTCTATTGAGGGACAAGCTGAATACTATTATGCTATGTTTTCTTTATGTGAAACAAACAAACGTCTTGCAAAGCATTGTTATTCATGAATCTTTTGTTTGTGCCTTTTCATGTTGCATCATAGTTTCTTTGCTTACTGCTAGAACTTTGTCTTTCATATTATGATTGAAGTACTATGATCCCAGCTTTGAATGTTTTGCAAATACTTTGATCAAGTCTTTGATGGTGCATGTCACCTCAAAAATTATTCTTTCTTTTTATCACTTACCTACTCGAGGACGAGCAGGAGTTAAGATTGGGGATGTTGATACATTGCAAATGTATCTATAATTTTTGATGTTCCATGCTTGGTTTTATCCACTTTCTTGTGTTTTGTTCCAACTTTGGAGTACTTTTCATATGATTTCTTGGACTAACTTATTAACAAGAGCCATAGTGCCAGCTGTCTCTTTTCTGCTGTTTTAGGTTCCAGGAAATTCAGAAAATGAATATTCTCGGAATTGGACGGGACAAAAGCCAAAGTGCCTATTTTTCCGGAAGTGATCAAGTGCCAGTATATGAGACGGAGAGGGACCAGGGGGCCACCACACCACCTGGCGGCGCGGCCTACCCTGGCCCGCGCCAGGGGGTGGTGAGGCCAGCCCTGGCACCCCCTCGGCCTCCCCTTCCGCCTATATATTACCCTCGGGACGAAAACCATAAGTACCCGATCAAAAATCCACGAAAGAGTCTTTAGCCGCCGTCATCTCCATCCCTAGATCGGGAGGGATCTGAAGCTCTTCCCGGCACCCTGCCGGAGAGGGGAATTCACCCTAGAGGCCTTCTTCATCACCATGCAAGCCTCCGGTGTGATGCGTGAGTAGTTCATCCTTGGACTACGGATCCATGTAGTAGCTAGATGGCTGGTTCTCCTCCTTTGTGCTTAGATGTTTAGATCTTGTGAGCTCCATTCATGATCAAGATCATCTATTTGTAATTCTGCATGTTGTGTTTGCGGGGATCCGATGGATATTGAGATGCTATTTCAGATTGATTATTGATTCTATCATGTCTTTGTTATTTGAGATCTTGCATGCTTTCCGTTGTTAGTAGCTATCTTGGCCAAGTAGATGCTAGCAACTCCAAGAGTTATTATTTATGCTCGATAGTGGGTTCATGCCTCTGGTAATCTGGGGAAGTGACAGAAATCTCTAAGGTACTAGATGTGCTGTTGCTACTAGGGAGAAAACAACAATCCTTTGTTCATAGAACAATCATATTGTTTACTTTACACGCAGTTCGTAAAGCAATAATCTGTTGCTTGCAACTTCATACTGGAGGGGGTTCGGATGATAACCTGAAGGTGGATTATTAGTCATAGATGCAGTTGGATGGCGGTCTATGTATTATGTTGTAATGCCCAATCAAGTCTCAGAGGAGTCAAGATGATTAGTATATGCATGTATTGCTTTCTCGGTGTTTGTCAATTGCCCCGCTGTAATTTGTTCACCCAGCATGTTATCTATCTAAGGAGAGCCACCTCTAGTGAACTATGGATCCCGGTCCTTTTCTTTACATACAATCTATAAACTGTTTCTGCTTTGTGTTTACTTTTTGCAAACTTTTACTTCTTTCCATTCGATACGTTTAATCCTTTGTTTTCCGCAAAACACGGTGAGATTGACAACCTCATCGTAAGTTGGGTACAAAGTTCTGTGGTTGTGTTGTGCAGGTCTCCACGTTGCTACTGGCACCGGTAGTGCGCCCTGCCAAAGCTCAACTAGTAACATCTTTGGGGTGTTTCCTTGCTCCTACTGGTTCGATTAAACCTTGGTTCATAACTGAGGGAAAACTTACTGTTGTGCTCATCATACCTTCCTCTTGGGGTTCCCAACGAGCTCTACGTCGAAAGTCGAGCGCATCAAGATCTTTTCTGGTGCCGTTGCCGGGGAGTCAAGGACATCTTCACAAGGGGAGTCCCTCATAACCAATCTCTTTACTTTATTGTTTTTTCTTTGCTTAGTTTCCTTTTTTCTTTGTTTGCTTGTTTTGTTCTTCAAAAACACACAAAAAATTAGTTTTACTTGTTTGCTTTCTTATTTGACAAACACAAAAAAATTAGTCCCTATCCTAAGTTTCCACTATGTCTAGCCTTGCTCCAACCACTATGTCACCCGAGGATATGATTTTCACTTTTAAACAAGGAATTGAGGAAAGTTTTAAGGAAGCTTGGTCTAGAATCTCCGATCTACATGAAAAAACTGAGCCTAAAATGACTCAAAGCTTGTTCCTTAGCATTTTTTACCTTGGAATTGATCTTTTCTATAGATATGCTTTAGATGCTGTTGTGGGAGGAGATTTCCTCCATTGTAATGAGGATGATGCTATTAATGCCATAAAGAAATTGATCCTCACTTACAACTTGCCTAGCCAAACTGATACTTCTTTCACAAAAATATTTGCTAGGTTGGACACTCTTGAGGCTAGCATTACTAGATTAGAAAGTTGCTATAATACGCTTAGGGAGCATCACGATTATGTTCAAAACAACTCTGAACCATCAAAGTGGTTCCCTATAGTAAAGATTGAGATGAACACTGAAACTTTTCAAGCTCGCTGTTATATCATGTCTGAATTTTGCCTTATGCCCAAAGATATTTATAAATCTCTGAATACTTGGGGGCCCATTGAAGGAGGAAAAGAAATATCTCTTACTAATAATACTACCATATTACCTCTTGGAATAATTAAAGGAGTGTTTACAAAGATCCTTGGGAAAACGATTTCTATTGATTATCTTGTTATTGAATGTGCAGGAAAAGGACAAATTACACTTGGAAGGTCCCTATTAGAACTCCTTGGAGCAATAATAGATGTAGGAAAGGGGACCATGCACCTTTCTTCTCCACCAAACAATCATATTTTCCCAAAGGTTAAGAATAAAAGTAAGAGAGGTAAGGGCAAGAAAGTTGGTCTTAATGCTTCTTCATTTGAGAACACTTGATTCTTTCTTTGCTTCTTATGCCTAACTTAAAGGCGTTAAAGAAAAGTACTTATTGGGAGATAACCCAAAAGTTTTATATGAGTCTTGGAAGTTATTACCTCTTTAATAACCTCTACTTATCCTTTTTATTTGTTTTTTGTGCCAAGAGTAACCTCTAATGAGAGTGAAGTAATGATTGGGAAAGTTGCTGTCCCGAAACAGATTTTTGTGCTTCACCGTAAAAATTCGTGAGAGAGCTCTGTATGTCGGATTGATCTGTAATGTTTTGTGCTTCTGCCCCAGGTTGTTATCTAACTTTAGTTAGTTCAACACTTTTTGATTTGAGCAACAGAAGGTCTTCTAAAAAAATCGTCTTTACCTGCTGGTCTGTTTTGACAGATTTCTGCCATTTTGTGCAATTGCTTCTTGTTGGTTCCTTCTTGAGTTCTTTTGGGGAATTGAGCTTTTTGAGGGAAGTGCTACAGTATCTAGTGTTCTAATGTAAGCTTATTTGGTGTTAGAACTGAACCTTGAGACTTATTTATCTTAAGTTCACTAATATTGCTAATGAGATTGTGTGAAGTTTTGTATGAAGGAAAAATTTCAGGTGTATGAAGGAATGAGTAATGAGATGAAGGATGGACTAAAGCTGAAGCTTGGGGCTGCCACGTGTGTCACCCCAAGAAATATCCAAGAAGTACAAGCGTAAAAGCATGGGTATGCCCAAGGCATCCCCTTCTTCATCAATAAAAATCCCAAGTTTCTTCCAAACGCTTCATTTTTATTGTTTCATGCACAATTGTGTTTTTCTTGGAGCGTTCTTTTTTTTCGTTTTCGTTTTGGTTTTCATTTGCCTTGGTTTGCTTAGTTTGCTGAATAAATTGGTTGGACCCCCTCTTTCATACATTTGGTTTGCAAATAGTTTGGTTTGGTTTGGAAAAGAGTAGGAAAGTTCATACTTATGTGGTAAAAAGAGCTCGTTTTTGACTGTGGCCTATGCTTTGTCATGCCATGCTTGATATTGTTTTGGCTTTATGCTTAGTATTATTTGCTGTAGCATTACTTGTTATAAACAATTGAGATTGCTTAATGTGCCTTGGATGAATCATGCGTTGTTTTAGCATATTAAAGCATAGTATAGTGGTATTCTCCTTTGATGTTTTATTTGGGTTGACTTGGCGCATGCTCACACCATGTATGACTATCTCAAGTCACTATAGCCTTTATGATCCTTTATTTTTCAACTTGTAGTATCACTTTATGCTTTGATCAATGATGTTTTGTCGCTCTGCATGATTATGGCCATTATTGCTCTCTTAGTTTGTCGCTCCCAGCCTTTTGCTAGCCTCCACAACAAAGTATGAGTTCCACTCATGCATCAAACTCCCTAAACCAAGTTATTCCAAAGAGTCCTCCATACCTACCTACTAGCTTATGCTATTCCAAGTATATTCATGCTTTTGTTTACCTTCCACCTGTTTTGAGAAAACTAGTGATTAAAGCTCTCACGAACTTGATGGCACACTTTAGTTTATTGCCTCTAATAAACTTGAACCATTGGGTCCTTCTTTGTTGCGTATATGCTTGCGCTTTATAAGTTGAAATTAGCAAAACCATGTTTAATGGGGAACACTTTCAACATTGCACTTGTACTTTGTACCCCATTGATATCATGTTCTTTTGCTTGCGGATCCCGACGGTGTGAAATAAAAGTGGAACTTGTAAGATCATGGAGTTTGTATGTGTGTTAGAGAAACGCCTGGGCCGCTAGCCTAAGCCATGCCTAATCATTGTGGAAACTTGCAGCATAACCATAATGAGCACTCTATGAAGCATCCTCAATAAAAACCTATGCAAATAGCAAATAAAAAGATCGCAGAGATGCTCATTGTCTACTTGACTTGTCATTATGATTATGGGATAGCTCATGTATCCTGCGTAAGGGGTACCCCGTTGGCGGTTCTTAATGATACACATATACTTATAATGACAAGAGCTTACTCGTGACTGAAGTTGAGTAGCATGAGGATCAGTCATCGTAAGTAAGGGGCATGAGATTTCGGTTTATAACTTGTCAAGCATATCCTCTTAGTTGTGTCACTTTAACCTTAATCACCTTCAAGATGCTTATGATAGGGGCAATGAGAGCTGAAAACTACAAGTACCATAATTTTTGGAAGCTATTTATGAGACTTGAATCCCTACTTCCTTTTACAAAAGGCTTTTCTTCCACCATTATATTGTGTCTCCACCTTCTATCTTTATGCACCTACTTTGAGAGCATAGTGCCATTCTTAGTTCTATGTGCATTGTCTCAAGACTAGTTGATTGATGCATACTTTGATATTGTTTGTTTTAAACTATTGTATCTAGTCACTCTTATGAACTTTGAAGGTGTCCTATGCATTTATATTTGCTACTCTATTGAGGGACAAGCTGAATACTATTATGCTATGTTTTCTTTATGTGAAACAAACAAACGTCTTGCAAAGCATTGTTATTCATGAATCTTTTGTTTGTGCCTTTTCATGTTGCATCATAGTTTCTTTGCTTACTGCTAGAACTTTGTCTTTCATATTATGATTGAAGTACTATGATCCCAGCTTTAAATGTTTTGCAAATACTTTGATCAAGTCTTTGATGGTGCATGTCACCTCAAAAATTATTCTTTCTTTTTATCACTTACCTACTCGAGGACGAGCAGGAGTTAAGATTGGGGATGTTGATACATTGCAAATGTATCTATAATTTTTGATGTTCCATGCTTGGTTTTATCCACTTTCTTGTGTTTTGTTCCAACTTTGGAGTACTTTTCATATGATTTCTTGGACTAACTTATTAACAAGAGCCATAGTGCCAGCTGTCTGTTTTCTGCTGTTTTTGGTTCCAGGAAATTCAGAAAATGAATATTCTCGGAATTGGACGGGACAAAATCCAAAGTGCCTATTTTTCCGGAAGTGATCAAGTGCCAGTATATGAGACGGAGAGGGACCAAGGGGCCACCACACCACCTGGCGGCGCGGCCTAGCCTGGCCCGCGCCAGGGGGTGGTGAGGCCAGCCCTGGCACCCCCTCGGCCTCCCCTTCCGCCTATATATTACCCTCGGGACGAAAACCCTAAGTACCCGATCAAAAATCCACGAAAGAGTCTTTAGCCGCCGTCATCTCCATCCCTAGATCGGGAGGGATCTGAAGCTCTTCCCAGCACCCTGCCGGAGAGGGGAATTCACCCTAGAGGCCTTCTTCATCACCATGCAAGCCTCCGGTGTGATGTGTGAGTAGTTCATCCTTGGACTACGGATCCATGTAGTAGCTAGATGGCTGGTTCTCCTCCTTTGTGCTTAGATGTTTAGATCTTGTGAGCTCCATTCATGATCAAGATCATCTATTTGTAATTCTGCATGTTGTGTTTGCGGGATCTGATGGATATTGAGATGCTATTTTAGATTGATTATTGATTCTATCATGTCTTTGTTATTTGAGATCTTGCATGCTTTCCGTTGTTAGATGCTAGCAACTCCAAGAGTTAGTATTTATGCTCGATAGTGGGTTCATGCCTCTGGTAATCTGGGGAAGTGACAGAAATCTCTAAGGTACTAGATGTGCTGTTGCTACTAGGGAGAAAACAACAATCCTTTGTTCATAGAACAATCATATTGTTTACTTTACACGCAGTTCGTAAAGCAATAATCTGTTCCTTGCAACTTCATACTGGAGGGGGTTCGGATGATAACCTGAAGGTGGATTATTAGTCATAGATGCAGTTGGATGGCGGTCTATGTATTATGTTGTAATGCCCAATCAAGTCTCAGAGGAGTCAAGATGATTAGTATATGCATGTATTGCTTTCTCGGTGTTTGTCAATTGCCCCGCTGTAATTTGTTCACCCAGCATGTTATCTATTTAAGGAGAGCCACCTCTAGTGAACTATGGATCCCGGTCCTTTTCTTTACATACAATCTATAAACTGTTTCTGCTTTGTGTTTACTTTGTGCAAACTTTTACTTCTTTCGATTCGATACGTTTAATCCTTTGTTTTCCGCAAAACACGGTGAGATTGACAACCTCATCGTAAGTTGGGTACAAAGTTCTGTGGTTGTGTTGTGCAGGTCTCCACGTTGCTACTGGCACCGGTAGTGCGCCCTGCCAAAGCTCAGCTAGTAACATCTTTGGGGTGTTTCCTTGCTCCTACTGGTTCGATTAAACCTTGGTTTCATAACTGAGGGAAAACTTACTGCTGTGCTCATCATACCTTCCTCTTGGGGTTCCCAACGAGCTCTACGTCGAAAGTCGAGCGCTTCATCGACGACACTCTCCCTCGACATTTATCACTTAGTCTCTGTTTTAGGATGATTATTGTAATCAAGAGATTGTGAACTTCTTTAGTGTGTCTCACACTTCATGAGATGGTTATTCATATGAGTTTGTAACAAACAGTTGTTCCACTTTTATGAATGATTTCTATTCGTGTTCATATCTTGTTTGATTATGTGTGAATTATCCTTATTGTTTGAAACTAATTGATAATGTATGAACATTTATAAAACATTAAAATGCCTTGTTTAAAATACCCAACTTAATGATATATTCATTAATGAATGAAACCATTGTTTGAATTCAAAGTAATGTGATAATATGTGAAAGTCATTTGATTTCTTGTCACATATAAATCATGCCTAAGTTCGGCAAAATAACGTGAACACCGTGTATTACTTGAATACAAAGTGTTTAATGAATTGTTAAAAATAAATACATATCCGATGTATTGAGTTTTAACGAAAATGGTAATTATCATTATATGATTAAATGTGTAAAGTAGCTTACCAAAGGAAACATGAATATGAAACTATTTGATTTGATCAAAGTGTTTCATCAAAAAGAGGGTATAAGTATAAAAAAGGAATCTAATTACTATGATTTGATCAATAGTGATGAAATTCAAACTTATAAGAATGGCATAAAAGAAATTGTGGAATGCAAAGTGTTTTGAAACGTCAAAATTCAAAGCATCACAATGTGATATTAGATATCAAAGGGGTTGAATAGAAGGCACCAAATAAATTGTTGTAGTGTATATGTAGAGACCATTAGTTTAGAAATAGTTAGCACTCAATTAGAATTGGTGAACCATTTGAATTCGTGAAAGTTTTGGGGTTATTCGATATAACCAAAACAATAGCGAATAATACCTTGTAGTGTATTCATTGGAAACTTTGAATACGAAATCCATAGCTGAAACCAAAAGAGAAGCAAAACTGATATTGCTTGGATTTTGGTGCATTCTTGACAAAGCTCACTTTTAGTGATGTTTCTCAATTATGAAGCAAATGGAAATTAGTGTAAAACACGATGAGGATTCAAAACCCTACATCAGAGTGTTGAGAAGAGCAACGGACAATGTTCCTGAACGATTCTCTTCACAGAAGGAAAGAATCAATGATTTTGATCATTGTGTTTTCCCCTCCACTATTGTTTTTCACTACATGAAGTAGGATTCAAAATCTAAATCCATATATTATATGGAAACATTTGTGAATCACTTGTCATGATTTTGGAATATGACATACCTACGAACTACAAAGGAAATAATGGTAAACTAAATTATGATAAATCCTAAAAGCAAAATTCCCTTGAGATTAGAAAGCAATCTGTTGCTGAATCTCACAAGTAAAGGGGTTACTTGGAATTTTCCCAAATGACTGCAAAGCCATAGTAGGAAAAAGGGGTGAATGACAAAAGCACAATTTCTCAAGTATTGGAAAAATTCAAATGAATTTGATTCATGTGTGCTAAATGTATAGTGGATTTAAAACTAGTAATAGTACTGGTATCTCATAGTAAATCTCCAAGTTTGATATTTCATCAAAAGATTTTGAAGTTATTCAAAACAGTAAGGAGATATGCAATTTGCATAAAATTGAGTGGGAGCTATGTAAGTCTTCCTAAAACAATATGTGATTGACATATTTTTAATTGGGAGCAATCTGAGTCTCAAACTCAAATATGTAGGAACATATTCTTAGTGGGAGCTGATAGGAGTAATTCTTAAATATGTTAAGGATGAAAGCGCAAATACGTATAAATAATGATTTATAAGATGTGGAAATTGATAATAGGTGTATTATGATATTATGTTGTATTCCTTGAGGGATTCTGAAAAGGGTTTCGGAATAGAAGTTAATTAAGGAACTGGTCCTTAATGACTCAAATTAGGAATAGCATTAAGTTTAACATCAATGGTCGAAAGAAAGAAAGAAAAGGATGATCGTCATCCACTATGTTGAGACATGGGTTCTGTCTTAGTAAACCATGATGATAACTCAGCATAATATGTGATCCAAATAAGGAACGTTTGAAAGTGATTAAGTCCGAATCACAGAACATTGAGCTAAGTTTGTCCACAGTGTCTAGTAGAGAACTGTGGATATATTTTCCAAATCCATAAAGAATAACATATCTTAAAAGCATAAAGAGTTATGTTATAAGGGAATATGTTGGAAACTCCTATAGATACCAATTAGAGTCAAGTAGGAAGCGAGGTGAACAAAACATCAAAAGTTGCACAGAGTGCACTAGTGTTTCGATGAATACATTTATAATAATAGATAAGGGTACCATCTAAAGTGTTGTATAATGTTATGGCGGGGCTAGTTCGCTTTTAACGTAGAATGATGTGTCCCAGGGCACAGTGCCCATGAGAAAGCCCTCGAGGTTGATCTAACGTCACTGTAGGCTCCTGGAATCAGGCCTCGTTCTGCTGCCATAGCGACGATACATACATGCAGATGATATCATGTGATGATAAAGTATTAATGTCAATCTCGGTGACATTAGTAAGTTGCAAAGGATTTGGGACTGTAAAGTACAGACCCAAGACTCAATCTCTTCCATGAGCAAGCATGTTCAGGGTGCCGAATACTTGGTGCCAATGATTGAGAACAAATGCAGCTAGTGTATTTGTACTCTAGTGCAAGTGCGAGACTGTTGGAAATATGCCCTAGAGACAAATAGTAGTAAGGACTATTATCATATTTCATATAGTTTATGATTAAGTTTTATATCATGCTATAACTGTATTGAGTGGAAACATCAATACACGTGTGATATACAAACAACCAGAGGTTCCTAGTGAAACTCTAGTCACTGGTTCATTGGTTAATAGATGATCATGTTTCCTGATCATGTGGCATTTATGCCAGTTGGAAATGAGGTCATCTCATTCGGAGAATAAGATGATGAACCAATACCCAACCTAAACATCGTGATCCGATCATGTCACGAAGTTCAAGTTACGATGATTAGAAATGGATCCTCGTAGACTATTCCTTAGACCGTGAGGCTATATCAATCACTGTCTCCCGAGAGTGCTTAGATAACATCAAACGCCATCTGGTAAAACGGTGTTTATAAAGGTGTGTTCAGGTATTCGGATGAAACCATAGAGGCAATATATGTCAAGATCGGGATTTGTCCGTCCATGTGACGGAAAGATACTCAAGGGCCCACTCGAAGAAGTTATATCCAATAGCTGCGCAGCATGTGATTAGATCACGGGGATATCACTTGTCAGAACGAGTCAAGTAGCATTGTTCAGTAATGATATTAAACACGACATAGTGATGTCATTGATCAGATCTCGGGCGATGCAAGTATCGAGTGACAAAGGGAATAAGACACGACTGTCCCGGTTCAAACGACGAAAGATCTTCATGGAACGCACAGGGGTCACATGGCCATCCAGGTCCCTCTGTCGATCATTGGTGCGGGAGTGTCCCGACCATGTCTGGAGTGTTCCTGAACCGTGGGGTATCACGCTTAAGGGCTTGATGATGCTTAGAGAGTGTTTATAGGATCGGTGGAATCACCGAAGAAGAGAAGGGAGAAAACCAGAAGGGTTTCGGTAAGTCCAGAGGATGTCCGAAGTGGAGGTGGAAGGTGTTCCATGGCCACGGAGATTGAATAATATGTGAATGAATGTTACATGTTGATTTAATCATTTATTCATAATTATTTAATAAAGAGAAAATCAATTAAAAAGGTCAAAAAGGCTTAATGGGCCAATTCCAAAGGAGAGGGCCCATTAGGGGAAAGGAGAGAGGGAGAAGGGGCACGGGGGAGGCCGGCTAGGCCTAGCCACCCCCCCCATGCGGGGCCCACTAGGTGGCCAGCGGCCACCTCCTCCCCCCTCCTCTCCTTTAGTCCCACCCCGGGACTTTGAGGGAGGTAGTACCTCCCCTGCCCCTATATAAAGTGGGGTATTTGGCCTAGAAAAATACACCAATAATCAATAAAGGTCTCCCCACTTTTGGGAGGACCTCTAATTGATATTTTCTCTCTTCCCCTCTCTCTCTCGTGACCGTGGTCCCATGTCTGGACTACGTGAGCGAGAGACATCTTCACCGCGGAGCGCCGTCGCGCTGCGGGATTCGGATCCGGGAGCTCTACTTCCACAACTGCTGCTGGATCGGGAAAGCAGGAGTCATCGTCAGGCACCGGACGTGTGTAACTCCCCGCGAGGTGTCGCACTTGAGGCACTCAAGTCGTTGGAGCCAGAAGGAGCGCAAGGACTTCATCACGACCTTGAGGTCGGCTTCGGCTCGTCTACATCAACCACGCTCTTCTGAGCGTTGACAAAGCTTTTCGGTCTTCAAGGGTAAGTTCGCGAAAAGCCCCTCCCGTTACTGCAATACTAATAGATAGGTCCTGGCAGCTTCAGGGGTTCAGGGGCGTAGAGTAAAATTTATTGTTTTTATGCGCGGAACCCCTACAGTGGTTCTATTTTAGGTGTGCACAATGTTACTCATACTAGATTAATTAGGATGTTATGTAACTACAGGTAGTTGTATGATACATAGGAATCCTATCCCATATGGTACCATGACTGGGAACTGCAACTAAGAACTGCCCATCTCTATGCAACCAGATGCATAGTTAGAGCGGAACTATATGCATCTGGTTGTCGATGGCTATTATTTTGGGTTCATTTCTGTAGTCCAAATGATTGACACATAGTTTTCTTCTCTAAGTAATCTCCACAAAGGTGCATTAGTCAGGAATAAATGTATTTTTATTCGCTTATTCATTTGTTGTTCCTAAACAACAATTTGTTGTGCGATAAATCTGTACACTATTGTTTTATTCATGTGATGTGGTTGATAAAGAATAAAACCGATAATCTGTTCATGTGATGTAATAAATTTGGTTGATGTGCCAATTTGTTTATTTGCTGATAAAAGGTAAAATATATTTTTAGATTATTGCTTGAGTTCATATGTTAAGGAACTTTGTTGTGGCTTCTGCATCACATTTTCCAACCATTATTTTAGTGGTACCTAATAAACATACTGCATGGTCTTCATAGTCTAGCTATACTGATCTTATTTATGTACCTTCTTCAAGTAAGTAACATGGCAATTGTTTGTTAAATTGAACTTCTATTGCATGCTTTGTTGAATGGAACTTCATATGTTGCATGTTGTACTTTTTAAAGCTTGCCTACTGTTGAACCTTTTAATTTAGTGGAAGACCAATGGTATCTATGCTGCTTAGGAGCTTTTGTATAAAAAGATCGATCATGTTTTGTGTGGCGGAGAAGTAAATTTTTTAATGGTCGTACACAGATGGCCACGAAGACGCTCCCTAGAAGCCGTGAGTAGTATTTGTAGGGTTCCGTAGCAAAAAACAAAAAATTTCTATCTACTCGAACACTAATACCAGGATCTATACTATGTAGACATAAGTAACGGAGGAGAGGGACAGTATTCATACCTTTGAAGACCGAGGAACGCCTTATGTAAGAAGGCATATATTGATGAAGACGAGCATCAACCCAAGTGTGGTGCCTCTGAAATTCGTCACACGTCTGGTGCAGGAGACGTCAACCGGACTCCAATCCAGCCGAGCAGTGGAAGAAGTAGATGCCGGATCGCTGATCACACGATGGTGGTGTGAAGGTGGAGAACTCACCCACGAGGTCCTCTCCAATATTACGGAGAAGTCCTCAATGGATGAGAGAGAGAATGATATGGAATGGGATGATTCCAAAGGGGGGGAGACCCCTATATATTGTGGGAGGGGGCACCACCGAGGGGCCAGGCGGTGTGGGACTAAACCCCACACCCGTCGGCCACCTAGGGGAAGCCACCGGACCTAGGTGGGCCCCACTGGGGCCGCCCACCAAGCCCAGGCCAGCTGGCCTCCTCACCCTAGGCGCCATGCCCTATTGGGCCTCCCTTTGGGTGAGGCCCATTAGCATTATGAAGCCTTTAATAATAAAATAAAAAATATATTTAATATTAATTCTCCAATTAACATTCGAATACACATATTATATTATTCCTTCACTTTGGAACACCTTCTGTACACCTCCCGGTCTCCATCGGATGTTACTCGGAACTATTCCGGTTTCTCTTTCTCTATTTCTCCTACGATACCTCATCTACCCTAAGCGTCCCTGCCCTTAAGTGTGACATCCTTCGCTTCAGAAACACTCCGGACATGATTGAGACTACTCTCACATCAATGATCACTAGAGGGACCTAGATGGCCATGTGACCCCTGTGCGTTTCACGAATATAATCACTCGAACCGTGAGATAGTCGTTTCCCGTTCCCTTTGTCATATGATACCTAATTCATTCGAGACTTGATCTTAGGTATCCCCATACCTTAGTTCGGTCTTGTTACCAATGGACTTGTTTACTCGTTTTCATGTCGTTACATTCCGTGACCAAGTCACATGCTTGCAAGCTTCATTAATATAACGTCACCGAGATGGCCACATGTATCTATCCGTTACATGGATTAGACAAATCCTGGTCTTGATATGTACTCCTCTATGCATCCCTTTGGAAAACCTGAGTGGCATCTTTTTGATCACCCTATTACGAGATGATTCTTGATAACCATCTAAGCTTCCCCCGGAATGGTGATTTGCATTACCTCACAGTCAAAGGATCAGTTCGCAAGGTTCTCTGTGTTTTATCATCAATGGTGAACTTTGTAACTAGATCTCATTCAAGATATAACTGTCAGATGTTTGTCTATCATGTTACTCAACTAATAACATGGCCCCATTGTCAATTGGCATAAATTCCCATGATGTTGAAACCCAGACCATCCCCATGACCAATGAACGAGTTCGCTAGAGGTAACTAGAGACACGATTTGTTTACATACCACATGTGTATTAACGTTTCGTATTAACACAGTTATAACACAGTATGAAACGTATTATGAACATATAGGAGATATATAAAATAATACACTATATTATCTGCCTCTAGGGCATAACTCCTTCAGTCTCCCTCTTGCACTAGAGTACAAATAAAACTAGTTTACAATAGGCAGGAACCTGACACTAATGGAATCTCGGTGTTGTTCGTGCTTTTCCTGATGGAGAGCTTTGGTCAAAGAATCTGCCATATTTAGTTCTATATCTACTTTGCAAATCTTGACTTCACCTTCGTCAACATTCTGACGGATGATGTGAAATCTAAACTTGATGTGTTTGGCTGCGGAATGAGTCCTTGGTTCCTTTGTGTTTGCAATAGCTCCCGTGTTATCACAATAGATCGGCATGGGGTCTTGCGCATTTGGAAAAACTCCCAGTTCGATGAAGAAATTCCTTAGCCAAACAGCTTCATTTGCTGCATCAGCTGCAACAATGTATTCAGACTCCATTGAAGATTCCGCCACCACCGGCTTCTTCTTACTCTTCCACCTTACCGCCCCACCATTCACTAGGAACACAAATCCTGTTTGAGACTTCGAGTCATCATGATCTGAGTTCCAGCTCGCATCCACGTAACCCGTTACGTTTAGAGCTTCATCACTTCCTCCATTGATCCGGTCCTGGATTACTTTGGTATCGGCTTGTCAAACTAAGAGACAATGCCACATCAAGTCACGTACTTAACATTGCATACATGATAGATCCTATGGCTGAGGCATAGGGGATGTAAGACATCTTTTCTCTATTATCATCCGCTACCGGACATTGAGTCATACTCATTTTGCAATTCTTCATCATTGGTACCAAGCCCCTTTTGGTATTTTCCATTTTGAACCTCCTCAAAATCTTTTCGATGTAAGTACTCTAACTTAATGCAATTAGGCGCCTTGATCTATCTCTATAGATCTTGATTCCTAATATGTATGAAGCTTCACCTAGATCCTTCAGGGAAAATTGGTTACTCAAATATGCTTTCACGCTTCTCATAAGATCCACACCGTTTCCCATGAGTAATATGTCATCCACATATACTACTAAGAAAAAAACTAAGCTCCCACTCGCTTTCTTGTAAACACAGAACTCTTGTTGATTTTGGACAAATCCAAAACTCTTGATCACTTGATCAAAACATTGGTTCCAGCTCCGAGATGCTTGCTTCAATCCATAAATGGACCGTTGAAGCTTGCATACCTTTCCAGCATCTTTAGGATCAACAAAACCTTCCGGTTGCATCATATACAACTCTTCATCAATGTGACCATTGAGGAATGCGGTCTTGACATCCATCTACCAAATTTCATAGTCGAAATGTGCAACAATTGCTATTAAAATCCAGACATCCTTAAGCATCACTATGGGAGAGTAAGTCTCGTTGTAATCAACTCCTTGAATTTGTTGAAACCCCTTTGCGACAAGTCGACCTTTGTGAACGGTCACATTACCATTTGCATCTGTCTTTTTCTTAAAGATCCATTTATTTTCCATGGCCGTGCGGCCTTCTGGAAGATCTACCAAGGTCCAAAGTTGGTTCTCATGCATGGATCCTATTTAGGATTTCATGGATTCTAGCCATTTCTCAGAGGCAGCACTATCCATAGCTTCTTTGTAGTTTGTAGGTTCTTCCTATTCATCTAGGATGACAGACATTACAAGGCTACTGTACCAATCAGGAGTGGCACAAACTCTTGTAGACCTGTGAACCTCATGGGTCTCGACATTGTTGTTTTGATCATCATCATTGGGATCTTCCTCCATGTTGGAGAGCGGTTTCAGAACAGCTTCCATTGCGCTACTCGGAATTTGGACAGAAGGGTCAACAACTTCATTTAACTCAATTTTCCTTCCACTAACTCCTTTAGCAAGAAACTCTTTCTCAAGAAAGGTGTCGGTTTTTGCGACAAATGTTTTGCCTTCAGCTTGGTTGTAGAAAGTATACCCAACGGTTTCCCTTGGATATCCCACAAAGATACATTTTTCCGATTTGGGTTTGAGTTTGTCAGGCTAGAATTTCTTAACATAAGCCTCACAACCCCAAACTTTCAGAAATGACAACTTTGGCTTCTGCCCATACCATATCTCATATGGGGTTGTGCCCACAGGTTTGGATGGTGCTCAGTTTAAAATAAAAGCAACGTTTTCTAACGTGTATCCCCAAAAAGACACAGACAAATCAGTTAAAAACATCATGGACCGCACACTATCTAATAGGGTTTGGTTACGATGTTCCGACACACCATTACACTGTGGTGTTTCGGCTGGCGTAAGCTGTGGGATAATCCCATAGTCCTTCAAGTGCATGTTAAACTCATAACTCAAATACTCGCCTCCTCGATCCAATCTAAGATGCTTGATTCTCTTGTTAAGTTGATTCTCTACTTCTTTCTTAAATTCCTTGAACTTTTCAAAGGTTTCAGACTTGTGCTTCATTAAGTAGATATATCCATATCTGCTTAAGTCGTCAGTAAAGGTAACAAAGTAATGATAACCATTGCGTGTTGAGACGCTCATTGGTCCACATACATCCGTATGTATGACGCAAAGTAGGTCTACAGCTCTCTCCACTGTCCCGGAGAATGGTGTCCTAGTCATCTTGCCCATGAGGCATGGCTCACATGTATCAAGGGATTCGAAATCCAATGATCCAAGAAGCCCTCCTGAATGAAGCTTCTTCATGCGTTTTATGCCAATGTGACCAAGACGGCAATGCCACATAAACATGGAATTATCATCATTATTCTTACAACATTTAGCATCAACACTATGGATGTGTGTATTACAATCAAGATCAAGTAAGAATAAACCATCACACAGGAGCATGAACATAGAAAATATCATTCATATAAATTGAACAACCATCTGTTCCTGATTTAAACGAATAACGGTCTTGCAACAAGCAAGACCCACTCACAATATTCATACTCAATGCGGGTACATAGTAGCATTTATTCAAAACCAAAAATAATCCTAACGGTAGACGGAGATGCAGGGTGCCAACGGCCATCACTTTGACTCTCGAACCATTGCCGACGCGCATCGTCACCTCATCCTTCCTTATGCGCCTCCTACTCTGCAGATTCTGCTGAGAGTTACAAATGTGAGCAACAGATCCAGTATCAAATACCCAGGTGTTACTCCTGGCGTTTGTAAGGAACACATCAATAACATGTATATCACATATACCTTTGTCCTTGGCGGCTATCTTGCCGGCTCGCTTTGTTGGGTCCACAGCATAGAAAACAAAAAATTTCCTACGATGAGAACTATATGCCAAGATCTATCTACTAGGTACATAGCAACGGGTGGACATACATCCAACTAGAACTTACCCTCAAAGACAACGAGTTTTGTTAACGAGTAGGAACTCGTGGTTGATGTAGTCGTACACTTGCTGATCTCAAGATCGTGAGGAAGTCCGAGCGCCGCAACTCAGCAACGCATCCGTACTCGCACACACGTTCAAGCCACCGGACAACCTCCACCTCCTCGCTCCAGCGATCCAGCGGAAGAAGCAACTCCTTCCAGACGAAATGCCACTGGGAACATGTATCTCGCTAATCCGAGACCATGGGGGAATAATTCTGGAGGGGGAGAGAGATCCTTCATGAGGAGGTGTGAGGAAGGAGGAAGAGGGGGGACTTTTATAGGAGGAGGGGGTGCCCCTCCCCATGGCCGGCGCCTCATGGGGGGTGACCCCTCACGTCCCCCATTCATGTGGTGGTAACCCCTCCACATTAAAATGCCTCTTCACATTCCCTTTTAAAGTATCCACTTCAAATGCATTAAAATTCTCTAAGTTTAATGCTCTCTCATTTAATAAAACTCTTTTATTAAATTTATTCAGAATTTTGTTAATTACTTTAATTAACAAACATTCACATATAACCCCTTGCAACATTTCAATATTACATGCAGAACCACTTTCTGCAATTTCACCCGAAACAATTCCTGCGCTTTGCAATTCTTTCGTCTGAAACATATGTGCTCCAAAATGGTGTTCGGTAACTCTTAAGTGTGTCACCCTACTGTTCGCGAATAATGCAGACATGATTGAGACTCCTCTCAGATCAATAATCAGAAGCGGGACCTGGAGATCCATACTGACTCCTGCATATTCAACGATGACTTCTGTGATCGTGAGAACCTTTAACGCTTGTAATTTAATCCCTTTGTCTCATGATATAATACATGTCCGAGATTCGATCATCGGTATCCAAATACCTAGTTTGATCTCGTTACCGACATGCACTTTTTTCTCGTTCCCGTGATATAACATTCTAGTGATCACATCACTTGTTTGCAAGCTGTCTCAATGTGATATCACCGAGAGGGCCCAGAGTATATCTATCCATCATCGGGATTGAAAAATTCCACTCTTGATCCATGAGCCTCAACATAACACCTTCGTAGCACTGAACCCATCTTTATAGTCACCCTGTTACGGTGTGACGTTTCATGTTATCAATATACTCTTCAGGTGTTAGCAATTAACATGATCTCATGGTCTAAGGATAAAGATTACTTTGTATGATATTATAGCAGTATAAACATAATGACTTGATCGAATGCTATACTTCGGATGAATGTTCATCACATCATTTCACAAATGTTGTGACCTTGTTATTAACAACATCCAATGTCCATGATCAGGAAACCTTAATCATCTTGTTAATCAACAAGCTAGTCTATAAGAGAGGCATAACTAGGAACCCTTTTTGTTTATTAAACACACATGTATTGACGTTTCCGATCAATACAATTATAGCATGCAAAATAAACATTTATCATAAACATGGAATAAGATAATAACCACTTTATTATTGTCTCTCGGGCATATTCCCTTCACGCTTGTCTTCAAGGTACTTGGGGCAGTTGCGTTTCTAGTGCCCATCCCCTTTGCAGTAGTAGCACGTAGTGCTGGGCTTAGGGCTGGGCTTGGCAGTCTTTGAGGTACTGGCAACGATCTTGCCATCCTTCTTGGACTTCTTGCCCTTGCCTTTGCCCTTTTGCCCCGGCTTCTTAAAATGTGTGGTCTTATTGACCATCAACACTGTGTGCTCCTTCTTGATTTCAACCTCAGTAGTTTTGAGCATGGCGAACACCTCAGCAAGGGTCTTAGTCATCCCTTGCATGCTGTAGTTCATCCCAAAGCTCTTATAGCTAAGGGGCAACGAGTGCAGCACGCTATCAATTTCGAGCTCCTCCGTGATTTTGCAATCCAGGGAATTCAAACGCTTAACGTAGCCAGACATTTGGACCACGTGCTCACTAATACTGCTGTGTTCTTCCATTTTAGCAGAGAAGAAGAGCTTGGAAGCATCATACCTCTCTGCACGGGCCTATGGAGCAAAGACAGCCTTGAGATCCTCAATGATCTCAAAATCATTCATCTTCTCAAAACGCTTTTGAAGCTCCGGCTCCATGGCATACAACATTCCACTCTGGATGAGGGAGAAATCGTCTGCCTTGGATTGCCAGACATTCTTTTCATCCTGGGAGGTGGAATCTGCAGGCTTAGCCAGAAGCTCATCCTCGATGACATAATTCAACTTGTAGGGGACTAGGAGGATCCTAAGATTACGGAACCATGCGGTGAAGTTGGTTCCATCAGTTTTCAGCTTGTCCTTCTCGAGGAAAGTGCTAAGGTTGAAGGTGGGTGGGCGAGACATCTACAATGGATTTGCAAAGTGTTTAGACCATGTTCATAATAATGATTTCAAGTTTAATTATGTTTTCAAACTTAAAACAAAAGAACTCCCACTCAAACGAACATCCCTCTACTCGCTTAGTGATCACATGATCCCAATCCCTGCATCTCCCCCGATCATCACAGCCATCAGTGCAGTATCAAAGGTGGACATTCCCTAATGTCGATCACATCAACTATGTGATTCATGCTCGACCTTTCGCTCTCCTGTATTCCGGGGCCATGTCTCTGTAATATGCTAGGCTCGCCAGTTCTAACTTGTGTGTATTCGAAGTGCAACATGGCTTACACCCACTATATGCGAACGTAGATATGTCTGACACCCGCTCACCGCGGGTCGCCTCATACCGAAGAACTTTCTTGGTGGTGCACACACAAGGGGAATACGATAAATGGAATACTGTGAGGGATTATCTTATTATGCTACCGTCAAATATAAATATACCAGCACAATAAGTTATACTTCAAAAGTAAAGTGTTATGACATAGTTATAGCATTTTGATCATCATCAATATCTATAATGAAAATTTCATAAACTTGTTATTGCCACTTATAATACATGCCCCTATGCAATAATAAAAATAAAAGCTTCTATATTATCTATTGCAAGTTTTACGCGACTTTAGGGCTTTCGTAGTAGAACCCCTTCCCACCTACGAACATGGAGCCACAACATGGATTCAATGATTGTCATTCTTCTTCCCTTTTCAGGGCCCTCCAATGTCGATGTCATATCAACTACTATAGAGAGACAGACACCCCCCTAAGCCACTTTGATTCGTGGACCAGTCTCGTGAATCACCACATGAGGTTGGTTGGGGGCCGCTTCATCAAACAGTGCCGCGATATGAAAAAGAACATTAAAAGAGGGTAGCAACTAGAGAATCAATGCCCACATATTGCTATTTGTTCTATCCGCATGACATGTCTACCCATAGACCCGCTCTGATACCACTGTAGGGTTCTGTAGCAGAAAACAAAAAAATTCTATCTACTCGAACACTAATACTAGGATCTATACTATGTAGACATAAGTAACGGAGGAGAGAGACAATATTCATACCTTTGAAGACCGAGGCATGCCTTACGCAGGAAGGCGTATATTGATGAAGACGAGAAGCACCCCAAGTATGGTGCCTCCGAAGTTCGTCACACGTCCGGTGTAGGAGACGTCAACCGGACTCCGATCCAGCCGAGCAGCGGAAGAAGTAGATGCTAGATCGCTGATCACAGGAAGGTGGTGTGAAGGTGGAGAACTCACCCACGAGGTCCTCTCCAATATTACGGAGAAGTCCTCAATGTATGAGAGAGAGAATGAGATGGAATGGGATAATTCCAAATGGGGAGGGGAGACCCCTATATATAGTGGGAGGGGGGCGTACCACCCAGGGGCCAGGCGATGTGGGACTATGCCCACAGCCGCCGGCCACCTAGGGGCAGCCACCGGACCTAGGTGGGCCCCACTGGGGTAACCCACCAAGCCCAGGCCAGCTGGCCTTCTCTCCCTAGGCGCCATGCCCTATTGGGCCTCCCTTCGGGTGAGGCCCATTAGCATTATGAAGCCTTTAATAATAAAATAAAATATATATTTAATATTAATTCTCCAATTAACTTTCAAATACACATATTATATTATTCCTTCACTCCGGAAGACCTTCCGGACCCCTTCCGATCTCCATCGGATGTTACCCGGAACTATTCCGGTTTCTCTTTCTCTATTTCTCCTATGATACCTCATCTACCCTAAGCGTCCCTACCCTTAAGCATGCCATCCTTCGGTTCGGAAACTCTCTGGACATGATCGAGACTACTCTCACATCAATAGTCAACAGAGGGACCTGGATGGCCATGTGACCCCCGTGCGTTTGACGAATATGATCGCTCGAACCATGAGATAGTCGTTTCCCGTTCCCTTTGTCATATGATACCTAATTCATTTGAGACTTGATCTTCGGTATCCCCATACCTTAGTTCGGTCTCGTTACCAATGAACTTGTTTACTCGTTCTCATGTCGTTGCATTCCGTGACCAAGTCACATGCTTGCAAGCTTCATTAATGCAACGTCACCAAGATGGCCACATGTATCTATCCGTTACATGGATTAGACAAATCCTGGTCTTCATATGTAGTCCTCCACGCATCCCTTCGGAAAACCCGAGTGGCACCTTTTTGATCACCCTATTATGAGATGATTCTTGATAACCATATAAGCTTCCTCTGGAATGGTGATTTGCATTACCTCACAGTCAAAGGATCAGGTCGCGAGGTTCTCTGTGTTTTATCATCAATGGTGAACTTTGTAACTAGATCTCATTCAAGATAGAATGGTCGGATGTTTGTCTATCATGTTATTCAATTAATAACATGGCCCCATTGTCAATTGGCATAAATGCCCATGATCTTGAAACCCAGACCATCCTCATGACCAATGAACTAGTTCGCTAGAGGTAACTAGAGACACGGTTTGTTTACATACCACACGTGTATTAAGGTTTCGTATTAATACAGTTATAGCACATTATGAAACATATTATGAACATATAGGAGATATATCAAATAATACACTATATTATTTGCCTCTAGGGCATAACTCCTTCAGTCTCCCACTTGCACTAGAGTACAAATAAAACTAGTTTACAATAGGCAGGAACCTGACACCAATGGAATCTCGGTGTTGTTCATGCTTTTCCTGATGGAGAGCTTTGGTCAAAGGATCTTCCATATTCAGTTCCGTATCTACTTTGCAAATCTTGACTTCACCTTCGTCAACATTCTGTCGGATGACATGAAATCTAAGCTTGATGTGTTTGGCTGTGGAATGAGTCCTTGGTTCCTTTGCGTTTGCAATAGCTCCCGTGTTATCACAATAGATCGTCATGGGGTCTTGCGCATTTGGAAAAACTCCCAGTTCGATGAAGAAATTCCTTAGCCAAACAGCTTCATTTGCTGCATCAGCCGCAACAATGTATTGAGACTCAATTGAAGATTGCGCCACCACCGGCTTCTTCTTACTCTTCCAACTTACTGCCCCACCATTCACTAGGAACAGAAATCCTATTTGAGACTTCGAGTCATCATGATCTGAGTTCCAGCTCGCATCCATGTAATCCGTTACGTTTAGAGCTTCATCACTTCCTCCATAGATTAGGAACATATCCTTTGTTCTTCTCAGATACTTTAGGATATTCTTTACAGCTGTCCAGTGATCTGGTCCTGGATTACTTTGGTATCGGCTCGTGATACGTTGCTAACGTATCCATAATTTTTGATGTTCCATGCTTGGTTTTATCTACTTTCTTATGTTTTGTTCCAACTTTGGAGTACTTTTCATACACTTTCTTGGGCTAACCTATTAACAAGATGCCACAGTGCCAGCTGGCTGTTTTCGGCTATTTTTGGTTCCAGGAAGTCAGAAAATGAATATTCTCGGAATTTGGACGGGACAAAAGCCAAAGTCAGTTTTCACCGAGGAGGACACGGATCCAGAATACGAGACAGAGAGGGGCCAGGGGCCGCTAGACCACCTGGCCGCGTGGCCAAGCCTGGCCTGCGCCAGGGGGGTTGGCCGCCCTAGGCACCCCCTCGGCCTCCCTTTTCGCCTATAAGATGCCCCCGATACATAAACCCTAAGTATCCGATCAAAATTCCACGAAAGAGTTTGTAGCCGCCGTCATCTCCATCCCTAGATCTGGAGGGATCTGAAGCTCTTCCCGGCACCCTACCGGAGAGGGGAATTCACCGTGGAGGCCTTCTTCATCACCATGCAAGCCTCCGGTGTGATGCGTGAGTAGTTCATCTCTGGACTACGGGTCCATGTAGTAGCTAGATGGCTGGTTCTTCTCCTTCGTTCTATCATGTTTAGATCTTGTGAACTCCGTTCATGATCAAGACCATCTATTTATAATTCTACATGTTGTGTTTGCGGGGATCCGATGGATATTGAGATGCTATTTCAGATTGATTATTGATTCTATCATGTCTTTGTTATTTGTGATCTTGCATGCTTTCCGTTGTTAGTAGCTATCTTGGCCAAGTAGATGCTAGCAACTCCAAGAGTTATTATTTATGCTCGATAGTGTGTTCTTGCCTCTAGTAATCTGGGGAAGTGACAGAAATCTCTAAGGTACTAGATGTGTTGTTGCTACTAGAGAGAAAACAACAATCCTTTGTTCATAGAACAATCGTATTGTTTACTTTACACGCAATGCGTAATGTAATTATCTATTGCTTGCAACTTAATACTAGAGGGGGTTCAGATGATAACCTGAAGGTGGATTATTAGTCATAGATGCAGTTGGATGGCGGTCTATGTATAATGTTGTAATGCCCAATCGAATCTCAAAGGAGTCAAGATGATTAGTATATGCTTGTATGCTTTCTCGATGTTTGTCAATTTCCCCGCTGTAATTTGTTCACCCAACATGTTATCTATCCTAAGGAGAACCACCACTAGTGAACTATGGACCCCGGTCCTTTATTTTACCATCAATCTACAACTGTTTACTGTTTTCTGTTTACTTTCTGCAAACTATTGCTTTCTTCCACTCGATACATTTAATCCTGTGTTTCAAAACCGGTGCGATTGACAACCTCATCGCAAGTTGGGGGCAAAGTTCTGTGGTTGTGTTATGCAGGATTCCACATTGCTGCTAGCACCGGTAGTGCGCCCTGATACATTGCAAATGTATCTATAATTTTTGATGTTCCATGCTTGGTTTTAGCTACTTTCTTGTGTTTTTCCACACTTTGGAGTACTTTTCATATGATTTCTTGGACTAAGCTATTAACAAGAGCCAAAGTGCCAGCTGCCTATTTTCTGCTGTTTTTGGTTCCAGGAAAGTCAAAAAATGAATATTCTCGGAATTGGACGGGACAAAAGCCAAAGTCAGTTTTTCACCGAGGGACACCTGGAGCCCGAGTACGAGACGGAGAGGGGCTGGGGCCTGACCACACCACCTGGCGGTGTGGCCAGGCCTGGCCTGTGCCGGGGGTGGTCTGGCCACCCCAGGCACCCCCTCGGCCTCTCCTTCCACCTATATATTGCCTCTGATACGGAAACCCTAAGTACCCGATCAAAAATCCATGAAAGAGTCTGTAGCCGCCGTCGTATCTGTCCCTAGATCGGGAGGGATCTGAATCTCTTCCCGGCACCCTGCCGGAGATGGTAATTCACCCTAGAGGCCTTCTTCATCATCATGCAAGCCTCCAGTGTGATGCGTGAGTAGTTCATCTCCGGACTGCGGGTCCATGTAGTAGCTAGATGGTTGGTTCTCCTCCTTTGTGCTATGATGTTTAGATCTTGTGAGCTCCGTTCATGATCAAGATCATCTATTTGTAATTCTGCATGTTGTGTTTGCGGGGATCTAATGGATATTGAGATGCTATTTCAGATTGATTATTGATTCTATCATGTCTTTGTTATTTGTGATCTTGCATGCTTTCCGTTGTTAGTAGCTATCTTGGCCAAGTAGATGCTAGCAACTCCAAGAGTTAGTATTTATGCTCGATAGTGGGTTCATGCCTCTGGTAATCTGGGGAAGTGACATAAATCTCTAAGGTACTATATGTGCTATTGCTACTAGGGAGGAAACAACAATCCTTTGTTCATAGAACAATCGTATTGTTTACTTTACATGCAATTCGTAATGCAATTATCCGTTGCTTGCAACTTAATACTGGAGGGGGTTCAAATGATAACCTGAAGGTGGATTATTAGTCATAGATGTAGTTGGATGGCGGTCTATGTACAATGTTGTAATGCCCAATCGAATCTCAAAGGAGTCAAGATGAGTAGTATATTCTTGTATGCTTTCTCGACGTTTGTCAATTGCCCCGCTGTAATTTTTCACCCAACATGTTATCTATCTTAAGGAAAGCCACCACTAGTGAACTATGGACCCCGATTCTTTCTTTTACAATCAATCTACAATCAACTGTTTACTGCTTTGTGTTTACTTTCTACAAACTATTACTTTCTTCCATTCGATACGTTTAATCCTTTGTTTTCAGCAAAACTGGTGAGATTGACAACCTCATCACAAGTTGGGGACATTGTTCTATGGTTGTGTTGTGCAGGTCTCGACGTTGCTACTAGCACCAATAGTGCGCCCTGCCAAGGCTCAGCTAGCAACACCTTTGGGGTGTTTCCTTGCTCCTCCTTTATTGATAACCTTGGTTTCGTACTGAGGGAAAACTTGCTGCTATGCTCATCATACCTTCCTCTTGGGGTTTCCCAACGAGCTCGATATATTTTGGGCCATCAAGCATATTTTCTGGCGCCGTTGCTGGGGATTGAAGAAGAAGAAGCTCCCACATCAACCATGCGCCATCAAAGATATTTTCTGGCACCGTTGCCAGGGAGTCAAGGACATCTTCACAAGGGGAGTCCCTCATAACCAATCTCTTTACTTTGTTATTTTCATTTTGGTTAGTTTACTTTTGCTTTGTTTGCTTGTTTCTTTATCAAAAACATAAAAAAATAGTTTTACAAGTTTGCTTTCTTTATTAAAAACACACAAAAATTAATTAAGTGTTTCTATAGTTGTTACCTCGTCCTTAGCTTACCATGTTGATCCCTAAGTTTACCCTGAAAGACCTTTCAATAGGTAGTAGCTCTATAATTGGAAAAGATAATATTGCAGAATTCTTTAATCATGTTAGTAAGCATGAGGATATTGAGGATAGATCCCTTGCAGAACTTGCTCCAAACTATGAAATTGCTGCAGCTTCTTTAGTTCACATGTTGGAGGCTAGGTTTGTTAACCTTAACCCGTTTATGCAAGTAATGTTTCTTAAACTTAAAGAAATTGAGGACCCTGAAAAGAGGGATTTTATTCTAGAAACTTTGCTTAAGGAATTCTATGATGTTTCTAAGGAAGCTAGAAAAGTCTTTGAACGTTTCAATATGCTAGGCTCATGTGTAGATGTTATTGGTACACGAGAAAATATGAACAAAACTAAACCTAATGGGGAGGAAACTAAGATACCAATACCCTTTAAACTAGTACCAATGCATGAAGCCATAGAAACGAATCTTAATTGGATTGTTCCCGAAAACCCGTTTGATAAAAATAGTGAACCAAAGAGCATTGAGAGAGGATCCTCTAGAACTTATTTGGATGAGATACCTTGCCTTGTTGAAGATATTTCTGGTATTAATCTTAATGCTTCTTCATTTTAGAATACTTGATTCTTTCTTGCTTCTTATGCCTAACTTAAAGGCGTTAAAGAAGAGTACTTATTGGGAGATAACCCAAAAGTTTTAGATGAGTCTTGGAAGTTATTACTTCGGTAATAACCGCTCCTTATCCTTTTTATTTGCTTTTTGTGCCAAGAGTAACCTCTAATGAGAGAGAAGTAATGATTGGAAAAGTTGCTGTCCCGAAATAGATTTCTGTGCTTCATCGTAAAAATTCGTGTAAAATCTCTGTAAGTCCTTTTGAGACGTGCATTTTTTTGCTTCTGCCCCAGGTTGTTATCTAACTTTCATAACTTCAACACTTTTTGATTTGAGCAATAGAAGGTCTTCGAAAAAATTCGTCTTTACCTGCTGGTCTGTTTTGACCAATTTCTGCCATTTTCTGCATTTGCTTCTTGTTGGTTCCTTTTTGAGTTCTTTTGGGGAACTGAGCTTTTTGAGGGAAGTATTACAGTAGCTAGTGTTTTAATGGAAGTTTTATTGGTGTTAGAACTGAACCTAAATACTTATTATCTTGAGTGCACTAATGTTGCTAATAAAGATTGTGTGAAGTTTTGTATGAAGGAAAAATTTCAGGTGTATGGAAGGAATGAGTAATGAGATGAAGGACGGACTAAAGCTCAAGCTTGGGGATGCCACGCGTGTCACCCCAAGAAATATCCAAGAAGTACAAGCGTCAAAGCTTGGGGATTCCCAAGGCATCCCCCTCTCCATTTTTATTGTTTCATGCACAGTTGTGTTATTCTTGGAGCGTCTTATTTTCGTTTTGATTTTGGTTTTTCGTTTGCTTGGTTTTCTTAGTTTGCTGAATAAATTGGTTGGAACCCCTCTTTCATACATTGGTTTTCAAATATTTTGGTTTGGATTGGAAAAGAGTAGGAAAGTTCATGCTTAAGTGGTAAAGAGAGCTTGTTTTTGACTGTGGCCTATGCTTTGTCATGCCATGCTTGATATTGTTTTGGCTTTATGCTTAGTATTCTTTGGTGTAGCATGACTTGTTATAAACAATTGAGATTGCTTAATGTGCCTTGGATGAATCATGCGTTGTTTTATCATATTAAAGCATAGTATTGTGGTATTCTCCTTTGATGCTTTATTTGGGTTGACTTGGCGCATGCTCACACCATGTTATGACTATCAAGTCACCATAGCCTTTATGATCCTTTAGTTTTCAACTTGTAGTATCACTTTATGCTTTGATAAATGATGTTTTGTCGCTCTGCATGATTATGGCCATTATTGCTCTCTTAGTTTGTCGCTCCCAGTCTTTTGCTAGCCTCCGTAACCAAGTATGAGTTCCACTCTTGCATCCAACTTCCTAAACCAAGTTATTCCAAAGAGTCCACCATACGTACCTATTAGCATATGCTATTCCAAGTATATTCATGTTTTTGTTTACCTTCCAAATTAAACTTGTTATGAGAAAACTAGTGATTAAAGCTCTCACGAACTTGATGGCACACTTTACTTTTCTTGCCCTTAATAAACTTGAACCATTGTGTCATCTATGTTGTATATGCTTGCACTTATTTGTTGGGAATTAGCAAAACCATGCTGTCATGGGGAACACTTTCAACATTGCACTGGTACTTTGTACCTAGTTGAAATCATGCTCTTTTGTCTATGGATGTCGTCGTTGTTAAATGAAAGGGGAGCTTGTAAGTCCATGGAGTTATGTATATGTGTTAGAGAAACGCCTGGGTCGCTGGTCTAATCCATGCTGACATGGGGGAAACCTGCAGCGTAACCATAATGAGCTGTCTAGGAAGCATTCTTCTTATAAAAAAGAGTCCTATATTGAGAAAAATAGAGAAAAAAAGAGATTATGAAAAGAGGAAAGAGAGAAAAAAGCACCATATTCCCATGGTAAATAAGAAGATTGCTGAGATGCTTGTTGTCTGCTTGCCTTGTCATTTTGATATGGGGATTCTTCCATATCATTGGGCAAGGGGTACCCTGTTGGCGGTTCTCTATGATACACGTGTACTTACGATGACAAGAACTTACCGGTGACTAAACTTGAGTAGCATGAGGAGTGGCCCTCGTATTCAAGGGAATGAGATTTCTAACTTATACTTCGTCAAGCATGTACACCATAGTTTGTTCACTTTAACCTTAATCACTTCAAGATGCTTATGATAGGGGCAATGAGAGCTGAAAGCTATTAAGTACCATAATTTTTTAGAAGATCTTTATGAAACTTGAATCCCTACTTCCTTCTATGAAGGCCTTTCTTCCACTTATATATTGAGTCGCCACCTTCTATCTTTATTCACCTACTTTGAGAGCATAGTGGCCATTCTTAGTTCTATGTGCATTGTCCCAAGACTTGTTCATTGATGCATACCTTGATATTGCATGTTTTAAACTATTTGTATCTAGTCACTCTTATGAACTTTGAAGGTGTCCTATGCATTTATATTTACTACTCTATGAGGGACAAGCTGAATGCTATTATGCTATGTTTTCTTTATGTGAAACAAACAAACGTCTTGCAAAGCATTGTTATTCATGAATCTTTTGTTTGTGCCTTTTCATGTTGCATCATAGTTTTTGTGTCTTATTGCTAGAACTTTGTCTTTCATGTTATGATTGAAGTACTATGATCCCAGCTTTGAATGTTTTACAAATACTTTGATCAAGTTTATGATGGTGCATGTCACCTCAAAAATTATTCTTTCTTTTTATCACTTACCTACTCGAGGACGAGCAGGAGTTAAGCTTGGGGATGTTGATACATTGCAGATGTATCTATAATTTTTGATGTTCCATGCTTGGTTTTATCTACTTTCTTGTGTTTTGTCCACACTTTGGAGTAATTTTCATATGATTTCTTGGACTAACCTATTAACAAGAGCCACACTACCAGCTGCCTGTTTTCTGCTGTTTTTGGTTCCAGGAAAGTCAGAAAATGAATATTCTCAGAATTGGACGGGACAAAAGCCAAAGTCAGTTTTTCACCAAGGGACACCTAGAGCCAGAATACGAGACGAAGAGCGTCTGGGGCCCAGCCACACCACCTGGCCGCGCGGCCAGGCCTAGCCTACGCCAGGGGGTGGTCTGGCCACCCCAGGCACCCCCTCGGCCTCTCCTTCCGCCTATATATTGCCTATGATACGGAAACCCTAAGTACCCGATCAAAAATCCACGAAAGAGTCCGTAGCCGCTGTCATCGCTGTCCCTAGATCGGGAGGGATCTGAAGCTCATCTCGGCACCCTGCCGAAGAGGGGAATTCACCCTAGAGGCCTTCTTCATCATCATGCAAGCCTCCGGTGTGATGCGTGAGTAGTTCATCTCTGGACTACGGGTCCATGTAGTAGCTAGATGGCTAGTTCTCCTCCTTTGTGCTATCATGTTTAGATCTTGTGATCTCCGTTCATGATAAAGATCATCTATTTGTAATTCTGCATGTTGTTTTTATGGGGATCCGATGGATATTGAGATGCTATTTCAGATTGATTATTGATTCTATCATGTCTTTGTTATTTGTGATCTTGCATGCTTTCCGTTGTTAGTAGCTATCTTGGCCAAGTAGATGCTAGCAACTTCAAAAGATAGTATTTATGCTCGATAGTGGGTTCATGCCTCTGGTAATCTGGGGAAGTGACAGAAATCTCTAAGGTACTAGATGTGTTCTTGCTACTAGGGAGAAAACAACAATCCTTTGTTCATAGAACAATCGTATTGTTTACTTTACATGAAGTTCATAAAGCAATAATCTGTTGCTTGCAACTTAATACTGGAGGGGGTTCGGATGATAACCTGAAGGTGGATTATTAGTCATAGATGTAGTTGGATGGCGGTCTATGTATTATGTTGTAATTCCCAATCAAGTCTCAGAGGAGTCAAGATGATTAGTATATGCATGTATTGCTTTCTCGGTGTTTATCAATTGCCCCACTGTAATTTGTTCACCCAGCATGTTATCTATCTAAGGAGAGCCACCTCTAGTGAACTATGGATCCCAGTCCTTTTCTTTACATACGATCGATAAACTGTTTCTGCTTTGTGTTTACTTTCTGCAAACTTTTACTTCTTTCCTTTCGATACGTTTAATCCTTTGTTTTCCGCAAAACACGATGAGATTGACAACCTCATCGCAAGTTGGGGACAAAGTTCTATGGTTGTGTTGTGCAGGTCTCCCCGTTGCTACTAGCACCGGTAGTGCGCCCTACCAAAGCTCAGCTAGTAACACCTTTGGGGTGTTTCCTTGCTCCTACTGGATTGATAACCTTGGTTTCGTACTGAGGAAAAACTTGTTGCTGTGCTCATCATACCTTCCTCTTGGGGTTCCCCAACGAGCTCGATATATTTTGGGCCATCACGCCCTGCCAAGGCTCAGCTAGCAACATCTTTGAGGTGTTTCCTTCCTCCTACTGGATTGATAACCTTGGTTTCATAATCGAGGGAAACTTACTGTTGTGCTCATCATACCTTCCTCTTGGGGTTCCCCAACGAGCTCGTTAGTACACGAGTCAGCAAGTATTTTTCTGGCGCCGTTGCCGGGGAGTCAAGGACATCTTCACAAGGGGAGTCCCTCATAAAACTAATCTCTTTACTTTGTTATTTTGTTTTGCTTTGTTTATTTCTGTTTCTTTGCTTGGTTCTTTATCAAAAACACAAAAAAATTAGTTTTACTAGTTTTCTTTTTTATTAAAAACACACAAAAAAATTTAGTTCCTATCTTAAGTTGCCATTATGTCTAGCATTACTCCAATCACTATGTCACCTGAGGAAATGATTTTCACTTTTAAACAAGGAATTGAAGAGAGTTTCAAAGAAGCATGGTCTAGAATCTCTGATCTACATGAAAAAACTGAACCTAAAATGACTCAAAGCTTGTTCCTTAGCAGTTTTTACCTTGGAATTGCTCTTTTCTATAGATAAGCTTTGGATGCTGTAGTGGGAGGAGATTTCCTCCAATGCAATGAGGATGATGCTGTTAATGCCATAAAGAAGTTGATATTTACTTACAACTTGCCTAGCAAATCTAATTCTTCCTTTATGAACATATTTGCTAGATTGAACACTCTTGAGACCCGCACTACTAGTTTAAAGGATTGCTATAACACGCTTAGAGAGCATCATGATTATGTTCCAATAAATTCCGAACCATCAAAGTGGCTTCCCACAGTAAAGATTCACTACAAGGAATCTGGCTATATATGACCCTCCATTTTCGTCACAGAATCGTCATAGTAGTCCGTTTATGATGATTCTATGACGATTTTGAAATCTTCAAAAGCTGGGCGTCGCAAATGAATTATAACGACGTTTTCGGTAAAATCGTCGTAATCATCTATGACGATATAGGATCGTCATAACTGTTATGACGATCCAATATCGTCACGGACTGTTACGTCCATTTTGCATCACTATTCTATGTCTTAATTCACTATTATTCATTGATATATTTCGTATTGAGAGGTGATACTTATGTTATTTCATCTATTTTTGCATGGTTGATGACTTTTGGAGCATGGACCGCTGCAGTCAGGATTCTGATGGAAAAGGTGCCGTTTGGAGGCAAAATTCGCGAAGATCAGAAAATCCAGGAAAATATACGGAAAATCCTATTTTTTTAGAAGACTAAGGATGCCAGAAGACAGAGTGGAGATGGGCCACAGGGGGCCCACACCACCCCATGGCGCGGGTAGCCCTAGGCCGCGCCAGGAGGTGGTGTGGTCACCCTAGCCTACCTCTGGCTCTCCCCTCTGGCATATATCATCCTCCCGAAACCCTAAGACTCGGGGAGCAACCACAGAAAGATTCCACCGCCTCTATGGGGCGGAAAACACCGAGAGAGAAAGATCTCTCCGGCAGACAGATTTCTGCCGGGGGCATTCCTTCACGGAGAGGGGAGATCGTCGCCATCAACACCACCATCAAGTAGGACTTCATCGGGATCATCATCGTCATCATCACCACCATCATCACCATCAGCACCCTCATCACCATCTCCATATGGTTGTAACAATTGAGTTGGATCTTGCATTAGTTCATAGGGGAAACTTTCCCGGTGTTGATTACTCTTTGTAGTTGATGCTATTGAGTGAACCGTTGAATTATTGTTTATGTTCAGATTGTTATACATCATTATTCCATCTCTGATCATGATCCATATGATGTCTTGTGAGTAGCTCATTTTGTTCTTGAGGACTTGGGAGAAGTCATGTTGTTAGTAGTGGAGTTGTGTTGAGAAAGATTCAATGGTTTGATATTTAAGCTGTGGTGTACTTCTTCTAGTGGTGTCATGTGAACATCGACTACATGACACTTCACCTATATGGGCCTAGGGGAATGCATTGTGTATTTGGCTACTAATCGTAGGGGTTGCCGGAGTGACAGAAACCTGAACCCCCGTTAGGAAACCATTGCACAAGGGATGTAAGGGTCTTAGAGTTTAAACTTGTGGTTAGGTTTCTACCTTAATTACTTTCTTGTACTTACGGATGTTTGCAAGGGGTATAATCACAAGTATGTATTAGTCTTGGATGGGGCGGTACATTAGCACAGGTTCACCCACACAACACTTAGCAAGCTAGAGAAGATTAATCAACTATATGAAGCGAAAGCACTTGACAGTCTTCCCATGTGTCCTCGAGAATGTTTGGTCATCTTAAGTAATACAACCGGCTTGTCCTTTACTGCATAAAGGATTGGGCCACTTGCTGCATTTATTCCTACTGTATTTTATTTACTTGTACTTTGTTTACTTGCTTTATCGAAAACCCCTAAAAATCTGTTTGCTAAGAATTTGCAGAGAATTCCTGATCCACACCACTAGCCAGCACCTTCTACTCCTCGTTGGGTTCAACACTCTTACTTATCGAAAATACTACGATACACCCCCTATACTTGTGGGTCATCAAGACTATTTTATGGCGCCGTTGCCGGGGAGTGAAGCGCTATTGGAGAGTGGAACTGGTAAAGGAAACTTCTACTATGAGTATTGTTTACTTCTGGTAGTTGCTTTATTTTCGTTATGGATAATTCACTGAGTTTCTTATTTGGTAATGCTACTACCACTGCTAAGGTAGTAGATAAGCCACCACCTGCTGAGAATGATGTTTTCAAAATACCTACAAGAATTATTGATCGTGTTATGGATAACTACTATGTTGGGGATGGAACTGTCCATCCCGGTGATCATTTTCTCTTTATACACGAATTATGCGGGTTGTTCAAGTGTGCAAGTATTACTACAGATCAAGTAAATAAGAAGTTATTCTTATTATCACTGAAAGGAAGAGCTGAGGAATGGTATAAGCTGCTGAAGAATGGTCAAGCCCTGGAATGGGAAGAAATAGTGCCTCTCTTTTATTCAAAGTTTTATCCTCCTAGTGAGATTCATAAAGATCGGAATCAAATATACAACTTTTGGCCTCTTGATGGAGAGAGTACAACTCAAGCTTGGGGGCGATTGAAGTTACTAATGCTCAAATGTCCCATTCATGAGCTCCCCAACAATATTATTATCAACAACTTTTATGTAAGGCTTCCTCTACATGATAAGGATTTATTGGATGCTTCTTGTGCTGGATCATTCACCCGTATGTAAGAAGAAGCTAAATGGGATCTTCTGGACCATATTCAAGACATTGCTGAAGCTTGGGAGAATGGCAAAGGTAGAAAGTCAGGTATAAATTATGATTATGAATGCATTGAATCTTTTATGAGAACTGATGACTTTCAAAATATTAGTAATGTTTATGGTGTTGATTTGCAAGTTATTACGAATTGCTTTAGAGCTTTTGCTTCCTATATCGAAATTCCGAAAAGGGGATGGAATAAATACCATGCACCTTACAAAGATATTGTTGACTATGCTCCTATTAGAAGTGCCGAGTATTGCATTATTGATCCCATCTTACCCGAACCTTATATCAAGAAGATTCCATTCCCCGAAAAGGTAAAGGACCATCCTATGATAACTAATGTAATCACCAAAAGTGAAAAGAGAACTGTAAAACCTGATGAACAAATAAACATTGAACCTATGGTAGCAATTGTGAAAGACCTTGTCACTAAAAGCGTAGAAGATGGGCACATAGTCTTTTGTGAGGATGCTTCTAATATTGTTTCACATCCTAATAGAACTAAAAAGGCTAGTGTTCCTGTGCTTTCTGTTAGAATTGGTGATCATTGCTATTATGGTTTATGTGATATTGGTGCAAGTTCTAGTGCTATTCCTTATGAGCTTTACAGAGAAATTATGCATGAAATCAGTCCTTGCAAGTTGGAAGAGATTGATGTGGTTATTCACCTTGCTAATAGAGAGACCATCTCTCCAATTGGTATTGTATGAGACATGGAAGTTCTTTTTGGTAAGATTAAGTACCCTGCTGATTTTCTAGTACTTGATTCAGCTGCTAGTAAAACTTATCCTATCATTTTAGGTAGACCTTTCTTGAGTACTTGTGGAGCTATTATTGATTGCAAGAGTGAGAAAATCTTGACTAAGTTTGATGGGGAATCTTATGAGTTTAATTTTTGGAAATTTGCTAAAGAACCTTGTGAAGAGGAAACCCATAATGAGGATTTTAGAGTTGAACAACTTGCTTCTATTTCTCTTGCTCCTAACAATGCTTTGTAGCAATTTATGGAAGATCATGAAAGTGAAATCTTCATGGAAGAAAGGAATGAGATTGACATGATTCTCCGTGATCAACCTAAGATGCTTAAGCATGACTTGCCTGTAGAAGACTTGGGTACCAGAATGCCACCTAAAAAGGATCCGGTTTTCAATCTAAAACCTCTCCTTGATGATCTTAAATATGCTTATATTGATGATAAAAAGATATATCATGTTATTGTTGGTGCTAAACTTTCAGGGAACGAAGAAGAAAGGTTATTGGAGGTTTTGAGGAAACACTGACGAGCTATGGGCTATACTCTGGATGATTTAAAAGGGATTTCACCTACTATATGTCAGCATTCTATCAACATAGAACCAGATGCGAAGCCAGTAGTGGAGCACCAACGACGTTTAAATCCTAGGATGAAGGAAGTGGTAAGGAATGAGGTATTGAAACTCCTTGATTCTGATATTATTACCCTATTGCTGATAGTGAATGGGTTAGTCCTGTTCATTGTGTTCCTAAAAAGGGAGGTATTACCGTTGTCCCTAATGATAATGATGAGCTTATTCCTCAAAGAATAGTGGTAGGCTATAGGATGTGCATCGATTTTAGGAAAGTTAATAAAGTTACTAAGAAAGATCACTACCCGCTTCCTTTTATTGATCAAATGTTGGAAAGGTTGTCTAAAAAGACCCATTTTTGTTTTCTTGATGGTTACTCCGGTTTCTCTCAAATTGCTGTTAAACAACAAGATCAAGAAAAAACTAATTTTACTTGCCCTTATGGAACTTATGCTTATAGACGTATGCCTTTTGGTTTATGTAATGCTCCTGCTACTTTTCAGAGGTGTATGTCTGCTATCTTTCATGGTTTTTGTGAGGAAATTGTAGAAGTGTTCATGGATGACTTTTCTGTCTAAGGAACTTCTTTTGATAATTGTCTACACAACCTTGATAAAGTTTTGTAGAGATGTGAAGAAACTAATCTTGTTCTTAATTGGGAGAAATGCCACTTCATGGTTAATGAAGGGATTGTTCTTGGGCATAAAGTTTCTAAAAGAGGCATAGAAGTTGATAGAGCTAAGGTTGAGGCAATTGAGAAGATGCCATGTCCAAGAGACATCAAAGGTATTCGTAGTATCCTTAGTCATGCTGGTTTCTATAGGAGGTTTATTAAAGGCTTTTCTAGGATATCAAAACCCCTCACTAATCTTCTTCAAAAAGATGTACCCTTCGTTTTTGATGATGATTGTAAGGAAGCTTTTGAAACTCTTAAGAAGGCTTTAACTACAGCCCCTATTGTTCAACCACCTGATTGGAGTTTACCCTTTGAAAGAATGTGTGATGCTAGTGATTTTGCTGTAGGGGCTGTCCTTGGGCAACGTATTGATAAAAAGTTAAACGTTATCCATTATGCTAGTAAGACTCTAGACGCTGCTCAAAGGAATTATGCTACTACTGAAAAGGAATTTCTAGCTGTTGTTTTTGCTTGTGATAAGTTTAGGCCCTATATTGTAGACTCAAAAGTCACCATTCATACTGATCATGCTGCTATTAAATATCTTATGACAAAGAAGGACGCTAAGCCTAGGCTTATTAGATGGGTGCTGCTTTTACAAGAGTTTGATCTACATATAGTAGATAGGAAGGGTGCTGAAAACCCTGTAGCTGATAATTTATCTCGTTTGGAAAACATCTCTTTTGACCCTATGCCTGTTAATGATAGTTTCCCAAATGAACAGTTAGTTGCAGTAGGGGTGAGCTCGGGAGGGAGCCCTTGGTACGCTGATTATGCTAACTTTATTGTCTCCAAGTATTTGCCTCCAACTTTTACAGCTCAGCAAAGAAGAAAGTTCTTCTATGATTTGAGGCATTATTTTTGGGATGACCCACACTTATACAAAGGAGTGGATGGTATTATGCGAAGATGTGTTCCAGAATATGAACAAAAGGAGATATTGCGTAAATGTCATGGTAGTGCTTATGGAGGACATCATGCAGGAGATAGAACTGCACAAAAGGTGCTACAATCAGGTTTCTACTGGCCTACCCTTTTTAAAGATGCAAGAAAATTTGTTTTATCTTGTGATGAATGTCAGCGTGTTGGTAATATTTCTATACGCAATGAAATGCCTATGAACTAGTCTCTAGTTATTGAACCTTTTGATTGTTGGGGATTCGACTTTATGGGTCCTTTCCCTCCTTCGAAAGGTTACACTCATATTCTTGTTGCCGTTGATTATGTTACTAAGTGGGTAGAAGCCATTCCTACAAAGAGTGCTGATGGGGAGACTTCTCTAAAAATGCTTAAGGATGTTATCTTTCCTAGGTTTGGGGTGCCTAGGTATCTCATGACTGATGGGGGTTCTCATTTCATTCATGGTGGTTTTAGGAAGACCCTTGCTAAATATGATGTTAATCATAGAATTGCTTCAGCTTATCATCCCCAAACTAGTGGGCAAGTAGAGTTATCAAATAGAGAAATTAAATCTATCTTGCAAAAGACTGTTAATAGGTCTAGAAAAAACTGGGCTAAGAAGTTGAATGATGCTTTATGGGATTATAGAACTGCTTAAAAAAATCCTATGGGAATGTCTTCTTATAAAATGGTTTATGGGAAAGCTTGTCACCTAGGCTTAGAATTAGAACACAAAGCTTACTGGGTAGTTAAAGAACTAAATAGAGATTGTAAGCTCGCTGGTGAGAAAAGATTATTTGACTTAAGTTCTTTAGATGAATGGAGGAGTGAAGCCTATGAAAATTATAGGCTCTTTAAGGAAAAAGTTAAAAGATGGCATGACAAGCGAATACTTAAGAGATAATTTCATGTTGGTGAGAAAGTTCTATTGTATAGGTCTCGTCTCAGATTTTTTGCAGGAAAGCTACTATCAAAATGGGAAGGACCTTTCATCATTGAAGAAGTATACCATTCAGGAGCAATAAAAATTTCTTCTTTAAAAGATAATACTACACAAGTAGTGAATGGACAACGACTCAAACACTATATTGCTAGAGATTCTTACAATGAAGATGTTAATACCTTTCAAGTTATAACTCCGGAGAAATTCATCGAGGACCAAATTCAGAGACCTACAGAGTCTGTTTTCAAATAGGTAACAGTTCTGGTAAGGAAAGTTCCGCGAAAATACAATCCAACTATATTTTTGCAGTTTTCAGTCGATAAGGAAAGTTACGAAGCGAAAAACAGACGGAACCAGAGCCAGGGTGGCCCACACCACCCTGTGGCGCGGGCCCATGCCTGGCCACGCCACCAAGTGGTGAGGCCACCCCAGACTCCGCCTCCAACCCGTTTTCACCCAGTACCTTCCTCTTGTTATGAAACTTCATAATATATAACCCGCCGGATCTTCCGAGGTTCGTATATCGTGTTTTCGTCGTGTTTTTGATTCGATCTGTTTCTGCCAGGTAAAATCCCAGATTTGTAGCCACAATGTCTTCCACTGGATCAGCCGAGGGAGATTCCTTAGAAGATATCATCAACCCATACATGAGAGAATTGAAGATTCATCCCAAGGAGTTATTGCTCGAAGGTGGGGAGGTTCGGATCAAAGAGGTTCAAGGCCCTAAAGGTGAAGGAAGTCTGGAGGATAGGATGGAACCACTGGAGACGGAAGTCTTTAGGTACAAGAAGATGGCGGAGCGCGAAGTGGATATCATAGATAAGATTTGTTCCAAACTCATCACAGAGCACCAAAAGGAGACTGCTGAACTCAAAGACGAAGTTCTCTCACTCCGCCAAACAACCAACAAACTGCAAGCACAGTTCTATGACGTTCAAAATCAAAACTGTGAGTATGAGGCTAGATTTAAACGCATAAGTGCTGCTGCAAGTTTCAGGATGTTGGAAACCACGATGTCCTTTGTTGATGGGAAGCCTTTACCCTGGAAGACGGACAAAGATGAGAAGATACCACCACCACCAAAGGAATAATTCATCATCAGGTTTGGCATCCCCTTGGTTTGTTCCAAGCTTGGGGGAGTGCCGCGGTATCACATCACTATCTTCTATCTTTTTACCTTATTAGTAGAGTCATATCATGAATAAGAGGAGTTATTATGTAGTATGGTTTGCATTATGGAAGTGTCCCCTCTCTCGTTAGATATGTATCCCTTGGTGTGAGTTTCCGTTATGAAATATTAATGAGAAGTTCTATCATTTACTCTTTTGCATAGCTTATATTAGTTTTCAATTCGTGGTTATATGATTGATCTTGTTGTTAGTATTGGTATCACTTTGGGATCATTGAGTTAATTTAGTTGGTTTTGGCAAACCTGGCTCGGTCAGTAGCACACTATTTTTGAGAGTTGAATGAAAAGGATAGAAGTACTCTAGAGAAAAAAATAATTTCATCATCTTTCTTTCTTTCTTTCTTGATTTGCTCATAAGTCTACTATTCTCTAGTTAAGATCTTTTGTGCTTCCGAGGAAGGTTGCATGTTTGTCTTTATCATTTGTATGCTTGTTTGTTTCCTTCAACTCTTGTACTTGCTACCCAGCCTTGCTAGCGAAAAACCTGTACTGAGAGGGAATTCTTCTCGTGCATCCACCTCCTTTAAACCAAAACCTTTGCCATTTGTGTCCACCATACCTACCTAGTAGCATTACTGCTATTCCCAGTAAATTCCTGTTTTATCTACCTCCCAAATTAAACTTGTTATGTGAAAATTAGTGATTAAAGCTCTCACGAACTTGATGGCACACTTTACTATCTTGCACTTAATAAACTTGAACCATTGGGTCCTTCTTTGTTGCGTATATACTTGCGCTTTATGAGTTGAAGTTAATAGAACCATGTATCATGGGGACCGCTTTCAACACTTCATTGGTACTTGTACCTAGTTGATATCATGTTCTTTTGCTTATGGATCCCGGTGGTGTGAAATAAAACTGGAACTTGTAAGATCATGGAGTTTATATGTGTGTTAGAGAAACGCCTGGGCCGCTAGCCTAAGCCATGCCTAATCATGGTGGAAACTTGCAGCATAACTATAGTGAGCATTCTATGAAGCATCCTCAATAAAAACCTATGCAAATAGCAAATAAAAAGATCGCTGAGATGCTCACTGTCTGCTTACCTTGTCATTTTGATTATGGGATAGCTCTTGTGTCATGTGCAAGGGGTACTGAAGGAGATATGCCCTAGAGGCAAATAATAAATAGGTTTTTATTATCATATCTCAATTAGTTTATAATAGTTTCATATTGTGCTAGAACTGTGCCAAGTAGAAACATTGGTACAGGTGTGGTATGAAACAACCAAGTCCCTAGTAGCCTCTATTCATACTAGTTCGTTGGTCACGAAGATGATCTAGGTTTCAAGATCATGGGCATTTATGCCGACTGACAACGAGATCATATCATTGGAGAATGATGTGATTGGACATTCCTGAAAGGATTGCAACACGATCAAGTCATCTTGTTCATTGTTGCAACAGCTATACCTAGACTCCTTCTCCTTAGACCGTGAGCTCATATTACTCACTGTTTCCCTAGGCTGCTTAGACTGCATCACCCGTCATCTAGTAATACGGTGGCCATAAAGGTGTACATTGGGTATTCCGAAGGAACAGTAGATGACATGTGACTGCAAGAACGGGATTTGTTCACCCACATGACTGGTAAAGATACATACGGCCGGCTTGGTGAGATTACATCCATAAATGTTGCAACATGTGACTAGGTCACGGGGATGTAATATCACGGTAACAAGTAAACGTATCTTGTTGTGAACGAGATTGAACAAAGGTATGGGATGCCAATGATCGGATCTCGGACAAGTTGTATCGAAAAACAAAAGGAAGAGGATGCTACATTTAGACGGTTCAAACGACATTGTCATCAGGAATGCATAGGGGTCACATGGATATCCCTAGTCCCTCTGTTGATCATAGATACAGATCATGTCTAGAGCATTCCCGAGCCATGAGAGGATACACTTAAGGGTACGATGAGAGCGATAATTTGCAAGACGGAATCATGGTAGAGAAAGAGAGAAAGCCATAATCGTTCTGCGGAGAGATCCGAAGTTGTTCGGAGAAAGAACAAAGGAAAAGACCGGAAAAGTGTTTTCGGATAAATGGGAATTTAAATATATATTTATTATATGTTAATTATGAATTAATATATTATAAATAATATTTAGATTAAGATTTATAAAGGCAACTTTTATATTAGGCTAAAACCCGAAGGGAAATAGTCTAGAAATAAAATTGCAGAAAAATAAAGGAATAAAAGAAAATAGACAGCCCACATGGGCGGCAGATAGTTGCCGCCGCATAGGGCGAGCGCGAGCTGGCCGCCGCTGCAGCCAGGCCAGCTCGACCCGGCACAAGTGGGGCTCGCGGGGAGCTGCCTGGCGGGCTGGCCGCCGCTGGGTCGTGGGGGCACCGGCCCACCCGGGCGCCTCGATGCAGGCCGCCGCCGCGGGCGCTGTTGGGTCGCGGGAGGCAAAGCCGGCCCACCCGGTGGTGGGCACCTAGCTGCCTGGCCACCAGCGCAGGACGCTGCTGGGCCACGGAGTGGGCACACCGGCCCACTCGCGCTGGCTGAGAGCAGGTGGCTGGGTCCGGCGAGGTGGCCCATCCGGCCACCTATTGGCCTAGCCGGGTGCCCCCTTTCTTTTTGCCCTTTTTCCCTTGGTTTTAGTCCCACATGGGGCACCTAATGGAGAGGGCACGCCCCCTCCGCTTATATAAGGGGGTGCCCATGGGAGGACTAAAAACACACAATTTTGGAGAAGTCCTTTGGTTGACTTTCTCCTCCTCCCTCTTTGACGAGGGTTTAACTCATAAATGCCCATTGTTATGGACTTGGGTTTTAGAGAAGGAGGGAGCGCTGGAGATATCTATCGGCTAGCAAACAAGCACACAGGGGACAAAGGTTTTACCCAGGTTCAGGCCTCATAGAGGTCCCTACTCCTGTTTGTCTGCTCGTGGAATTATCGAAGGAGTCGAAAGTTACAATGGTCCGCAGATGCAATCTGGCGATAGTTGTGGAAACTAGGGTTGCATGTGTCCTCCTCGCTGCCCCCTCCTAGCCTTTATATAGATAGGCTAGGTCTCGGGTAGCAGGTCGAGTCGGTTACAAGTTAGGGTTTTCCCCTTCAAACTTTCTATCTTAGCTTCTTCTTGTTCTTCAAGCAATCGAGAGTCCGCAGGTTACTCGAGTCCTTTCATCCGGGCCTTGGCGACACCGTGGGCCTGTACGTATTTGGACCGTATATACCAAGCTCGAGTACCTGTAGGGTATACCCATGTCAGTAGCCCCGAGTGCATAGTGGAATCGCAGATTCGACTGGGGACTTTTTGAAGTCTTTGAGTGCCTGAACGAGTACATTTCGACTGCTTTTATTTGGGTCATAGGGATTGTTGATATACGTGCCTGATATAACCGAAGTACCGGTATCAGTTAACCACCTTAGGGTGAAATATTGCAATCTACTCGAACTCGAGTCCCCGGACTCGAATCCGGAAAAGTGATGGCGTAATTCGACTCAAGCCGCGGAGGTCTTACAGGAGTCGAATTCCAGTTATATGGGTGTGAGCACTCGACGCATCCATCAAGGCATGTTCATCGCACCTATAGGCACGGATATATTTCTGGTAGTGCGCAGCTAAATGCGTTGCCAGGCCTTATTCAGGTCTTACCTTCACGCTATAAGCGCGGCATCCGAATTTTATCATCGCGGAGATGATTCGGGTGACCCAGGAGACATAGCCTCTTTGTAGGGAAAAATTATGAGGCGGTGTCGCCATGAGCTGCGAGTGTGGACATTATCAACACACAGTTTTCTGTATAAATAATCATAGGGTGCGCGACCAGCGCTCCCTATGGGAGTAGCCCCCGAGTGCTTGGTTGAGTTGAAGACTCAGGCAGGGACTAAATAACATTTACGACTGCTGTCGTCTTTTGGTTGCTTGTTTCAGTCGAATTTGTTTCCGGCGCTCCCTATGGGAGTAACCCATGTCCATAGTCGAACTGTGTTTCGAGTGGTTGGGTTTGCTTTGTGATTGTCCATGTTCCTGCAACAAGAAAAGAAAAAATCGTAGGTGCGCGACCAGCGCCCCTATGGGAGTAGCCCCCGAGTGCTTGGTGGAGTCGAAGACTCCAGCAAGGACTAAAGTAGTCGAATTTTTCCATTGTGTATTTTTGATGACGTCAGTGCTGACGCTTGTATGACCTCAGTTGCCCGCGTGAGCGAGTTTGACGGGACGTGACGAGCGGTGGGTCCCACTTCCTGACTTTGATTTGACTAGGCGTGCGTAATCTTTATTTTAACTGCGCCTCCTCGATTTTCACGCGTAATGGGAGCAGTGGAGGGATGGTTCGCACTTCTCCTTCTCCACGTGTCCAACACGATGTGTGCCACGCATCTAGTAGGGTTTTTCTGAGCCGTTGGATTGCATCTTCTAGGGATTAAGTAGCGATGCCACAGCGGTAATTTCCCATCTGCGCTCTTTCTTCCTTGTTGCCATCGCCATTGCTGCTGCTCTCCTACTTTTCCTTGCGCTCGTTTCCTCCACAGCGCTGGACCACCTCCGCTTGTTTCCGAGCTACATTCTGCGCTCACATCGCCGCCGTTCAATGGGGAAGAAGAAGGGAGGCGCCGTTGTTGATTCCGCGGCCACCGTTGCCGCGGCGAAGAAGAAAGGTGGCTCCGCTACTGCGGGCACCAGCGCCGCCGCCGGCGGGAAGAAGTAGGTCACGGGCACCCGCGTGACAAATGGTGCATGGCGCCCTTCGATCATCAAGGCGTCGAATCTCCGTCTTATTCGCCAAGACGGAGTTATCTCCGCGGTAGTCGCTGATGCACGCGTCCCCAGCGGTGAGACCATTCCTGCTCCTCCCGTTGGTTTCCGAGTGATGTTTCTCGCATTCGTCATTCGTGGTCTTTCCTTTCCTCTCCACCCCTTTCTTAGGGGTCTTCTTTCTTTCTACAGGCTCCAGCTCCATCAGCTGTCCCCAAATTCCATCCTCCACATCACCTGCTTCATCACTCTTTGCGAGTGCTGGCTCGGAATCGTGCCACACTTTGGTCTTTTCAAGCGCATATTTAAATTGAAGCGTCAGTCCGCATCTGGCTCTTTAGTTTATGACGTAGGTGGTTGCGGAAACCATGTCGATCCATCTGCCACCTACTTCGACATCAAGCTCACCAAGTCCGTCCAGGGATGGAGGGACAAATGGTTCTATGCCCGCGATCAGAAGTCCAAAGATGAGCACTTTGGACTCGCGCCCTTCGATCCCGCGACTCCCTACAAGAAGATGCGTTCCTGGAAGAACGTACTTATGCCTGTCGAACTCGCAGAGACAGACGTGCTGTATCAACGCGTCTGCGACCTTGAGAGTCACATAGGCGCAGAAGAGGGAGGTTGCACCCTTATCCGGACCTAGCTGCGGCGTCGCGTCCAGCCCCTTCAAGCCAGAGATCATCCCATGTTTCAGTGGACTAGCGCTGATGATACCACTCGCGTGTCTGCCGATGGCATATCCACGAGTGAGGTAGATAAGAGGGTTCGACTGGTCACGAAGTACACTGCCAAGGATGTGCTTCCAAGTGAACCAGTTGTTCCTCCTTTTGATGCTTCGAATCCTCCTCCTGATGTATAGTTGTGCTACGCAGTAGCTTATTTTCTCGATTGCTTTTTTGTTGCTTACTTGTTCTTTTTTTCTGATCTTTGCTGTCTGTACACATGATTGGGTGGTGTCGCCTTGTATGCCCCCTCTCCCTGAGGGGATTATTCCTCGCGAAGCTTTGGAAGAGGATGAGTCTAAATTGACTGTCCCTTCTGATGTGGAAGAGGAAGCCCCCGAGTCCGAGAGCCCGGATACTCGCAAGCGTTCGCGCAACGAGGATTCCCACGCGTTGTCTCCTTCGACTCTAGAAGGCACGGCTGTTGGCGCGGAGTCGCCAATTCCCGCCGTTCCTGTGAGGGCTGTGGCACCATCTTCTCGCAAGAAGATGCGATTGCCCAAGGAGTCTTCGTCGGAGTCGGCAGAGGCCACGTTTGATCTTGACAAGTTTGACTGGTAAGTTTGCGAGTTCATTTGTGCTTCTCTGTTTTCTTCTTGTTGGCTTTGCCCTGGAGTTTACCCTTTCTCAATGTGGATTTTGTCTTGTAGTCAAGAGGCGTCGTCATCTTCTGGCGACGTCGAGTTTTTGAAGGAATCGGGAGTCGCGACCTCAAGGGCCAAGGACGAGGTCGAGCGTGCTCCTTCCCCTCCGGTGGCGGCCCACTCCGGGCACAATTCTTCGAGCTCTCCTCACGTAGGGGAACATCGAATGGTTGCTCCGATGATGGTACATCAAACTTCTTCGGAGTCATTAGAGGACCATGTAAGTATATCTTTCCCTCTTTTTAGTGTGGCAGTCGTCGTTTTTTGTGGCCCTCACTGATTCCTTGTTTTGTGCGACAGCTCCTTGTAAAGGAAGCCGCGCAAGTGCCGGAGCAGGTGATGGCGATGGGCCGCCAGCATGCGATGCTGGAGACGCGTCACCGCCTAGTCAAAAGTGAGTGTTCTATATTTGTTCTTTTTCGTCTCCTCCCTAGTGGTATAGTTGACTGAGAATCAACTTTTGATTTCCATGTAGCTAAACATAATGCCTTACTCCGTAACGTCGCCACCTTGGAGAAGACATTGGCCACAGCTGTGAAGGGGCGCGACGAGGCAATCGCGGCTCGTGACGAGGCACAGAAACGCGAAGAGGATTTGTGTGCCTCCTTTGCGGCCAGGGAAAATTTATTCGAAGAGCAACTCTTCTCAGTCGCCAAGGCCCTCTCAGGTACCTTCGCTGGTAGATATTTATTGTTGTCCTTCTCTGCATCTAGAGTTTTGCTGGTGGCGCTAAAGGTTTGATCCATGTGTGGGTTTTCTATGCAGATGCTGGCGATCTGAGCTTTAACCCGCAGGCCCTTCGTTGCGATGACGCTCTGGCAGGCGCGGTGTTTGTAGTCGAGGACCGTAGCGCTGCCGTCCAAGATACATTGTCCAAGGCCAAGGTCGCCCTCAGTTGCCTCCAGGAGGAGTTGATGCCGAAGGCGGAGCTGGTCGATAATATGGACGAGCTGGTGGAGTCACTCGCTGTGCCTACCACCTACAAGAACTCCCTCTGCACGGTTGGCGCGACCATGTCGCTTGCCATGGTGCATGCCCACGGAGTCGAGATAGAGCCCTCTGCGGCGTCGAAGGCGATGCCTGTTGGCGCAGACGGTCAGCAGGTAGTCTTTGCTTCCTTTGCGACTGCCTGTGGCAAATATGGGCATCACTTGATAAATACTGTCGCGAAGTACTCGGAGGAGCTCCAACGTGCCAAGAAGGCGGCAAAGGCTTCGGCCTTAGGGGCCGGCGGAAAGTCAGTGGCGTCTGACACTGCCACGGACTTGATGAAGCCACCGAAGCCGTCGAAGTCGAAGAAGCCAGCTGCTCCGTAGTTAGCTTTTGTAATAGTTGATTAATTGCCCTTTTGTTTAAGAACATGCCTGCTGGCGAGTGTGTCTGTCGATACTTATGCCGGTCTTGAATGCATCTGACCCTTTTGGCTTTGTGTTGATTTGGTCGTCTTATTTGCTTCTATCTTGACTTGTGGTACGGTACATCAAGTGATCCTATGAGGGGAAACCAGGACTCGCCAACTCTTGATGATACAGTGGCACCACCACGCTCCAGGGTAGAGGAGCTATCCTTGCTTTCGCGACTTCGTGACTGCGTGAAGCAGCTGGAGCATGAGTTACCCGTGATCCGCGGTAGCGCCGACGTGTGGAAGTCGAAGGCGGAAAAAGCCACCGCCCGCGAGCAATATCTGCTTGGCGAGGTGACGCAGCTGGGCGACCAGTTTAAGTGTTAGTTTGCTCATTCTCATCTTTTCCTTTGTAGTTAGTCGCAGCGGTATGTTGTACTCATGCTATTCGCCTTCATGATCTCACCCAGGAGCAACTTCAAGAGAGTGGGTACTTCTGGGTAGATCATGATCGTGCGACTGTGCTGGCGACCCTGCAGGATCGCGCATCACAAGTGCTGCTCTTCCTGAAGAAGTCACAGTCATGCTTGAAGAACATTTATCGGGCGATGTTCCCGCTAGATGACACTCCATCAAGCCTGCTGGCTCTCCTTGCCAAATTTCAAGATCTGTCCGCGGTTTGCGAGTGCGTGAGGCAGCAGTTGGTGGCTGGTGCCAAGGCTGCCCTCTCAATGGTGCAATTGCACAGACCTGACGTGGATGTTGCCGCCATTGCCTCTGGGCCACCAGCGCCACCAGCAGGATCTGCCTGGAATATGGTACCGCACTATCAGGCGGTGGACCATCCATCAGAGGAGATCGTCGACTTCTTCGAGGGACAGACCAATGTTTTTCTGTTGCAAGAGTAGCCAAATTTATGTCCTTCACATAAGTGTACTTATGTTGTAAAGTTCGTATAGATGTTGTAGATAATGTATTGTCGAATGTGTGTAAAGAGCTTTGTGAGCGTCAGGTGCGTTGCACTCTGTGCGAGTGCTTTTCGTTAGCCTGGCCATCCTTTATCTCAGTCCCTTATCAACCTGTCAGGTGCGTTGCCGCTGGGTTGAGTTTGTGTTAAGGGGTTCGATTGATGTGCCAGCTACTCAGGATATCGCGTTTTTGGTTCGAAGAACAGATGTATGTAGGGTGGCGCAGCCCCCGAGTATAAAAGTTGACAAAGTGAAGGAGAACACGGAGTTTTGGGGCACTTAGCTTTTATTTATTCGAAGAACAGTGCGAGGTACAATGTGCGGCTAATTAGCCTTGGCTGAATAGCCTTATTTGCTATGTAAAAGTAAAAAACGACTAGGGGTAGAAGCGTCACAGTTGTGCGACGTTCCAAGGGTTGGAGTATGCGACTCCTGTCTCTAAATCTTGAAGGCGATAGGCGCCACCTGGGATTACTTCTGTAATCAAGTATCGTCCTTCCCAGGGAGACTCGAGCTTGAGATGCCCCTGCTGCTTCAGTCGCAGGACCAGGTCACCTTTGACGAAGGATCTGGGGCGAAGCCTTCTACTGTGGTAGTTGCGCAGGTTCTGCTGGTAGATCGTTGATCTTTCCGCGGCGATTTCCCTTGCCTCGTCAAGGAGGTCGACGGAATTTTCGAGTGCGAGGGATGACTCTTGTTCGCTGTAAGCGACCACGCGCGGCGCCTTGTACCGTACCTCAGCTGGTAGCACTGCCTCTGCTCCGTGCACCATAAAAAATGGCGTGTAGCCCGTGGCGTTGTTTGGAGTTGTGCGTAGGCTCCAGAGTACGGATTGTAGTTCGTCCGGCCAGCATCCCGCAGCTTGTTCGAGTGGTCGAAGGAGTCGCTTCTTGATGCCACTGCAGACGAGCCCGTTTGCCTTTTCCACCTGACCGTTGGTTTGCGGGTGCGCTACTGAGGCATAGCTAATGTTGATTCCTAGGTTCTCGCAGAATTCTTGGAACTCCTTGGATGTGAAGTTCGTCCGGTTGTCGGTGATGATGCTATGTGGCACCCTGAAGCGGTAGACAATGGATTCAAAGAATTTGACTGCGCTGTGCGCGGATTGGTTGGTTACTGGCATGGCCTCAATCCACTTGGTGAATTTGTCGACTGCGACCAAGAGGTAGACGTAGCCTCCACGCGAGGATCTTGGAAGTTTGCCGACCATGTCGAGCCCCCATTGCGCGAAGGGCCAGACCAATGGGATTGGCCGTAGCTCTACGCCCGGTGCGTGCGGCTTGTCCGCAAATCGCTGGCAAGCATTGCATTTTTGGACGATGTCCTTGGCGTCGCGCATGGCCGTAGGCTAGTAAAATCCAGCTCGTAGAGCTTTGGCAACGAGGGCGCGACTGCCGGCGTGATGCCCGCAGGTCCCTTCATGGATGTCGAGGAGAACTGCTCTTCCATCGGCCATGGAGACGCATCGTTGTAGCACTCCTGTGATGCTGCGTTTATACAGTTCACCGTTGATAACGACGAATGCCTTGAAGCGCCGCGCGATGTGCCTTGCATCCGTCGGGTCGTCCGGTAGTCTCTTGCTGAGGAGGTACGTAATGTACGGCTGCGTCCAAGATTGCTCGATCATCATGACTCTCATTGGTCCCTCGAGTCCTGTGTCCAGGTCCAAGTCATCGAGTGTTATTGACTCATTGGGTGGCGTAGCCCCTGAGTCCGTTGCTACGCTTGTTTTCTTCTCTGTGGCCTTTGGCTTGATGGAGCGTTCGCATATGCGCTCGAGAAATACCCCGGGTGGTATGGGGGCGCAGGTGGAGCCTATGTTGGCGAGTGCGTCCGCCTCCTCGTTGCTTTCGCGACCTACGTGTCGCAACTCACAACCATCAAAGTCTCCTTCGAGTGTGTCGTAGAGGTCGCGGTATGCGATCATGTTGTCGTTCAGTGCGTCGCACTCGTCCATTGTTTGGTTGACAACCAGCTTGGAGTCGCCATATATGATGAGCCTCTTGGCGCCGCAAGCTTTTGCCATCCACATCCCGTGCAACAGGGCCTCATATTCAGCCTCATTGTTTGAGGCTGTGAACTGCATTCGCAGGATATACTTCAGCTTGGCCCCTTGAGGTGATGTCAGTATGACACCTGCGCCTGCTCCGTCTTTTCGCTTGGACCCATCAAAGTGCATTGTCCAGAGGTAGGACATATCTGGCTTGTCCGGGAGTTGGTTCTCCATCCAGTGCACGAGGAAGTCAGGGAGAACTTGCGACTTGATTGCGTCGCGCTTTTCGTATGTGATGTCTCGTGGAGACGGTTCTATTCCCCAAAGCGCGACTCGCCCCGTGGCATCGGGGTTATTGAGGATATGTCCCAATGGGGCGTCGCTGACTACCACGATTGGGTGCTCCTGAAAGTAGTGGCGCAGTCGCCAGGCAGTCATGAAGACGCCGTACGCCAGCTTCTGGTAGTGCGGTACCGCTGTTTTGTTGGCGTGAGGACCTCGCTGAGGTAGTATACTGGGCGTTGTACGCCGTGGACCTTGTTTTCCTCAGCTCGCTCGATGACGAGCATTGTGCTGACCACCTGGTTGGTGGTGGAGATGTACAACAACAGTGGCTCCCTTTCTCGTGGAGTCACCAGCACTGGCGAAGTGGATAGCAGGCGCTTGAGATCTTTGAATGCTTCTTGCGCTTCATTGGTCCACTCGAATTTGTCAGCTTTGCGGAGGAGCTGGTAGAAGGGCAGTGCCTTTTCACCCATCCGACTGATAAATCAACTGAGGGTCGCGATTCATCCGGCCAGTTGCTGGACGCCTCTTATGTTCTTCGGCTTCTCCATGGCCAGTATGGCTTTTATCTTTTTCGGGTTTGCCTCGATCCCCCTCGCAGAGATGAGATACCCTAGTAGCTTCCCAGATGGTACGCCGAAGGCACATTTGTCCGGATTGAGCTTAATCCGGTAGCGATCGAGATTGGCGAAGGTTTCGCGCAAATCGTCAATTAGAGAGGCTTCCTCCTGGTCTTGATTATTATGTCGTCGACATAGACTTGGATGTTGCGACCCAGTTGCTCCATCAGGCAAGCCTGCATGCACCGCTGGTAGGTGGCTCCCGTGTTTTTTAGCCCAAAGGGCATTGTGTTGTAGCAGAACACACCAAAAGGCGTTGTAAACGCTGTTTTCTCCTGGTCTTCCTCCTTCATTCGAATTTGATTATAGCCTGAGTAGGCGTCGAGGAAGCAGAGGCGCTCACATCCAGCGGTGGAGTCGATGATCTGGTCCATCCATGGCCGCGGGAAGTGATCTTTTGGGCAGTGCTTATTCAGAGAACTGAAGTCCACGCACATCCGCAGGATATCCGTGTCCTTTTTTGGTACCAGGACCGTATTGGCGAGCCAAGTGCTTTCCTTGATCTCGCGTATGAACTTGGCCTCGAGGAGTCTGTTGATCTCCATTCCGACTGCCTGCGCTCGTGGCTCAGACAGTCGCCTGATTGTTTGCTTGACTGGCCTTGCGTCGGGGTTGACGTTGAGTGCGTGCTCGGCGAATTCCCTGGGAACTCCTGGCATGTCCGCAGGACACCAGGCAAAAATTTCCCAGTGCTCACGGAGGAATTCGACGAGCGCGAGTTCCTATGCGGGACTCAAGTTGTTGGCGATGAGGGCCGTTTTGGCTGGATCCGATGGATGGACCTGCACCTTCTTTGTATGCACAGATGAGTCGAAGGAGAGGTCAGGTGATCTTGGCCTACTAAGGGGAGGCAGACTCTTCTCTGTTGTCTCTTTCAGTCTTGCGAGTTCCTCCTGCATGCCGAAGGACTGGGAGATTCTGTTGAATTCCCTGTCGCAACTGTCAGATCGCTCAAAGCTCCCGTTGATCGTTATGACGCCGTTGGGACCTGGCATTTTCATCTGCAGGTAGGCGTAGTGGGGCACTGCCATGAACCTAGCGAATGCGACGCGCCCAAGGATGCAATGGTATTGTGAGGGCCAGTCGACGACCTCAAAGTCGATGCGCTCACACCGGAAGTTCGTCGGCATGCTGAAGATGACGTCGAGGTTGATTTTTCCCAGGGGGTATATGCCTTTCCCTGGGACGATGCCATGGAACGTTGTGTCCGATGCCTCCAAGCAGGTTAGAGGGATCCTCATCGCTCGCAAGGTACTCGCGAATATGAGGTTGATGCCCCTTCCGCCATCCATGAAGACGCGACTCATGTCGAAACCACCAATTTGCGCCTCGAGTACGAGGGGGCAATGACCTGGACGGGGTACCTGAGGCGGGTGGTCGCGTTTGTCGAAGGTGATGCACGACTCGCTACCACTGAGGTACTCAGTGGTGGATGGTGGCGAGTGCGTGGCCAAGTTGACTTGGCGAGTGATGGCCTTCTGCACCCTGTTGGAGGGGCGTCCTTTTTGGATCATCATGGTACCCATGGCCCGTGGGTACGGTTCTCCTCCTGGTGTTGGTCCGGTGCGGCCCCGTTTGGGGGTGGCCCAGGTGGTGGTGGTGGTGCGCCATGTGCCACGGCGCCTGGAGCGGCTCCGTAGCCTCTTTCGACTACATTGCGGTTCATCCGAACCAATCCCTCGTGTAGCCTGAGGAACTCGCGGCAGTCCTTGAGGAGGTGGCTGGATTTTCTCTTGCCATCATGCTTGTTGATGTAGTAGTGTACCGTGCATGGCCCAGACAGTTTGTCCTTGATGGAGGTCGCCGGTGCCTCATCGCGAGTGCGGTGTTGCCCCACTTGCGTGGTTTCCCGGAGTCACGGTATCCGCCACTACGGTATCCGCTGTTGCGGTTATCGTAGCGTTTATTGGCGTAGCCGGCTGTGACCATGTTGACGTCGTCGCGATCGTCGTAGATGCGCATGCGACGCTTGCCTCGGCAGTCGCGTCTGCGTTCGAGTTCCGCTTCCTCGTCGGAGTGAGCGTGATTCTTCACCGAATCTTCTCCATCGGCCCACCGATTCACGATCTCCATCAGGTGGTCGATGGTCTGGGGCTTTGAGCGGCCCAGATCCTCCCTGAGCTCTAGGCGGCGGACGCCACCGTTGAATGCATCAATCGCGCCGTCTTCCGAGATATTCTCCGCGGAGTTCTTGATGATGGACCACCTTTGGATGTAGGAGCACAGCGATCGCCAGATCTTTGCTAGCAGCATCTCAGCTCTTCGATTGATGCGGGACGTTTGTACGTGCCCTTAAAGTTGCGCACGAAGCTGTAAACCAGCTCATCCCAACTGCGAATGGATCCGCGTGGGAGGTTATTGAGCCATGCTCGGGTGGCGCCCTGCAGCTGTAGCTGCAAGCATTGCATGGCAGTACTTCGACTACCTCCGTGGAGCCTGACGGAGGAGATGTGGTCCTCCAGCCAGATCTTGGGGTCCTGTAGACCGTCAAATTCCGGGTTTTCCGATGGGAGTTTAAACCCTTTAGGCATTCGCTTATGCCTAGTGGATCTGCTGAAGCATCGGGCGCCATAGACCTCCCCATCTTCTTCTTCCGTGTTAGTCGACCAAGCACGTCATGCCCTTGATTTGTCGATCTTGCGCTGCGTGAGTTCCTCGCGCGCATCGTAGTCACGATCGTGTCGCCGTGAGCGGCGGCGTCGGGACAGGTTGTGACTGTCATCGCTGGATGAGGGCAAGGAGTAGCGCTTTGCCCTTTTTTGGGTCTGGTACTGGCTCCTTGTCGAGGGCAGCCTCGATTAACCCCAAACCCGCGATCGTAGATCGGTGCATGGCAGTTCGGGGATCTCCAGCTGGCGGTTGGTTATTGAGGAGGTACATGGTGGCTGCCGTCACCGCAGCCTGCGGCGTCCTGGGGACCACGTTGCCTCTCGTGTCGACTGTCATAGAGCCGAAGTCGAGGACTTTCGCGGCCTCTATGCGCTCTTGTTCGGTGAGGTGAGCCATCCACGACTGCCTCTTCTTGGCGAGATATTCGTTGCCTCTTGAGGAGGATCCTCCGTAGGAGGAGAGCCCAGCACGACGAAGGCTCTATTCGTCCGCTACCTATTTACGCGCCTCAAGTTGCACGATTGCTTGTTTTTGGCGCTTGAATTCTTCCTTTAGAAGCCAGTGATAGCCCATCAGCAGTTCTTGCGGGGACCCAAAGGGTAAAGGTGCACCCCGTAGGGCTTCGCGGCAGCGATCCCACTCTTGCTCGTTGAGCTTGATCACGACGCGTTCGCCGGTTTGCTCGTTGATCATGCTGGGGGGTTCGACTGCTCCTCCGTTGTTGACGGGAATGTGATTGCCGCCGTTACCGCCGTTGCCACCGTTGCCGGCGTTGGGTGGATCGGTGCCGTTACCGGTGTTACCACCGTTGCCGCGATTGGCGGAGCTGTCGCCTGCGTTGATGACGGCGCACATGAAGTGATTGGGGAAGTTGTTGCTCCAACAACTTTCAGATCCGGAACCGTAGGTTCCATCTTCAGTGGCCAGATCGCTCAGATCGGAATCGCGACTACTGTCGTTGATCGTGTTCTCGACTGCCACCGGGGCGTTGAGCTCGTTGAGGGTGCCGATCGATGGAGTGAACCACGATGCCGGGGAAATCGCCGGTGCTGTCGGCTGATCAGGCATGCGAAGCGTGCCCATCTGACCAACTTGGAAGCGGAAGCTCCCAATCGCCAGGCTGATTCCGTCGCCCACAGAATCGAAGGCCGGGCGGGTGGCCGGCGTGTGGACGGTGAAGTCGAAGGCGCCGAAGAGCTGGCGAATCTCCGGTGTTGTGGAGTTGTAGATCGCAGTTGATGGGGCCGAAGAAGCCGCAACATCAGCACTCCCAATTCCCACAAGCGGCGCCAATTGACGAGGGTTTAACGCATCAATGCCCATTGTTATGGACTTGGGTTTTGGAGAAGGAGGGAGCGCTGGAGACATCTATCGGCTAGCAAACAAGCACACAGGGGACAAAGGTTTTACCCAGGTTCAAGCCTCGTAGAGGTCCCTACTCCTGCTTGTCTGCTCGTGGAATTATCGAAGGAGTCGAAAGTTACAATGGTGCGCAGATGCAATTTGGCGAGGGTTGTGAAAACTAGGGTTGCGTGTGTCCTCCTCACCGCCCCCTCCTAGTCTTTATATAGACTAGGTGAATGCCCGTGCGTTGCTACGATACTTTTCGCAATGTCATCTGGATATAAATTAAGTACCCAACTATATGTTCCCCTTTGAAGTCAGAAACGATTGCATTCACCATTCCCCTTCTTTATCAAGACAAACCAGATTACAAACAATGTGGAAGTTAAAAACATCTGTTGGGCTTATCCAAGCTGCTCGAGTAGATAAACTCATAATCAAAAGAAATCAATGAGCAAGGATGATAATGCTTGCTAGGCATTGCCTTGGGATGGGGAAGTAAGCTCACGGGTGGCAGAAGAAATTAGTATTACACGCTTTACATAACTTAATATAGTACCTAAGAGTTTTTCATGAATGCATTCAAGATGAAGAATAAATATACAAGTCATAGGATTACCACAAAATCGTTTGGTATGTTTCGACAAACGGAAGTGATGGAGTAATATCATGTTTTCTCTAGAGTTGTACACCCGCATTCTAATTTTTTGACCAAACAACAACATTATTGGATAGATACAATTTTTGTTTCACTTAGACGCATCGGTTCCTAGATGATATTATTGTCACCATTAAATGTGAAGAACTAATTATACCGCTTAAACTTTCACCGGAAGTCACATGATCACATCCCATTATGGATTTAACAAGTACCCGGAAGGGTTGTGGGGTTCTCCTCCGCCTAGTTTTCCTTGGGGTTTAAGAAGTGTCCGGTCATCAGAGTTTAAGAAGTGTTCAGTCATCAGAATTTTCTGCCTTCTCGTGTCAATGCAGCAACTTAGGAGCCACGAATCGTCAACTTTCAACAGTCCAATCTGATTGCCACATTTTTCTTCTACACGTACTTGAGGGGGTTCAAATGTGTCGCCTACACGTAAGAAACATTCTTTTGTATGCAACGACAAGGAAAGTACGGGAAGGTAAAATACAAAACATTGCACGTGAAATGAAGATATTAAAGGTAGAATTTAAGGATTAACTTAAACATGTTTTATAAGTATCTGGACTCTATTATCATTTTCATGCTTTTTTCCAATACAAATTCACTATAGCATTGTAGCACAGAAATGCATATTCATGAAACAACGGAAAAGTCTTGCCTATAGCAGATTTCCTGTTCCCATCCGACTTTAGTTTGATATATTATTAGCACATCCTGATTTGATCCATGCACAAGAAACTACATCTCCTAATAAAGATTCATAACCTAACACTCCAAAAGGATAAAACAGGGTTAGACCCTTTATATGAGGCAACCAAATTTAACCAAGACGATGATCATCTCTAATAATAGAGAGTACTTTTATTTTCTATACTAAAATTGAATGGATGACTAAATCCAAGTCTGTCCAGCGATGTGGCGACATAATATAATTAACACATTTCAGGCGACTAACTTTTGCATGATAAATCCAAGTTTGTCTAGCTAGCGAACCAGATTGTGTATTATTCATATAGCTGATGGCTAGATTTCACTGTACTACAAAAATATGTCCAATGGTTTACCAACTGTAACTGTACTATTTTCAAGTAGCTCAGTAGTAGCCTTATACAGAAAAATTAGTAGCTCTAACAATATTTTTTTCACCTGACCAGATTGTGCATTATTCATACCGTGGATGGCTGGATTTTAGCCGTGATACTCAATGTAGTTTTAAATTAATCCCTGTTAAAAGAAGGTACCAAGTCGTCGAGTTGTGAGGGAAGTCAGACATACTCGCGACGTGAATTAGTAGGAAAATCACAGCAATAGCTAGTAACACCATATGAATACTTTGAATAGAGTGAGTGTTTGAAGATAGAGGATCGTTGATTAAAATAAGTAGGAACTTTGATTAATAATAAGTTAGGACTTACTTTATACCAACAACTCCCGCCTAATCCTTCTTGAGTGCTTTTATCATGTAGTCAGATTTTCGGTCCTCGTTGAACAACAACGACAACAACCGGAGCTGGAATTAGCAACAAGAAATAATTGTAGCTACACGTAGGCCATTGCCAAGTAATGTTCATTTCACATGAGGAAACCAGGTCACATTGCAATGTATTCCTCCTTGGTTACTGATCCGAACAATTGCTTGAAGAAAGAACGCTAGAAAAAACCATCGCGCAAGGTCAGAGTTCGGACAACAAGTAAAAATGTAAAATAGAAATCTCAAGCTTGCTTCCGATTGAATCCCATTTAATAGTAAAGGAATCTTTTTTATAAGAACCTATTACAATTCATTTCATGTAGAGGAATAAAGGCAAGGGAGAATTCTTGAAGTATTATTGTACCTGTAACATATGACCGAATGGCAAGAAATTCTGAACAGAGCTTCACATAATCAGGTCCACCTTGTAGGATTAAGTCCCAGATTTTTAGTATAAACCATCAATAATCATTTGAGCTCAACAAACAAAAGGAATCAAGAGAAATGACTCACAAGTAGATTCAAATGAAATCTAAATGGTAGGGTTATGGTTCCTACTCCTGGCCTTCACCATTGTTGGTGTTGCCATGACTGCTTCTCATACTTGTTTTCAATGGAAGCCACAAAAAATGGTCAAAGCAATTAAAGGATTAATCTTGTGAACTTAAGGAAGCCAAGATTAGAACTCATCTTTTTTATTAAACTATTCCGTATAAGTAGGAATATGTTTTCATTAAATAGCATGTTCTAACTCCTATGAATTGGAATAGAAAATATTTATGCTATCCACCAGTATAGAAAGAACAAAAACAGTGAGGAAACTTACAACATAATCAATTTTTATGTGTTGGTACTCCGGTGTAGATATCTCAAATCCATTTCTGGTGGGCATGTGTGTGGCTAGGTGCTATATGTTCTTGTAATTAATCAAAAGAAAACTATACTGGTTTTATTCATTAAAATTAAAATTATCAAACACACGGTGGTTAGGAATTAGGAGTTCACTGAAGCTCTTACATCTTATCGCCATATCTTCTACCACTTTCTAGCTCTTGTCTCCTAGTTCTGTTTGCTCCTTGAGCTCATCTTTCTGAAGAAATTTAAGCAACAAGGTATATTTCAGTACTCCCTCCGATCCAAATTAGTTGACTCACATTTGCATAGATTCAGATGTATCTAGTACTAAAACATGTCTAGATACATCCGAATCTAGACAAATCTGAGTCAACTAAGTTGGATCAGAGGGAGTACAAGAAAACTCAGTTTCTTCAAAACAAACTATGGACAAATCAAATTTCAGTACAAGGGAATATTTAGTAGCTTCATAAAATTTACAGTACAAGAAAAAAAATCAGCAGCTTCAAAAAAAGACAATGAAATTAGTCATGAGTCTGTGGTAACAAAGGAAGCTGAACAACCCATGCTCCCTCACTACCGTAAACTATGTAAAAACTTGTTATTGTACAAAAATGGTCATCGTTGCAGACAATTTATGTGCTCTGTAGTGCAATGTACGACAGTCTAGGAACATACCTTTGCGGTTTTATTTCCCCTACAAAGTCAATTATACTTATGCGTGAGAATACATTTTTGTAGCACCCCTAGCATCAAACTTGAAAAATGATGAGAGTTCTAGTATGGCCTCGGTAACATAATCCTGAAATCATTCAAGCTCTTTGCTACCTGCAACAACACTGACATGTCAAACGTCACACAATAGCCTACGAGCATGTCACAACTCTAGACTGAAAGGAACACAGTGTCAGTTCTCACCATGGAGACTACATCATTTTGTCCTGTCATTGTGGTGAGAGAGAGGCTCTGATCTTGGAGGAGCAGTCACAAACCAAGCAGATCGACCATCTCCTTCTAGATCTTATCATACGTGTATATGACCTATTATGTCCAGAGCACATACACTCTGTTTAAACCAATTCACCTAAATATGTCACTCTTTGCAATTTACTTCTATATAGATTGGTCAGAGAAAGAGAATTCAAGCTCACTTCTATTTTATGTTTTATGTTTGTGCTAAGGTACAACAAGTAAATTATTATGTCCAGTATTTAAACCAATTCACCTAAATATGTCACTCTTTGCAATTTACTTCTATACAGATTGGTCAGAGAATTCAAGCTCACTTCTATTTTATGTGTTATGTTCGTGCTAAGGTACAACAAGTAACCTACGAGAATTTAGAGTAGCATTAAGGGATGTTGGAGGAACATAGAGGAATTAACGAATACTATAAGTTGGTTCAACTCTATTGCTGCTCGCCTACTCCTAAACCATACTTAGCTAAATATGGCTGCCATTCAGACCCTGGATCTGACTGAAGGTATCCAATGGCAACATACATCAAGCTGCAACCACATATCCAACAAAATAAAGTGCAATTTTAAATGGTGGCAACAAGAAACCTGTAGAGAACATAGAACCTGGACAATATTTAGGCGACGACCTTGTTCAGCTCCACGGAAGCATGTGCGCCACCCTCCTCGTGCGCTGGCATGGCGAGTTACAGCCTTGCAGGTCAGGGATTCCTGCATGACCTAGCCGCTAGAGGGTTAGAGGAGACAATGACAACAACCTAGTCCGGATCCGCGGTGGCCTCCTTGTTCGGCAGCGAATTGCAGGAACACAGACCCCAGCAAACATGATGGAATAAGATCATCCTTGATCTGCAATATGGAACAAAGAAAGAAACGCACAAAAGAGGTCCATTAGATGGCATCCACTGCCAAACCAATCAACTAACAAGCTACTACAAAATCTCTGGGAATGGGAGACATGAAGAAGAATGGATTATTCACCTGTGGCATGCATTGGAATTTGGCGATAGATGAGATTGAGGGGGAGACATCGATGAGTGACAGACAACGCATGAGTGAGGATATTCTCCCGTGCTTGATGTAATCATAAAATGAACCTTCTGCACTACTTCCGGCTCTTGATCATCTTCACCACTGATTGAGTCAGTGTTGCTGTCCGACTAATTTTGGTGGAACCGCACAAGGTCGCAGCCCGAGGTTGCGTTGTGGGCTTCCGCCATGGAGGTCGCAGACCTACTTGGTGCCACCATTGTGGGCTTCCGGCACGGAGGTTGCCATCTGACTTGGCGCCTCCGCCAGCTAGTACGTCGTTGCCTAGTGCTCGGTCATGTGCTGCTGTAGTGGCAGGTACCGGAGAGGGTGGCCGGTAGGGATGTGGTACCGGAGGACGTCTGTAGCAGAGAGGAACTGACGGCGGTGGCGGCTCGTGCAGGAACCCTAGCTAGGCGAGCATAGGAGAAAGGTAGCGGCGGCTGTGTGGGCAAGAGGGTCGGGAGTTCGGACTCGGGACTGGAGCAAAAGGTAGCGCAAGGTCTCGAAGGGCAATCAGATGGTGCACGTTGGTCTGATGTTTGGTGGAGGCGATTCGACAGTTAGATCTTGCCAATGTTTGAGGGCGACCTACGATCACCAACTCTCTTTTAACAGTATAAAGATAGGTTAGGTCTCGGGTAGCAGGTCGAGTCGGTTACAAGTTAGGGTTTTCCTCTTCAAACTTTCTATCTTAGCTTCTTCTTGTTCTTCAAGCAATCGAGAGTCCGCAGGTTACTCGAGTCCTTTCATCCGGGCCTTGGCGACACCGTGGGCCTGTACATATTTGGACTGTATATACCAAGCTCGAGTACCTGTAGGGTATACCCATGTCACTCTCTCTATACCTCGTGACCATGGCCCCAAGTATGGGCTCGATCGAGGCACACCTGCAGTACGCCGTTGCGCTGCAGGGATTCCTAGCCGGATATCAACTTCCACACTTCCGGCGGGATCGGGGAGCCAGAGGTCTCATCGTGCACCGGATGTGTATGAAGACGCGAGGCGCAACACTTGGGGCGCTTAAATGTCGTGAGCCGGAGCTGTTGCACGATGAAGATGAAGAAGGAGCAATGGGTGACCTGCGAGGATCTTCGCGACCTTGAGGTTGGCTTCGAGTGCGACTACATCAACCACGTTCCTCGCGGAACGTTAACTGCGTACGGTTTACAAGGGTATCTATTCTATACGCTCCGGCCGTTACCACATTACTACATAGATAGATCCTAGGCTAGTTTCTGGGGTTCTGCCGTAGGAATTTTTTTGTTTTCCGAGCCGATCTCCAATAGTAGTATCAGAGCCGATCTATACGTAGGAGTGATGTACGGCCAGTACGCACAAGTTTTGTGCGGGCATTGATCCCTTAGTTGGTGTCCTCTAACGTGTACTTGTTTATATCACGGTATTGTTTGATGAAGCGGCCCGGACCGACCTTACGCGTATTCGTACGTGAGACTGGTTCCATGCTCAACATACGGCTTGTACCGTATAAGTGGCTAGCGGGTGTCTGTCTCTCATTCAATAGTTGATATAGCATTTACAACGGAGGGCCCCGAAAGGGGTGTAATAGAGACAACTGTCGGATCCATGTTGTGGTTGGAAAGTTCGTAGTTTAGAAACAGTTCTAGTGCGAAAGCCCTAACAACCACGTAAAACTTGCAATAGATAAAGTAGAGGCGTCTAACTTTATTTTGCAGGGGGCATGTGATTATGATATGGCAATGGTTGTTACGAAGGTAAAGTAGTTTACTTTTCTGTTGCTATGTAGTATAGTAATAGTCATCGTTCCGATGAATGACCTGGTGGAGGCGTCGTGGACTTGGTGTCAAACCAAGGGCAAGATGGAGATCATGCCGAAGCGCTCGATGGAGATCAAGGCGCAAGAAAGACCATATCATATCACATTATACATATGATGTTTATACCAGTTTTTACATCTTATTGTGTGCTAGTATTTAGATACTCAACGGTAGCAAATAAGATAATCCCTATTTAATTCCAATATTCCGTGTTCCCCTTGTGTGTGCACCACCAAGAAAGTTTTTCGGTATGAGGCGATCCAGGGTACGGGCCTGGTCGTCAAACATATCTACGTTCGCATACAGTGGGTGTAAGCCATGTTGCACAGCGAATACATACAAGTTAGATTTGGCGAGCCTAGCACGCTAGAGAAGCGTGGCCTCAGAACACAAGAGATCGAAAGATCGAGCATGATTCACATGGATGATGTGATTGACATTGTTGAATGTCTACCTTTGATACTGCACTGATGGCCGTGACAATCGGGGGAGGTGCAGAGGATAGGGATCATGCGATCACTAAAATCGTCCAGGGGATGACTGTTTTAGTGGAGACCAATTATAAATTGATCTCTTATTATAAACTTAGTCTAGATGTCTATTTGCAAATATCTTAGTAGACCTTAGCCTATCCCATTGAGGTCCTTTGCGACCATGGGAATATATTGCTTAATATGGAACTTAGCAAAAGGGTCCAACTTCATAGATTAATACCCACGCCTAAGGGATATCCTCGTAGAAAGGTGATCTTCTCTTCTTGATACGATAACCATTAGGAGATAATTCGATGACTCCAGAATGTTTGGAGAAACACTTAGTGATCTTGCATTAGAGTTGAGAACTCTTATAAGGGCTTGATTGCAAATGGAGATCATGGATGGAAAAGGTATATGTAAGATATACAAATTCTAAATGTGGTTCTTGCAGAACTCATTGTAGTTTGCAAAGTATTTGATACTTGTCCCGTTTTGTGAAAACAGGATGATCTGCTTGAGAATTGCTGGATTTGAGGCAATGTGACTTGATGACGGCAAGCAAAACAGTTGATGGCCGACATCACTTCTTCCCTCAACATTTGGATTAGTGGACTTGAATATAGATTTGTAATCTTAGTTTGTGTGTCTTGCTTTTGGGGAGACGATTATTCATATGAACAAGTTACAAGCCAATTTGTACTATTCTTATGAACAATACCTTATGGTCACATTATGATTACAAATAAGTTATTCTCATCACTATGTTAATGATAATAGTTTAAACATTTATAAAGGATTAGAATGCTAAAAGATATCCAAAGCTTAATAATGAAATGACACTAAAGTTTAAGTCGTTTTGGTTATTGCAGGTTCTTTATGAAAGATCAGGGTCCTAGATGCTTAATCTAGAGACTTTGCAAAACCATGCCTCTTGGGAAGAGTGACTAAAACTCCGCATTCTCGTAAAATGGTAATATGCGAAGAAATGTTGAATCTTATACATAGTGATGTATCATATTTTTAACGAGTAGTGGAAATCATTTATTGTGGACTTAAGTGAATAAGTGTATTTACTTAATGAAACATGACGTTTGAAATGATTTGAATTGTTCAAATGAGTTCATGACTAAAGAGGATATTGAAATTAACAAGAATACGAAGTCTCTTCGATTTGATCGACACGACTAAAGTATTCAAGTTAAGTTTAACATAAAAGGGACTTGTGAAAGATGTTTCACAAATTATGATAATTGGGCGAACTCAAACTGTCTTGAAATGTCTAAACATCATAATCATTATGTATTAGATACATATGGTATAGTATTATCTCTTATCGGGGTTATGGTTATCGTTTAGGGTTAAAGATCAAAATAAGCAAACACCCATTTGAAATACAAAGGAACATATAAAGATTCGTGGAAACAACACCATAAGTGTTATGGCAAGTTCGAGTTTCTAGAGATTTCGATAAGTCGAAATCGTGGCGAATAAACAAGTCTTTGTAGAGCATTCTTAGGAAGCTATGAATGCATCTTCCACAAAGGGGCAAACCTGTTGTTGTCCTAAGTTAATGTGTCTTGATGAAGATACAGGTGGAAGAAAGTAAAATATCAAAACAAGGTATTCGACCTTACCTCCGAATTGTTGAGTCGCGCAGCGGAATTCGTTTCGTGAAACCAGACTCTACAAATAGAAGAGAAACTGTTGATAATGATCATAAAGTTTCAGTGAATACTTTTACTAAGGAAAGTAGGACTCAACTATATATTCTACAAGTTTGTGGAATAATATTATTGATTCACTTGTCATGTTTTGAACAAGACATACCTACGAATTACAAAGAAGCGTGATGGACCTAAGTACGAGAAATGAATAGCCATTGAAATCTCGTTAGTGGAATTCTCGATTTGATTATGATCAAGGAATTTTGGAATGTCCAAGATTATCGAGAGGACCTAGATTTGAGTGGGAGCAAATCAGCTTGGCTAATTGATAATATGTAGCTGGCATATTCTGAGTGGGAGCTAAGTGAAATCCCTGGATCTCAAACATGAATGTCATATTTGAGTGGGAGCATGAAATCATTCTGGGATATGTGGACGACATATGTGAATGATGTGATTGGTGTTAATAACATTTAAGTTAGATAAATAAGGATGAAGTTGAAGTTATTAAACAAAGAGATCTATCAGAATAGATTGATGAGTTTAATAAACACTAAATGTAGAATGCTTCCTGGACTAGATTCTGAAAGATGTTCGGAATATCCTAAGCAAGATTCTGAAGTAGCTCAGAATGAAACAAGGTAAGAAAAGTAGTTCTTACTATATAAAGCATTGAGTATTGCAACTATGGTTGAAAGAAGGAGATGCATTGCATCTCCTATGCCTCAGTCATAGGTTCTTCCATAAACCCATGTTGTATACTCGACATAATGTGACCCAAGGTTCTGGTTGATAGGACAAAGTCTTAACTGTAAGAGCATGTCTTTAAGTGATTCCTGAGTTGATCACTGAACCAGAATTAAATTTGTACTTAAATGGCAAGAAGCAATGTAAGAGGCATAGTTGCATTTCATGCACTAGGATCTACATAGATATAGAAGTATAAAGGCTACATCTGATGTGATGTATAATGTTATGGTGGGGCTAGTTCGCTTTTAACATAGAATGATGTGTCCCAGGGCCCAGTGCCCATGAGAAAGCCCTCGAGGTTGATCTAACGGCACTGTAAGCTCCTGGAATCTGGCCTCGTTCTGCCGCCATGACTATAGTATATACACAAAGGATAGCAAAGTGTGTTTCGAAGTTTAGTTGACAACAGTGAAAAACGACCGTCATCATAAACACCATAAACAAAAGTCTCACTTTGTTGCCAAACAAATGCTTCGACCCATTATAAGATAATGGAGTGAATATCAAAATTAGGAAGACATTAACGATTTGCAAAAGACATAATGATCTGGTAAAACAGAACATGGACATGATGTTTCCCATGAGCATGCATGATCTGTAAACGCATATGGTATATGGTTTATATGAGTAAAATGCAAGCTGGATTATTTGTAGTCTAGTGCAAGTGGGAGACTGAAGGTGATATGCCCTAGAGGCAAATAATAAATAGGTTTTTATTATCATATCTCAATTAGTTTATAATAGTTTCTTATTGTGCTATAACTGTGCCAAGTAGAAACATTGGTATAGGTGTGGTATAAAACAACCAAGTTGTAACACCCTCGAATCGGCCCTATGCAAGTTTTAGCCCTTTCCACCAAACCCGCATAGAAACGATTCAAGGACGCCCACCAGGCACTTTCGTGCGGGTGGAAAACAAAGTAATACCATTACACAACAGTCCTCGATGGGACTCACATAACAGATATATATACAGCACGACTCCAAGAGTCAAGAATACCGATATACATTACAAAGATCCAAATCACCTTGAAAACGATAAAGTGTCCGAGTACGGACAAGATGCAAATGGGGCTAAGAGCCCTGAAGAATAACCAATGGCGTCCATAGCCCTGCCCAGGCCAAGCCGGAAGGGTAACTCTGCTAACGACGTCGATCTCAAACCTGCTAAAACAAAAGGGGTGCCGACAAAGGGCAAAGGAAAAAGAGGAGCGTCAGTACTGAGGCCAGTACATGGCGAGGCTAGAATTCGGCGGTCCTCGCCTACACAGGTATGCTGGGCTTGAGCGGCAGCGCAGCGGCACTAAACAACCTATAGAGACTCTAGACAACTGGCGGTTATCAGAGAGGGGTAAGAAAGACCTATTCGGATCCAACCTGAAGCTAACACCGAACAAACCCATCCAGGTATTTCCCCCTCGAGACCAAACGAGGAAGTCGGACCAAGGAACTCACACAGTTGGCAATTTTACTCATTCCGTTATAGTTGCAGCACTTACTAATCAGATATGGATAGCATGAGTCATACTGAAGCATAAGTAGTGGGCAGTTTTAATCACCATTCCGTTATAGTTGGAACATTTACTAAGCAGATATAATTGTCCTGAGGAATCCCAAAACCCAGCAGTTGTTGGCACTTTTATCACATTCCATTTGGAGTTGCAATACTTACTAGGCAGGTATAGTATGACACAGATCACCATAGATCCACCAGTTGTTGGCATTTTTATTATCCATTCCGTTGTAGTGAAGCTGAATTACTAGTCACATATTAAGTCAAATTTATAGCACTACTTTATTTATGCTTGTCTATGATCGAGATACTGTGCTCCAAGTCGTCCATAACCGCGGACACGGCTTTTAGAAAGTTTTACCCTGCAGGGGTGCACAAATAGCAACACACACTCGATCAACCTCGAAAAAACCAACTCAAAACCCAACGAGGCATTCACGACAAAGCGACCACATGATTCAGAAATATTTTAGGGGGCCACCCCACTAGGCTACCCGCAACGAAGTTGGCAGGCTCTGGAATTGACCCAGGGTTTGTGACAATGGCTGTAAACGACTGGGAACCCGAAAGTGTGACTAGGCTTGTCGATACCGCGAAAACATTCCACGTTCCAAAACAGTACAGGTGCTCCACGCACAATCATAAATAAAGCAGTAAAACATGGCATAGGTACAGGATAGTAATAAAGCCCCAAACTACTTTGTGGCCCCTAGAAATAGAAATGAATCAAGCTCTGGCTCAGGGGGTCCATAAGGCCTCCCGGATGTGGATAGTGCGAAAAATCAAGGAACAAGTATCAAGTACTCGGGGTCCTACGGGACACAAGTGAGCATAGAAGAACCAAATAACATCTATTACCCACCGATGCCTCTGCATTAGTTATATCTAGCAATTTAATAGTTGTGTTTAAAGTCGTGATCATCTCCACCATTAAGCATCTGCCAGCATTCCAACAACTGTGGTACTTGACAACACGAGATCGCACCTGAGTAAGCAACTATGACTCGCAAGGCCAGCTATCTACCAAGCACAGGTAATAGGAGGTGTCCAAGGCGATATAGAGGCTACACGCGATATAACTGGTACGGAACACTAAAGCATCGTGACACGGATAGCAATAGATCAACATGAGGAAATAAAGACTATAAATGCAAAATAGGTAGAGGGGGAAGAGATGCTCGCCTGGGAAAACACTGCCGACGGATCATATCCGGAGAACTTGTCGATACTCGCATCAACTCAACGGCCTAATCCGCGAAGAACCAAAGCACTAGAAGAAACACCGGATGCACTATTCAATACTACGGTAGAAGAATCGGCATGTTTACGATATGATGCAGATGCGGTGCAATTAGGCAGTATTAAGAGAAACCAGGGTCCCGACAATTAATTACACGGTTCAAGTTATCTAGAACCCCCGCAATTTAAATGTTGTATTAACAAGACAAAACATGGCATCAGTTCGCTACACAAATTTAAATGGAGTCCGGAATAAGACAAAAATATCCCGCATATAGACTCCATATTTAATTTAGGTGAATCGACTGTAATGCCCCCAATCCACAGACAAGTATGCATGCATGAACAATTTAATATGCGACAGTTGATAATGTCATATTATAAAATATAGGCTCAGGGGCACACATCTGGGTTCGGAAGATCTTGGGCTCCGGGGGGTTCGGGGTTCGACAGGGTTGGACGAGATCGGGGGACGGAATCGGGATCGTTTTCGGACAACGGAAGGAGAGCTTGGCGTTCTGGGAAGAAGGACTTGGTTTGGCGTCGGGGCGCATCGGATTCGCCCTGGTCGGTGTCGATCTCGTCTTGGTGAAGATCTTGTCGGGTCCGCGTATCGGGTCGGTTTTGGCGTTCGGGAAGAAGATCTTGGCGTGCTGCGTCGGTGACCTTGGCGTCTTCGTGTGCGGGTCTTGTTGTCCGGGAAGGAGTACTTGTCGCATCTGTGGTCTTCGGGGTTGCTTCAATCAGATCCATGACGAAGTACTTGTCGTCCCATGTAGAAGCCCTTGTCGATCCGTGGCGACGATCTTCGGGTTCGGGTCTTGGGGGTTCATGAGGAGAACTTGGCGTGCCGAGGTTTCGGACTTCGGATCCTCTGGATCAGGCTCCGAGTTTAGTCTTGCCCTTGATGACGGTCTTGGCGAGATATCCGGATTCGACACGGTTCTTTGGCTTCGCTCCAACCATCGGTCTCGGTCACCCGCATGGTATCGTAGATCTTGTCGGGACGCCCCTCAATCTTGTACATTGCAAGGGTCTAGCAACCGAGTCAGCATCACCTCTCCTTCTCACAGCAACAACATCAGCAATTTGGACACAACGCAACCCCAAACACGTTTACACCACCGACACTATTTTTCACTGACGGAGCGGGCACGGACGATGGGAGGCCTTGGCTACGCGCGGGTCGAACCGTGCAGGCTGGCGCACAGAAGGCTCTTGCGGGCGATGCAGAACTCGCAGGAGGGGCCATGAGGGCGCGGCGGCCGGAGAGGGTGAAGCGCAGCGGCGTCGACGGCGACCTGCAGAGGCGGCCGGTGACGGCTTGCGGGTGAGGCGACCGGCGACGTGGAGGTAGGGGAGCGCCTGGGCAGCGACGCGGGTCGCGAGCCGGGAACGAGGTGAGGCCGCGGGGAGAAGCGCCTAGCGGCACTTAGGACGAGAAGAGAGCCCGCGGGGCCGACGAGCTCCATACCGACCGCAGCGGCGGCGGTTGATGGCAAGGCAGACGGTGGCGCAGGGAGGCGGGCTCGGGGTCGAGGAGACCGTGGCCGGCGCGGGCGAGGGGAGGGCCACAGCAGCGGAGGTCCTGGCCGCTTCGGGAAGGCGGCGAGGCAGGGCCTGAGCTGGCGGCGGCGGTCGATGCGGGAGGGGGGGAAGATGCGGGACGAGGCCGGGTGGAGGGATGCCCGTGGTGGCGGTTGGTGAGATGCAAGCGAGGTCGCAGACCTGGGAGGGAGGCGACTGGAGGGCGGCGGCGGCGCATCACGCGGAGCGCGGAGCGGGAGTTGGCGACCAGGTGGGAAGGTGGAGCAGACGAGGCAGTCAGGGTGGGGCCGGGTACGGGGAGGCGTGCGCGGCTGGTGAAGGATTGTCGGGAGAGGGGCAGGCCAGGCGATGCGGGGTGGTTGGTGCGGGGCAGCAGGGTGGGGCCAGGCGATGCGTGGGTGGACAGGTGCGGGTGGGTTTGGCGTGGGAGTGGACCGGGTCAGAGGAAGAGAGAGAGGGGGTAGGTGGGGATTCTGTGCGGGGCTAGTGCTAGGGTAGTGTGGCGCGTACGCGGGGTAGGTGGGGTGCATGTCCACCGCGTGGGAGTGGGGCCAGATGGGGTAGGTGGCGATCTGTGGGAGGAGGGAAGCGACCAGGTGGGGTGGGGGGCTGTGCAGGTGGTGGGCCAGGGGCGAGGTGGACAGGCGGGGTGAGAGAGATAGAGAGGCGGCGGGGCAGGAGGGAGTTGGCGGCTGTGGGGAGTAGGTTTTTAGGGTTTTCGAGTGTGTGGGGTGGTAGGTAGTTGGCTGCTGGGCCTTGGGCCTAGCGGCCGGCTGCCTCCCCCACTAAAAAAATATTTTATTTTTATTTAACTTTTCAAATATTTTATAAATAGTTTTTAGACAAATAAAAGATCCAGAAGAGACCGGGGTTTGATTTGAAATAAAGATAGGGGCATTTAGAAAACAAAGGTAGGCTTTTCAAAAATAATTTTAAGCAAACAAATGCATGATGTCATGACGATGCTCAAATGCAATGTTGCATGATGACATGAGCATGCAGTCATGATGATGCAATGCACAAAAACACAACGATTTTCTAGTAGTGATTTTAGCGGGATGCCACAATTCGAGACCACTAACAAGGGATCTCGCCCTCGAGATCCGCCTCATGGTACCGGGAAGAAGGTCGACGATCTGAATCTTCTCGCTTCGTGTAGATCCTCGCAACACCACTAACAAGAGGTCGTTGTCCGTGATCGTCGAGAGAACACTCCGGAAAACAAAGGACGAAGGTAAAGGTATCCACAAATAAAGCCACCTCTAACTTCGATAGAAAAAGAGAACCGATGCATTCTAATCCACTTCAATGTACGAGAGCAAATAGATTGAGTAGTCGGCATGGGGGCCAATCCATCACGCACCCAAACTATTATTCCGCACATTCGGTGGAAAAGCGTGCAGCCATTCTCGGAATCAGACTGAAGATTTCGACAATCGAGGCTCGGAACAAAGAAGTGATGCAGGCTCTGCATCGGATCTGGCGTAGATGATGTCGTCACGTTGGAAAACACCGGAAGGCACAAACAAGGAACAAAGAATGGTACCACAGATAAAGGATCACTCAGGTAGCATGAAGACCGGATGTAGAAACACCGTTACCAAAGGAGGAGGCGAAACCCTGAAGGTATGACGGAAAACCCAACCACGAGAAACCTTGGACTCGAAGAAATGATAAGAGAGCAGATTCAAAACACGCAGAGGTAAGAGGAGAACAGCAGAGGGGTGAGAAGTAAAATCAGACCTAATCAGATCTATCCAACCGATTTTGCAAAATAGTTTTGACACGCTACATCGGTCGTTATCTAGGTTATCCTACAGGATGGACTAATGGGGTATCGCAACTGCTGAGCTCTGATACCACTCTGTAACACCCTCGAATCGTCCCTATGCAAGTTTTAGCCATTTCCGCCAAACCCGCATAGAAACGATTCAAGGACGCCCACCAGGCACTTACGTGCGGGTGGAAAACGAAGTAATACCATTACATAACAGTCCTCGATGGGACCCACAGAACAGATATATATACATCACGACTCCAAGAGTCAAGAATACCGATATACATTACAAAGATCCAAATCACCTTGAAAACGATACAGCGTCCGAGTACGGACCAGATGCAAATGGGGCTAAGAGCCCTGAAGAATAACCAATGGCGTCCATAACCCTGCCCAGGCCAAGCCGGAAGGGTAACCCTGTTAACGACGTCGATCTCAAACCTGCTAAAACAAAAGGGGTGCCGACAAAGGGCAAAGGAAAAAGAGGAGCGCCAGTACTGAGGCCAGTACCTGGCGAGGCTAGAATTTGGCGGTCCTCGCCTACACAGGTATGGTGGGCTGGAGCGGCAGCGCAGCGGCACTAAACAACCTATAGAGACTCGAGACAACTGGCGGTTATTAGAGAGGGGTAAGAAAGACCTATTCGGATCCAACCTGAAGCTAACACCGAACAAACCCATCCTGGTATTTCCCCCTCGAGACCAAACGAGGAAGTTGGACCAAGGAACCCACATAGTTGGCAATTTTACTCATTCTGTTATAGTTGCAGCACTTACTAATCAGATATGGATAGCATGAGTCATACTGAAGCATAACTAGTGGGCATTTTTAATCACCATTCCGTTATAGTGGGAACATTTACTAAGCAGATATAGTTGTCCTAAGGAATCCCAAAATCCAGCAGTTGTTGGCACTTTTATCACATTCCATTTGGAGTTGCAATACTTACTAGGCAGGTATAGTATGACACAGATCACCATAGATCCACCAGTTGTTGGCATTTTTATTATCCATTCCATTGTAGTGAAGCTGAATTACTAGTCACATATTAAGTCAAATTTATAGCACTACTTTAGTTATGCTTGTCTATGATCGAGATACTGTGCTCCAAGTCGTCCATAACCACAGACACGGCTTTCAGAAAGTTTTACCCTGCAGGGGTGCACAAATAGCAACACACACTCGATCAACCTCGGAAAAACCAACTCAAAACCCAACGAGGCATTCACGACAAAGCGACCACATGATTCAGAAATATTTTAGGGGACCACCCCACTAAGCTACCCGCAACAAAGTTGGCAGGCTCTGGAATTGACCTAGGGTTTGTGACAATGGTTGTAAACGACTGGGAACCCGAAAGTGTGACTAGGCTTGTCGATACCGCGAAAACATTCCACGTTCCAAAACAGTACAGGTGCTCCACGCATAATCATAAATAAAGCAGTAAAACATGGCATAGGTACAGGATAGTAATAAAGCCCCAAACTACTTTGTGGCCCCTAGAAATAGAAATGAATCAAGCTCTGGCTCAGGGGGTCCATAAGGCCTCCCGGATGTGGATAGTGCGAAAAATCAAGGAACAAGTATCAAGTACTCGGGGTCCTACGGGACACAAGTGAGCATAGAAGAACCAAATAACATCTATTACCCACCGATGCCTCTGCATTAGTTATATCTAGCAATTTAATAGTTGTGTTTAAAGTCGTGATCATCTCCACCATTAAGCATCTGCCAGCATTCCAACAACTGTGGTACTTGACAACACGAGATCGCACCTGAGTAAGCAACTATGACTCGCAAGGCCAGCTATCTACCAAGCACAGGTAATAGGAGGTGTCCAAGGCAATATAGAGGCTACACGCGATATAACTGGTACGGAACACTAAAGCATCGCAACACGGATAGCAATAGATCAACAGGAGGAAATAAAGACTATAAATGCAAAATAGGTAGAAGGGGAAGAGATGCTCGCCTAGGAAAACACTGCCGACGGATCATATCCGGAGAACTTGTCGATACTCGCATCAACTCAACGGCCTAATCCGTGAAGAACCAAAGCACTAGAAGAAACACCGGATGCACTATTCAATACTACGGTAGAAGAATCGGCATGTTTACGATATGATGCAGATGCGGTGCAATTAGGCAGTATTAAGCGGAACCGGGGTCCCGACAATTAATTACACGGTTCAAGTTATCTAGAACGCCCGCAATTTAAATGTTGTATTAACAAGACAAAACATGGCATCGGTTCGCTACACAAATTTAAATGGAGTCCGGAATAAGACAAAAATATCCCGCATATAGACTCCATATTTAATTTAGGTGAATCGACTATAATGCCCCCAAACCACAGACAAGTATGCATGCATGAACAATTTAATATGCGATAGTTGATAATGTCATATTATAAAATATGGGCTCGGGGGCACACATCTGGATTCGGAAGATCTTGGGCTCCGGGGGGTTCGGGGTTCGACAGGGTTGGACGGAATCGGGATCATTTTCGGACAACGGAAGGAGAGCTTGGCGTTCCGGGAAGAAGGACTTGGTTTGGCGTCGGGGTGCATCGGATTCTCCCTGGTCGGTGTCGATCTTGTCTTGGCGAAGATCTTGTCGGGTCCGCGTATCGGGTCGGTTTTGGCGTTCGGGAAGAAGATCTTGGCGTGCTTCGTCGGCGACCTTGGCGTCTTCGGGTGTGGGTCTTGTTGTCCGGGAAGGAGTACTTGTCGCATCTGTGGTCTTCGGGGTTGCTTCAATCGGATCCATGACGAAGTACTTGTCGTCCCATGTAGAAGCCCTTGTCGATCCGTGGTGACGATCTTCGGGTTCGTGTCTTCGGGGTTCATGAGAACTTGGCGTGCCGTGGTTTCAGACTTCGTATCTTCTAGATCGGGCTCCGGGTTCGGTCTTGCCCTTGATGACGGTCTTGGCGAGATATCTAGGTTCAACACGGTTCTTTGGCTTCGCTCCAACCATCGGTCTCGGTCACCTGCATGGTATCATAGATCTTGTTGGGACGCCCCTCAATCTTGTACATTGCGAGGGTCTAACAACCGAGTCAGCATCACCTCTCCTTCTCACAGCAACAACATCAGCAATATGGACACAACGCAACCCCAAACACGTTTACACCACCGACACTATTTTTCACCGACGGAGCAGGCACGGACGATGGGAGTCCTTGGCTGCGCGCGGGTCGAACCGTGCAGGCTGGCACACAGACGGCGCTTGCAGGCGATGCAGAACTCGCAGGAGGGGCCATGAGGGCGCGACGGCCGGAGAGGGTGAAGCGCAGCGGCGTCGACGGCGACCTGCAGAGGCGGCCGGCGGCGGCTTGCGGGTGAGGCGACCGGCGACGTGGAGGTACGGGAGCGCCTGTGCGGCGATGCGGGTCGCGATCCGGGAACGAGGTAAGGCCGCGGGGAGCGGCGGTGAAGCGCATGGCGGCACTCAGGACGAGAAGAGAGCCCGCGGGGCCGACGAGCTCCATACCGACCGCAGCGGCGGCGGTTGATGGCGAGGCAGACAGCGACGCAGGGAGGCGGGCTCGGGGTCGAGGAGACCGTGGCCGGCCCGGGCGAGGGGAGGGCCATAGCAGCGGAGGTCCTGGCGGCTTCGGGGAGGCGGCGACGCGGGGCCTGAGCTGGCGGCGGCGGTCGATGCGGGGGAGGGAGGGGAAGAGGCGGGACGAGGCCGGGTGGAGGGACGCCCGCGGTGGCGGTTGGTGAGATGCAGGCGAGGTCACAGACCTGGGAAGGAGGCGACTGGAGGGCGGCGGTGGCGCATCACGCGGGGCGCGGGCGGGAGTTGTCGACCAGGTGGGAAGGTGGAGAAGATGAGGCGGTCGGGGTGGGGCCGGGTACGGGGAGGCGTGCGTGGCAGTTGAAGGGTTGTCGGGAGCGGGGCGGGCTAGGCGACGCGGGGTGGTTGGTGCGGGGCAGCAGGGTGGGGCCAGACGAGGCGTGGGTGGATAGGTGCTGGCGGGTTTGTTGTGGGAGTGGACCGGGTCAGGGGAAGAGAGAGAGGGGGTAGTTGGGGGTTCGGTCCGGGGCAGGGGCTGGGGTAGCGTGGCGCGTACGCGGGGTAGGTGGGGTGCATGTCCATCACGTGGGAGTGGGGCCAGGTGGGGTAGGTGGCGATCTGTGGGAGGAGGGAAGCGACCAGGTGGGGTGGGGGGCTGTGCAGGTGGTGGCCCAGGGGTGAGGTGGACAGGCGGGGTGAGAGAGAGAGAGAGTGGCGGCGGGGCAGGAGGGAGTTGGCGGCTGTGGGGAGTAGGTTTTTAGGGTTTTCGAGTGTGTGGGGTGGTAGGTAGCTGGCTGCTGGGACTTGGGCCTGGCGGCTGGCTGCCTCCCCCACTAAAAAAAATATTTTATTTTTATTTAACTTTTAAAATATTTTATAAATAGTTTTTAGACAAATAAAAGATCCGGAAGAGACCGGGGTTTGATTTGAAATAAAGACAGGGGCATTTAGAAAACAAAGGTAGGCTTTTCGAAAATGATTTTAGGCAAACAAATGCATGATGTCATGACGATGCTCAAATGCAATGTGGCATGATGACATGAGAATGCGGTCATGATGATGCAATGCACAAAAACACAGCGTTTTTCTAGTAGTGATTTTAGCGGGATGCCACACAAGTCCCTAGTAGCCTCTATTCATACTAGTTCGTTGGTCACGAAGATGATCTGGGTTTCAAGATCATGGGCATTTATGCCAATTGACAACGAGATCATATCATTGGAGAATGATGTGATTGGACATTCCTCAAAGGATTGCAACACGACCAAGTCATCTAGTTCATTGTTGCAACAACTATACCTAGACTCCTTCTCCTTAGACTATGAGCTCATATTACTCACTGTTTCCCTAGGCTGCTTAGACTGCATCAACCGTCATCTGGTAATACAGTGGCCATAAAGGTGTACGTTGGGTATTTCGAAGGAACAGTAGATGACATTTGACTGCAAGAATGAGATTTGTTCACCCACATGACAGGTAAAGATACATACGGCCGGCTTGGTGAGATTACATCCATAAATGTTGCAACATGTGACTAGGTCACGGGGATGTAATATCACGGTAACAGGTAAACATAACTTGTTGTGAATGAGATTGAACAAAGTATGGGATGCCAATGATCGGATCTCAGACAAGTTGTATCAAGAAACAAAAGGAAGAGGATGCTACATTTAGACGGTTCAAAAGACATTGTCATCAGGAATGCATAGGGGTCACATGGATATCCCTAGTCCCTTTCTTGATCATTAATACAGATCATGTATAGAGCATTTCCGAGCTGTGAGAGGATACACGTAAGGGTACGATGAGAGCGATCATTCGCAAGACAGAATCATGGTAGAGAAAGAGAGAAAGCCAGAATCGTTCCACGGAGAGATCCAAAGTTGTTCGGAGAAAGAACAAAGGAAAAGACCAGAAAAGTGTTTTCGGATAAATGGGAATTTAAATATATAATTATTATATGTTAATTATGAATTAATATATTATAAATAATATTTGGATTAAGATTTATAAAGGCAACTTTTATATTAGGCTAAATCCTGAAGGGAAATAGTCTAGAAATAAAATGTAGAAAAATAAAGGAATAAAAGAAAATAGCTAGCCCACATGGGCGGCAGATAGTTGCCGCCACACAAGGCGAGCGCCAGATGGCCGCCGCCAGGCCAGCTCGACCCGGCACAAGTAGGGCTCACGGGGAGTTGCCTGGCGGGCTGGCCGCCGCTGGGCCGTGGGGGCACCGGCCCACCCAAGCACCTCGATGCAGGCCGCCGCCACGGGCGCTATTGGGCCGCAGGAGGCAAAGCCAGCCCACCCGGTGGTGGGCACCTGGCTGCATGGGCGCCAGCGCAGGACGCTGCTGGGACGCAGAGTGGGCACACCAGCCCACTCGCGCTGGCTGAGAGCAGCCTCAGCTGCTGGCCACCGTGGGCTGCTGGCTAGGTCCAGCGAGATGGCCCATCCGGCCACCTATTGGCCCAGCCGGCTGCCCCCTTTCTTTTTGCCCTTTTTCCCTTGGTTTTAGTCCCACATGGGGCACCTAATGGAGAGGGCACGCCCCCCTCCGCCTATATAAGGGGGTGCCCATGGGAGGACTAAAAACACACAATTTTGGAGAAGTCCTTTGGTTGACTTTCTCCTCCTCCCTCTCTCTATACCTCGTGACCATGGCCCCAAGTATGGGTTGTGCGATCGAGGCACACCTACAGTACGCCGTTGCACTGCAGGGATTCCTAGCCGAATATCAACTTCCGCACTCCCGGCGGGATTGGGGAGCCGGAGGTCTCATCGTGCACCGGATGTGTACGAAGATGCAAGGCGCAACACTTGGGGCACTTAAATGTCATGAGCCGGAGCTATTGCATGATGAAGATGAAGAAGGAGCAAGGAGTGACTTGCGAGGCGCTTCGCGACCTTGAGGTCGGCTTCGAGTATGACTACATCAACCACGTTCCCCACGGAACGTTAACCGCGTACGGTCTACAAGGGTATGTATTCTACACGCTCCGGCCGTTACCGCATTACTACATAGATAGATCCTAGGCTAGTTTCTGGGGTTCTGCCATAGGAATTTTTTTGTTTTCCGAGCCGATCCCCAACAGGTACCCCGTTGGCGGTTCTCAATGATACACATGTATTTACAATGACAAGAGCTTGCTCGTGACTAAAGTTGAGTAGCATGAGTATCGGTACTCTTAAGTAAGGGGCATGAGACTCCAATTTATAACTTGTCAAGCATATCCTCTTAGTTGAGTCACTTTTACCTTAATCACCAAAAGATGCCTATGATAGGGGCAATGAGAGCTGAAAGCTAGTAAGTATAATAATTTTTGGGAGCTCTTTATGAGACTTGCAATCCCTGCTTCCCTCTTTGAAGGGCCTTTCTTTTACTTTGTAGTTGAGTCAGTAAACCTACTCCCTTCTACCTCAGCAAGTATTTTGAGTTGATGTGTTTCATTCATTCATATGATGATTTATTCAATCATGTCTTATGTTCCTTGCTTTGCACATTGCTCTTATCTTGATGTTTACTACTTTGAAAGCTTTCGTTGAAAACCAGCTTTTTGTGAACTCCAGCAAATTATCAACTATTCTTCGACCAAGAGCTAAGTTTGCCATTACCAATTATGATTCACTTTATGTATCTTTATTGTGTTTCCTTTACTCATTACAAGTTGAGTTATATAATAGTGAGTTGTCTTCTATTATGATCTATGCTTTTGATGAATGTGATGCTTCTTGTCCGTATTCTTTTATCGACTCTTCACTCCATAAACTTGAGGCCATGTTTATTGAGCTCAGTGTCGCTTGGGGACAAGCGAAGTCTAAGCTTGGGGGAGTTGATACGTCCATTTTGCATCACCATTCTGTGTCTTAATTCATTATTATTCATTGATATATTTCATATTGAGAGGTGATACTTATGTTATTTCATCTATTTTTGCATGGTTGATGACTTTTGGAGCATGGACCGCTACAGTCAGGATTCTGATGGAAAAGGTGATGTTTGGAGGAAAAATTCGCGAAGATCAGAAAATCCGAGAAAATATATGGAAAATTCTATTTTTCCAGAAGATTAAGGATGCCAGAAGACGGAGTGGAGATGGGCCACAGGGGGGCCACACCACCCCATGGCGCGGGCAGCCCTAGGCCGCGCTAGGAGGTGGTGTGGCCGCCCTGGCCCACCTCTGGATCTCCCCTCTAGCGTATATCATCCTCCCGAAACCCTAAGACTCGGGGAGGGACCACAGAACGATTCCGCCGCCTCTATGGGGCGGAAAACACTGAGAGAGAAAGATCTCTCCGGCAGACAGATTTCTGCCGGGGGAATTCCTTCACGGAGAGGGGAGATCGTCGCCATCAACACCACCATCAAGCAGGACTTCATCGGTATCATCATCGTCATCATCACCACCATCATCACCATCAGCACCCTCATCACCATCTACATATGGCTGTAACAATTGAGTTAGATCTTGCATTAGTTCATAGGGGAAACTTTGCCGATGTTGATTACTCTTTGTAGTTGATGCTATTGAGTGAACCGTTGAATTATTGTTTATGTTCAGATTGTTATACATCATTATTCCATCTCTGATCATGATCCATATGATGTCTTGTGAGTAGTTCGTTTTGTTCTTGAGGACATGGGAGAAGTCTTGTTGTTAGTAGTGGAGTTGTGTTGAGAAAGATTCAATAGTTTGATATTTAAGTTGTGGTGTACTTCTTCTAGTGGTGTCATGTGAATGTCGACTACATGACACTTCACCTATATGGGCCTAGGAGAATGCATTGTGTATTTGGCTACTAATCGTAGGGGTTGCTGGAGTGACAGAAACCTGAACCCCCGTTAGGAAACCATTGCACAAGGGACGTAAGGGTCTTAGAGTTTAAAGTTGTGGTTAGGTTTCTACCTTAATTACTTTCTTGTACTTATAGATGTTTGCAAGGGGTATAATCACAAGTATGTATTCGTCTTGGATGGGGCGGTACATTAGCACAGGTTCACCCACACAACACTTAGCAAGCTAGAGAAGATTAATCAACTATATGAAGCGAAAGCACTTGACAGTCTTCCCATGTGTCCTCGAGAACGTTTGGTCATCTTAAGTAATACAACCGGCTTGTCCTTTGCTACATAAAGGATTGGGCCACTTGCTGCATTTATTCCTACTATCTTTTATTTACTCATACTTTGTTTACTTGCTTTATCGAAAACCCCTAAAAATCCGTTTGCTAAGTATTTGCAGAGAATTCCTGATCCATACCACTAGCCAGCACCTTCTGCTCCTCATTGGGTTTGACACTCTTACTTATTGAAAATACTGCGATACACCCCCTATACTTGTGGGTCATCACGGACCATCTAGCCTCACCATGTCAGATCCTACGTGGCAGATCCGACGTGGCAAAATTATGACGAAATGAGATCGTGGTAATACAAATTCATCCCGGTCTATTATGGTGGTCTATATGGGCTAGCCCAATAATGTGGCTTTTTTCATTTTTCGGTGTAGGCCATTTACAATGCATTTCATTCTATGTCGTGCCTATGGGCCGTGGCATTTTTTAGGGTGTATTCGCTTTCAGGCCTTTGTTCTTTCTTTACAGCCAATTTCTTTTTTATTTTTCAACCTTTTTCCTGTTTTATTATTAATTCCACGTGGACTTTTTGGATCCGGTACATACCCGAATTTACACGATACAACAGTATAACATCTAGAATTTAAACATGATAGGCACGAGGCTAATGAGTAACACTATCAAATGACATGATAGCTAGATCATCATAACAGGTATAGATAGTTGATACAATAGATATAAACATGATAGCAGATATAGCAGCCAAATTTGAGACACAATAACCAATAGACAGCACATACAATAGATGTAAACATGACAGATTTGCTACTGGTTGTCAATGACTGGAGCGGAGCTCCCTACTACTCTTATGGTGCCCTTGTTGCTGGCATAGATATAACACATCCAAGAACTTTCAATATCCTCCTTTGACCTTCTTATTTCTGTCAAATAGAAAAACTAGCACAAGTGATACAAATTGGATAAATAAATAGCAGCATATTACCTATGGTAAGTCCATTTCCAAAAAAGCTTCCAAGTTCCAAAATCCAACAGACTACTAACTACATACTTTCAATTTCTACTATAAGAAGGCTAGTCAAGGATTGGATGCTCTACTTGTTGAATTGACTGAATTTTTACACATGATACAGTAACCAATACATGCATTCGTATCACTAGCTGATGCATGTCCTACTAGCAGGCTACAAGATAGGCACTCCATAGATCAAATAGGCCAGTGGCGAGACAGGCTAGATCATTGATGACTTGCAATTCGACAAACTACTAAAGCAACTAGATTGCTGTAAGCGAAGTAGACCACATGGTATTGAACTGAACATCGGCCAAACCTTGCAACCAACATAGTGACATCTTAATCTGAGTCCCTGACACGCGAGCTCATAAGGGGACCAGGAAGATAAATAGATATGCATATTATACCTTGGAGGTGCGAGTGAGGCGATCTCTGCTGACACCGACGGAGATGTTGAGGACGAGCTTCTGCACCTTGATCTCCCAAATGGGGTTCAACTGCTTCTTCTCTATCGACTGCGAGGGCCAAATAGAAAAGGTTTAGTTTCAAACCTTTGATAGCGCCAAACATAACTGCTTCTTCTTTGTTGACACATGGAGATCTGTTACTAGCAAAGGAAAGAGTTACTTGGCAAACCTTTGATAGTGTATACCAACAAGGCTTTGCTCGCCTAGTTCGATAATTATCCATTATATCATCAAGAGTTAGGAAATAAGCATGAAGCTGCACATTACCCAAAAGAACAATTTTAGAAAACAGTCACATGGTTTCATCATGCTGAAATCACAGAGGATCAGCCTTCAGGATGATTAGAAAAAGTACTAGTTTAGAAAAAGTACAGTTTATTCCTGATATTAAAATAAAATCGGCATAGAAACTATTACAAGAGATGAACCCTCATATTATGGTTATGCTCTGCTTAAAGTACAATCAGGCAGTTCAGCTCATATTTATATACATGAGAATACTTATTATACATGATAGAGTTCTTATACCTATATTGGCTATACATAAACCAGCACTACTACTGCTGCTAGAGGAATACAAGCTGCATAGTAGACCTCCAATGTATAAATCCAAGACTATGAGAATAAGAACACATGAATCCAAGAATACACATCTAATTCTGGTATGCATATTAACAAGCACACACTAATCACTTACATTCTGTTAGAAAAAAGTGAAGACAGTTTAGGATGTAATCATATATATGAAGAAAGAAAAATGCATCTAGTGATGAATCAATAATGAAACCACATGTGCAGAATGATAGAGTAGTCTCCAGGAGGCAAGCACTAGTCTCAAGGAGGCAAGCACAAATTAGTTATACAACGTTATGAAACCACATGTGTAGAATGACAGAGTAGAAACAGAGTGTAGGTTCAGCAAACAGGATAGCTGCATGAAAAATACTATACTTCCCCAGAACCATTTTAATACATCACAAAGTGTCAGTTTGATCTACCAAGTAGAAGATCAGCATTTCAGCAAACAAGACAGCTGCATGAAAAATAGGGTAGGTTCCAGTCAGTCGTGTACTGGAGTATGCACTACATCTGTAGAGAAGGGGATGCAAATTACCAGTGTTGGAAGGAATTGGGGAGGAACGCACCATCCCCGAAGGCTCGGAACGCAGGTGGGTGTCGAACGCATCACTAGGGTGATGGTGGAAGGCAAGATCAGACGGTCCAACAACGCTAGGGACGGAGGAGCCGTTTCGTCCAATCGAGATCAACCGTCGCGTCGCATGTAGAAAATTTCTCGCGGTCGCTACTTGATAACCCGCATGTGGCGCCTAGGTGGGTCTTCTTGATTTTCTCCTTGTAGCGCGCCATCTCGGTGTCGAGCTTCTTGATCTTCTCGTCTACTGTGTCGCCCCACTTGTATATCTGCCATATGGACGGGGTGAGACGTGAAGGGGATTGAAATTGAGAGGAGGAGTGTTGGAGATATGCCCAAGAGGCAATAATAAAAGTGATTATTATTATATCTTTGTGTTTATGATGAATGTTTACATCACATGCTATAATTGTATTATTAGGAAACACTAATACTTGTGTGTTTTGTAAACATAAGAGAGTCCCTAGTAAGCCTCTTGTTGAACTAGCTTGTTGATTAATTGATGATCACGGTTTCCTGATCATGGACATTAGGATGTGATTAATAACAAGGTTATATCATTAGGACAATGATGTGATGGACGCACAACCATAGTAAGCGTAGCATAAGATCAAGTCATTAAGTTCGTATTGCTGTAAGCTTTCAAATACATAGTAACCTATTCCTTTGACCATGAGGTTATGTTAATCACCATCACCGGATGGATACTTTGATGACATCAAACGCCGCTTCGTAACTGGGTGGTTATAAAAGTGTCATTGGGTATTCTGAAAGTATGTGTTGAAGCGCATGAACCAAGATTGTGATTTGTCCATCCATATGACAGATAGATATGCTCTGGACCCTCTCGGTGGAATGTCATCTAGTTAGCTTGCAAGCATGTGACTAGGTCACAAGGGATGACATATCACGGAACGAGTAAAGAGTACTTATAAAGTAACGAGATAGAACTAGGTATGGAGATACCGATGATCAAACCTCGGATAAGTATAGTGTCGCGAGACAAAGGGAATTAGTTTCATATGTAAGTGGTTCAATCGATCGCGAATTCATCGTTGAGTATGTGGAAGCCATTATGGATCTCCAGGTCCCGCTGATGGTTATTGATAGGAGACGTGTCTCTATCATGTCTACATATTCACGAACCGTAGGGTGACACACTTAAGGTTCGAAGTTGTTTTAAGTAGATATGGAATGTGCGTTGGAGACCGAATGTTGTTCGGAGTCTCGGATTGGATTCGGGACATCACGAGGAGATCCGGAATGGTCCGGAGAATAAGATTCATATATAGGGGATCATTTTCTAAGTTAGGAAATGTTCCGGAGTGTTTGTATGAGGATTCTAGAAGGTTTCGGAATGTTCCGGAAGGTTCTAGAAGATATCTTGGAGTTTGCTTGAAAATCAAGATAGGGATCAAGGAGTCCTGGTGGGTCAAGATACGGAGTCGTGGGGGAGGAGGACTCCTCCCCCCACCTCCAATCCGCCGGCCTACAAGGGAGGGGAGTCCTACAAGGACTCCCCCTCCCTAGGCGCCTCCCTTCTTTAAATAGAGGGGCAGGGGCGCCCCCTCCTCCCCTGCTCCCATAACACCCAATCTCTGCCGCCTCTCTCCTCCACCATCTTCTGCACAGGCATAGGCGAAGCCCTGCAGAATTCTCTACTCCACCACCACCACCACGCCGTCGTGCTGTTGGGATTCCGTGGAGAAGATCTACTACCTCCGCTGCTCGCTGGAACGGGGAGAGGAAGGTCTGCTTCGACTCCGCACGTGTGACCGACTGCGGAAGCGCTGCCGATTCGTGGCGCCGGAAGGATCGTCCACTTGTCTGTCTGCGGAAGCGCTGCTGGAACGCGACGCCGGAAGGATCGTCCACACGATCTTGAGATCGGCAAGTGATCGACTACATCAACCACGAGATCTAATCTCGTTAACGCTTTCGGATCTACGAGGGTTAGTTCCTATCTATCTCGTTGCTCATGTCTAATAGATTAGATCTTGGCTTTTATCTAGATTAGATCTAGGTTTTGTTCGTTCTTGCGGTAGAAAATTTTTGTTTTCCATGCTACGAACCCATCAAGGAGGAGGATTAGAAGAGATAGGGATAGGATGCGTGCGTGCTTTACCCGGTCGGTGGTGTCCTGGATGGACGACAGCTCCCTGGAAAGTGGTGGGTTCGTCCCCAGCTCCTCCACGGCATCGGCATCGACGGGGCAGGCGGAGACCAGCAGCCGCCACCATTGTTCCCCTCCTCTCCAAGGTGACGCAATGGAGGAGGTGGGGACGGTGGAGGGGAAGAGGGGCAGAGGAGATGGGGACGATGGAGGGGAAGTGGGGCAGAGGAGATGGGGACGACAGGCGAGACGGGGCGGCGCCTTAGGTTTTGGGTCGGGGAGGAGAGTGGCTCGCGTCTGAGAAGAAGAGATAGGGTTCGATCGAGTTGGGCCATGGGTGCGATGGGGACTAGGGAGTAGCGTGTGCTTCTTCATGTGAGAAGCCAGACGTTGGATCGGAACTGAACGGTCCAGATAAAGCTGATAGGGATGATTTGTGGGAGGCGGTTTTCTATGTTTTGATTGGTCAGTTTGCAAAACATGTGTGATACTGTGCCCATATTTTGCCAAACGTCAATGTTATGGTCAATATCGTGGAATAATTTGTGATAATGTGCCCATATTATGCATGCATGTGCATATTGGGATGGCGAATAAAGTTTTCTATTTCCGAGTGCCAAAATCGGAACGTTTTGTGAAGCAACACCAAACGGTGAATACAAAAATGCTACCACCCAAGTTTTCAAAAATACTAGACCACCTTAGATGAACAATATCCCAACCGGGGATTCGAAAACCTTTCCGCCCATCCCTGGTGAAAACGACAAATGCCTGCTGAATCGGTAGGATGTGGGTCCGGTTTGAACTACAGGTACATGATCTAGTGCTCGTGATTTTTGGTAAAAATCATTTTTAGACTCACAATATGATGTTTCTTCAGAGATCCAATTCAAGTTTAGCGAGCCTCACCTCCTATCTTCATGCCTGCCGTTTTGACATAGTTTGAAATAAGAAAATTTGAAACCGAGGTATAAGAAATTCAAAAACGGTCCGATCAATGTAAAACCTTCGCGTGTTGTCATATTATGTGACATAGTTGCAATGAAAAATACCAAAGTTGGCATATTGATTGCTTCTCAAAAAAACCTTCTCAAAAATGACCTATCATGTGTGAGGTTTCATGGCTTTCGTGCCAAACGACCAATGTTATGGCCAGAATCGCGGCATAGTTTGTGATAATGTGTCCATATTGTGCACCCATGTGTATCATGAGATGGCGAACAATGTTGCAGGAGGAAGTTTTTCTTTTCGTCGCACGGAAAATCCATTTTCCATTTTCCGAGCGCAAAAAACATGGCGTTTTGTGAAGCAACCACCAAATGACAGTTTTAGAATGCTACCACCACATTTTTAAAAAATAGTATGCCACCTTACATGGACAATGTTCCAACCGGGGTATGTCAAACCTTTCTGTCCATCCCTGGCAAAAAAGACAAATTCCTGTCGAATCGGTAGGAAGTGGGTCCGATTTGAACTACACGTACATTATCTGATGCCCATGATTTTTCGAGAAAATTATTTTTAGACTCGTAATATGCTATTTCTTCAGAGATCCAATGCAAGTTTAGCAAGGCTTGGCCCCTAGCTAAGAACCTTCATGCCCGCCGTTTTGAATATAGTTTGAAACGGGCATAAAAAATTAAAAAAAGTCCGATCAATGCAAATTCTTCGTGTGCCATCTTATTATGTGACATAGTTTTAAGGAAAAATACCAAACTTGGTATATTGCAAGTGTCTCAAAAAAACCTTCTCAGAAATGACCTATCATGTTTGAGGTTGCATGGCTTTCATGCCAAATGACCAATGTTATGGTCAGAATCGTGGCATAGTTTGTGATAATGTACCCATATTATGCACCCATGTGTATCATGAGATGGCGAACAATGTTGAAGCAGGAAGTTTTTCTTTTCGTCGCACGGAAAATCCATTTTCCATTTTCCGAGCGTAAAAAACGGGGCGTTTTGTGAAGCAACCACCAAACGAAAGTTTTAGAATGCTACCACCACATTTTTCAAAAATATTATACCACCTTAGATAGACAATGTTCCAACCGAGGTATGTCAAACCTTTCCGTCCATCCCTGGCAAAAAAGACAAATTCCTGTCGAATCGGTAGGAAGTGGGTCCGATTTGAACTATAGGTACATTATCTGTTGCCCATGATTTTTCGAGAAAATCATTTTTAGACTCACAATATGCTATTTCTTCAGAGATCTAATGCAAGTTTAGCAAGGCTCAGCCCCTAGCTAAGAACATTCATGCCTGCCGTTTTGACCATAGTTTAAAACGTGCATAATTTTTTTTGAAAAGATTCGATCAATGCAAATCCTTCGCGTGCCGTCTTATTATGTGACATAGTTTTAAAGAAAAATACCAAACTTGGTATATTGCAAGTGTCTCAAAAAAACCTTCTCAGAAATGACCTATCATGTGTGAGGTTTCATGGCTTTCGTGCCAAACGACAAATGTTATGGCCAGAATTGCGGCATAGTTTGTGATAATGTGCCCATATTGTGCACCCATGTGTATCATGAGATGGCGAACAATGTTGCAGGAAGTTTTTCTTTTCGTCACACGGAAAATCTATTTTCCATTTTTCGAGCACAAAAAACGTGGTGTTTTGTGAAGCAACCACCAAACGACAGTTTTAGAATGCTACCACCCATTTTTTAAAAATAGTATACCACCTTACATGGACAATGTTGCAACTGGGGTATGTGAAACCTTTCCGTCCATCCCTGGCAAAAAAGACAAATTCCTGTCGAATCGGTAGGAAGTGGGTCCGATTTGAACTATAGGTACATTATCTGTTGCCCATGATTTTTCGAGAAAATCATTTTTAGACTCACAATATGCTATTTCTTCAGAGATCTAATGCAAGTTTAGCAAGGCTCAGCCCCTAGCTAAGAACATTCATGCCTGCCGTTTTGACCATAGTTTAAAACGTGCATAATTTTTTTTGAAAAGATTCGATCAATGCAAATCCTTCGCGTGCCGTCTTATTATGTGACATAGTTTTAAAGAAAAATACCAAACTTGGTATATTGCAAGTGTCTCAAAAAAACCTTCTCAGAAATGACCTATCATGTGTGAGGTTTCATGGCTTTCGTGCCAAACGACAAATGTTATGGCCAGAATTGCGGCATAGTTTGTGATAATGTGCCCATATTGTGCACCCATGTGTATCATGAGATGGCGAACAATGTTGCAGGAAGTTTTTCTTTTCGTCACACGGAAAATCTATTTTCCATTTTTCGAGCACAAAAAACGTGGTGTTTTGTGAAGCAACCACCAAACGACAGTTTTAGAATGCTACCACCCATTTTTTAAAAATAGTATACCACCTTACATGGACAATGTTGCAACTGGGGTATGTGAAACCTTTCCATCAATCCCTGGCAAAAAAGACAAATTCCTATTGAATCGGTAGGAAGTGGGTCCGATTTGAACTACATGTACATTATCTGATGCCCATGATTTTTTGAAAAAAAATCATTTTTAGACTCGCAATATGCTATTTCTTCAGAGATCCAATGCAAGTTTAGCAAGGCTCGGCCCCTAGCTAAGAACATTCATGCCCGCCGTTTTAACCATAGTTTGAAACGTGCATAAAAAATTAAAAAAAAGGTCTGATCAATGCAAATCCTTCGCGTGCCGTCTTATTATGTGACATAGTTTTAAGAAAAAAATACCAAACTTGGTATATTGCAAGTGTCTCAAAAAAAACCTTCTCGGAAATGACCTATCATGTCTGAGGTTTCATGGCTTTCGTGCTAAACGACCAATGTTATGGCCAGAATTGCGGCATAGTTTGTGATAATGTGCTCATATTGTGCACCCATGTGTATCATGAGATGGCGAACAATGTTGCAGGAGGAAGTTTTTCTTTTCGTCGCACGAAAAATCCATTTTCCATTTTTCGAGCGTAAAAAACGGGGCGTTTTGTGAAGCAACCACCAAACGACAGTTTTAGAATGCTACCATCACATTTTTCAAAAATAGTATGCAACCTTACATGGACAATATTTCAACCGGGGTATCTCAAATCTTTCCGTCCATCCCTGGAAAAAAAGACAAATTCCTTCCGAATCGGTAGGAAGTGGGTCTGATTTGAACTACAGGTACATGATCTGATACTTATGATTTTTTGCAAAAATCATTTTTAGGCTCACAGTATGCTGTTTCTTCAGAGATCCATTGCCCTCACCCGCAATTTTGAAGAAAAACACTAATTTCAAAATCATATTTTGAATTATAATATTGTCCCTTCTATGGACTAATGTTGGGATTATTAAATCCACTACTTTAAAAAATTAAAGAATTGATAATTAACACCCTAAGATGACCTACTGAATTTTATAAAAATTTAGAGAAAAAAATAAATTGTTTTGGACTTCTTATGGAAAAGATATAAAAAAATTAAAAAAACACAAAAAAGAAAAAAGAAAGAAAGAACAAAATACTCTCCTAACCGGACCAACCAAGTTGGCCCGGACTGATTCAAGGCCAGCCCAAACGTAGGCGGGCTCCTTCCCATGCGGTGAAAAAATTTAATGAAGAAAAAAATGATGAGGTGGAGTCGATCTGCTAAGGCCCAAGCCCAACTTCGAGAACAGAAATAATAATGTCTGATCGCAGTACATTGACAACAAGTGCCGAGTGGTGTGGTGGTTAGGCGCGGTGGTGCTTTGCCCTAGTTGTTGGTCACGGGTTTGAATCCCCGGCCGTCTACTTTTTGCGAAAATATTCACCAACCCAAAAAAAATATCTCTTGATATAGGATGTATGTCGCGATGGTAGTAGATTCAAAAAAAGTGCCACGTACGCAGATATTTGACACATGAATATGACACATAGTCAAAAACTGACACATAGACACGACACGTAGGCGCAATTTCTGATGTGGCTGGCAATCCATTTCAACTTATCCTAATTTGGACGCTATGACAATTTTAAATCATTGTAGTGAGCTACAAATAACGTTGTAGATTACATCCTCTAGATTATGACGATTTTAGTTAATCAAACTATGACGTTTCTAAGCAAAATCGTCATAATTTTCTAAGGGTTTGAACCTTCCGAATGGCTTACGACCATCTAGTGCGAAATCGTCATAACTCTATGACGAATTTATCCACGGTCACTATTAGAAGGTCATAGAATAACACATTTCTTGTAATGATTGTTATAAATAATGAAAATTTTCAAGCTCGTTGTGATATCATGTCTAAATTTTGTCTAATGCCCAAAGATGTCTATGAATATTTGAATATTTGGGAGCTTTCTGAAGGAGGAGAAAAAATATTTCTTGCTAATAATGCCACAATATTACCCATTAGAATAGCTGAAGGAGTGTTTACAAAGATCCTAGGGAAAATGGTTTCTACTGATTATCTTGTTATTGAATGTGTAGGAAAAGGACAAATTACACTTGGAAGATCCCAATTAAAGCTCCTTGGAGCAATAATAGATGTGGTAAGGGGGACCATTCACTTTGCTTCTCCACCAAACAATCACATGTTCCCCAAGGTAAAGAATAAAATTAAGAGAGGTAAGGGCAAGAAATCTGGCTTTAATACTTCTTCATTGGAGAACACTTGATTATTTTACTTGCTTCTTATGCCTAACTTAAAGGCGTTAAAGAAAAGTACTTATTGGGAGATAACCCAAAAGTTTTAGATAAGTCTTGAAAGTTATTACCTCTGTAATAACCTCTCCTTATCTGTTTTATTTGCTTTTTGTGCCAAGAGTAACCTCTAATGAGAGAGAAGTAATGATTGGAAAAGTTGTTGTCCCGAAACAGATTTCTATGCGTCACCGTAGAAATTCGTGTAAAATATCTGTACGTCCTTTTGATGCGTGAATGTTTGTGATTCTGCCCCAGGTTGTTATCTAACTTTCGTTAGTTTAACACTTTTTGATTTGAGCAACAGAAGGTCTTCGAAAAAATTCGTCTTCACCTGCTAGTCTGTTTTGACAGATTTCTGCCATTATTTGCATTTGCTTCTTGTTGGTTCCTTTTTGAGTTCTTTTGGGGAATTGAGCTTTTTGAGGGAAGTACTACAGTATCTTGTGTTTTATTGGGAGTTTTATTGGTGTTGAAACTGAACCCAAAGACTTATTATCTTGAGTGCACTAATGTTGCTAATAAAGATTGTGTGAAGTTTGTATGAAGGAAAAATTTCAGGTGTATGGAAGGAACGAGTAATGAGATGAATAATGGACTAAAGCTCAAGCTTGGGGATGCCACGCGTGTCACCCCAAGAAGTATCCAAGAATTACAAGCGTCAAAGCTTGGGGATCCCAAGCCATCCCCTTCTTTATCAATAAGAATCCCAGGTTTCTTCCAAACACTTCATTGTTATTGTTTGATGCACAATTGTGTTGTTCTTAGAGCGTCTTCTTTTTCGTTTTCGTTTTGGTTTTTCGTTTTCTTGGTTTCCTTAGTTTTCTGAATAAATTGGTTGGAACCCCTCTTTCATACATTAGTTTTCAAAAAGTTTGGTTTGGATTGGAAAAGAGTAGGAAAGTTCATGCTTAAGTGGTAAAGAGAACTTGTTTTTGACTGTGGCCTATGCTTTGTCATGCCATGCTTGATATTGTTTTGGCTTTATGCTTAGTATCTTTGATGTAGCATGACATGTTATAAACAATTGAGATTTCTTAATGTGCCTTGGAAGAATCATGCGTTGTTTTAGCATATTAAAGCATAGTATTGTGGTATTCTCCTTTGATGCTTTATTTGGGTTGACTTGGCACATGCTCACACCATGTTATGACTATCCCAAGCAACCATAGCCTTTATGATCCTTTAGTTTTCAACTTGTAATATCACTTTATGCTTTGATTAATGATGTTTTGTCGCTCTGCATGATTATGGCCATTATTGCTCTCTTAGTTTGTCGCTCCTAGTCTTTTGCTAGCCTCCGTAACCAAGTATGAGTTTCACTCATGCATCCAACTCCTAAAACCAAGTTATTCCAAAGAGTCCACCATACCTACCTATTAGCACTTGCTATTCCAAGTATATTCATGCTTTTATCTACCTTCCGAATTAAACTTGTTATGTGAAAATTAGTGATTAAAGCTCTCACGAACTTGATGGCACACTTTACTTTTCTTTCCCTTAATAAACTTGAACCATTGTGTCGTCTATGTTGTAAATGCTTGCACTTATATGTTGGGGATTAGCAGAACCATGTTGTCATGGGGAACGCTTTCAACATTGCACTTGTACTTTGTACCTAGTTGATATCATGCTCTTTTGTCTATGGATGTCATCGGTGTGAAACGAAAGGGGAGCTTGTAAGTCCATGGAGTTATGTATGTGTGTTAGAGAAACGCCTCGGCCGCTGGTCTAATCCATGCTGTCATGGTGGAAACCTGCAGCGTAACCATAATGAGCTGTCTAGGAAGCATTCTTCTTATAAAAAAAGAGTCCTATATTGAGAAAAAATAGAGAAAAAAAAGAGATTATGAAAATAGGAAAGGGAGAAAAAAGCACCATATTCCCATGGTAAATAAGAAGATTGTTGAGATGCTCGTTGTCTGCTTGCCTTGTCATTTTGATATGGGGATTCTTCCGTATCATCGGGCAAGGGGTACCCCGTTGGCGGTTCTCTATGATACACATGTACTTACGATGACAAGAACTTACCGGTGACTAAACTTGAGTAGCATGAGAAGCGGCCCTCGTATTCAAGGGACATGAGATTTCCAACTTATACTTTGTCAAGCATATACTTCATAGTTTGTTCACCTTAACCTTAATCACTTCAAGATGCTTATGATAGGGGCAATGAGAGTTGAAAGCTAACAAGTACCATAATTTTTGGAAGCTCTTTATAAAACTTGAATCTCTACTTCCTTCTATGAAGGCCTTTCTTTTACTTTTATGTTGAGTCTCCACCTTCTATCTTTATGCACCTACTTTGAGAGCATAGTGGCCATTCTTAGTTCTATGTGCATTATCTCAAGACTTGTTGATTGATGCATAGCTTTAAACTATTTGTATCTAGTCACTCTTATGAACTTTGAAGGCGTCCTATGTATTTATGTTTGCTACTCTATGAGGGACAAGCTGAATGCCACTATGCTATGTTTTGTTTATGTGAAACAAACAAACGTCTTGCAAAGCATTGTTATTCATGAACCTTTTGTTTGTGCCTTTTCATGTTGCAACATAGTTGCTGTGTCTTATTGCTAGAACTTTATATTTCATGTTATGATTGAAGTACTATGATCCCAGCTATCAATGTTTTACAAATACTATGATCAAGTATATGATGGTGCATGTCACCTCAAAAATTATTCTTTCTTTTTATCACTTACCTACTCGAGGACGAGCAGGAGTTAAGCTTGGGGACGTTGATACGTTGCTAACGTATCCATAATTTTTGATGTTCCATGCTTGGTTTTATCTATTTTCTTATGTTTTGTTCCAACTTTGTAGTACTTTTCATACACTTTCTTGGACTAACCTATTAACAAGATGCCATAGTGCCAGCTGCCTGTTTTCTGCTGTTTTTGGTTTCAGAAAGTTAGAGAATGAATATTCTCGGAATTGGACGGGACAAATGCCAAAGTCAGTTTTTCACCGGGGAGGACACGGAGCCAGAATACAAGACGGAGAGGGGCCAGGGTGCCGCCACACCACCTGGCCGCGCAGCCAAGCCTGGCCCACGCCAGGGGATGGTCTGGCCGCCCTAGGCACCCCCTCGGCCTCCCCTTTCGCCTATAAGATGCCTCCGATACAGAAACCCTTAGTACCCGATCAAAATTCGACGAAAGAGTCTGTAGCCGCCGTCATCTCCATCCCTAGATCAGGAGGGAACTAAAGCTCTTCCTGCCACCCTGCCGGAGAGGGGAATTCACCCTGGAGGCCTTCTTCATCACCATGCAAGCCTCCGGTGTGATGCATGAGTAGTTCATCTCTGGACTACGGGTCCATGTAGTAGCTAGATGGCTGGTTCTTCTCCTTTGTGCTATCATGTTTAGATCTTGTGAGCTCCGTTCATTATCAAGATCATCTATTTGTAATTCTACATGTTGTGTTTGCGGGGATCTGATGGATATTGAGATGCTATTTCAGATTGATTATTGATTCTATCATGTCTTTGTTATTTGTGATATTGCATGCTTTCCATTGTTACTAGCTATCTTGGCCAAGTAGATGCTAGCAACTCCAAGAGTTAGTATTTATGCTCGATAGTGGGTTCATGCCTCTAGTAATCTGGGGAAGTGACAGAAATCTCTAAGGTACTAGATGTGTTGTTGCTACTAGGGAGAAAACAACAATCCTTTGTTCATAAAACAATCGTATTGTTTACTTTACACGCAATGCGTAATGCAATTATTTGTTGATTGCAACTTAATACTGGAGGGGGTTCAGATGATAACCTAAAGGTGGATTATTAGTCATAGATGCAGTTGGATGGCGGTCTATGTATAATGTTGTAATGCCCAATCAAATCTCAAAGGAGGCAAGATGATTAGTATATGCTTGTATGCTTTCTCGATGTTTGTCAATTGCCCCGCTGTAATTTGTTCACCCAACATGTTATCTATATTAAGGAGAACCACCACTAGTGAACGATGGACCCCGGACCTTTCTTTTACCATTAATCTACAACTGTTTACTGTTTTCTGTTTACTTTCTGCAAACTATTACTTTCTTCCACTTGATACGTTTAATCTTTTGTTTTCAGCAAAACCGGTGAGATTGACAACCTCATTGCAAGTTGGAGGCAAAGTTCTGTGGTTGTGTTGTGCAGGATTCCACATTGCTGCTAGCACCGGTAGTGCATCCTGCCAAGGCTCAGCTAGCAACACCTTTGAGGTGTTTCCTTGCTCCTACTAGATTGATAACCTTGGTTTCATAACTGAGGGAAACTTACTGCTGTGCTCATCATACCTTCCTCCTAGGGTTCTCCAACGAGCTCGTTAGTACACGAGTCAGCAACTCGTCAAACTAAGAGCCAATGCCACATCAGGTCGCGTACTTAACACTGCATACATGATAGATACAATGGAAAAGGCATAGGGGATGTAAGACATCTTTTCTCTATCATCATCCGTTACCGGACATTGAGTCATACTCATTTTGCAATTCTTCATCATTGGTACCAAGCCCCTTTTGGTATTTTCCATTTTGAACCTCTTCAAAATCTTTTCGATGTAAGTACTCTAACTTAATGCAATTAGGCGCCTTGATCTATCTCTATAGATCTTGATTCCTAATATGTATGCAGCTTCACCTAGATCCTTCATGGAAAATTGGTTACTCAAATATGCTTTCACGCTTCTCGTAAGATCCACATCGTTTCCCATGAGTAATATGTCATCCACATATACTACTAAGAAAACAACTGAGCTCGCACTCGCTTTCTTGTAAACACGGAACTCTTGTTGATTTTGGACAAATCCAAAACTCTTGATCACTTGATCAAAACGTTGGTTCCAGCTCCGAGATGCTTGCTTCAATCCATAAATGGACCGTTGAAGCTTGCATACCTTTCCAGCATCCTTAGGATCAACAAAAACTTCAGGTTGCATCATATACAACTCTTCATCAATGTGACCATTGAGGAATGCGGTCTTGACATCCATCTGCCAAATTTCATAGTCGAAATGTGTAACAATTTCTATTAAAATCTGGATAGCCTTAAGCATTAGTACGGGAGAGTAAGTCTCGTCATAATCAACTCCTTAAATTTGTCGAAACCCCTTTGTGAGAAGTCGAGCTTTGTGAATAGTCACATTACCATTCGCATCTGTCTTTTTCTTCAAGATCCATTTATTTTCCACGGCCTTGCGGCCTTCTGGAAGATCTACCAAGGTAAAAAGTTGGTTCTCATGCATGGATCCTATTTCAGATTTCATGGCTTCTAGCCATTTCTCGGAGTCAGCACTATCGATAGCTTCTTTGTAGTTTGTAGGTTCTTCCTGTTCATCTAGGATGACAAACATTACAAGGCTACTGTACCAATCAGGAGTGGCACGAACTCTTGTAGACCTGCGAACCTCATGAGTCTCGATGCTGTTGTTTTGATCATCATCATTGGGCTCTTCCTCCATGATGGAGAGCAGTTTCGGAACAGCTTCTGTTGCTCTACTCGGAATTTGGAGAGAAGGGTCAACAACTTCATCTAACTCAATTTTCCTTCCACTAACTCCTTTAGCAAGAAACTCTTTCTCGAGAAAGGTGCCGGTTTTTGTGACAAACGTTTTGCCTTCGGCTTGGTTGTAGAAAGTATACCCAACGGTTTCCCTTCATAAAAAATCCTTCACAAAATGACCTATCATGTTCGAGGTTTCATGGCATTTAGGTCAAACCACCAATGTTATGGCGAGAATTAGGGCATAGTTTGTGATAATGTGCCCATATTGTGCACACATGTGCATCTTGGGATGGATTACAATTTTGCAGGAGGAAGTTTTCCTTTTCGATGCACGAAAAAGCCAATTTCCATTTTCGAGGTGCCAAAATCGGGGTGTTCTGTGAAGCAACCACCAAATCAAAGTTTGGCATTGGTACCAACCCATTTTTCAAAAATACTAGACCACCTTATATGGACAATTTCCCAACCGGTGTATCTGGAACCTTTCTGTCCATCCCTCATGAAAAAGACAACTTCCTGCCGAATCGGTAGGAGGTTGCCAAGATTTGAACTACAAGTACATCATATAATGCTTGTGAATTTTTAAAAAAAATCATTTATAGGTTCACAACATGCTATTTCATCAGAGATCCACTTCAAGTTCAGCGAGGCTCAGCCCCGGGCTAAGAAGCTTCATGCCCGCCGTTTTGAATATAGTTTAAAACGGGCATAAGAAATTCAAAAATGATCCAAACAATGTGAAACCTTCGCGTGGTGTCATATTATGTGTCACAGTTGTAAGGAAAAATATTGAACTTGAAAAATTGCAAACATCATAAAAAAATCCTTCACAAAATGACCTATCATGTTCGAGGTTTCTTGGCATTTAGGTCAAACCACCAATGTTATGGCTAGAATCAGGGCATAGTTTGTGATAATGTGCCCATATTGTGCACACATGTGCATCTTGGGATGGCTTATGATGTTGCAGGAGGAAGTTTTCCCTTTCGACGCACGAAAAAGCCAACCGAGACTAAAGCTGTCGGTGGGATAAGGATGCGTGGGTAACCTTTAGTCCCGGCTGGTGGGTGCAACCGAGACTAAAGATGTCGGTGGGATAAGGACGCGTGGGTAACCTTTAGTCCCGGCTGGTGGGTGCAACCGAGACTAAAGCTGTCGGCGGGATAAGGACGTGTGGGTGGATGCACTGCTCGATGAGATAAAGCATGTAGCGCACGATACCCTATCGGAGGAACAAGACAAAGTAGAAGCGGCGCCATGCCTATAAAAGGACCATCGATACGCCATGGCAAGTAGCTCAACAAGCCAACATAGGTAGAGAGAGTTTCATCCCCATGGATGGAGGGTTGGGAAATCTCCCATGGCGGAGCTTCTCGAAGATGCCGTGGGTGCACACGCCCTACGGCATCTTCGGAAGCTAAGCCTCGAAAAAATTTCCCTGCAAGCCCGTGAAAGACTCCATCTCCTCTAACAGTGTTGGGGAAAGGGTTGAGAAATCTCCCATGGTGGAGCTTCTCGAAGATGTCGTTGGTGCACACGCCCTACGACATCTTCGGAAGCTCCGCCTCGGAAAAATTTCCCTGCAAGCCCGTGAAAGACTCCATCTCCTCTAACAGTGTTGGGGAAAGGGTTGGGAACTCTCCCATGGCGAAGCTTCTCGAAGATGTCGTTGGTGCACACGCCCTACGGCATCTACGGAAGCTCCGCCTCGGAAAAATTTCCCTACAAGCCCGTGAAAGACTCCATTACATAAAGTTTCCATACATCACATAAAGTTTCCATACATTACATAGATTTACATAGGGTTTAGGGTTTAGGATATGAATCCTTCGTCACGTATGTCGATCCCTTGCCTATGATCGCTTCTTAGGTCGTAACCATGGAGCATCTTCTTTGCTTAATGGGATGCTTGGGTCAGTTTTCACGGTGAAGGGCGGAATTTCATCAAACTTATCATAATCTGCTGACATGTCTGTCTTGTCCTCGACTCCCGCGATGTTTCTTTTCCCTGAAAGAACTATGTGACGCCTGGGCTCGTCGTCTGATGTATTCGTTTCCTTATTTTTTCTTTTTTTCGGTCTAGAGGACATGTCCTTCACATAAAAAACCTAAGCCACATCATTGGCTAGGACGAATGTTTTGTCTCTCTAACCAAGATTCTTGAGATCCACTGTTGTCATTCCGTACAGCTGGTCTACCTTTACCCCTTCTCCATTCATGTTGACCCAACTGCACCGAAACAAAGGGACCTTAAAAGTAGGTTCATAGTCAAGTTCCCATATCTCCTCTATGTAACCATAGTATGTGTCCTTTTTCCCATTCTCGCATGCTGCATCAAAGCGGACACCACTATTTTTGTTGGTGCTCTTTTTATCTTGGGCAATCGTGTAAAATGTATTTCCATTTATCTCGTACCCTTGGAAAGTCAATACAGTCGCAGATGGTGTCGCGGCCAACAAGTAGAGCTGATCTCCAATAGTGGTGTCATTCATGAGATGTAATTGCAACCAAGTGCCGAAAGTCTCCATGTGATTTTCTTTAATCCAGTAGTCATCCTTCCCCGGGAACTTGGAGCGTACAACATTCATGTGTTCCTCGATATACGAAGCCACGAAGGGAGAACTTTGGAGAACTATGTAGTGTGCTTGATTCAAAGAATGTTCGTCCCTAAATATCATTGCTTTCTTTCCTAGCGTGCCTTTTCCACTCAGTCTCCCCTCATACCGTGATTCAGGAACACCAATCGGCTTAAGGTCGGGAAGAAAGTCTACACAGAACCCAATGACCTCCTCTATTCCATAGCCCTTGGAGATGCTTCCTTCTGGCCTAGCACGTTTACGAACATATTTCTTTAAGACTCCCATGAACCTCTCGAAGGGGAACATATTGTGCAGAAATACAGGATTGAGAATGGAAATCTCTTCGACTAGGTGAACTAAGAGATGTGTCATAATATTGAAGAAGGACGGGGGGAACACCAACTCAAAACTGACAAGACATTGGACCACATCCTTCTGTAGCCTTTCCAGACTTTCTCGATCGATTACCTTCTGAGATATTGCATTGAGGAATGCACATAGCTTCACAATGGCTAATCGAACATTTTCCGGTAGAAGCCCCCTCAATGCAACCGGAAGCAACTGTGTCATAATCACGTGGCAATCATGAGACTTCAGGTTCTGAAATTTTTTCTCTGCCATATTTATTATTCCCTTTATATTTGACGAGAAGCCAGCCGGGACCTTGATACTGTAAAGGACTTCAAAAAAGATTTCCTTCTCTGCTTTGGTAAGAGCGTAGCTACTTAAGTATTCATGTCCTTTATCAGTATGCTTGTTGTATGGGTCTTTGATACGTTGATGGTCCTCCCGTGCTTCTGGTGTATCTTTTGTCTTCCCATACACGCCCAGGAAGCCTAGCAGGTTCACGCAAAGATTCTTCGTCACGTGCATCACATCGATTGAAGAACGGACCTCTAGGTCTTTCCAATACTCAAGCTCCCAAAATATAGATTTCTTTTTCCACATGGCCGTGTGTCCGGTAATGGGGTCTTTCGGAATAGATTGACCGCTAGACCCTTTCCAAAGATTACTTCTAGGTCCTTCACCATACCAAATACATTAGCAGCTTTAGGGAGCATAGGCTTCTTCCGGTAATCTGCCTCACCGTTGAAATGCTTGCCTTTCTTTCTTACTTGATGATTGGTCGGAAGAAATTTACGACACCCCAGGTACACAACCTTCTTACATTTATCCAAATATGTACCTTTAGTGTTATCTAAACAGTGCGTGCATGCATTGTATCCCTTATTTGACTGTCCTGAAATGTTACTAAGAGCAGGCCAATCATTGATGGTTATGAACAACAACGCTCGTAGGTCAAATGGCTCCTGTTTGTGCTCATCCCACATATTTACACCTGGTTCTGCCTACAACTGCAAAAGTTCATCGACTAATGGCCTTAGGTACACATCAATGTCGTTGCCGAGTTGCTTCGGTCCTTGGATGAGCACTGGCATCATAATGAACTTCCGCTTCATGCACAACCAAGGAGGAAGGTTGTAGATACATAGAGTCACTGGCTAGGTGCTGTGACTACAGCTCTGCTCCCTAAAAGGATTCATGCCGTCTGTACTTAGACCAAACCATAAGTTCCTCGCGCCACCTTCAAAGTTCGAGTACTTTCTCTCGATGTTTCTCCACTGCGACCCATCGGCAGGGTGTCTCAGTTTCCCGTCTTTCTTACGCTCTTCTTTGTGCCATTGCAACAACCTGGCATGCTCTTTATTTCTGAACAGACTTTTCAACCGTGGTATTATAGGAGCATACCACATAACCTTAGCAGGAACCCTCTTCTTGGAGGGCTCGTCATCGCCCTCAACATCACCAGGGTCATCTTGTCTGATCTTGTATCGACATGCAATGCATACTGGGCATTTATCCATATTCTCGTACTTCTCACCGTGGTACAGGATGCAGTCATTAATGCATGCATGTATCTTCTCCACATCTAATCCTAGAGGGCAGATAGTCTTATTTGCTTCGTACGTTGTCTCGGGCAGCTCGTTATCCTTTGGAAGCTTCGGCTTCATTATTTTCAGCAACTTCTCAAATCCCTTGTCAGATAAGCCAGTCTCTGCCTTCCATTTCAACAGTTCAAGTGTGGTACCGAGCTTTGTGCTGCCATCTTTGCAATTTGGGTACAACAACTTTTTGTGATCCTTTTGCATGGCCTCTAACTTAAGCTTCTCCCTTTCTGTATCACATTGTTTCTTTGCATCAGAAATGACCCGACCAAGACCATCAGCAGGCTCATCCGATGCCCGTTGTTCTTCTTCATTGCCGTCACCCTCTTCTTCATTGTCTTCCATTGCAGTATCACCGTATTCTTCAGGGGACATAGGCTAGCTGTCATCATCCTCCTCTTCTTCATTTTCTTCCAGCCTAACCCCTCTTTCTCCGTGCATGACCCAACAATAATACCCGGGCATGAAACCTCTCCGAAGCAGATGGCTTCGAACGATTCTCGAGGCAGAGTGCTCCGCCACGTTCCAACAGTCGATGCAGGACAAGGCATAAAATTATCCACTTTGTTTTCCTTAGCCAAATCGATAAATTTATGCAGGCCTGCAATAAAATCGGAATGGCGTCGGTCGCCATACATCCATCACATCCGTTCATCGATCTACGTCATAATAATTAACCATTACAATAACATCATGAATAGTAAAATGACCACCCTACATGGACACATGCAATATTTTTGTATCAGTTACAGATAAAGAAGATAAGGTTGCTAACCTCAGCCGAGGATACCGTGTTGTGCGAACTAAAGTGTGGCTCGGACATTTCGTCGAACACCTTGTGTGCAATCAAAGAAAAAAAAGCTAGCACCCACACCTCACACACAATCCAGCAAAATTTGGTGGGCAAAGGGCTGGGCTTATATATAGCCAGGGGAGGGTTTTTGGTCCCGGTTATTGCCACAAACCGGGACCAAAGCCCCTCCCGCGCGACACGTGGCCGCCTAGCAGCTCGCACCCCACCCAGGTCATTTATCCTGGTTAATGGCACGACCCGGGACCAATGACCTGGGTGGGGGGCGCGCTGCTGGGCCGCCATGTGTCGCGTGGGAGGGGCTTTGGTCCCGGTTCGTGGCAATAACCGGGACCAATGCCCACCGTCGCTTCGTTGTCCCCGTGTATAAATATGAGGCCACGGCGCTCGCTTTCGCCATCGCCTCGGCCTCTCTGCAGTCCATCTCCACCCCACCCCTTTAGCCATCGCCTCTCCACCGCGCCGTCGTCTCGCCTCCCCTCCCTCTCCAATCTCCACCGCGCCGCCATGGAGGTGCCCACGCTCAACCACTACGAGGTGGCGATGTTTGCGTACTACGGCATCCTCGCGCCACTGCGTGCGACCGTGCCCGCCGGATTTCGCATCAGCGAGGCAGGTGTGCCGGTGGCTCCGCTCCTCAACCCCCGCAGATACGAGATGGAGTGCGTCATCACGGAGCGTCGCCGCCAGCTGCCCGCGTGGATGAGGGCGTTTTCCCGGTACGTGGCAGCCAGCGAGTACTGGCCCCGGCTGTTCAAGAAGGAGCGGAAGGCCAAGCTTGGCAACCGCATCGTGGATGGGCGCCTGGTGCACCCGGATCTCCGCAACCAAGAAGGGCGGGAGATGTTCTGGTCCGTCCCTGGACGGACCATCTACACCGCCATCGACGCCGCTGGCCGCGCAGAGGAGCTATGTCTCCCGAACAACGCCGAAATCGTGGAGATTTCGTCCGACGATGACGAGGAAGCCGGCGGCTCGGAGGACAGCGGCAGCGGAAGTGTTGTCGACTAGGAAAATTTGTAAAGTCGCATCTTTGTATGGAAAAATTGGTGGTCGAATAATAAATGTCACAATTTAGATCTTTGTCTCGATTAATTTGTGAAAGATTTTTTCAAAAATACTGATCAGTTTTTACCTCGAATTAATTTCTGCCTCGAATTAATTTCTGCCCCGAATTAATTTACATTAATTGTTCTAGACTACTGACCGTCGCGGGGTTTTTGGTCCCGGTTCGTGGCATGAACCGAGACCAATGCCCCGCAGAGCGCCACGTGTGCGTCGCGGGGGCATTGGTCCCGGTTCATGCCACGAACCGGGACCAATGCTTAGAGATAAACCGGGACCAATGCCCAGGCGGCATGAGCAGGACCGGTGCCTGGCATTGGTCCCGATTATGAAAACGAACCGGGACCAATGGAATTTGGGCGCTGAACCAAAGGCCCTCTTTCTACCAGTGTTACTAGAAAACCTTTTTGGCCTAGTTTTCTTGTCAGCGTAACCGGTTAATTCGACAGTGCTGCTCCAAGGAGCCAAGGACACATGTTTTGATAATGCTCTTTGATTAGTAATGCTCTTTGATTTCCTGAGGATATATGTTTTGATAATGCTCTTTGATTTCCTGAGCATATATGTTTGGTGTGACAGGCTTTATTTGCATGCTCATTCTGGCTTTAAACCACATATAGAAAAATATCTTTGGCTTTATTAGTACCACCTCCGTCTCTAAATAAATGTTGCGGGTTTGTCAAAATTTGAATGAATCTATATACTAAATAGTATCTAGATTCATCCAAAATTTAATAAATCTAAGACATCTATTTTGACACGAAGGGAGTACTATTTATTTCTTGTCAAAACTCTTTCCGGAAACATAACAGGGGAGGACTATCACTATTTTTTTGCTGGGAGATGAGTACCATCATATCATTCTGGATTAATACGGGACTTCACCTTAGAACATATTATACTTAACTCGTTTATTAGCAATAAACAAACCGTGTCATTTTATTTGTATGTTAGACTGGTTGCAGGTCGTCGCTGGGGTAAATGCTGCAACACATTAATGGAGTCACACTGGATTTAGTGAACATGTCGCTGGTTAGCTGTACACTTTCGTGGTTTGGTTGATTAATTAATTGCTTGATTGTGTCATGGGATTTTGGTTGACCTTGTAAGAAATTGGGTAAAAGCCTCTATTGTGTTGATAGCTACACTATTTGACCATTAGAATTCATGCATTAGGGTTAAGTCGTTTTGTGATGCATGGTTCTTGTATAGTCATGTATCTTGTAAGATAACCCTAAAAAAATTGTATTTTGTAAGGTAAGCAATTTTCATGTGGGGATAACAAACCTTAAGTTGGAATTCGTTATAACTTGACTTATGCTATCTCCGCCATGGATTTCTCAGAGTTACGTGTTGCATAATTCAAATGGAATGAGTAAACTCTTCCTACTTCTTTTGGTTTGCAATTCGTTTTTAGGAGTCACCTCATGTGTAAGCAAATCAATTTAGTGCTGTGATTATTCATATTTGACCAGAATAATGGCTGTAATTTTTTAATATAACTTTGTTGAGTTTGTGAGTAAATTATACTCTTGAATAAATTATTCCAGTTCTTTTAGTGAATGGCTTGGTTCGTTCCTTAGGAACCACACAACAGTGTACTATTATAAATTTTGAATCCCTATAAAATGACATAATTTATTCCTTGATGACATAATTTTTTTGAAAATGTTGCTGTCCCTAACCTAATTTTAGTGAAACCTAAGTTGAACCTGCATACATTTGATAACATTGTCCACTTATACTGAAATTATTTCTTTTAAGTAGTAGGTCTTCCATCACTTTGATGAAGGCATTGACGTGCACCTTGTGTCGACCTCAATCGTGCTACTCCGAGGAAAACCCTAAGATTTTCAGATCGTGCGATGGCCACTACGGAAATCTGTGACATTGCCATGTATCACGAAGACACGGCAAAGACAGATAAACTCACGGCAAAGGCACTGCCTTGTCTCTGCGCACGGCAAAGAGGACACGGCAATGTACGCGACGGCAAAGAGGCTTTGTCGTGCGCTTTTTCTAGGATACACGGCAAAAGGCCTTTGCCGTGTATTTTCCTTATGCTCGGCAAAGTAAAGTAGATAACGGGTATTCCATGTCCAGACGGCGTGCGATTCTCGTTGCCGTGTTGAATCCCTTTCACGGCAAAGAGCTCTAGCGAAACCAAAGAAAATGGCGCCGCTCGCCGTCGGCGAGCTGCGCTGGCTCACGCGTGCTTGCCGCCGCACCTGTTGGTCGCCATGTGCTTGCCGGCGCGGCCGCTCGTTGCTGCACGCTCGCCGCCGCTTGTCCCTACGCGCTTGCCATCGCTCGTCGCCGTGCACTCACTCCGCGGCTGCTCGTCTCGCGCGCTCGCCGGCGTGGCCGCTTGTCCCCGCGCACTCGCTGCCCTGTCCGCGTTGGCGTGGCCGCTCGTCGTTGTGCGCTCGCCGCCGCTTGTCCCTGCGCGCTTGCCGCCGCTCGTCCCGTGCGCTCACTCCGCGGCTGCTCGTCCCACGCACTCACCGGCGTGGCCGCTCGTTGTTGCGCGCTCGCCGCCGCTCGTCGCTGCGTGCTCGCGCCGCTCGTTGCCGTGCACTCGCTCCGCGGCTGCTCGTCCCGCGTGCTCGCCGGCGTGGCCTGAGCGCGTCAGCGCAGACGCTCGTCGTTGCGCGCTCGCTCCATGGCTGCTCGTCGCCGCACGCGGATAAGTGTGAGAGGGCCAACACGCCATGCATGAAGCAGCTGTGCACACGGAATAAGAGAGAGAGGGGGTATGCTGCATGTGAGTGTGGTAGGTGGGGGGTGGTGTGGGTGGTGGGGTCAACGGGTGTGTCATATCATCGATCCAATGCAATTTCAATCTTAGCCGTGCAATGTTTGCGCGATCGAACGGTCCATATTCATACTATTCTTTGCGGTGTGCCTAAACAAAAAGCACTCGGCAAAATAACCACCGTCATGACGGCCCTGTTAGACGAGCCGAGGAGCTGGATCCACCTTGCCACTTTGGCGTGCGCATATATTTGCCGTGTGCTTTCCAATATTTTTGCCGCGGGGAATTCTTTGCCGTTGGCTTTTTTGTTTATTTGCCGTGTGCATTTTCTTTGCCATGCGGTTTTTTGTACTTTGCCGTGTGGTTGTATTTTGCCGTGCGTTTTTCTCAATGGAGCACGGTATTCTAGCCTTTGCCATGTGTCGACACACGGCAAATCTTTCAGGGACGGCAATGCCCAATTTTCCCGTAGTAGGCGGTGCCACAGTATCGGTATCGCGTTCTCTCCTGGGAGTATCGCCTGTGAAGCAGCATTGGCGGAAGCGGCAAGAGGGTGGAGCGGCTAGCGCGTGGGGTGGTGCTGCTTGGCACCGAGGTGGTGCCCGGTGGCTAGTGTGGCGAAATCCATAATCTACTTGTTTATTAGTATTTTTCTTCTTTTTAACCATTTTATTAGCTGAAATCCATAAAAGTGTATTCATATAATCCACTTGTTTAGGAACATGCTGAGTTCACTCATTTTGAATTCTGAATTGTCCCGTGTGTGTCCGAACTGGATACGAGTAACTTCTCTATGCTACCAAAACCGGCGGTTTGTTTGCTCTGCAAGCTCGAAGGCAAGCGTCTCTGATGAGATGCATCTTGGCGGCGGCCTCCTTCATGCTCATCCTCTCGTACGGCGCTCGCCGGCAGCAGCTGAGCCCGACCCTGACAGCGGAGACGATGCAGTCCCGCGCCGTCACACGCACCTCACTGTCCTCCGAATACGACGACACCGTCGACACGGTCGAGATTGAAAATGCAACGTCCAGCTCCTCGATCGGCAGCAGGGCCGGGTCGAGGACCTGCTCGATTCTCTCCGGGAACGCCGCCGTCACGAACTCCGGCAGGGTCTGGCCTTCTCCGAACCCGCCGTCCGTTGGGGCCTTGCCGACGAGGATCTCGAGGAGCGTAATCCCGAAGCTGTACGCGTCGCCGGCGGCAGACACATTCCCCGTCGTGCCGTACTCTGCACACCACAACTCAAGAGTTTCAGACAAGTGATCATGACATGCCATGGCATGCGGGTACATGGTGACAGAGACATATATACCTGGTGCGACGTAGCCGATCGTGCCCCTGATGCCGATGGTGCTCTCGGTGCTTCCGGCACCGGCGGCGTCAAGGAGCAGCAGCTTGGCGAGGCCGAAGTCGCCGATGCGGGCCGTCATGTCCTCGTCGAGGAGGACGTTGCCCGGCTTGAGGTCGCAGTGCACGATCGGCGGCTCGCAGCTGTTGTGGAGGTAGCTCAGCCCGTCTGCTATGTCCACGGCGATGCCGAGCCTCTGGACCAAGCTCAGGCCGCCATGCTTGCGCACCTCCGCGGGCCCCGGGTGGAGCCACCGGTCGAGGCTGCCATTGGGCATGAAGTCGAACACGAGGGCCCTAAACTCCCCACCGGCCCGGTCCACGCTGGAGCAGCAGGTGACGACGCCGATCAGGTTCCGGTGCCGCGCGCTCCGCAGGGTCTCGCACTCCGACAGGAACGTCTTGGACGCGCCGACTTGTCGGAGGTCGATCACCTTCACCGCTACGGCGGCGACTGCCTCGTGCGCTGCCGGCTTCCCTTTCGTCTTCAGTGATAGGTTGCCGCGGTACACGGACCCGAACTTCCCGGCGCCGACGACGTTGGCCTCCGCGAAGCCGTCGGTGGCTTTGGCTAGCTCGGCGTAGGAAACCCTTGGATACAAATTGCCGTTGAGCACGCTGCGGCTGCGCGCCGCCGTGGTTGCTATACTGGACTTCCTCTTACGCCACCGCCGCCAGAGGACGGTGAGCAGTATGGCCAACAACAGAGCGGCACCGACGATGGGCAGCGCGATCTTGAGTAACAGGTGGGCGCCGTCGGTGGAATCGGAGCCCGCTATGGACCGGCACGGCGGCAGCTGGAGCTGCGGAGCGCCACCGCAGAGTGCGCTGTTGCCGGCCATGTTGAACCCGGTCGCGTTCGCGAACACGCCGTGCAGCGGGACGTTGCCGTCGAGGTTGTTGTCGGACACGTCGAGCTCGATCAGCGACGTCATGTTCTCCAAGCCTGCAGGTACGCCGCCGGACAGGTCGTTCCGCGAGAGGTCAAGCTCCTGCAGCCCCGACATCTGGCCGAGCTCTGGCGGGATGGCGCCGGATAACCTGTTGCTAGACAGGTTCAGACTCCTGAGACCCTTCAACCTGCTCAACGACGATGGTATGCTTCCGGTGAAGAGGTTGCCGTCCAAGTTGAGGAACTCCAAGCTCTGGCAGCTCCCGAGCTCCGTTGGTACGTCGCCGGTGAAGCGGTTTCCGGAGAGCGCCATGAGCGCAAGCTTCACAAGCTGGCCTACCTCTCGAGGGATAACGCCGTCCAGCTGATTACCTGACAGGTCCATTGCCGACGACAACGCCGAGAGGCCAAACAGTTCGCTGGGGACATTGCCGACGAGCCCGTTGCCGGAGAGGTTGAGCAGCGTCAGGCGCTGCAGGTTGCCGAGGCTAGGAGGAATCGATCCGTTCAACGAGTTACCGCTCAGGTCGAGGTTGAGCAGCTGGGTGAGGTCGCCCATGGCGGATGGCACCGGCCCGGCGAGCTCGTTCCCATGCAGCTGCAACATTTGGAGGTTCTTGAGCTTCCCGATAGCGCTGGGGATCGCGCCGACGAGGAGGTTATACCCAAGGTCCAGCGTCTGCAGCCCGACGAGGTCGCCGATGCCCGGTGGTATGACACCGGAGATGCGATTGCTAGCGAGATTCAGCGTCTCCAGCTGCGCCGAGAGGCGGGCGATGGAGCTCGGCATCGCGCCGCCGAGATTGTTCCCGTCGAGTTGGATATCGTACACGGCGTCGCAGTTCATCAGGTTGTCCAGAAACTCCCAGCCGCCAGCGTCGGTCGCCGTGAGCTCGTTGTTGGACAGCTGCAGAGAGTTCAGGCAGAGCCTACCGATCTCTGGCGGCACCTGGCCGGTGAAGCTGTTGTTGGCGAGGCTTAGGCCCTGCAATTTGGTGGCGTTGGCGAGCGACGCTGGGATGGGCCCGGTGAGGTGGTTGCCGCTGAGGTAGAGGTAGAGGAGGTTGGGCGAACGCGCACCGGCGTCCGGCGGGAGCTCGCCGTGGAACGCGTTCTTGGTGAGGGAGAAGCCCTTCAGCGACGACATGTTGAAGAACCCACGAGGGATCTCTCCAGTGAGACGGTTCCCGTAGACGTTAAAGAGCTGTAGCCGCGGGAGGCGGGCTAGGCCGTCAGGGATGACACCTTCGAGGAAGTTCTGGTCAAGCCGGAGCTGCAGGATCGTGGTGAGGTTGGCGAGCTCCGGCGGGATGGTGCCGGTGAGGGCGTTCCGGTAGAGTGTCAGGTAAACGAGCGCCGGCATAGCGCCGAGCCAGGCGGGCACGCCGCCGGTGAGGTTGTTGTTGTTGAGGTACACCACGGTGAGGTTCTCTGGGCCACCGAGTGTGCCGGGGATCTCGCCGGTGAAGGCGTTATCGCAGAGGCTGAGGTACGTGAGGTGCGTCAGTTTCCCGAGGCTGCCTGGGATGGCGCCGGAGAAGCCATTATCGGTGAGGTTGAGGACCTCGAGGAACGGGAGGTCGGCGACGGCCGGGGAGAACGTCCCCTCGAGGCCGAGGGACGAGACGTCGAGGGCCCTGACGCGGCCCGCGGGGCTGCAGTTCACGCCTGCCCATCGGCAGACGCTTGTCGCCGTGCCCGTGTCGTTCGTCCACGACCGCAGCGCGCCCGTCGGGTCCAACGTCACGCCGGCCTTGAACGCAAGCAGCGCGTCCCGGTCGGTGCCCTCCGCCGCCGACAGTAGGCGCAGCAGCGAGAGCAACACGACTGTCGCAATAATTAGCGTTGCCATTATCGTGCGTCACTCACAGGTCGCCGCCTTCCTGTCGTAACTGTGCGTCCTCGACCAGGTTTGTATGGAAGGATTCACGGACTAAACGTAGACCGATCGAGCTCCACTGGCCAGGTGCCATTGTTGACCAAACGTAGACCGATCATGTTGACGAAGATGAAGCATCGTACATCTGAGAGTAAATATAGTCAAACAGGGAATAATCCATTTGTTCTGCTTACGACGAAGAAGAAGCTTCTGATGGTGACAGAAACCAAGCGGCGGTTTGAATAAAACTGGAAATTAAACGATCGGTTCGAATCTGACGCCGACATGAACAGAGACAGCGACTCTCTCTTGTGGAAAAAATGTGTATGCATGAGTATACTATATAGTGCTGTCTCATGATAATTGCATGAATAATCCACGCGCGCGCGTGCACAGTCTTTTCCTTCTTCTTCCTATTTTTGCATATATCCCCGCGTTTCAAATATTGTAGAATGTATAAACTGCATATATATTACAAGTTCCAGAATACTAGTAGTTCATCAACAAAATCATATAGATCACAAATACGACAAGTTTATCACAAGATCATCGAAAGATCACAAATACTGACAAGTTCATCACAAGATCATCAACAATAAAGTCATCCAAATTTTACAAAAAAGGTAGCACAACAAGCTCAACCTACAAGGCCACCACTTCCCGGCATATCACAAAAAATAAATTATCCACTTCCAAGATCATCAAACTCTAACCTCACCAAGCTCAACCTGAAATATAAAATAGTATGTTACTGTCAGGCAATTCAATGGGCATATGCATATGTAGAAATATTTTGAAATGACATAAATATGAAATAGATTCCTATAGCACTATAATTGTTGAAAGTAAAAAAAATGGAAGGTTTGTTTTCTATTTTAAAACTATACATGTTCATAGTGTTTATCACATAAAATAAGTTTATTATTTTTATCATATAAAATAAGTTTGTTATTTTTTATTACATAAAATAAGTTCTATTCACATTTTTTCCATCCACATTCCATTCACTAAGTTTGTTATTTTTCACTCATACTATGTCATGTAAAATGATGTTAATATCTCGCCAGTGGTTGCGCCGACTAAATCCCATTCTCTCTTTTATACTCCCTCCGATTTAAATTAATGTTCTTAGATTTGTCTAGATTCGGCCGTACCTATCCGAGAATATGAATTTGAATCGGTGCGAGTAAGTGATTTCTTATGGACCAAGTAATGATGTTTGAAATTATTTTGAGCAGAAGCTTTTGTCGCCTTGTCCTATGAGGTATTTTTTGCCGGATATTTCGAGGAACCTGAAAATGCAAATAACGAGCTAGAGACGAGAAATTCAGGATACTTGGCATAACTTTGTTTATTATGGAAAACATTACCATTCTGCTGCATGTATTTATTCTTTCTGTATTTTCTTTTACATGTGAGTCAGAGGATTGTACAAAAGAAAACAAACAAAAAAAGAGTCTTAGTTTATTATTTCCAGTAAGAACTTGGTTCATTTGGCGTGTCCCTTCATTCTGTTGCATTCTATTTATTACTAAGACTTGTCAAATCTAACACTGTTAGTAAGTATTTGGTCCAATTACATTACATATCATGTGCTGATATCAAATTTGTGCACCCGGTTAATCTAGCTTCACCCATGGTTGTAAAAAAAACTGTTCAGACAGATGGGAAGGATTAGCACTTAGCAGGCAGCGACGACCGTATGTCGGGGCTGCTGCTGGAATCGAACAAAGGATGTCATTTTGCTTGCAAGTGCGCAGAGGCGGCGCGGCAGGTGTCAATGCGAAGGCCGAGTCTAAATTCAAAGCTAACGGCCTTGGTTTGGTTATGATGACAAGGTTCAGCATTGTTCTCCTTGCAGTCGTTTATTGTTCAGGGTTGCTTAACTGTCGTGTCATTGGTTGCCCACGAGGAGGTGTTGAGTCACGCGCCTCAACTTTTTCAGACTCTTGAGTCAGGTGATCTGAATCTGCTGATTCCCTGCATCGTCTAGTAACCTAAAGCAAATGACATCCTTTTAAGCACAGAGGGAGTAGTAGAGGTAATCGGATTGATAAACCATCTCAATAATGCTATTTTGAGGTTAATTTCTTATGGATGATGTCGCTACATACGGTTAAATTTAGGTGAGTTTTACTGTACCTTTTACCGCTCATAGTAGTACGAAAAGTATGAATTGCACGAACGGCTCAGATTAAGTGGTGGAGATTAGGCCCAACTAGCCCATGAAGCGGTAGGTATCATCAGAAAAAAAGATACGAGAGCGAGGTGAACGCAATCGACCGCCGCCTGCACCGTCGCTGCCGCCGCCTGCCGCCACCTCCGCCTGCACCTAACCCGCGGCAACCGCATCCACCTGACCCACGTTGCCGCGACCCCTAAGCTGCTTCCTACACCTGACTCACGGCCACCGCCTCCACTTGGAACACACGGCCGCCACCTCCACGCGCTGCCGCCGCCACCTCGGACGCGGACACAGCATCGTTCCTCCGCCTCGACCCGTTTGTGCTGAAAACCTCCGGCCCAATCTCCGCCTGAGGCAGGATGTACGTGTTCCCCTCAATCATCCGTGCTCTCTCCCTCTCTCTCTCCCATAGGAACACCATGGGTCCATGACTCTTCTTGTGGTATGCCCCCCTTTCTGTTTTTAGTCTGTGTGTGGTTGTTCATGGATGTTGTGCTTTTACTGATTAATTGTACATGGAAGAAATGTAAAACTGATTAATTGTACATGGAAGAAATGTAAAACTGATTGATTTTCACCCAAGATCATTATTTTCTAAAAAATGTATATTTTGGCGACAAGTGAATAATTTGAGCTGTACATCTTCCAAAAAAGCAGTGAAAACCAAATCTTGATAACTTGCATGTTGTGATGATTGCTGCTATGTATGTTTGACCTGCTTGCTTGCATATCTCAACTGATGAACATTGAGTTATCAAATAAAAAACTGAACCACACAAATTCTAAAAGATCATCAACTCAGTTTGGATTTGGCAATTAATTCATCTTGTCGGTCTTAGCTAGTTGTATTATACTATGTTGCATTCAAATTCAGAGAGAACTCGGAACCAGGACATCATCTCCAGGCTTCGTAGCAACTGAAAAATGTAAAGAAATGATATGTTGAAATTTTATCAAGTTGTGTGTGCATCTAATGGAAAATAGAGGAAATTTTTGCACCACTAAAGAGCACAAATTAATTATGAACAGCAAATCACCTGCCGCTATATCTAATACAAATAAAGCCAATAGGTGCTCCATGTAAGAAGAGACCTACGAAGGACAAAGGTAACTGTACGATAATACTATTTTATGTGCTCCATGGGATGACATGAATTGTTTTTCTTCAATTTATCTCTTTGTTCTGCCAATTTTATTTCTGATATATTATGCATATTATTTACTGTCTCCTCTTATTTACATACGAGGCGGTTTGTGATTTGAGAAAAAAAAAAGCCATCAACTCTTGAGAAACATGATTTTTGAAGGATTTAGTGATATCAAAGAAGTGAATGTTCATGGTCAGTCAACAGATTGCTCCAAAGAGTATGGTAACGGGAAAATTGTCCTATTACAGCCCAGGGTTTGAAGCTTGATGTATGAACTGGTTTACAAGGACTGACTAGGAAGGGTAGCAGCCAGCCGCGTCTGTGTTGGTACCTCTTCTGTAGTAGGTTTGGGTATAGTAAGTGTAGTTGTATGTGTATTTAGTTCAGCGGTACGTTGAGTTGTAGCAGTTTGTAGAAAATTCAGTAGAAACATACGCGTTCTTTTCTACAGTAATAGCTCCAATTCTTGCACGGGGAAAAGGGGAATCAGGCTCTGAAGTTGAAAGTAGATGGCACCGAACGTTGGAAGGAGTTGACCGATTATGTGATTCGATGAAACATGTTAACTCGTTGGTCCAGAAACGCTGTTTCATCTGCCCTTTTGAAAGGGAAAGGAGATTGCCGAGAAGTATTAATACATGAGGAAGTCAGTTCAGTTGGCAAAAAAAAAAGGATCTTAGCAGCCAGCGTGACATAGTTGTACTCCGAATTTTTGTATTATATTGTCCTAGTGTTTCATAAGAGTTGTCATTTGTTCAACTATTTTAGCATTTGTGGCCATGCAGGCCTAGTATGTGATGGTCGTATATGCACAAAATAATATAGCATGTAGTGTTGGTTGTTTTCTCATCAGTTTACTTTTGAAGTGATCGTTGTTTCATGTTGTAAGATCTAGGTGATTTGCAGAGATTAGTTTTTTCTCCTCAAGCCGTTATTAAATGGTGCAGAACATACAAACAGAACCATTTCATATTCAGACATCAGTCACTGATAGATGATTACACAGTGTTCGAACTACTTCTGGGGCATTAGTCGTGCCAGATAATTATACATAGTGCCGTAGGTAGGCAACTTTACATTGATCAGCTCGGGTTTTTGACACCTTGAGAATTATTAGTCCGTCGCGTCCTCAGCATGGTACGTGTCAACGGCAGCACATTCCTTGCCCACAGTGTCAGCAATAGCAGGAGGGACAAAATCAAGGTGTCCTTTTGCTTGTGCTGCAAGCAAGGCTGCGTCCTTGCTGGTGAGGACATTTGTATTCTCACTGAAGAATACAAATTCGCAGATTGCTTTCTTGTTTTCATCGTTTGGATCAATATCTGTCGCATTGACCGAAAGCTTGTACACAAATGTTGCTCTAATGTAAGAAAATGTACTGGTTATTTGTATACTTGTTTCTATGCGAGGAAATTTACCTGTGGCGTTCCTCTGTTCCTCCACGGCCAAGACATCTGCAAGCGTTCCCTTGTAGAACCATTTTCTTCTAACAGGCTTTGGATGAATAAAACCACCAATCGTGGGGGTTGTTTAACAGTCTGTGTCCAGCATCAAATATGTAGAGGCGTGCCTAGCGCGCGAATGTGCCCACGTATGTGCGGGCGTGCGATGCTCCATGTGGCCGCGTGATGAAGATCCGATGGCACAAGAAAAAACACAAAGAACCCCAAAAAAAATGCCATGAAAAAAATAAATAATACCTTGGCAACTTACATTTGTGTGTGTTCCGAGAGACTTGGGAGGACACATTTAACCTTTAGATTTTGGGAATATGTATAAACTGAGAAGATAGTGCCCAGCAAAAACTAAGCAAGAATACATACATGGATATCTAACCGCAATTCACAAAGCTGAAACCACTTCTTTTTTTATAAGGAAAGCCGTAGTAACTGAATTTGAGAAACCTGTTTAATGACCATAAAGAAACAAACAGTAACACTAATTTATCAATGTGCTAGTCAGATTTGAACGGAAACTACTTTGTCCTTCAACCATACAACAGATCATTCACTTTTGTCTTGTATGCCTTCCTCACTTGTTCTTTCAACTCAATTAGCTCCTGCGGTTAAACAAACTATATAGTCTAGATTATGGCAACTATACTAAATCAACTACAGTATTAAATCATGTGAGCTACTGTGTAGTTGATTTTACTGGAACTGTTATAGTGCAGACAAGGCACTATTCTCATCAGCTTGAGCATATGGAACTGAAACTGGAACTGGAACTGGAACTTGCACTAATTCAAAAGTTTCAGAAAAGCTTCTTAACTGGAAGCACAAAAGCATCTCAGTTAGATTCCCATGTCTTCTCGTCCTTCCCAAGGCTGATGTCAAAGTAGGAAACATGAAGCCCCTCATGTCTTCATCCGTATTACCAAGAAAGGAAATCTGCACCACCATCAAGAAAGATCAGCTATCAAATTCTAGACCAAAGTGAAAAGAGATCAGAGATGGACGTCCTACTCCTACCTCTCTTCCTCTAGGGTGGCAAGAAGAAATGTTGCAACAAAGAAGAGGAACAGCGGGAAGGGCGGTTCCCACGGCGATCCCGAAGACGAGGAGCCCCACAACAGTGTTCCACGAAACGGTGGAGCGCCTGGTATCCGGCTTCCGGCGTGGCCCTGGGAAGGAGAAGGCTATGAACCCAGCGAGCCCCTGTACCGCGTACAGCGCGACGGTGGCGATGCCAACCCATGCGTGGAGCGAGTAGAGGTTAGGGATGTCGGTCTCAGCGTCGTACCTGAACACCGCGTACGTGCCGGCGCTGGCCACGGCGTGCAGCACCAAGCGCGCCTTCTTCCTGGCGTCCCCAGGGTCGTGGTGGAGCGGAGCGGGATGCGGTAGGTGAGGATGGCCTCCCTGCCGATGAAGATGAATCTGATGAGCATGAGCGGCGTCGTAGGATCTTAGATCGAGGGCGAGGCCAAGGGCGCCGCGGGCGTGGCCGACGAGGGCGGCGCAATGGGGTCCTGGGTCGGGGCCGGATCCTTGGGTGAGGGCGCCGCGGGCGGGACGTGCCAAGGATTGGAGTAGGAGGAAATGGGCGGCCGGTAGGTGGGGATCTTGCGAAGGAGCATGCCGGCAGGAGGGGCCAAGGCGGCGCGCGGGGCGCTGCAGCTGAGCATCAGCGGCATCACCACACATCAGAGGACTCGCGGAAGAAGGAGGCGAGGGTTAGGGCGTTTTTTTCGAACGACATCACGTAGTTGGACTCTCTGTGCCCTTGGGCCGGGGCCCGTCGATGGACTTTTTGTGGTGGGTTGTCAGAATTTTCCACCAGTATGAATCATACTTGTGATGTTTTTTTTACCGGTATGAATTGTTGCAAGCCTTTGGATGTACAAAAATAAAGGGTTGCTATTCATTTGAGGGTACCATGCTCGCCATGATGGGCTTCCATAAATCTTTCATATTATGTGGATTATTAAATCCTCATTCAATATACTATTTGGAAATATTATTGTACCTCTAGAAGACATGAAAGGGTACCGGCCGGCTGCTTCAACTCCAATAATCAGTCACTATAGGGATAAATTTGAAGTCTTTGTTTATGTCGCATGTAAAAGTCTTCTTGATGATACGATACAACTGTCATGAGAAAAGCCTTCTTACCCGCCAACAAGTCTCTTGGTAACGATACTTTGTATCTTTGAAATGCATCTAATTAATGGAAACATGCATGCCATGATCTTCCATGAACACAGTGCTACAGCCCTTCCACGCAGGATCGAGTATGGCTTGCCGGCTGCATGCTTGAAGCCAAGCGTGGAAGCTGTAGAACATCGTGGGCACCACCATATTTCGATCGTGAACACAACAACAATGTTAATAACGGAAGTAGTTTTATATCGATCTAAATTTTAGACACAGGATGCGCGACCATGCATTATATATATATAGCCGCCTGTACGAAGCAAAACTCTGCTAATACACTCGCAGGTCGCGGGCCTAGTATACTATAGGATCAATTTATCAGTCAATGGCGGTCGTCATGACCGGCTCGGCAGCGGCAGTGGTGCTGCTTACGATGATCTCGCTGCAGCTGTCTGCAGCGGCGCCGGCAGCAGCCGCGCGTCCGCTTTTCAACTGGGTGCCTCCGCCGCCACAAAACTGCACCCGCATGTGCGGCAACGTGAGCGTCCCGTACCCGTTCGGCGTCGGCCCAGCCGGATGCTACTGGCCGGGCTTCAACCTCACATGCGACACGAGCGGCCAGGGGGTGCCCCGGCTCCTTCTTGGTGACGGCACCCTCCAGGTGGCTGAAATCTTCATCGGCAACTCGACGGTCCGCGTCGTCCGCACGGGTCCCGTCGTAAAAGTCGACGCCGCCGGCGACGGCCTGTTCGGTGGCGGGTTCAGCGACGACGGGCCGTACACGCTGTCAACTAGCAACGAGCTCATCGTGGTGGGGTGCAACGTGTACGCTACACTCCACGCGAAGGAGGAGGACATGCTAATGGGCGGTTGCGCATCCTTCTGCCCAAACCACCAGTTTGTCTCTTTGACCATAGAAATAAGGTCGCACTTTAAACGGGAGAGCTCACCCGACAGCAAGTACTGCGACAACATGGGCTGCTGCCAGGCGCCGCTCTTCCCCACAGGGAGCGACGTTCCTGCTCGCCACGTTCCGGGCCACGTGCAGCTCCAATGGTTCGGCTCCAGCCGCACCGTGGACAACGCCGGGCCGCCGGCGGCCGTTTTAGTGGCGGAGGAGGGGTGGTTCGATCAGGAATACGTCTACGATGGTGTAATGAGATTTCGGCGGGGCTCGCCGGATGTAGTTCCGCCACCGGACATTCCTAAGGAGGCAATGGCGGCTCCGATTGTTCTGGACTGGGCCATTGTTGTTGTTGGCCACGAGCGGTCAACTACCACCGAGTGCACAAACAGGGAGGTAGCCCGCAACATCTGCAAGAGCACCAAAAGCCTCTGCTATACAGCTCTCGGATGCTATACTTGCACCTGCGAAGATGGTTACCAAGGCAACCCTTATCTCCCCCAAGGATGCAAAGGTAAATTTGCAACACTTTACTGTTTCCCTGCCGTCGTCCTCATGTCAATCTCTAATTTATTTCGACTAAATTTGACTCTGCAACATATCTTTACTACTAGTATATAGAAATTGCTAGAGGTCTGGCTCGTGATATGTTCTCTCTCGAAATAGTCTTCTGCCCCCGCTATATTAATATAGAAACCACACAATTTAAAGTTTGAGTTCATTGCTGAAGCCGATAGCACAAAAGAAGCCCAAAAAAAATACAAAAGAACGAGAGACACAAATGCCCAACATCGCCGGATCGACAAACGACGATGACTCGCAACCGATGCGCCCTCTAGAGTAGTCCCACCATGCTCCTATGTTCCGAATTGCCATGTACCAAGTAACACCTTTAAGGAGTGCGAACATGGCGACGTTGTTGCCCGGACTACTCATAGGAATTCTCCCGGTACACGTAGGGAAGTGGGGAGATGGTACACCTAGCGCCCTTCAAGCGGGAAGGTGGCACCCGCAGGTGTCACCGCGTCGGAGATGGCCTAGCCGGCAAAGATTTCTCCCGACCCTCAAAGAATCACAACCCCGTCCAATCCTTGCACTCCAGCAAACATGTCACCCACCAACATGCACCACCACGGCCTTGAATGCACCATTGTCATCTCACCATGTCAAACGTAGCGAGACCGGTCAGACCGCGAAACGACCGTAGATATGGGAAGATAGTTTCTTAGCCGCGCAGGAGGGAACAACCTCCACCGCCATAGGCGGTAGCCGGCCGGACACAACGACAAGAGCACACCAGGCCAAATTGGAGCTCGGGGTGGCAGCAGCTTGCACTTCCGGGCGGTAGCATACTAACCAGGCCAAATTTTATGTGTTAGTATGCTATTGTATCGTTGTGTTAGTATGCTACCACTATGGCCTGGTGTTAGTATGATATTGTACCGTTGTGTTATTGTAATCACGTTAAATATATAGAATGTAGAAGGGACTTGCACTTCCGTAACCGTGTTGCATCAAAAATCCATCTGCTTATTGATGTTATTTTTTAAATTAGATTAGCGTGGCAACACGTATATACCTTGGACTCTAATATAGGGCTGGAACTTCTATAGCAACCTTTAGTCCCGGTTGTGTCACAAATCGGGACTAAAGGTCCTCCATGTGGCTGAGGTCGCGCGCTAGGGCTAGAGGAAACACCAACCGGGACTAAAGGTCCGATTAAAGTTTTTTTAAATCAAATAAAAGTTTCGGTTTTTTAAATTTCAAAGTTTTGGATTTTTAAATTATTTGACAGTTTAATCTCTAATCACCCTATTCTCATGTCAAAGTGCATACTTATGATCAAACTTCTCCGTCGGTCAACCATCCTTACACTGGTCCATCCTCCGCACGCTTAACTTTTGAGTTCATTTCACATTAGCTTCCAATACTATGCTCATAACTTACTGATAATAGTATGCTATTAATTCTATTAACCTTAGACTTTGATAACACATGATTTTATTTTTTTGAATTTCAAATAATTTTAAAAATAAGAAACAATGAATTCGAAATAATCTTTATGCATAATTCAATTATTAATTTAAAAACTTGAAATTTTCAAAAGAATCAAAAATAAAAATAAATAAATAGATTACAAAATAATATAAAAACTTCAAAATGACTAAAAAGTAAAATAAACAACAAAAGAAATATAAAAAATTCAAAAAAATTCAAATTTTCTCATGTAAACCCTAAAATCTTTCCGCTTTCATATTTTCCTTTGAAATTTTGAACATCTGTCATTTGTGCAAACGGCTTGAGGCCATTAAAATCGGATGTAAATTTTCGCGTAGATACTTTTTTATATATTACATAATTTTTTCCTAGTTCGTACGCAAAAGTTATAGCCATTTTAATTCGGAACAACCTTTGTTTGCAAAAAAAATATCAATTCAAATTTTAATTTTTTCCTAAAATTTGGTTGCATGTGGTACATGCATGTCAAAGGATTTTGAAATTTGAAGTTTTTATCATTTTTGTTTATTTTTTTTAGATGCTTTTTTTGCGTGGGGGAAGGGGCTAGTCATGACAGGAAAACATTGACATTTGGTGTCTCAACCGGGACTAAAGATATCATCTCCAACCGACTAAAGGTTTCATTCGAACCGGGACTGATGTTGGTCCTGCCCCGTGCAGCGTCCTAACCGTTCGGACCGAGACTAATGTGCGGAAGTCCTATTTTCTATTAGTGTATCACTCTCGACTCTACCGTGTCCAATAAAAGTGAAAAAAATTGCTCCTAACATTGTCGTATTATAGTACTCCTTCTGTCTCAAAATAAATGTCGCATCAAAATTTGGATGAATCTAGACACTATTTAGTATAGATACATCCAAATTTGACAAATTTCTGACATCTGTTTTGAGAGGAAGGGAGTACATGCATGCAGATAAACAACCGGCAGTAGAATACGACGATGAGATCTCCTTCTACGGGAAAATTGACAAGATGAGCTAGGTTGAAAACAATGCATGATGCACATATGCAGCGGAGTGAGATAGATACTTTCATGCTGATACAAGTTAATTGTTCCGTTGTTTCTTTTATTGTCCGGGAGAATCGTCATTATCTCCAGAAAGTAATTTCTCTTTGAATAATCTCCTTCATTGCACATAAGATCTAATGCATTCTAATATTGAAGAAGTGTATATTACATAGCTACTATTGTACATATATGACAAGAAAAAAATACTTCTAGCGCTTATTCTATAACTATTGGAACATAAAAAATATTGTTAAACCTCGAACGGAACTATCAAAACAAATATTACAATTAAAGATTTATATATAAGATTTGTGAATATATTCTAAGTGATGTTTAATTAGTCAGGATTTACATGCGTAGTGGAAAATTTGGAGAACCGAGGGACCGCAAATCTAGAGCAAAAGACGGTGTTGGTATTGATTGGGAATCATCGTAACATGGTGTTTTTATAAAGACCACGTTGAATTAATATATGTACTAAGATATAAATTAATGCATGTATTCAGTTTGTATTGATGCATAAAAGTGCACTGGTGTTAGCATAAAAGGAAGCAAAAATGCCACAACCGATGGTTTTTATTAAACATATTGATCACTCACACCTTACAGAAAGACATCAAGATATATATATATATATATATATATATATATATATATATATATATATATTAATTGTGCACGCCATCATCTTACTATCAATCTATTATAGCATTATTATACCAAAACATCATCAAACAAGAAATGACTAATTGATCTTAGTAACTTACATGACATAATGGGGCAATAAAATCTTATTTAGGCATTAAGAGATAGGTGTTGTTAAATCTAAATCAATCTAATATAACTTGAGGTTTAAAAAGTACATCATATATTGCAATGTTAAGTTAGTTATATATTCATATCAAAGTTACCATGTAAAAAGACACATAATGTGCACTTATTTTATGGTGATATTAATTATTCCCAAACAAATTAAAGATGTTTCCCTAACAATGATATTTTACTTATCATAATACTTATTGCAACTATAGAACTTCTAAGTTATAATAGAGTAGTATAAGTTTTATAGTGCCATGCAAATATTTTTAACACTTCGAGACATTGCCCTCGCATTTGCGAGGGCCACCGTGCTACTTGAAATAAATAAATAAATAAAAATCTCAGAATATCGAAGAAAGACAAGGCGAATCCTCCCACGGAAAAATGACCGCATTCCTTCGTCCTCCCGTCCAATGATCATTCTATGTCTTGCAGAAACACCAACCCCTCCCCCCCCCCCCCCCCCACACACACACAAACACACATCAAATGGTGTTTCCCACTTCCTCCTGATTAACTGGTCCCCTATGTGTGTGCCCTGCACCAAGGCGGCTTTGTTCAGCTAAAATAGCTAAGGAAGGCCCCTCCTCCTCAAAACAGTCTACAAAGTTTTAAAAAAATGCCAGTATTAACTTGTTTTTCCTCTTCAAATGATCAACGACATAAAAACACCTAGATACCATGTTTCGTGGCACAACGATACAGATGGAAACTTCAATAATTACTGAAACAAGTAACGGTGATTGAAAAGATAGAAACAACGCCAAAAAAAGATAACAAAGATTGGATTGGTGTTCATTACTTCAAGCTGATGAAGCACCCCTTGCTCCTAATTCAAATTCTTTTAGACTCAAAATGTGGCAAGTGCTCCATTGCGTCTGAGGTGGCAAACAAGTACAGTTCCTTCTAGTAATCTCCATTTATTGTTGGAAGCTCTAGCAATCTAGCAGGGACATGTCGAGCCATCAGTATATACCACACCAGTTGCTTGCTCGTTCATATAACAATCCACATAGGAGGCAACTCATCATTGGAGCTTACTAGGTAATCGAGTAAAGCAACATGGTAGTCTAAACCCTAAAACTTAGTTAGAACCACAACCCCATAAGGAACAAATAACACACAAAAATCACCTTGAAAAATAGTAGGTTGTCATAAACCTGCAACAGAAACACTCACACCGGAACCGATACCACAACTTACTTGAACCCAAAATCAACTATGTAATATGGTAATTACAACTTAGTGCATGAAAAATGCAACTTACCTGCACTGGAAAAAAGTGACTAGGATCTAAAAGCTACGACTTAGTTAGAACCACAACCCTAGAAGATGCAAATAACGTACAAAACTCACCTTGGAAAATAGTAGGAGTGAGACTAAACCGTCTACGGTCTCACAACGAAACCAAAATCTATAACTTATTTGCACCTAAAAAGAAACTATGTTATCCGGTAACTACAGCTTAGTGTATGACAATTTGTAACTGACCTGCAATGGAAAAGGAGATTAGGTTATCTGTAACCTACAACTTAGTTAGAACCACAACTGCAAAAGGTGCAAATAACACCAAAAAAGTAACTTAGAAAATAGTAGGGGTGATTGTAAATTTGTTGCGGTCTCAGCAACACGAACAGTGAAACCAAAAAACCAACTTACTTGCATCTGAAAAGCAACTAGGTAATCTGGTTACTGTAACTTAGTGCATGACAAACTGCAACTTAGTTGCACTAGAAAAATATGCTAGATGATATGGAACCTACAACTTAGTTAGAACCACGACATCTCGAACGTGCAAATAACACACAAAATCACCTTGGAAAATAGAAGGGATGATCCTAACCTAGAAAGGTCTCTGCGAGAGCACATCCGATCTGAAACTGCGACTTACATGTTCTCCAAAAATCCACTAGGTGATCTAAAACCTACAACTTAGTTAGAACCACAATCCTAGGAACGTGCAAATAACACCAAAAAATCACCTTGGAAAATAATAGGGGTGCTTCTATATGACAACAAAGTGGAATTGAAACTGCGGCTTAATTATAGCTAAAAATCAACTAGGTAATCTGATAACTACAACTTAGTGCATGCGAAAAAACGCAACTTACCTGAATGGGAAAAAGTGCCTAGGTGATGTGAAACCTACAATTTAGTTATAACCACAATCTCATGAATATGCATTTTTCCCGAAATTAAGTTGATACCAATTGCCTCTGCATCAAAATGGTGCACACAATTTTTATTTTTATTTAATAAAGCCTTACAAAGAAGATACATAGAACAACCTGAAGCCACCTCACTAATAACAGTTATCACAACACCTACAGCCTTGATGAAGGGCGGGGTGGCTATGTCGGGGCCATCGCCCTGAACTCACACCTATACATATCATTGAAACCGGGGGTCTCACCAACCCGCCCAACGGCGATCCGGGAGCACAAACTGGTCCAGCAAACACTCAGCACACGCCACTGCACACGTTCCAGAAGTCGTCGTCGCCATCTTCCGCCGACCCATATTTAGGACAAGGATTAAGGTATAGACCTTGCAAAGCCTATCGTCGACAACGCCATGGCGCCGGACAGTACCGCCGCCTTGCGCACGTCCATCGCACGTCCGTCACCGATACCCTGCAGCACCCTGCCGAGACCCGCTGATATCGACACAGTAGATAAAACACCGCACCACCAGTAGACCCTTCCATACACCTTATTCTTAAAAACTATGACCTCAATAGGGAGAGAGAAACCTATGTGCCACCATCATCTAATCATGGAGGCCGAGATCTAGGGTTCCCCCCAGAATCAATAGGCATAAGATGGGAGTTGCGCAACATCCACACCTTCAACAAGGATACAACGCATGAGGACACATCCATTGTCAGCTCAGACCGCATCGGAGCCTACCTCTCATCGGCCGCTTGTCGCCACCAACTCACACAAGTAGGGATAGGGCTAGTGGCCTAGTTCAGAAAAGTGGATCGAGGACATTCATTCCGTGCGCCGCTAATATAGCGCCGCCGATAAATATTATCGACGACGCATTCGCTAGTAACGAACTTTTAGGGAACTTTTAGGGGGCGTGGACTTTGTGAATGCCCCTCGTACACGCTTTTTAAATACTTGAAGCACGGCCACACCATCATATTCGCGCCAGAATTTAAAACAGAAAATCAAGACAAAATTAAAAGAGGTAATTAAACGGTAAATTTCATTCAAGTTTAGGAAATATTACAAATATTTGAATGAAATTAAAGTTTAAACTAAAATAATCCTAAACTAATAGCGATCGGAGGCAGGGAGGACTACGCCGTCCTCGACGTCGCTGCCGTCGCTGGAGGACCACCTGGAGAGGCTCAAGTCGGAGTTGTCGAGATCGATGATGCCGGTGGCCCTCATGGACGCGTGAATCGCCTCGATGAGGCCTAGGGAAAGTTTCAGATCACCGATGCGGTGGTAGGAGCGCTGCTCCCTCACCCAGCCGTCTCGTCCATCTTCAGGAAGTTGACCTCCTCCTCCTCCTCGAGCTTCATCCTCGGCTCTGGCTTAGGTACGGCCAGCTCTGGCTCCTGCTTCTTCGAAGCTCCTATAACTCCTACTCAGGTTACTAGTTGTCATGGATGTGAATATTGGAGTAAATATAGATGAAAGAAGAATCTGGATCAAACAAATGCGGTCATAAATCTAAATGTCGTGTAACTTGTCACAACTAAAAAGTGAACACATATATACCTGGTGTAAAGCTTATGATGTTATTTCTCTCCGTCATACCCCTAAAAGTGTTGGTTGGTTATAACCAGATACCAACGAGTGTGACCTCCCGGCAGAAGATATTGACTGCTACGGTGAATGTACTAATACAGAGGGATCCTACAAGTGTCGTTGCCCACGGGGAACAAGTGGCAACTATACTCTACCTAATGGTTGCGTCGAACCACCCAAGCCTTCAACTTCAGAGACGAGAAACACAGGTTAGCATGGTGCCAGACCGAAGATTCGATATGTGTGATGCAACTATTTTTATTACATATGTCAGTCGAGAACCTCAACTTTGATATACATGGAGAACCTATACCCATGTGTGTTTATATATTTTCTCACAACACAACATGTGTATATTTTTTCAGGTTTGAACATTGGAATAGGACTTGGCAGTGGGGCAGCAGTTATCCTCTTTATTCTCGCTGTATTTTTTATGACGCAGAAGTTCAAACATGAGAAAGCAAGAAAGCTGAGAAGGAAATTCTTCGAGCAAAATCGTGGACAACTCTTGCAACAATTGGTATCTCAGAGAGCTGATATTGCAGAAAAAATGATCATAACATTGGAGGAGTTAGAAAAAGCAACAAACAATTTTGATAAATCTCGTGAGCTTGGAGGTGGAGGACATGGCACCGTCTACAAGGGGATTTTATCGGATCTCCACGTTGTGGCTATCAAGAAACCTAAGATGGTACTTCAAAAGGAGATCGATGAGTTCATTAATGAGGTCGCTATCTTGTCCCAAGTTAACCATAGAAATGTCGTAAAACTCTATGGTTGTTGCCTTGAAACTGAAGTCCCAATGTTAGTTTACGAGTTTGTATCCAATGGGACCCTTTATGACCATCTTCATGGTGCATCATTGTCATGGATTGACAGGCTACGCATAGCAATTGAAACATCCAAATGTCTTGCTTACCTTCACTCGGCTGTTTCAATACCTATCATCCATAGAGATATCAAGTCTGTTAACATACTTTTGGATGATACTCTAACAGCAAAGGTAGCAGATTTTGGAGCTTCAAGGTACATTCCCATGGAGAAATCAGGGGTAACAACAATGGTGCAAGGTACAATAGGATATTTGGATCCTATGTACTTCTACACATCGCGCCTCACAGAGAAGAGTGATGTTTATAGCTTCGGTGTCATTCTTGTAGAACTATTGACCCGAAAGAAGCCATTTTCATACATGTCTTCTGAAGGTGATAGCCTTGTTGCATGTTTTGTAACCTTGTTTGCAGAAGGTGGTTTGCTGAACATATTAGACCCACGCGTTATCGAAGAGGGAGGCCCAGAGGTAGAAAAGGTTGCTATGCTTGCAGTAACATCTGTGCAACTAAAAGGAGAGGATCGTCCAACCATGAGGCAAGTCGAAATGACACTAGAAAGTCTTCAAACATCCAAGGAGCATGTTCTAGATGGTCCAACCATGGAATTTGAGAAGGATGAAGTTGGAATAAGTTCTCCGTCAACCAACAACGGTGAAAGAAATAAGAATGATTCAACACGACAATATAGCATGGAGGAAGAGTTTATGTTATCCGCAAGGTACCCTCGGTAATTGCACTATCAATGGTTAAGTTTCGAGCATTTGTGTGCATCAAAAACCAAACGTACCCTTAATGAAAAGGTGTCACCGATGCTTTTTCTATAGTGTGAACTTTGTTTCTTGTGTAACAATAATCATTGATACATATATTAAAGATTTATTTGTAAAGCTAGGGTTATGAAATTTTCACTACGATGAAACTTTATTTTTTAATCCTAACAATTGCTCAAAGATGTCTAGAATTATTTTCTTGTTGTCTGCTTTCTCCAAAACATGCTACACCCAACCCTCTACTGGATGCGGAATTAATTTAACATGCCATTAAATTTTATATCAGATAGAGTATAAAAGAATCTCTTGGGAAACAAAATATCATTACTAATCTCTATTATTAAGTTCCAATTAGTGTGGTTCATACATCGTACCTCCTCCGTCTTGGTTCAATGCTCCTGTCAAATCGGTGATGGCTTAAAACGTGGAGAGCATTTGCCTGCTGGAAATCTATAGGCTTAAGTCGATGACGTCTTCGTTGACTCTGCCCAGACTCTCACACATCGTGATCCCGTAGGCATTTTTGATACATTGTGGTTTGTAGCCTCTATGTGAGCATACATTATTCATTATTTCAGCGCTTGAATAATGTTGTTATCGTTCATTAGTTCCACTATTTAAATGTGACGAAATGTTATGTTATGAGATATTTATGCATTTGTTTATGTAATGTCGCTTCTTCCTTGATTCATTATATTATTTGAAAGCAATATCTTAGAACACGTGTGGCACCTCAGTGGAGTAAAATGCCTTGTGGACAACGTACACAAATACTATCTTGGGAGAGATTAAGTGCTCCGAGTCTATTGAAAAATCTCGAGGTAGTATTATGACAATCAGTAGGTCCGGTCTGTAAAGAGTTCGCTCCAGACAAGCCACTATCATACTATCCATGGGAACAACTTTGATCGTAAACTAGTAAAGAAACTCTTATAGGCGCCAAACGTTAGTAGCGGGCTGGTAAAAGTTAACACCACTGGTAACGCCTGAAAATACCCGCGGCATGGCCAAAACCGAAACACGGCAGGTTTGGACTTTCTAGCAGCATTGTCCCAGTGTCGGTACGACTGAAAATACTAATCCACTGGATGTGAGTTGTAAGTGGTGTGGCAAGTGATATTTTTAGTTGCAAATAAGGCGCACCTTGTAAATATAACTTCAACGCTGCAAAAGAGCATATTATATCCATCTCTTACATCATAGATCTAATAGTAAAAAGATACAACTTGGGATATAAGTCACATAGAGCCATATTGTCAACGAGGAATCTTTCCAGAACCGCACAGGAGAACCATCATATTTTTAACTGATGTCTTCCCTCTAAACTAACTTTCTTTTTGTCCTGGTGAGGTGTTTTGTAAGTGTCTGTTGCTGTCCGTGTGTTCTTTTTTGTTTGTCAGCTACCTCAGCCGTCCCAATCCACGACGTGGGCTCTCTCTAAACTCTTTCTCTTATACACTAATAAAGTTCGGCATATGGCCCTTCGATCTCCAATTCAATTTTGGTCTTTAAAAGAGTTGTCGTTGCAAACGGAGCATCTCCATCCCCTGATCCAGATTGAGAGAGCTAGGAAAGAACTTCCATGGAGTCCTCTCCCCTATCTTGCTCCTCCTCTACACCCGAAGCGGAGGACGAGGCAGCGTCCCACAAAGAAAGCTACGACCAACTTCGCGAGGTCGTGTCCACCTACCCTGCCGTGCCCACCGGCACCGGCCGCCCATACATCCGCCACCCAGATGGCTGGTACGCATACGCGCCGAACGTCGTTAACGCCATGGTTATCAAGCAGCACCTCAGGGCGCGGGACACGGACGTCTTCCTCGCCACCTTCCCCAAGTGCGGCACCACCTGGCTCAAGGCGCTTGTGTTTGCGGCGCTCCGCCGCACCACCTCCGGTCCGGCGGTGGCGCCGCTCGCGGCACACAGCCCCCACCAGCTCGTCCCTTTCCTCGAATCCCAGGTCTTCACCAACGGCCGGATCCCCGACCTGAGCTCCCTCCCGGCGCCCCGGCTTCTGATGACGCACATCCCGTCCGTGTCGCTGCCGGAGTGCATCGCTGCCTCCGGCTGTAAGGTGGTGTACCTGTGCCGGGACCCCAAGGACTGCTTTGTGTCCCTGTGGCACTTCCTGAACAAGTTCGCGTCGTCGCCGTGGGATATCGGCGAGGCGTTCGCGCAGTTCTGCGACGGCGTCTCGCCGTTCGGGCCTTTCTGGGAGCACGTGCTGGGCTACTGGCGATGGCATGTGGAAAAGCCAGAGCATGTGCTCTTCCTCACGTACGAGGAGGTCGCCGCTGACACGCTCGGCCAGCTGAGGCGCCTCACGGGGTTCATCGGGTGCCCGTTCACGGCAGAGGAGCAGGAGGCTGGCGTGGACAGGGAGATTGTGGAGGCGTGCGCCATGGAGAGCCTAGCTGGGCTGGAGGTGAACCGGTCCGGAAAGACCCAGATGGCCGAGTCATCGGTGGCAAACAACATATTCTTCCGGCGTGGGGTGGTCGGAGACTGGAGGAACCACCTGACGCTGGAGATGGCGAGGAGGATCGACGAGATCACTGAGAGCAAGTTCAGAGGATCTGGGTTGGAGTTGCCAGCTGGTCTGAAGTTCTGAACTAGCTAGCACTAGTGGATTCATGATGATAACCTATTTGAACAAGTGTAAGGTTGGAATTATGCACCAGCCCAACATTTGTTTGTTTTTAATCAGAAGAGGCCATGTTTGGGGAGACTTCTTTGGGGAGAATACGACTACATCCATCCAAGTCAAACCTCCAAATTGGCTGCGCGCCGGCTACCTCAAATAACGGCTTTCGCCTGTTCAAGACAATCTCACAGGAACTTGCGAGGAAACTCTCACTATAGTGAGTATCGACCTTAAGATTGGCAAGTAAGAAATGATAGAAAGAATGCGCAGAGATGCATCTTTGTTCATCATACGGTGCAGGTTCGGAGAAGAGAGGGAACAGAATGCAACTATCAAGTTAAGAAGGTGCGTCGGTCACTTTGGTATCAAAATCAAGCTACAAAGTGAACATTCTCTGCTGCAAAATATAATTATTCTGGCAAAGAAACAGAGCACCGAAATAACAGTGTAAAGGAATGTAAATGACTGGCTTAACAGAATTACCTGGAGCGGAGAAGGGTTGCAAGTGCTGGTCCCGCTTGGACCCGCAAAACTGGACGATCAGTTCAAATTGCCCTACGTCCACCGATCGGAACAAGTATGCAAGTTGCACTACCTGTACGTGAGCTAAGCCTAAATTAATTGCCAGCAAGCCCGTCCCGCTTGCAACCCTAGAGCAGAGCACATAACTGTCATATATGCACAGTGAACCAGGGAAGAGCTACGATGGATGCAGTAATGAAAGTCAAGACAAGAGAGGAAAACAGAATTAATTCAAGACTTGCTAATTATTTCAGCAACATAACGGTTAATTCTTGTGCAACAAATGATCAAACTGTACTCAAGATCGAATACTGTATACTCTAGCACATAGAGATATCGAATCTCAGCAAGCACAGGAAGTGAAGGCTTTTAGTCTATTCACAAGAATCATTCCGACCAACTTCACAGAGTGACGCAAACAAATAAGTAGAATGAGTGCAGATGCATCTATGTTCATCAAATAGGGTGCAGTAGTTCAGAGAAGAGAGAAAACAGAACGCAATTTTCAAGCTAAGAGGGTGGGCTAATCACACATCATCAAAATAAAATGGCTATGGACTGAACATTCTCTGCGGCTCAATACACTTTTGGCAAAGAAATATGGAATCAAAACCAAGTGAGCATTCTCTGCTCCTCATTCTACTTGGCAGAGAAACAGGGCATCAAAATGAAATGAAACAGTTAAAAGCAACATAGACCATTCGCTTAGCAGAACCACATGCTGCACATGACTGGCATATACAAAAGTAAACCAGGGAATAGCTAGAATGAATACCGATGCATCTTCGTTCATTATCTGAAAAGCAGTAGTTCACACAAGAGAGGAAACATAGCGCAACTAACAAGTGAAGGAAGTGGGCCGACTAATCACTAGGTGTCAAAATCAAGAGCTATGAATTGTACATTCTCTACTTCTCGATCTACTTACAAAGAAACTAGGGTACAGTAGTTTAGAATCGCTTGGAGCATCTGACTGGCATATTTCTCTTGAGCAACGTAACTTCGACAACCGAATATAACTAAGGGTGCAGCACCCTGAGCTTAGAGCAGTGTATTGCCAAAACAATACCTGAGTTTATCATTAGAGGCGACCAATCAAAGTCCTGAGACCAGATAATATATACATGGAGTTGTTCGTCATGGGAAAGGTGATCTTGTCAATGAGCACCAAGAAACAGCAAATGTGAGGATGGGAATCATGTCGGCGGGCAATTTGGGCTACTGTGTAATAACCCTACGGAGGAGGAAAACGAAAACCAGTTTCGGTTAGTATCACAGCATGCAAACATACAGTATTACTATTGTGTTCTGACAACGAAGACTGTTGTCACTAGCAAATAAATCACAAAATGTGCTGACAACAGAAATAAAGACAGCAAAGTCCTACTTGCTCAACAAATGTAACTGGAACAGAGTAATGTGTGCCACGAAACTCAGAGGTTATCAACTATCTTCAGCTAATCTAGAGAGCAGAGACTACTCATTAGTTACCGATGAATACACCGATGCGGAAAGAAATTATTTACCTGAGCTAAGATAGACAAGGCAATCCACGGAAGAATGTGCCGCAAATATGTCACGTATTTTTGTGCAAGCATCGTGACCTGATGAGACTATCCGTGAAAACTTCACTGTCATTCTTTTAAGCATTGGTGCGGAACTGAATATCAGTTCCAACAAATCATACTCGTGACCATCGCCTTCGAAGCCATCTATTTCCACTTCTTCAAGAGCGGTCAATGAGATAATTTGGGTCCTCCAGTCGGTAGACTCACATGGACAGTTTGCAGGGCATGCTTCTTTGGCCTAAAAACCAAATACCTGAATTACTACTACTACCAAATGTACTAGTACTAATAAGACATATAAGCGGAGAGGAGAATTACCCGGAATGTCTCTCGGAAGACCATAAGCCTCCGTATAGCATTACGAACCCGGTTCATCCCAAGAATATGCAACACAAGGGCTCCAAAAACATGGCCCATTGCTGAGAGATGCAGCTCCAAGTCGGAGAATTCAATCACCATATGCTTCTCTATCTCGTGCGCAAGGTTGGCTTCTTCATCGGAGAAAGCATAATTGCTCTGAAAAGGCAATTTGGTCAGATATGCATCGTCCACAAAATTTTGTTCAGTTGAAAAACTCGGGTCATTTGAGAAGGAGAAGTAGTGACGTACATTGCCGACATAAATCTGCAAGGAAGGCAGCTGTCCCTGTGCCGTCTCTAGCCTCAGCATGTGGAGGCTCCAAAGACCGAACCCAATAGTGTCCTTGACATAGCGGCAGTGCCACCAAAACTTCTCCACCATTGGTGCCGAGATGGAGATGGTCATCTCATCGTAGGCCCAAAAGGACACCCCCAACTGCTTAACCGCCGGGGCGGCGATGTCGACGCGACTCGCCCACGCTTTCTCGGAGTCCACGGTAAGCTCCTCCAACGTCGCCGAGTGGACGGTCCTCCATCGGGGGTCGCCGGTCCAGGTGGTCGTCCTGTGCCTGAGCAGGAGCACGCGCAGGCACGGGCAGAGCGAGAGCAAGGCGTCGAGGTCTTCGTCCATGACGATGCAGTCCAGGAGGTGTAGCTTCCGGAGAGCGGCGAACTCGCCGGCGGCGGCCGGCGCGCGGAGGACGAAGGGGAGCGACTCCAGCACGATGGAGGTGGCGCGGCGGAAGCACGGCAGGTGGACGTCGGCGGGGTTCGGGTTCGAGCCGCCAGGCGGGAGCGCAAGGACGAGCCTCTCCGGCGCGAGCCGCGCGGCGGCGCGCATCAGCGAGGCGACGTCCGCGCGGGCGGGCCAGTGCTCCCTGGGCACCCGCCGGTTCTGGCTGGGCACCCGGATCTCGAGGAAGGAGATGATGGGAGGCGGAGGGCGGGCGACAAGGCTGAGCACCGCCGCGAGTGACCGGAAGGGGACGTCACGGAGGGAGATGTCGCCGAGGCGGGCCCAGAGGCCGCGCCACCGGCGGGAGAGGCCGCTGGTGCGCGCGGCGGAGGCGGTGCTGCCGAGGCCGGAGAGGATCAGGAGGAGGAGGTCGTCGGGGAGGCCGCTGATGTGGTCCGTTCCGTCGCCGCATGGTCCTCTGCTGCTGGGAGGAACGCCGGCGACGGGTCTGTCTCAACCCCATCGAAGCCCTACCGGTAGTTACAGACTTACAGTAACGGACGGAAACGCTGATTGTTTTTTCTTTAATCAGACAATACATTGATCTGTATTCCAAGAGAATACTGCGTTTGTACGGATCCAACTCTGAAATAATTTCAGATTTAACAATTGAAGAATCCCAAACTTTTGTAATTGGTGTTGAGTTCGGATTACCACCGTACAATGTTGCAGTAGGGTGCAGTATTTCACCCAACAGAGGAAACGGAACACAACACTCAAGGCTAATCAAGAGCTACCAAGTATATACATTCTCTCCTTGGAAATCCAGTTATTTTTTCTTTTTTGCGGGTAGAAATTCAGTTACGATGTAAATCTAATACACCAAGTGTAAAGGACAGCAAAGAAAAGAGACGAGGGAGCCTAGGGCATCTCTAGCGGGCCGACCCAAATGTTCTTGTCCACTGGGCCGACCAAACGGACCGACTCGCGCAGACTAACTTATTAGTGCACCAAATCTGGGTCATGGTTGCATCGCTCTAGATAATGCGCGCGTCCTCCCCTTCACCTTGGTGATCCCTCCCGCCAGTGGCAAAGAAATCACCCCGTTCTCCCTAAAAAACAATCTCCTAATATTGGATGACGGGAACAGGAGCGGAAACGATGGATCCCGCCACCACGACCGCTGATGCGCCTACCACCGGCCCCGCCGCAAAGAAGCAGGCCAAGCCAAAGAAGCTGGTCAAGGATATGACATCAGATGAGCGGTGACGAGGGGTAACATCGGCAATGCTCATGGTGATAGACTTAGGGTTTCACGGAAAAGAGAACGCTAGGGATTTCGTCAGATGTCAGAAAAACAATGAAGTCAAAGTCGTCTGAATATTGGGAAAATCGCACTGTTACAAGTTGTCCTCTAGATTTCTATACCCTCGCTTGGATTTCTCTCGTCCTATATATAATAGGTCGGATCTTAAAGTTGTATGCGGATAGGTTTCATACACGCATAATTACAATACCAACATAATGTCGGTTCATAGTCCCTTTCTTAATACAGTCAAAGCCTTTGTCGGTTGCTTCCTTGGACCGTCATCTGAAATCTTCATGGGCCGTAAGGCTTTTACCCAATATAGGGTAGTGAATCATAAGCATCTGAGTAATCATACATATGTCAGTAGCCCCCGAGACTCTACTTGAATCGTAGTTTCAGGTTGATTCTTAAAGTTTCTTTTTATCACTTTTTTATATTTTGTAGGGATTTGGTACAACGAGTCTGATGCTTCTGACGGATCGGGAAGAACTACAAAACATAGCCAAGTCAAACATCTAAATATATCTAACTTTTCTACAGTCTTATATGTGAAGGTATCTTTGCATAACACTCACTTATCAAACTGTCTACGGATATCTTCCCGCTCCTTGGAAATGCGAAGTCGACATTCTACATCCATCTATACTGCTCTAAGTACTTCCTCGCTAGGTACATCAACAGCCAAATGCTCTATTGTATCAAAGAAGGATGAGGAATATATCAGGTCAAAAGCTTGCACAGGATCTCTGCCAAGTCTTTTTTAAGATGTTTTCGAACTCTTCTGTCTAGAGCTTTACTATAGATTTACCTAAAGAACGTACCTACCCAAACCTGCAAGCACCTTGTAAATCTAGATGGTCACAAGCTTTAACTATTTCTAGGAGAGGTGGAGAACAAATCAAATCCAAAAAGAAAGTCTAGTCCCTGAATCTAGCAGGCGAAGCGTGGGGATCGCCCAGCTGACCGTCGGCCAGTACGTCTCGTGAAGAACGGCGCGGCCAATGGTGGTAGGCCGACACTGTTGATAGAATGGCGTCGAGAAGTTTTTTAAGGCATGGAGAAGTTTGCGGCCTGGTTCTAATCCGGTGCATCTCCCATAAGAACGGCGCAAAATTTGAAGAGACAGGGGCTGGTCGCTTGATTGAGAGCGGGCTTAGGAAAGTTTGGGGTCTCGGAAAGTTTTGGCGGGCGCGAGGTGTTTGTCCACAATTTTAATAAAAATATCTGTGAATATTTTATCGGATTTGCCAGTTCTCAAGAGTCACCTCTCGCCATTGGATTTACCTCACGATTGGTGCAACGTGAGGGTTACACATTTGTTGCAATAGCTTGTAACTGAGAATTTAATGAGTTGCAACTACTAGGTTACAACTGAGTATTAGCACAATTAGTAGGGTGACGTCAACTCCTTAACATAACAAGTTCTCAGCCGCCTGGGATCTAGGCGCTCATATTTTATACCTTTTTTTCTCTTGTTGACGGCTTTGTTTCGAATCTGGCCGAGCCCCAACACATACCTTGAGATTTTAACTATCGAGGCCAAGAAATTAGCCCATTCGGCCTCATTATAGCCCAAGACCTTATAACTCGGCTATGTTTTAGGTCATTCGTCCGCGCAAATAGCCCAGTTAAATTGGGCGAGAGCCCATAAAAAACAGCCCATCAATCCCTGTTTGGCCTATTTTTCTTCAATTCGGTATTTTTTGGACACCGTCCACTCATCCATAAAAAAACTCAGCCTATCCATGTTTTTAAGTACTACCTACTATATTATTTATACTAGCATGTATAAACGGCTGAAGCAGCGAGCAACGCTATCAAGTTCGGAACACGAAGGCGCGATAGAGGGTATAAAATCCATCATACATACATTTCTTCTAATGAGAGGATGACATGTGGGGCCGCAGATGCATATAGTCCCCTGATACAGAGAGAGGATGGATAATCTGAACTACATCTACTACAACAACAACGATGTGGACGTTGTCGCCATGCTTAGGATGAAAAGAGTCCCATTTAACCATCTTGTGCAGACATTCAGGTCTAGGGGGTTGCTCAAGGACAATATCAAAAGCTGTATCGAAGAACATGTTGCTCTGTTTCTTCATGTTCTAGGCCATAACTAGAGATTCCGAGTGATTCACAGCACATGGAGGAGATCAACCGACATAATTTCCCGGTATTTCCATCAGGTGTTGTATGCTGTTCGAGAACTCAGACATGAGATGATCAAGCCACCATCTGGTCAAACCCCCGTGAAGATACATGGCAACGGTCGATGGTTCCCCTTTTTTAAGGTGAGCAACTATCTCATTTTCTATGTTGGATGAGTGTATTAAACTGTAGGCTAACAATCTTGTAATGCCAGGATTCTATTGGAGCAATTGATGGTACTCATGTCATGGCTAGAGTGCCGAAAGCTGAGCAGGCTGCATATAGGGGGAGGAAGCACTTCCCCAGTCAGAATGTGCTTGCTGCTGATGGCTCAAAATATATCGAGCTCGTTGGAAACCCAAGAGGAAGGTGTGATGAGCACAACAGAAGTTTTCCCTCAGTTATGAAGCCAAGGTTATCAAACTAGTAGGAGCAAGTAAACAACTCCAATGTGTTGTTTCCAACTTGGAATCTTGCACAATGCAACCACAAAACCTTGCCCCAACTTACAGTGAGGTTGTCAATCTCACCGGTTTTGCTGAAAAGAAAGGATTAAACGTATTGTGAGGAAGATAGTAATTGCTTGCAGAAAGTAAACAGTAAACAGTAGGTGGTTTATAAATGGTAAAAGAATGGACCGGGGTCCATAGTTCACTAGAGGTGATTCTCCTTAAGATAAATAATATGTTGGGTGAACAAATTACAGCGGGGCAATTGACAGACTCGAGAAAGCATACCATGCATATACTAATAATCTTGACTCCTATGAGATTTGATTGGAAATTACACCATTATACATAGACCGTAATCCAACTGCATCTATGACTAATAATCCACCTTCAGGTTATTATCCGAACCCCCTCCAGTATTAAGTTACAAGCAATAGATAATTGCATTAAGCAAAGTGTGTAAAGTAAATAATACAGTTATCCCATGGACAAAGGATTGTTGTTTTCTCCCTCGTAGCAATAGCACATCTAGTACCTTAGAGATTCTTGTCACTTCCCCAGATTACTAGAGACATGAACCCACTATCGAGCATAAATACTCTCTCTTGGAGTTGCTAGCATCTACTTGGCCAAGATAGCTACTAACAACGGAAAGCATGCAAGATCACAAATAACATAGACATGATAGAATCAATAATCAATCTGAAATAGCATCTTAATATCCATCGGATCCCCGCAAACACAACATGTGGGATTACAAATAGATGATCTTGATCATGAACGGAGCTCGCAAGATCTAAACATGATAGCACAAAGGAGGAGAACCAACCATCTAGCTACTATATGGACCCATAGTCTAGGGATGAACTACTCACGCATCACACTGGAGGCAGTCATGGTGATGAAGAAGGCCTCTAGGGTGATCTCTCCCCTCCGGCAGGGTGCCGGGAAGAGCTTCGGATCCCCCGATCTAGGGATGGAGATGGCGGTGGCTACAGACTCTTTCGTGGAATTTTGATCGGGTACTTAGGGTTTTCGTCCCATGAGGCTTTTATAGGCGGAAGGGCAAGGTCGGTGGAGCACCAGGGGGCCCACACCCCCTGGTGGTGTCCCCCCAGGCCGTGCCGCCACCAGGTGTGGCCGCCCTAGTGTGCCACTTCGTCTCCCCTCCGGACTCGTTGTTGCTTCGGGTAAAATATTGACTTTGGCTTTTGTCTGGTCCAATTCCGAGAATATTTCCTTACTAGCTTTTCTGAACCCAAAAACAGCCGAAAACAGACAACTGACACTGTGGCATCTTGTTAATAGGTTAGTTCCAGAAAATGTATAAAAATACCTCAAAATATGGACAAAACATAAGAAAGTAGATACTAAACAAGCATGAAACATAAAAAATTATAGATACATTTACGACGTATCAACATCCCCAAGCTTAACTCCTGCTCGTCCTTGAGTAGGTAAGTGATAAAAAAGAATAATTTTTTAGGTGATATGCACCATCACAATCTTGATCAAGGTATTTGTAAAACATTGATAGCTGGGATCATAGTACTATAACATAGACATGAAAGATATAGTTCTAACAACAAGACATAGCAACTAAGTTGTAACATGAAAAGGTAGAAACAAAAGATTCATGAATAACACTGCTTTGAAAGACGTTTGTTTGTTTCACATATAGAAACATAATGAGAATGGTATTCAGCTTGTCTCTCATGGTTTAGCAAACCATAAATACATAGGACACCTTCAAAGTTCATAATGGTGACTAGATACAAATAGTTTAAGAACAAGCAATATTAAAGTTATGAATCAATCAACAAGTTTTGGGACAATGCACATTAAACTAAGAATAACCACTATGCTCTCTCAATAGGGACATAAAGATAGAAGATGGAGACTCAACATAAAAGTAAAAGAAAGGCTCTTCATAGAAGGAAGCGGGGATTCAAGTCCCATAAAGAGCTTCCAAAAATTATGGTAGTTATTAGCTTTGAGCTCTCATTGCCCCTATCATAAGCATCTTTAGGTGATTAACGTTAAAGTGAACAAATATGAGGATATGCCTGACAAGTTATAAGCTGAAAATCCCATGCCCCTTGCTTACGAGTACCGAACCTCATGCTACTCAACTTTAGTCACAAGTAAGTTGTTGTCATTGTAAGTACATGTGTATCATAGAGAATCGCCAACGGGGTATCCCTTGCCCCATGATACAGGAGCTTTCCCATATCAAAATAACAAGGCAACCGATAATGAGCATCTCAGTGATCCTTTTATTTGCTATTTTCATAGGGTTTTCCTTTTTTTTATTGAGGATGCTTCACAGATTGCTCACTATGGTTATGCTGCAAGTTTCCACAATGATTAGGCATGGCTTAGGCTAGCCACCCAGGCATTTCTCTAACACATATAAAAACTCCATGAGCTTACAAGCTCCCCTTTCATTTCACACTGTCGGGATCCATAAGCAAAACAACATGATACTAACTAAATAAAGTGCAATGTTGAAAGCGTTCCCCATGGTAACATGGTTCTGCTAATTCACAACTTACAAAATGCAAGCATATACGTAACATAGATGGGCACAATGGTTCAAGTTTATTAAGTGCAAGAAAGTAAAGTGTGCCATCAAGTTTGTGAGAGCTTTAATCACTAATTTTCACATAACAAGTTTAATTCGGAAGGTAGATAAAAATATGAATATACTTGGAATAGCAATAATGCTAATAGGTAGGTATGGTGGACTCTTTAGAATACTTGGTTTTATTTGGAGTTGGATGCATGAGTGGAATTCATACTTGGTACATGTGGAGGCTAGCAAAAGACCGGGAGCGACCAACAAAGAGAGCAATAATGGGCGTAATTCTGCAAAGTCACAAAACATTATTAATTAAAGCATAAAGTGATATTACAAGTTGAAAACTAAATGATCATAGAGGCTATGATGACTTGGTATAGTCTTAACATGGTGTGAGCATGCGCCAAGTCAACCCAAATAAAGCATCAAAGGAGAATACCACAATATTATGCTTTTATATGCTAAAACAACGCATGATTCTTTTAAGGCACATTAAGCAATCTCAATTGTTTGTAACACGTCATGCTATAGAAATAATCACTTAGCATAAAGTCAAAGCAATATCAAACATGACATGATAAAATCTAGGCCACAGTCAAAACAAGACTCCTTTTATACCACTTATAAGCATGAACTTTCCTACTCTTTTCCAATCCAAATCAACTTATTTGAAACTATGTCTGAATGCGGGGTTCCAACCAATTTATTTAAGCAAACTAAGAAAACGAAAATTAAAAACAAAAACAAAGACGCTTCAAGAACAACACAATTGTGCACGAAATAATAAAAATAAAGTGTTTGGAAGAAAACCTGAGATTTTATTGACGAAGAAGGGGATGCCTTGGGCATCCCCAAGCTTTGATGCCTGTACTTCTTGAATATTTATTGGGATGACACGGATGACATCCCCAAGCTTGAGCTTTTGTCCATACTTCATCTTTTCAGATTTGTTCTTCTCTACACTTAAAAATCTCCTTCATACAAAAGTTCACACAATTTTCATTAGCAACATTAGTGTACTTAAGATAATAAGTCTTTAGGTTCAGTTCCAACTCAAGTAAAACTTCCATTAAAACACAAGCTGCTGTATAAATTCCTTTTAAAAGTTCATAGTTATCAAAGAGAACTCAAAGAGAAAGAGATTAAGAGGAAAATGCAAATAATGACAGAAATCTGTCAAAACAGACCAGTAGGTAAAAACCGATTTTTTCGAAGATCTTATGTTGCTCAAATAGAAAAGTGTTAAACTAACGAAAGTTAGATAACAACCTGGGAAATAAGCACAAAAAATTAAAGCTCAATCCGATATACAGAGATTTTTCACGATTTTTTACAGCGAAGCACAAAAATCTGTTTTTGGACAGCAACTTTCTCAAGCATTATTTCTCTCTTATTAGAGGTTAATCTTAGCACAAAAACCACACAAAAATGATAAGGAGAGGTTATTACTGAGGCAATAACTTCCAAGACTCAACAAAAGAAAAATTTATTGACTAAAAATTTGGGTTATCTCCCAATAAGTGCTTTTCTTTAACGCCTTTGAGCTAGGCATAAGAAGCAAGAATCAAGTATTCTCAAATGAAAAAGCATTAAGACCAAATTTCTTGCCCCTACCTTTTTTACCTTTATTCTTATCTTTAGAGAACGTATGATTGTTTGGTAGAGAAGCAAAATGCATGATGCCCTTTTCCACATCTATTATTGCTTTAAGGAGTTTTAGTAGGGATCTTCCAAGTGTAGTTTGTCCTTTTCCTACACATTCAATAATAAGATAATCAGTAGACACCACTTTCCCTAGGATCTTTATAAACACTCCTTCAGCTATTCGAATGGATAATATTGTGGCATTATTAGTAACAGATATTTCTTCTCCTCCTTCGGAAAGTCCCCAAAGGTTTAAAGATTCATAAATGTCTTTAGGCATAAGATAGAATTCAGACATGATATCACAACGAGCATAAAAAGTTTCATTATTTATAACAACTTTTACTATAGGAAGCCATTTTGAAGATCCAAAATTTATTGGAACATATTCATGATGCTCTTTAAGCATGTTATAGCATTCTTTTAAACTATCAATGTTGGTCTCAAGAGTGTTCAGTCTAGCAATAATGTTTGTAATAGAGGAATCAGATTTGCTAGGCAAGTCATATGTTGCAACCAACTTTTTTATGGTATTAAAAGCTTCACCCTCATTGCACTGGAGGAAATCTCCTCCTACTACAGTATCCAAAGAATATCTATAGCAAAGAGCAGTTCCAAAGTAGAAACTGCTAAGAAACAAGCTTAGAGTCATTTTAGGTTCAATTTTTTCATGTAAATCAGAGATTCTAGACTAATCTTCTTTGAAACTCTCTTCAATTGCTTGTTTGAAAGTAAAAATCATTTCCTCGGGCGACATAGTGATTGGAGCAATGCTAGACATAATAGCAACTTGAGATAGAAACTAATCTTTTTTGTGTTTTTGATATAAAGAAATAAACTAGTAAAACTATTTTTTTGTATTTTTGATAAAAGAAACAAGCAAACAAAGCAGAAATAAACTAAGCAACAAAAAACAAAGTAAAGAGATTGGTTATGAAGGACTCCTCTTGTGAAGATTTCCTTGACTCCTCGGCAATGGCGCCTGAAAAAGTCTTGGTGGCTCAAAATATATCGAGCTCGTTGGGAACCCCAAGAGGAAGGTATGATGAGCACAGTAGGAAGTTTTCCCTCAGTTATGAAACCAAGGTTATCGAACCAGTAGGAGCAAGGAAACAACTCTAAGGTGTTGTTTTCAACTTGGAATCCTACACAACACAACCACAGAACATTGCCCCAACTTACAGTGAGGTTGTCAATCTCACCGGTTTTGCTGAAAACAAAGGATTAAATGTATTGTGTGGAAGATAGTAATTGCTTGCAGAAAGTAAACAGTAAATAGTAGAAGGTTTATCAATGGTAAAAAATGGATCGGGGTCCATAGTTCACTAGAGGTGATTCTCCTTAAGATAAATAACATGTTGGATGAACAAATTACAGCGGGGCAATTGACATACTCGAGAAAGCATACCATGCATATACTAATCATCTTGACTCCTATGAGATTTGATTGGAAATTACACCATTATACATATACCGTAATCCAACTGCATCTATGACTAATAATCCACCTTCAGGTTATTATCCGAACCCCCTCCAGTATTAAGTTACAAGCAACAGATAATTGCATTAAGCAAAGTGTGTAAAGTAAATAATACAGTTGTCCCATGGACAAAAGATTGTTGTTTTCTCCCTCGTAGCAATAGCACATCTAGTACCTTAGAGATTCTTGTCACTTCCCCAAATTACTAGAGGCATGAACCCACTATCGAGCACAAATACTCCCTCTTAGAGTTGCTAGCATCTACTTAGCCAAGATATCTACTAACAACGGAAAGCATGCAAGATCACAAATAACATAGACATGATAGAATCAATAATCAATCTGAAATAGCATATCAATATCCACCGGATCCCCGCAAACACAACATGTGGGATTACAAATAGATGATCTTGATCATAAACGGAGCTCCTAAGATCTAAACATGATAACACAAAGGAGGAGAACCAACCATCTAGCTACTATATAGACCCATAGTCTAGGGATAAACTACTCACGCATCACACCGGAGGCAGTCATGGTGATGAAGAAGGCCTCCAGGGTGATCTCTCCCCTCCGGCAGGGTGCCGGGAAGAGCTTCAGATCCCCCCCGGATATGGGGATCGATATGGAAGCGGCTACAGACTCTTTCGTGAAATTTTGATCAGGTACTTAGGGTTTTCGTCCTGGGAGGCTTTTATAGGCGGAAGGGCAAGGTCGGTGGAGCACCAGGGGGGCCACACCCCCTGGTGGCGCCGCCACCAGGTGTGGCCGCCCTGGTGTGCCACTTCGTCTCCCCTCTGGACTCTGTGTTGCTTCGGGTAAAATATTGACTTTGGTTTTTATCCGGTCCAATTCCGAGAATATTTCCTTACTAGCTTTTCTAAAACCAAAAATAGCAGAAAACAGACAATTAACACTGTGACATCTTGTTAATAGGTTAGTTTCAGAAAATATATAGAAATACCTCAAAGTATGAATAAAACATAAGAAAGTAGATACTAAATAAGCATGGAACATCAAAAATTATAGATACGTTTACGACGTATCGGCTGCCATTGATTTCGACATGAAGTTCACATATGTGCTTGCTAGGTGGAAAGGATCTGCACACGATGCGACGATTCTAGTTGATAGCCTTAGCCGACCTGATGGCCTCAAGCTTCCTGACGGGAAATTCTACCTTGTAGCTGCCGGATATGCCTGCCGACCTGGAATTCTTCCACCCTTCGGGTCAACAAGGTACCATCTCAATGAGTTCTCTGCTAGGAACTACCTAAGGACTCCGGAATATCTTTTCAGCCTTAGGCACTCTAGCCTTAGAGTCACCGTTGAGAGGGTTTTCGCTTCTTTGAAGAACATGTTTAAAATTCTTGATCAGAAGACTTTCCACTCTTTCCCCACCCAAGTTAAGCTTGTTCTTGCATGTTGCATTTTGCACAACTAGATCTTGCAATTCGGCGCCGATGAGTACTTCCCAGCTGAGGAAGACGTAGTTCATGACGACAACGACACTGGCGGTGGCCATGGGGTTGCACAAAACGATTGTACTGCTTGGAAAAGCAGGAGATAGCAGTGGACGCTCGACATGTGGGCAACAAGAGGCAACTACAGGATCTCAAGAAGATTGTGATGGTTTGTTGATAAAGAGCCTTGTGTTCCATGAACAACTTTTGATGGGGGTGTTAAACTGTTATTTGCTAGTAGCTACTTCCTCCGTTTCAAAATATAAGATGTTTTAGTTTTGTGAAAAAAGTGTATCTAGACCGCTTTTAGTGTGTAGGTTCACTCCAAACCTACATGAACCTACACACTAAAAAGGGTCTAGATACACTTCTTTCACAAAGCTAAAATATCTTATATTTTGAAACAGAGGGAGTAGATAATATTGTGGTGAACTTGCATTTGCTAGTAGCTAGGTAACATTATCGTGAACTCATATTTGCTAGTAGCTAGGATCATAATTTGGTACTATAGTTTAATTTGCCGCTTATTTGAAACTGCTATTTTAGTTTTAAATCTAGTTGGTATTATGTGGTAACATCACCGGCAGTGAGAAGTGATGAGCGCATCACCTTTAGCATGAGCAACCAAACATACAGGTTCTTGCCTTAAACGAGAGAAAATCAGTTTTATTGCCAACCAAACAATTTGTCAAAAAATACAGAAAAATAGACATGGCATAATCAAACAAACTGCCAAACTTGACCTAAGCCCAATCTGTTCCCATACAGCACCCGCCAAGCCAAGTAAAAAAAACGACCAACCAAACACGCCTTTAACACGCCTTTACTGCACGAGAATACCAACGGGACGACCAGTCGCGAATCTTGATGGTGACACCGCGATAGAGCACCGGAAGTCTGGAGTTCGAGAAAATGACGCAAAACTATCACATTTGGGGCAATGTTGACACATAACTACCGACTTTGTCTTTTTTGTCTAAAAGCTACCAACATTGGGACTGGTTGTTGACACATACCACTGATCGCTCGGTTTAAGAGTGTTAAACCATTTTCTGATCGCTCGGGCCTACATGTCAGGTCTATGTGGCCTTATAAAGCATTTATGTTTTTCTTTTTCTTTTTTAATTACTTTTTTTTCACTCACTTGGCGTTGACTAGTGCGCTCGCGGCAGGGGCGTGGCGCGGTTGGATGCAGGGCACGCTACGGCGAGATGCAGGCGCACAACGGCGATAGGCAGGGGCGCGCGTCGGCGAGAGCACCTGTTCGCGGTTGACCTGCTCGTGGATGGCCGTTACTCATCGTCGTTGTGATTCCGACGATCTCATCCGGAGCAGCCGGTGACCGAGCGGAAGTGGCGCGCTGGGCGAGCTCCTGCTAGGTGCGGTGCGGGCGAGCTGCGCCTGGGACCGGTAAGGCGAGCTTCGCATGGGACGGCACAGGCGAGCTCCACCCGGAGCCGGCGCGGGCTAGTTCCGGCCAGGTGCGGCGCAGGCGAACTCCACCCGGGGCCGGCGCGGGTGAGCTCCATCAGGAACGGCGTAGGCGAGCTCGGGGAGTTCCCTCCAGCCGCTGGCCACGATCTTCTTAGGCTCGCGCATGGGAACGGTCAACCCATGGGGATGGACTCGCCTGCACCCGAGGCCGCCGTCGAGCGCGTGCGAGGGCACGACTAGCAGCGGGCGAGCGCGTGCGAGGGCACGACTAGCAGCGGGCCAGCTCCGACGTAGGCGCAACTAGCAGGGTGAGCGCGGCCTAGCTCCGGCGTGGGCGAGCTACGAGGCGTGCGCGGCGGGCAGTGTGCGAGCGAGTGGCCAGCTACGGCACAGGCGCAACGGCAGGAGTTCGCGGGCGAGGGCGTGGCCAGCAACGGCCCAGCCAGCTCCGGCGCGGGCTCGGCGAGCTGCCGGAAGCAGTGCGGAGGCGGCCAGCAGCGGCACGTGCACAGGCATGGGCGAGCTCTAGCCAGCTCCGGCAGGCGCGTGCACGGGCTAGCGTGGTCAACGCCAGGAAAAATGGTTTTTTTCCTCATCCCATTAACCCCTAATTCCCTAATATTTTTCACGTGGACCTGACAGGTGGGTCCAAAAGGTCAGAAAACGGCTTAATATGGTTAAACCGAGCGATCATTGCTATGTGTCAACAACCAGCCCCAATATTGATAGCTTTTAGACAAAAAAATAAAGTCGATAGTTATGTATCAACACTACTGTCCCAAATATGATAGTTTTGCGTCTCCTGGAGTTTAGATAGGAGAAAGTAGTACTTCCATGGTGAAATGGGAAAGAAGAGAGAGCATGGGAAGGGATGAGAATGTTGACCAAGGTCATCGCCCGTCGCACGTACGTCAGCCATGAGAGGCGTGCCGTGCCTGCATAGGAGGACTGACGAGGATAGTGGCAGCTTGTGGGGCCTCCCAAACCATGTGTGCGGTCACTGTTTTTCACATGGCTTAGCTCAAGAACGTACAATATCGATTCAGCCAGCAGGTTGCTCGGCCAAGCAGGCCAACCGCGTTCGGCGTCGTCAGGAGCAGGCCGAGGTTGAGGCGGTGCTCGCCGGGAGCGCACCTACCAGGGCACGTCTTATTGTCCTCGGCGACGAGGCCGGTCTCTCGTTTCAGCCGTGGCACTATGGCTACGCTGGCTAGGGCAATTCGTGTCCCCCGCAGCCGCCGAGCGACAATGACGGCACCTAGAACGTCGATTATACCGTCTTCTACCACAACTTCAGCATGTGAACGGCGTGTCTGGCGGCAACGTCATCGCCTAATACTTATTTTTATGTTTTTTTCTTTTTTTTTCTTTCACCTACTGTAGTCAAAATTCGGGTGTAAGTCCAAATCTGACATAATATGTACGAACTCATCTAAATATTAATGAAATTGCCTATATTCGTCAAATTTCGTCAAATTTGCTTAAAATTTGGCTAAAACCGGAAACTTGGCCTGAAAATGGGAGTGAAAAACTATACATTTTCAGACCGAATATTACATTATTCTAGCGCTAAATAGCAGCGGAATTAGGCCCGCGAATGCCGAACCAGGTGCTCGTAGTCTCCAAAATACTCGGCTGCGAAGTCCTCGAGCTCGATGTGCGTGTCCTCTTTTTGCCTAGCTTTGCTCTAAGCCATCGGATACTCCGTTTACGGTGGATTACAGCGGGCCTGGCACCGCGTGCTATGGTGTGGCAATGTTACCAAATGCCCGTCCGTGTATATTCCCTGGCGGCTTCCATTGGCATCGCATGCCACGTTGACTGGTCAAACTTGCATGACGATTATTGAGTTTGAAATTTAAGTTCTTTTTTATTAAGAATCTTGTAACCATAGTTATCGGAATTTTCGTCTGCGGGAGTGGGCATCCTCACACCACTGAGACTTTTTTTGAACGGTGAAAGGGTCTAGAAGACCCCAGAAGCTGCATATAGAAACACGTGGTAGGTACAAGAAATCGGGAGGCCTTTTACATCGAGCACCCTAGCCAGGCTGGTAAAAAGCAATCGAGTCCCAGAGAGCCTCCACCACCAAACTCCAGCGACCTCCAGCCAACGGCGAGGTCAGGGTCTCTTGCTTGTGACGCCCATCGAACCGGAGAGGAAACGAAACCGCCAGCCCTCCCGTACCCGGCGGGGACGAACCACTTGCCAAGAAACACGAGGTCGAGCACCACTGCCGCGCTTCAGATAAGGGCCTCCCATGGAGGTTGGATCCTGAGGCCGCCTTTGGGCCAGAATGGGCAGTAGTCCGACAGCTCTCCTGCTGCCAATGGACCACTGCGAGGAAGATCTTGAGGACACAACTTCCACTGTCTTCAGCTTCGTCTTCCGCATCGAGGCGCCTAACCTCCTATCCCTCGCCACCGCGGCAGGCCGAAAGAAGGAGAGGAGACTTGACGTCGAACACGTCGCCGAAGAACCAACAAGCTTTATTGACGAGCCGCCGAAAAACAGCCCCCCACTGCAAGCTTCAGCCACTGAAGCTAGAAGAAGGGGTTTAGCCAGCGACCTCCCCACGCCGCTCACACACGCCGCGGAGTAACTCGGAGGCGAACCCATACTCAGCCACCCGCCAGGCTCCGACCCCCTCCCCCTGCCGCCACGGCCAGCCAGAGGGGAGACAGAACCTCGCCGCTGCTGCAGAAGGGCGAAGCTCAAAGGGCGACGAAGAAGAGGCGGTGCGCTGCAGTCCCCTCCTCCCTCGCCACCATGGCCGGCCAAGGAGAAGAGCTGCAGCCACCAGAACGACGTCGCCCCAAACGCCGGCTTATTTGCGGAGATCCCTCTCACCAGCACCACCGCCGCCGGCAGCCACCAATCGACCACCACCGCAGCGACGCACTGGTTGAGGCTGCTCCAGATCTGGCCGGGAAGAACTGGAGCCCTACTCCAACTACACGGGACTGAGCCCGAACCTACTCTACAGCAACCTACAGGCGGCCAGCAGCCCTCCCCCCATCCCCTCCGGCCGGCAGGGCCGCCGGAGAAGAGGAGGGGAGGCGACGGGGATTTTGGGGCAGCTTTCAAAGAGAAAGAACCCCTCTCCTCTCAATGTAGGGTGACCAAACGCAGCTGGATGATCGGATTTGGTGCAGGGTACCACTGAGACGAACTACCACGCCGACAGGTAGAGTGATGCATGCAGCATGCGCATCTCCCAAGCTACGTCGTACTGTCGTCGTTTGCCGACCGTTGTGTGCCTGGGCTCGACAGGTTAATCACTCGCTAACATGTAACCTTTGCTTGATAGACCAGCCTCAGTTCGTGATCTCGATCGCGTCCGAGCCGAGCAAGCTTGGAACTTTGGAGAGAATGAAACACGCGCGGGCGCGCCGATGCCGGCCGCCACGTCCTCCACCCGCATCGATCGGACCAACGCGAGCGCCTTGCCATCCTTTCCTCGAACGCCCCGGCCTCCGGCGCTCGCACGCACGCACCGCCCCACCGCCATCCGCCGTCTCCTTTTCGTTCTTCTTCCCCCTTCTCCACCTCGGAACGCTAAAACTAGATTACCCCCTTGACGGCGGGGCTCCAGCTGTTTTAGTTTCCTCGGACGTTTAAACTTTGTCGTCAACTCCCATGCAAATTCATGCATGCATATGCTGCGCGCCGACCCTCTAGGCCTCTACGCCTACGCCTAGTTTGTTAATCGATCCTACTGCGTACGTTCTGTATAACAATCTCTCCTTTGTTAGCTAGGAAAATGCTTAGTAATCCTTTGGAGGCACACAGCATCACTGGATTCCTGGAGCTCATCAAGCTAGCTGCTCCCTAATTAATCATGACACTAATTAACCAGCTTCATCCATCAGTTTTGTTCTCCTTCGCCAAGACAAAAGCAGCTCCAGACTCACTAGACTACTAGCTACTCTACTAGAGTAGATACAAAGAGGAGGCTCTCGTGGCTTATCCTATACTTGAAGCCACTTTACTTTATCATCACTCTACAAAAACAAAAGATGAGATTTCAAAACTCACACCTACTCAACTAGGCTCGGTCCAGTGGAGCGGGTATCTTATTCGCGGTCGTACATCCGGACCACATGCGAGACGGGACAGCTCCTATAAACCACACCACCACCAAGACCACGTAGTCGCACGCCACACTCCAAGAGTCCAAACCACAACCACCCACCCACCGAGACACATTCTCTCGCCGTCAAGATCGATCGAGATGGGGGAGGGCAATGCTGCCGCTTAGGCGGGGCGGTCATCGTCGTCATCGTGCCGGCGTGGTCCAGGAGGAGGGTGTGGGCTGGCGCTGGGCCGGCTGGTGAGGAGGCTGCGGAGGCGGAGCAAGATGCTGTGCACGGCGGCGCGGCCAGCGCCAGCCGCCGCGTCCCGGTACTGCCACCAGTACGACCCGCTCAGCTACGCGCGCAACTTCGACGGAACAGGGCTCCACGACGACGACGACGTCTCCGGCCACCTTAGCTACCACTGCACCTTCGCCTCGCGTTTCCTGCTCCCCTCCTCTGACGCCCGGCGACTGCAGCAGTAGGCATGCTCGCCATTAGAGTTAGGAAGGGCACTCTGTTTTTTTGTTTTGTTCTTTATCGATCCCCTCGGCTGCAGCTTAGCCTGCAGGCGAATAGGCGATCGTGTTCATATTTGCAGCGGTGGATCACGATGGCTGTAAGAATTTCCCGGTCTCCTAGGCTGCCTCAGTTTTCGGCCATTCGGGAACTGTAGAAAATGTTCAGTTAAGCGAACATTTTTTTGAATTTCTCTGAAAAGATTTCTTGGTGTCCAACTCTCCGTGCCTGTATGTATTGGTCTTGACACAACCATCTCTTGGCATGCTCTGAAATCAGTTGGTCATATTGCCAAATCGAAATAAGCTTATCCGCTTACACAGGGAAGGAGGAATCTATGGACTACGGAGCCTCAAGACGAGTCAGGGCTCCTGCTCCAGATCCAGTCATCAAGCGAGAGTGGCTGGACCTGGACCGCTGGAAGTACAATACGTAATTGCGGGCAGCGACGTCGCAGCTCCTGCTCCCCTGCTCCTGCAGATGCAGCCAGTGATGAGCTTCGTGTGGGGGCAATTTGAACAAAAATAATCCAATTAAATAACAAATTCATAAAATAAACTTCGGTCATCGAAATTTTACGGATCTAACCCTTTTTGCAACGCCGTAGACCATGGCGCCGCACCCTGAAGCGTAGCGCCAAGCATGGTGGCACCGCACGTCTGCCAGCGTGGCGTCGACGTGGTCTCGCGGGTCCCAGTTTCGTAAGTACGGCGCCACACATTACGGCGCCGCACTTTAGGTCTTGTACCAGCCGCGCGGCCGCCCCATCCCGACCCAGGCTCACTTCCTTACCCATCCACGAACAGAGAGGCGGCGGCGGCGGCTGTGGTGGGACTCCTCTCTCAAATCCCTCCCTTCAAAAGGCCAAATTGGACCCTTCTCCCCGTGGATTTCGTTCCCCCCAAGTGCTAGAGGTATTCTTCCCCTTTCTCTTTGTTTTCACCCATTAAATTCTTGGTTTGACCCATATCTATGGATGTGCGGCGCCACAGCGCATGGCGTTGCACTGTGTGGCGCCACAGGTTGGTGGCGTTGCATGTGTGGCGCCAGCAGCTGTGGCGCCGCACATCCAAAGAAAAGTAGACAGAACTTCTGTCTACTTTTCTCTGAATGTGCGGCGCCAAGCTGGGTGGCGCCGCACGTTCCTGGAGCCACGGCGTTGCACATGTGCGGCGCCACCATGTCTGGCGCCGCACATTCCTGTTGTTACTGTCCAACCTTTCTGCCCTTCCCAGAACTTCCTGCCACAGAGACACCTTCCTGTGGCCTTTTGCTGTGTTGCCTTTAAAAATCTCTTGGTAGCTTCCCCCATGATTGAATAATCGATCCCAAGCCGAACAAAGGCTTAAACTGAATGGGTTGAAACAAAGTAGGAGTTGAAACAAATTTATGACAAGTTCACGACAAATTTACGACAAGTTCACGAGCAAGTTCACAACAAATTTACGACTAGAGGCTAACGACAAGTTCACGACAAATTTACGGCAAATTCACAACTACTTCTCCCCAACTACTTCCCACGGGTCGCCCTCTTCCCTCGGCCCCTTCGTGTAGGAAGCTTCCTCGTGACCTGTTCCTCATCATCATCTTGCAACCTGTAGGTCGTCTTCTTGGCCTTCTTTGCCTTCTTTTCCTTGGCCGCGGAAGGGTTGGGTGTGTAAGGCTTCTTGGGTTGCCTTGGCTTGAGCATGTAGTCGGACCGCTCGTGGATCTTGTATCGAGTGTATGTGCCCAACGTCATCTCGTCGTCGACGCTTTCTTCATCCTGGGGCTATCAACACAAGAACAATGGTAAGGACATAATACAATGAAAGGGTTCGTCATAATACAATGCTTTGCTACCTCAAGTGTGTCCGCCTCATCCTCGGATGGGGAGTGATGATCGCCAGAAGGGTCAGGGGGCGTGTTGGACCGTGACGCGGACGGTGTTGCCACCTCGGGGTCACGACAACCTAGCAAGTTTGAAAGCCGCCTTAACCGTAGGGCCTGCTTCTTAACAAACCCTCTAAACAGACTCTCTCCCTTCTCTTCGCGTGGGTATGTCTCGAAAGCATCCTCGCATGCATCGGCCGACTTTCTTACCTCCGCCCGCTGTCATAGAAAAGAGTAAACAAGTAAAGCATCCCGCGGGCCGACAAGAGTAAACAAGGAAAACAAACATTCGGGAAAAAATACCATGAAGTTGACCAATGGAGCATACCCGGCTTGTCGCCCTTCTCTGACTATCCTGTTGTATTCTTCAGTTGCAAGCTCATCAAATAGCAATGGCTCCTCCAAGATTTCTGGGCGGAATGCTCGTGGGTACATTTCCACCCGTGTGTTCTCAAGAAACCAGTTGATGTAGTTGTTGAAAGCATCCTGATTGAACGCACCTTCCTGTGTTCCTTTTGCTTTCTTAGCCTCAATTACACACCTTTTGAATTTGCAACATACTTCCTATGAAGCTTGTCCCAATCCTTCTCCTTCCTCTGCTTCTTCCTGTCCAAGCTGCACAACAAGAAATCATAAAGCGATATTTCTCGAAAGATATTACATCAGAGGCGAAGGCGGTTCATATCTTACCCATGGAGCCCTATGTCCGTGTCCTTCCACTCGGGAGGGTTCACCTGAAATAACCCAAACTGGGTCATGACACGTTGTGGCTGGTGATGCTCAACCGCCCACATGCATACCATGGGGCAACGCATTAGCCATAGACGGGCTTCTTCCGTATACTTCGGGTTAAGCACATAGTCGTCCGGGACACCAAAGTTCGCCCTTGGACCGTATGGCTCCCAGGTGACCTGCAACATACCACACTCATGTCAAGTTCAAATATTACACATTAATAACATAGAATTGACCGCACTCTAAGAAATTACCTGATCCATGGTTATCGTGTCAAACTCGTTGGTGTACCTCCTGTACGCCGCCAAAGGGTCGGTTGGGGGATCGGAGACCACATCCCACTTGTAAGCCCATGCGGGGAGCAGGAGGTTATTGCCGTCATTAACATAAGGGTTGTAGCTCAACAATCTCGGCCGTCCAACTGGGAAGCGTTCCCAGCTCCACACCGAAAGAAGGAGCAAACAACCACCGATGCATCCATCGGTTGCGCTCCCAAGACATGCATCATCCAGCTACACATGAAGTGATACACCGTTTAGTAAAACAATATTTTTTGAGGTCATGCAAACATAGATAACTTTGTAAACAAGCGATTACCTGACGGTACAACCAAGCCAACACCGCTGAACCCCAGCTGAAATCTGAGTCAAAAACTGTGAGCACCTTAAGCCAATGCCACCGAGCACGATTCCCACTGCTGTCAGGAAAGAGAGTCCTCGTGATGATGTACCACACATACACACGAGCGTACGTCATGGCCGTGTCCTCGTCAGCATCCTCGGGGCAGGTCTTGAAATTCTGTCTAATCCAACTGAAAGTAGCCCCGGCAGCTACCCTTAGTGTTACTCCCTTCTCATTTACAACCTTGGGTGGATCCTTTCCTATAAGGCTAACCATTTGCTCCCGCCACCCGTCTGAATCTGTGCTTATGCATACAGAGTTTCCCTCGATTGGGAGTGCCAGGATCATGCTCATGTCCTACAAAGTGATCGTAGTCTCACCGGTCCTAAGGTGAAAAGTGTGTGTCTCCGGCCTCCACCGGTCGACAAGCGCGGTGATCGCAGCGGGGTTGAACTTCGGTGTCGACCGAGTGACCATGTGGATAAAGGGGAGGAGTCCTAGTTGCTCGATGTACGGAGTGTACCGCTCATCATAAGTCAGGTTCTTGGCCGATGAGACCTCGTGATATCTAAGTCGAAGAGGTACAAGCTCCTACAAACATACAATGGCCTAGGTTAGATTTACATCTCAACAAACTGGAGCAATAGGAACTACCATGTGGGTTTTTTTAGTACCTGTCTCTTTTCCGACAACTTGTAGGAACGGTGTTGAACATCGTAGTGAGGATTAAGAAGAGTCATCCTACATATTTCAAATAGATACCATAAGAACAATTATTCTCACATATATATATTCCACTTTAGCAAAACTATGCTTGCAACATTACAAATGTCCCACCATAATCTATCTACAGTTGTACATTTAACAATTATTATAGCATTTATGAGGATTGCAAAATATCATCTATCATCTAACATAATTAAAGAGAAATTGCTACTATGAACCACACATGCTAACATATATATATTGGATTTGTATGCTAAAATAACCAACTAAAGTTTTACCATTGAATATTAAGCTATTGCTATAACTAAAGGTCAAATAAACCTAAGAATGCTTCATACCAATCTCTAAATCCAATTGAAACTAGGGTTTCACCGAAATTTGAAGAAAATGGGACAAATACAAAGAAAAATTCGGATAGAACTGAGAGGATTGAGAGAAAATACCTGGGGGAGGGATTAGAAGCAAGATCTGGGAGTTTTTGGAGAGGGAGATCACATGGAGTCCCACCACAGCCGCCGCCGCCGCCTCTCTGTTCATGGGTGGGGGAGAAATGGAGTGAGCCTGGGTCGGGCTGGGGCGACCGCGCGGCTGGTACAAGACCTAAAGTGCGGCGCCACGCGCCGTGGCGCGGCGCCGTAGTGTGTGGCGCCGGAGTTTATTTCGTGAATTTTTTATTTAATTGGGTTATTTTTGTTCAAATTCCCTCGTGTGGGAGCAGGACGCCCTGTGTATCACGGGTGCTGCATGAGCGTGCGGGTCGGCGGCGATCTCACTGATCCAGCCTTCAGCATTGATCCGACCTGTGGATGGTGGGCAGCAAACATTTTTTAGATTCTTTTCCGTGGGTGTCTTGGTCAGTGCATCTCCACCGGCACGACTCAAATTGTCCTAAATGGTCCGACCGGACCGAACGGTGGACGCGCCCCCTAGCAGGATGACTCATCGACGTACCAAATTTGGTAATGTTTGCGCCAGGGCGGACAGTGGGCACATCCTCCTGTGTCCTCCCGCGTGGGGTGAGGGCCCGCATGCCAGCGACCCAACGGTCTTCTTCCACTAGCCATTGATGGAGGGAGATAGGCTGCTCCAAGACTGATCGTGACGTTGAGGATTGGACGCCTACTCTGGCCGCACCGCCTGACGGCTGCACTCCTGCTGCGGTGACATCAATGGACTCGTTTCGGCCTACGCGGCGACATCCAGTGTCATGGACTTTTAACGGGCCACCTGCGGCTATCTTCTCCCACACTTCCCTCCTCCCTCCCACCCTCTAGCCGCCATCACCACCACCGCGCTAGGTAGCCATGGCCGGCGACATTGGATCAAGGGGAGGGCGTCTTGGACTACCACTGGGCACTGGTCGTCGTCGAGGCCATCGAGGAAGACGTGGGGGGAGAGGCCAGAGCAGTTGGCTGCCACCGTCTTCATCACCACCCCCATCTTCACCCGAGCTTGAGCCCGTCGCCATCAACCTCGACAAGTTCGAGTCCGCCGTGACCATCCACTAGGGCACGAACTTGGAAAGGTTGTGCCTCCCCCAGAAGTTTGCATCCATTGTAGACGGCGAAGAGCCACACCACGTCATGCTATAGGTGTTTGGCGGCGCCACCGGCCAATGGTTCATCAAGGTTCTATTTGACCGCTGCGGGCAGATGTACCTCGCCAAGGGCTAGAAGGAGTTCGCTCGCACACACCAAATCAAAGTCGGGCACTTCCTCGTCTTCAACTAGGACGGTGAAGACATGCTCACCATCAACATCTTCGACGACAACATATGCCGGCACCATTATCATTCTGACTCGGGTGAGTAGATGAGGACGAGGAGAAGACCATGATCTCCTAGTTTACCTTATGTTTTATGCCTTTTAAGCTTTTTTTAGGAAATGGATGCTTTATTACTTGAAAATAATGTTTACACCCAGCCTCTGCATAGCTAGGATGTACACAGCCGATCAACCACACACCAAGTGACCAAAGCAAAAGTACCAATATTACAAAACATGCTATGAAAATAAAAACGCCTCGAGCTATGGCTGATTGATCTGTAGATCACGCTGCCAACCATGTCGGGAGAAAATATCCCTCATCGTGTCCTCCAATCGCGTACACCTCTCCACAAACAAGTCGCGAAACTTCATACATTGGAGAGTAGTCCATGATCAGAGGATAGCCGTTGCTTGATAGATAACCTGTAAGGAAAAGGACACAAAGTTATTAAAAATCTTATCATTTCTACATAGCCAAAGCGACCAAATAATGGCAAGCGCTCCCACCCTAAACAAAGTCTCGTATTTATGTTGTATCCCATACAACCAGTTACCAAATATATTGGCAACCGAACGTGGAGGAGATAAACCAGAGGCTACTTGGATGATTGACCATATAGCACAAGCAAATTTACACTTGAAGAATAAATGTCGATTGTCTCATTATGATGACAAAAGACGTATTGTGTACTTCCATGTCAATTCCTCTTAACAAGATTATCCTTTGTAAGAATGACCCCCTTACGGAGATACCAAGCAAATATCTTTGTTTTAAGGGGGTATTTTCATCTTCCAAATTTTACTGTTATCATGGACTGGAATATCAAGTTGGATCAAAGCTCTATACATTGAGTCAACATAAAATTTACCACTCTCCAGTAGTTTCCATTTGAACTTGTTCACACCCTCCGACAACTGTATCGTGGATAATTGTATTAAAAGATTGTTCCAAGATACCAACCTAGGACCTATGAGACTTCTTGTGAAAGACACATTAGGAGGATTAGATTCCATTACTGTGAAAAGTGTGTCTCCTTTGTGCCTAACAATCGAATATAGAGCTGGATATTGTTCACGAAGAGAATTTTGGCCAAGCCATTTATCTTCCTAGAACCTAATATGCGATCATACTTAATATTGAAAACACCAAAACAGAAGAAATACTTTTTGGACGTTATTAGTCCAGCCCAAACGTGTGAATCCCCATGTTTTCAAACCACTTGAGACACAGCTTTGGAGCCAACATATTTTCTCCAATAGAATGGTTTACTAGACACCATCTTTTCTAAGTAGTTTAAAAAGCCATTTACACAGAAGTGCGGTGTTTTTTACTTGCAAATCATGTATGCCCAGTCCATCGTATTCTTTTGGTCGGCAAACCACATTCCATCTGGCCAGTCAATTTTTTTTCCACTATCCTCTTACCAAAGGAATCTTGATCGGAAATAATCTACTTTCTTCAAGATACCTTTTGGTAGCTGGAAAAACGAGATCATATACTGAAGGAAATATGCCCTGAGAGGCAATAATAAAGTTGTTATTATGTATTCCTTATATATGATGGATGTTTATTTTGCATGCTAGAATTGTATTGATCGGAAACATAAATACATGTGTGTTTAATAAACAAAAAGGGTTCCTAGTTATGCCTCTCTTATAGACTAGCTTGTTGATTAACAAGATGATCAAGGTTTCCTGATCATGGAAATTGGATGTTGTTAATAACAAGGTCACAACATTTGTGAAATGATGTGATGAACATTCATCCGAAGTATAGCATTACGATCAAGTCATTATGTTTACATTGCTATAACATCATACGAAGTAATCTTTATCCTTAGACCATGAGATCATGTTAATTGCTAACACCGGAAGAGTATCTTGATAACATCAAACGTCACACCGTAACTGGATGACTATAAAGATGGGTCCAGTGCTACGAAGGTGTTATGTTGAGGCTCATGGATCAAGAGTGGAATTTGTCAATCCCGATGACGGATAGATATACTCTGGGCCCTCTCGGTGATATCACATTAAGGTAGCTTACAAGCAAGTGATGTGATCACTAGAATGTTATATCACGGGAACAAGAAAATAGTGCATGTCGGTAACGAGATCAAACTAGGTATTTGGATACCGATGATCGAATCTCGTACATGTATTATATCAAGAGACAAAGGGATTAAATTACAAGCGTTAAAGGTTCTCACGATCACAGAAGTCATCGTTGAATATGCAGGAGTCAGTATGGACCTCCAGGTCCTGCTTCTGATTATTGATCTGAGAGGAGTCTCAATCATGTCTGCATTATTCGCGAACCATAGGGTGACACACTTAAGAGTTACCGGACACCATTTTGGAGCACATATGTTTTAGAAAAAAGAACCGCAAAGCGTAGGAATTGTTTCGATAGAAACCAGAAATTGTTTCGGGTGAAATTGCAGAAAGTGGTTCTGCATGTGATATTGAAATATTGCAAGGGGTTATATGTGAATGTTTGTTAATTAAAGTAATTAACAAAATTCTGAATAAATTTAATAAAAGAGTTATATTAAATGAGAGAGCATTAAACTTGGAGAATTTTAATGCATTTAAAGTAGGGACTTTAAAGGGGAATGTGAAGAGGCATTTTAATATGGAGGGGTTACCACCACATGAATGGGGGAGGTGAGGAGTCACCCCCCATGCGTCGGCCATGAAGAGGAGGGGCACCCCCTCCTCCTATAAAAGGCCCCCTCTTCCTCCTTCTTCTACACACCTCCTTGTGAAGGATCTCTCTCCCCCTCTAGAATTATTCCCCTATGGTCTCGGATTAGCGAGATACATGTTCCCGGTGGCATTTTGTCTGGAAGGAGTTGCTACTTCCGCTGGATCGCTGGAGCGAGGAGGTGGAGGTTGTCTGGTGGCTTGAATGTGTGTGCGAGTGCGGATGCGCTTTGAATTCCTCACGATCTTGAGATCGACAAGTGTACGACTACATCAACCACGAGTTCCTACTCGTTAACAAAACTCGTTGTCTTCGAGGGTAAGTTCTCGTTGGATGTATGTCCACCCGTTGCTCTGTACCTAGTAGATAGATCTTGGCGTGTAGTTCTCATCGTAGGAAATTTTTTGTTTTCTATGCTGCGGACCCAACATATATAGTACCATATTGGTGAGTACTGAATTTATGAGTACAGGTCTTCTGCCAAGGGATAGAAATTTACCTTTCCAACTATTAAGACGTTTTTGGAGTCTTTCCTCAACGAGTTTCCATTCATCAATCCTGAGATGCCGATAGTGGATTGGTATTCCCAGATACTTTATTGGAAAATGCCCCTGACCACAGTCAAATAGTTCAGCATATAGGTGGGCCTCATTTTGAGCCTCGCTAAAACAATACAAATCACTCTTATGGAAGTTAATTTTCAATCCAGAGGGTTCCTCAAATGCTAATAATATTAATTTCATATTCGTAGCTTTCTCTAGATCGTGTTCCATAAATAAGATTGTATCGTCAGCATATTGAAGAATGGAGAGACCACCATCAACTAGATAGGGAACTAATCCTTCAATTTGGCCATCAGCCTTGGCTCTATCAATAAGGATAGCCAACATATCTTGTTAAATAGTATAAGCGATAATGAATCCCCTTGTCTCAACCTTTTTTTGTCTGGAAGTATTTGCCAGTGTCATTGTTGACACTGATGGCAACACTACTACTAAACAAAAAATACTGTATGAGAGCACACTACTCCTTCGAAAAACCTTTCATGCAGAGTGTTTGCTAAAGAAAAGACCAACTAACTTTGTCATAAGCCTTCTCAAAGTCAATCTTGAACAGTACGCCATTTAATTTCTTTGAGTGTAGTTCATGGATTGTTTCATGCAGGATTACTACACCGTCTAGGATGTTTCTTCCTTGCATGAAAGCAGTTTGAGATGGGCGTACAACATGATCAACTACAGCATTTAGTCTAATCGTAGCAACTTTTGTGAAGATTTTAAAACTAGCATTAAGAAGGCAGATTGGACGATACTATTGTATGCGCTCTGCATTATTAACCTTAGGAAATAAAATTATGTTGTCAAAATTTAGTCTAAAAAGGTCTTGATGACCAGCATGTAAAAACTCCAACAAAAGCATCAGGTCCTCCTTGATAACTTTCCAGAACTTTTGATAAAATTTCGCTGGAAATCCATCAGGCCCTGGCGGTTTGTTATATTCCATTTGGAAAACAACTTTCTTGACCTTCTCCTCCGTATAAGGAGCTGTTATAATTTTTTTTACTCAAAAAAAACCTAGGGAATATCTGCTGTTTGGGACTCATTCAATGAGAAAGAATTTTTTGGCGGTGCCCCAAACAAGGATTTGTAACAGCTAGTAATATAATATTTTAGTTGCTCATGACCCTCAATCGTACCCTCATCCTGAATTAAAGAGTGAATAAGTTTCTTCTTATGCTTGCCATTATCAATAGCATGGAAGTATCTTGTATTCGCATCTCCTTCAAGAATGAATTTCGCTTTAGAGTGTTGGTACCATTTGAGTTCCTCCTCTCGAAGTAGTCTGGCAATTTCTGCATTCGATTGGTTTTTAAGTTCAATCTCATGTGCAGTTAAAAGCCTGACTTTCGCAGAAGCCTCTAAATCATTAATAATAGATGAAATGCGTATTTTCTCTTTTTTAAGGATTCCAGCATATGTCTGGCCCAACCACAAAGGAACTTGCGTAAGGCACACATTTTGTTGTTCCATCATTGTATAGGCGTTTGATACTAACAGGTTTCTCCCAAATAGCCTTCACCAAGTCATGGAAACCATCATGATCCATCCATCCAAGTTCAAATTGGAAACTATGTTTGGATCTTCGTGGTGGTGTTCCAACAGATAATAGTAATGGAGCATGATCCGACAAAGTCTCAATACGCTCTAAAGCGCGAACATTTACCATAGGGAATTTCTCTTTCCATTCGGTATCCATAAGCACTCTATCCAGTTTTTCATATGTAGGCTCCAGAAGACTATTAACATAGGTGAACAGTCTTTCTAACATAGTAACATCTCTTAAGTCCAAGCTGTCTATGAAAGCATTAAACATGAAATTCCAATGTTCGTCAAAACAACCCCAACTTTTCACGTGAGAGAATATTAGCAAGTTAAAATCCCCACCTATAAGTATAAGATACGAATTGTCCTTGGCCAGATTCACCAACTCACGCAAAAAGTCAGATTTATAAACATTCTAGGCAGCCCCGTAGACAGTGACTAGGGACAATATGTAGGGGCGGAGCCAGGATTTGAGTATGGGGGGGAGCGCTAACAAAGTCTAAATCGAAAGTATATGAATCATATGTTTTCCAAAAAGGCAACAATGCTATATGGATATAAATGATGTCAAACATTAAAATTTAAGGAAAATTTATAAGCAAGCGGACATTTGTTTGGCTATTTTTTTCACAAAGTACATATTTCCCTTCGACCCAAATTAGTTGACTCAAATTTATCAACATACAGATGAATCTAATACTAAATCATGTCTAGATAAAATCGAATCTAAACAAATCCAAGTCAGCAAATTTGGGTCGGAGGGAGTATATAAATCTTCTATAATCATTCACAACAGCTTTGTCCAAAAAATAGCATTTTAGCCAAGCTACATTGGCCAGATTTGAGACCTAAGAAATAGGCTATTTTTCTTTACAAATTTTGAACCAACCAGTTGTAAGTTAATAGAAGCAGAAGGGGGATTATACCAAACAAGTAATACTTGTAATATACAGTTTCTCTTATATGCACCTTAAGTCCTTAACCTGTAATCTCATTATACGGACGAGGCGAGAAAGGAAGGTCATGGCGGCAGCCACCATAGTCGCCGCTAACAATTTGCCAATCAAGTCACCTTGGAGCGAGCGGCGGGGGTCCTATGCCTAGCACTAAGATCGATCAATAATATGCGGTGAGATCAGAAAGACCAAAGAGATCACGATCGGTGGACCGTACATGGGCATGCGAGCGGATGGGAAGTTGGTTGGGCTTCCGTGCACGAACAACCAAAACCAATTAGGGCATAGGAAAATCAGTTAGGTGACTAAGTATGACAATTAGCACAAGACTTGTACTGATCATGTGTTGTGTTTCCTTGATGGGGCAAAACATTAGGGGGGTTCTGACCTCTGCTAGCCCCCCTTGCCTCCACCCTTGACCATATAAAATCGTCAGCTTTGTTATGAATATGGAGTTTAATAAAAAAATCTCAAACTGAACTAGCTAAGACTTCCATAGTCTCATCTTTGACGCCTAACAGGACCCCCCGGATCGACCACGTGGCGGACGTGATACCCACGTAAAGTTCACTTCAGTAGAAAGGCGATTGAGTTGAGTTTGTGAGAAATCACGTCTACCAGTCTCAGAAATACCCAAAAAATCTAACTTATGATCTCTCACATAACCTAGATCTAATCCAGATAAAAGCCAAGATCTAATCTATTAGACATGAGCAACGAGATAGATAGGAACACGGAATACCGAAAGGTAGAGCATGAGTCATATAATTGATATGATGAACATGAAGATTGTTCGCCGATAAAACTACATCTTCTCTCGTGAAGATCGGACTTGGTGTAGTGGACTTGGTTCGTGTAATCACTAAGACAATGTGAGGGATGTTGTTTTGAGTGGGAGTTCACCTGGTTAGTTTAATAATTAAATTTGAACTCAATTTGTCATAAACTTAGTCTAAAACTACTTGCAAATTGTTGTAGATTATGGTGACCCCCTCCATCAATTTCAATGCGTTCCTAGAGAAAGAAAAACTTAAGAACAATGTAAGCAATTTCACGGACTGGTTCCGTGGACTGAAGATCGTCCTCAGGGCTGGTCAGTTGACCTATGTGCTCGATGCACCGCTAGGTGACCCACCTGCAGATAATGCCACCGATGACGAAAAGAATGTTTTCGCCACTCGGAAGAATCATTACTCCACAGTTCAGTGTGCCATCCTGTACGGTTTAGAAGCGGAGCTCCAACAGTGTTTTGAGCACCACGACCCGTTCGAGATCATTAAGGAGCTCAGGCTAATTTTTGAGACTCGCGCGGCCATGGAGAGCTATGAGGCCTCCGAGAAGTTCTTTAACTATAAGATGGAAGAAGGAAGCTCCATTAGCGAGCACGTGCTCACCATGTCTGGGTACGCAAAGAAGCTCCAAGAGTTGGGAATATCGATTCCTAATGAATTGGGGATTCACCGTCTCCTTCAATCACTGCCACCAAGTTACAAGAACTTTGTGATGAACTACAACATGCACTGCATGAACAAGACGTTGCCTGAACTGTCGTCCATGCTGAAAACTGCTGAAGTGGAGATCAAGAAGGAGCAACAAGTGTTGATGGTCAATAAGACCACCAATTTCAAGAAACGGGGCAAGCCTAAGAACAAGGGCAACTTCAAGAAGGACGGCAAGAAAGCTGCCGCACCTGCTAAGAAGCCCAAGGATGGTCCTAAACCTGAAACTGAGTGCTTCTACTGCAAGGGAGCTGGTCACTGGAAGCGTAACTGCCCCAAGTACCTGGCGGATCTGAAGAACGGCAACATCAAGAAGAAAGGTATATTTGATATATGTGTTATAGATGTGTATCTTACTAGTAATCGTAGTAGTGCCTGGGTATTTGATACTGGTTCGGTTGCTCATATTTGTAACTCGAAACAGGAGCTGCGGAATAAACGAAGACTGGCAAGAGACGAGGTGACGATGCGCGTTGGAAATGGCTCCAAGGTTGATGTGATCGCCGTCGGCACGCTCCCTCTACATCTACCTTCGGGATTAGTTCTAAATTTAAATAATTGTTATTTGGTGCCTGCGTTAAGGATGAACATTATATCTGGATCCTGTTTATTGCGAGACGGTTACTCTTTTAAGTCTGAGAATAAAGGTTGTTCGATTAGATAAAAGCCAAGATCCACCGCAAGAACGAACAAAACCTAGATCTAATCCAGATAAAAGCCAAGATCTAATCTATTAGACATGAGCAACGAGATAGATAGGAACTAACCCTCGTAGATCCGAAAGCGTTAACGAGATTAGATCTCGTGGTTGATGTAGTCGATCACTTGCCGATCTCAAGATAGTGTGGACGATCCTTCCGGCGTCGCGTTCCAGCAGCGCTTCCACCGTCGGTCAAGTAGACGATCCTTCCGGCGCCGCGTTTCGGCAGCGCTTCCGCAGTCGGTCACACGTGCGGAGTCGAAGCAGACCTTCCTCTCCCTGTTCCAGCGAGCAGCGGAGGTAGTAGATCTTCTCCACGGAATCCCAGCAGCACGACGGCGTGGTGGTGGTGGTGGAGTAGAGAATTCTGCAGGGCTTTGCCTATGCATGTGCAGAAGATGGTGGAGGAGAGAGGCGGCAGAGATTGGGTGTTATGGGAGCAGGGGAGGAGGGGGCGCCCCTGCCCCTCTATTTAAAGAAGGGAGGCGCCTAGGGAGGGGGAGTCCTTGTAGGACTCCCCTCCCTTGTAGGCCGGTGGATTGGAGGTGGGGGGAGGAGTCCTCCTCCCCCATGACTCCGTATCTTGACCCACCAGGACTCCTTGATCCCTATCTTGATTTTCAAGCAAACTCCAAGATATCTTCTAGAACCTTCCGGAACATTCCAAAACCTTCTAGAATCCTCATACAAACACTCCGGAACATTTCCTAACTTAGAAAATGATCCCCTATATATGAATCTTATTCTCCGGACCATTCCGGATCTCCTCGTGATGTCCCGAATCCAATCCGAGACTCCGAACAACATTCGGTCTCCAACGCACATTCCATATCTACTTAAAACAAATTCGAACCTTAAGTGTGTCACCCTACGGTTCGTGAATATGTAGACATGATAGAGACACATCTCCTATCAATAACCATCAGCGGGACCTGGAGATCCATAATGGCTCCCACATACTCAAGGATGACTTCGCGATCGATTGAACCACTTACACATGAAACTAATTCCCTTTCTCTCGCGACACTATACTTATCTGAGGTTTGATCGTCGGTATCTCCATACCTAGTTCTACCTCGTTACTGATAAGTACTCTTTACTCGTTCCGTGATATGTCATCCCTTGTGACCCAGTCACATGCTTGCAAGCTAACTAGATGACATTCCACCGAGAGGGCCCAGAGCATATCTATCCGTCATATGGATGGACAAATCCCAATCTTTGTTCATGCGCTTCAACACATACTTTCAGAATACCCAATGACACTATTATAACCACCCAGTTACGAAGCGGCGTTTGATGTCATCAAAGTATCCATCCGGTGATGGTGATTAACATAACCTCATGGTCGAAGGAATAGGTTACTATGTATTTGAAAGCTTACAGCAATACGAACTTAATGACTTGATCTTATGCTACGCTTACTAGGGGTGTGTGTCCATCACATCATTCTCCTAATGATATAACCTTGTTATTAATCACATCCTAATGTCCATGATCAGGAAACCATGACCATCAATTAATCAACAAGCTAGTTTAACAAGAGGCTTACTAGGGACTCTTATATGTTTACAAAACACACATGTATTAGTGTTTCCTAATAATACAATTATAGCATGGGATGTAAACATTCATCATAAACACAAAGATATAATAATAATCACTTTTATTATTGCCTCTTGGGCATATCTCCAACAGTCTCCCACTTGCACTAGAGTCAATAATCTAGATTACATGGTAATATACCGAACACCCATGGCGTTTTGGTGTTGGTCATGCTTTGCCCTAGAGAGAGGTTTAGTCAACGGATCTGCCACATTCAGATCAGTGTGTACTTTGCAAATCTTTATGTCACCATCTCGGACATACTCGCGAATAGCGTGGAAACGTAGCTTGATGTGCTTCAGCCAGCTATGTGACCTTGGCTCCTGCGCATTAGCTATGGCACCTGTGTTGTCACAGTAGATGGCCATCGGGTCCAACGCACTGGGAACCACGCCGAGTTCAGTAATGAATTCCTTCATCCAAACGCCTTCTTGTGCAGCCTCCGAAGCAGCTATGTATTCCGATTACGTTGAAGATTTCGCCACAACGCTTTGCTTCACACTCCTCCAGCTCACTACAGCACCATTCAAAATAAATACGTATCCAGACTGCGACTTTGAGTCATCCGGATCGGTGTTCCAACTAGCATCGGCGTAACCGTTTACAACAAGCTGTTCATCATCTCCATAAGAAAGAACCATATCCTTAGTCCTATTTAGGTACTTTAGGATATTCTTGACCGCTGTCCAGTGCTCCATTCCAGGATCACTTTGATATCTGCTAGTCAAACTAACAACATGTGCTATATCCGGTCTTGTACACAGCATAGCATACATGATAGAACCTATGGCCGAGGCATAGGGAATATTATTCATTTTGACTCTATCTTCTACCGTAGCTGGACTTTGAGTTTTACTCAAGGTCTTACCTGACAACATGGGCACGAACCCTTTCTTGCTATCTTCCATTCTAAACTTCTTTAGAACTTTGTCCAAGTATGTACTTTGTGAAAGCCCTATTAGGCGTCTTGATCTATCTCTATAAATCTTGATGCCTAGAATGTATGCCGCTTCGCCAAGATCCTTCATTGAAAAACTATTATTCAAATAGGTTTTGACGCTATCAAGAAGTTCTATATCATTCCCAATCAACAATATGTCATCTACATATAGTACTAGGAATGCTACAGAGCTCCCACTCACTTTCTTGTAAATACAAGCTTCTCCATAAGTTTGTATAAATCCAAAGTTTTTGATTACTTTATCAAAACGTTGATTCCAACTCCGGGATGCTTGCTTCAGTCCATAAATGGAGCGCTGAAGCTTGCATACCTTGTCAGCATTTTTAGGATCGACAAAACCCTTGGGTTGTACCATATACAACTCTTCCTCAATGTCACCATTAAGGAACGCCGTTTTGACATCCATCTGCCAAATCTCATAATCGAAATGTGTAGCAATTGCTAACAAAATCTTCACAGACTTTAGCTTCGCTACTGGTGAGAAAGTCTCATCATAGTCAACTCCTTGAATTTGTCGGAACCCTTTCGTGACAAGTCGAGCTTTATAGACGGTAACATTACCATCAGCATCTGTTTTTCTCTTGAAAATCCATTTGTTCTCGACAGCCTTACGGCCATCCGGTAAGTCCACCAAAGTCCACACTTGGTTTTCGTACATGGATCCCATTTCGGATTTCATGGCTTCTAGCCATTTGTCGGAATCTGGGCTCACCATAGCTTCTTCATACGTCGCAGGGTCATCAGCGTTGTCCACTAACATGACGTTCAAGGCAGAGTCATACCAATCAGGAGTGGTACGAACCCTCGTTGACCTGCGAGGTTCAGTAGTAACTTCATTTGAAGTTTCATGATCATTATCATTAGCTTCCTCTCCAATTGGTGCAGGCGGCACAAAAACATCTTCTGGTGCTGCGCTACTCTCAAATCCGAGAGAAGGTTCAATAACCTCATCGAGTTCTACTTTCCTTCCAGTCACCTCCTTCGAGAGAAACTCCTTCTCAAGAAAGGATCCATTCTTGGCAACGAAAACTTTGCCTTCGGATCTATGATAGAAGGTATACCCAATTGTTTCTTTAGGGTATCCTATGAAGATGCATTTCTCCGCTTTGGGTTCTAGCTTATCAGGTTGTAACTTCTTTACATATGCCTCGCAACCCCAAACTTTAAGGAACGGCAACTTAGGTTTCTTACCAAACCACAATTCATACGGTGTCGTTTCAACGGATTTAGATGGTGCCCTATTTAAAGTGAATGCGGCTGTCTCTAATGCATAGCCCCAAAATGATAACAGTAAATCTGTAAGAGACATCATAGACCGAACCATATCTAAGAGAGTTCGATTACGACGTTTGGACACACCATTACGCTGTGGTGTTCCCGACGGTATCAACTGTGAAAGTATTCCACATTTCTTTAAATGCATGCCAAACTCATAACTCAGATATTCACCTCCGCGATCAGAACGCAGAAACTTAATCTTCTTGTTACGATGATTTTCCACTTCACTTTGAAATTCCTTAAACTTCTCGAAAGTTTCGGACTTATGTTTCATAAAGTAGACATACCCATATCTACTCAAGTCATCCGTGAAAGTGAGAACATAACGATATCCACCACGCGATACTATACTCATTGGACCGCACACATCGGTATTTATTATTTCCAATAAGTCTGTAGCTCGCTCCATTGTACCAGAGAATGGAGTCTTAGTCATTTTTCCCATTAGACATGCTTCGCATCTTTCAAGTGATTCAAAATCAAGTGATTCAAGAAGTCCATCTGAATGGAGTTTCTTCATACGCTTCACTCCAATGTGACCAAGACGACAGTGCCACATGTATGTAGAATTATCATTCAATTTAATTCGTTTAGCATCTATGTTGTGAACATGTGTATCATTACTATCGAGATTCAGTAAGAATAAACCATTCATCTAAGGTGCATTACCATAAAAGATATTACTCATATAAATCGAACAACCTTTATTCTCAGACTTAAAAGAGTAACCGTCTCGCAATAAATAGGATCCAGATATAATGTTCATGCTTAACGCAGGCACCAAATAACAATTATTTAAATTTAAAACTAATCCCGAAGGTAGATGTAGAGGGAGCGTGCCGACGGCGATCACATCAACCTTGGAGCCATTTCCAACGCGCATCGTCACCTCGTCTCTTGCCAGTCTTCGTTTATTCCGCAGCTCCTGTTTCGAGTTACAAATGTGAGCAACCGAACCAGTATCAAATACCCAGGCACTACTACGATTACTAGTAAGATACACATCTATAACACATATATCAAATATACCTTTCTTCTTGATGTTGCCGTTCTTCAGATCCGCCAGGTACTTGGGGCAGTTACGCTTCCAGTGACCAGCACCCTTGCAGTAGAAGCACTCAGTTTCAGGCTTAGGACCAGCCTTGGGCTTCTTAGCAGGTGCGGCAGCTTTCTTGCCGTCCTTCTTGAAGTTGCCCTTGTTCTTAGGCTTGCCCCGTTTCTTGAAATTGGTGGTCTTATTGACCATCAACACTTGTTGCTCCTTCTTGATCTCCACTTCAGCAGTTTTCAGCATGGACGACAGTTCAGGCAACGTCTTGTTCATGCAGTGCATGTTGTAGTTCATCACAAAGTTCTTATAACTTGGTGGCAGTGATTGAAGGAGACGGTGAATCCCCAATTCATTAGGAATCGATATTCCCAACTCTTGGAGCTTCTTAGCGTACCCAGACATGGTGAGCACGTGCTCGCTAACGGAGCTTCCCTCTTCCATCTTACAGTTAAAGAATTTCTCGGAGGCCTCATAGCTCTCCATGGCCGCGTGAGTCTCAAAAATTAGCCTGAGCTCCTTAATGATCTCGAACGGGTCGTGGTGCTCAAAACGCTGTTGGAGCTCCGCTTCTAAACCGTATAGGATGGCACACTGAACTGTGGAGTAATGATTCTTCCGAGTGGCGAAAACATTCTTTTCGTCATCGGTGGCATTATCTGCAGGTGGGTCACCTAGCGGTGCATCGAGCACATAGGTCAACTGACCAGCCCTGAGGACGATCTTCAGTCCACGGAACCAGTCCGTGAAATTGCTTCCATTGTTCTTAAGTTTTTCTTTCTCTAGGAACGCATTGAAATTGATGGAGGGGGTCGCCATAATCTACAACAATTTGCAAGTAGTTTAGACTAAGTTTATGACAAATTGAGTTCAAATTTCATTATTAAACTAACTAGGTGAACTCCCACTCAAAACAACATCCCTCACATTGTCTTAGTGATTACACAAACCAAGTCCACTACACCAAGTCCGATCTTCACGAGAGAAGATGTAGTTTCATCGGCAAACAATCTTCATGTTCATCATATCAATTATATGACTCATGCTCTACCTTTCGGTATTCCGTGTTCCGAGACCATGTCTGTACATGCTAGGCTCGTCAAGACAACCTTAGTTTCCGCATGTGCAAATCTGGCTTGCACCCGTTGTATGCACACGTAGAATCTATCACATCCGATCATCACGAGATGCTTCGAAACGACGAGTCTTAGCAACGGTGCCAACTAAGGGTGAACACTTTATTACTTGATATTTAGTGAGAGGGATCATCTTATAATGCTACCGTCGCGATCTAAGCAATACAAGATGCATAAAGGATTAACATCACAGGCAATTCATAATAAGTGTGATATGATATGGCCTTTTCTTCTTGTGCCTTTGATCTCCATCTCCAAAGCACGAACATGATCTCCATCATCACCAGCATTGCGTCAAGGTCAGTGGCGCCGCTTCATGGTTGTCCATCATCGCCAGCAACTATTAGAACTACTTGGAATAAAGCTATTACAAGATGAATAGACACGCAGGTCTTAACAGAATTAAAGACAACCATTAGGCTCCTGCCGGTTGCCATATTACAACAAGGATCATTGCATACATCAAATACAATCACAATCACATGATGGCCATATCACATCACAGAACCCCTGCAAAAACAAGTTAGACGCCTCTAATTTTCTTTGCAAGTTTTACGTGGTTTGGGGCTTTCGCATAAGACCGATCTTACCTACGAACAAGAACCACAACATTGATACAAGTGTTTTCAAGATGCTCATTGTAAATCGAATCTTAACTATGGTGGGAGAGACAGACACCTGCAAAGCCACTTGTGCAAAGCAAGTTGCACGTCAAGCGTGGAGCAAGTCTCATGTGCGATGACATGTAATGTTAGCCCGAGCCGCTTCATCCCACCATGCCGCAAGATGCAAAGTACACGCTAAGACACCGACAACAAAAGCATCAACGCCCACAAAAACATTGTGTCTACTCGTGCAACAGATCTACGCATAGATATGGCTCTGATACCACTGATGGGTTCGTAGCATGGAAAACAAAAAAATTCTACCGCAAGAACGAACAAAACCTAGATCTAATCCAGATAAAAGCCAAGATCTAATCTATTAGACATGAGCAACGAGATAGATAGGAACTAACCCTCGTAGATCCGAAAGCGTTAACGAGATTAGATCTCGTGGTTGATGTAGTCGATCACTTGCCGATCTCAAGATCGTGTGGACGATCCTTCCGGCGTCGCGTTCCAGCAGCGCTTCCGCCGTCGGTCAAGTAGACGATCCTTCTGGCGCCGCGTTTCGGCAGCGCTTCCGCAGTCGGTCACACATGCGGAGTCGAAGCAGACCTTCCTCTCCCTGTTCCAGCGAGCAGCGGAGGTAGTAGATCTTCTCCACGGAATCCCAGCAGCACGACGGCGTGGTGGTGGTGGTGGAGTAGAGAATTCTGCAGGGCTTTGCCTATGCATGTGCAGAAGATGGTGGAGGAGAGAGGCGGCAGAGATTGGGTGTTATGGGAGCAGGGGAGGAGGGGGCGCCCCTGCCCCTCTATTTAAAGAAGGGAGGCGCCTAGGGAGGGGGAGTCCTTGTAGGACTCCCCTCCCTTGTAGGCCGGTGGATTGGAGGTGGGGGGAGGAGTCCTCCTCCCCCACGACTCCGTATCTTGACCCACCAGGACTCCTTGATCCCTATCTTGATTTTCAAGCAAACTCCAAGATATCTTCTAGAACCTTCCGGAACATTCCAAAACCTTCTAGAATCCTCATACAAACACTCCGGAACATTTCCTAACTTAGAAAATGATCCCCTATATATGAATCTTATTCTCCGGACCATTCCGGATCTCCTCGTGATGTCCCGAATCCAATCCGAGACTCCGAACAACATTCGGTCTCCAACGCACATTCCATATCTACTTAAAACAAATTCGAACCTTAAGTGTGTCACCCTACGGTTCGTGAATATGTAGACATGATAGAGACACATCTCCTATCAATAACCATCAGCGGGACCTCGAGATCCATAATGGCTCCCACATACTCAACGATGACTTGCGATCGATTGAACCACTTACACATGAAACTAATTCCCTTTCTCTCGCGACACTATACTTATCTGAGGTTTGATCGTCGGTATCTCCATACCTAGTTCTACCTCGTTATTGATAAGTACTCTTTACTCGTTTCGTGATATGTCATCCCTTGTGACCCAGTCACATGCTTGCAAGCTAACTAGATGACATTCCACCGAGAGGGCCCAGAGCATATCTATCCGTCATATGGATGGACAAATCCCAATCTTGGTCATGCGCTTCAACACATACTTTCAGAATACCCAATGACACTTTTATAACCACCCAGTTACGAAGCGCCATTTGATGTCATCAAAGTATCCATCCGGTGATGGTGATTAACATAACCTTATGGTCGAAGGAATAGGTTACTATGTATTTGAAAGCTTACAGCAATACGAACTTAATGACTTGATCTTATGCTACGCTTACTAGGGGTGTGTGTCCATCACATCATTCTCCTAATGATATAACCTTGTTATTAATCACATCCTAATGTCCATGATCAGGAAACCATGATCATCAATTAATCAACAAGCTAGTTTAACAAGAGGCTTACTAGGGACTCTTATATGTTTACAAAACACACATGTATTAGTGTTTCCTAATAATACAATTATAGCATGGGATGTAAAAATTCATCATAAACACAAAGATATAATAATAATCACTTTTATTATTGCCTCTTGGGCATATCTCCAACACCTTGACCATATAAAATCGTCAGCTTTGTTATGAATATGGAGTTTAATAAAAAAATCTCAAACTGAACTAGCTAAGACTTCCATAGTCTCATCTTTGACGCCTAACAGGACCCCCCCGGATCGACCACGTGGCGGACGTGATACCCACGTAAAGTTCACTTCAGTAGAAAGGCGATTGAGTTGAGTTTGTGAGAAATCACGTCTACCAGTCTCAGAAATACCCAAAAAATCCAACTTATGATCTCTCACATAATCGGCAAAGAACAAATGTTTAGCCAAGTCACGAAGACCTCTGATATTTGAGAACATGCCATTCATTAAGAAACAATAGGAGATTTGGATACACGAGACCTCTTGTGAGATTTGTGGGTCTTCGATTTTCAACCAGAAGCTTGAAGCTCAAATAATGAACCTAGCCCAGTCTCATCAAAGCCCACCTCTGACACTTCACCAACTAAGTGAGAGAGTAGTTGACCATCTATTGTGGCATGCAACTCCTCCTCCTCCATTGGTGAAGAATCAAGAACAACAGAAACCTTAGGAGTAACCGTTATACGATCAACCTCTATATGTCTCAAAATAGAACTAGAAAAATTAACTTGCTTTACAGATCTACCCATACTTACACCGACATTTGCCAGCTTATCAACAATAGATGGGTTGGAAAAAGAAAGGAAGGATTTTGAAGAGTTCATTCTACCCTCCGAGTCAAGATTCTTCGTCGCCTTCCTTCGCATGGCCTTGACCAGAGAGTCCTCATCCGTAGATGATGCCCCAAAGGCATCAACTCCATGACGTGAGCTCCTCCGCGCCTTAGTCCCAACCACCGATTCCTTCATGCCAGCAGCAAGAGATGGGCCCAACGTCGCCTTGTCCAGGCCGTCCCCCGAACGGATCCCCACCTTGGTCGGTCCGTCAGCATGGCCCGACTACCGCTCCCGGGCCACCAGACCAGCGCCATCGGCCACCAGCCCACCAGGTGCCTCGCCAGGCACCACCTCATCATGGGCTATCACCAAGCACATCCCCCAAGCAGCCCATAGTCTCCTACCTGGGCCGTCATCGAGATGGGCTGTGCCACCTGGACCCGGGTCGGCGAGGCCAATCAATGTGTTCAAATTATGTATGCAACATCGATCAAACAAATGTGGTAGCGTTGATCGCAATGAAAAACTTTCATTACTAGTTGCATATTTACAAGAAGGATGTTGACCACAACGCTGGTGGCGGATGCAACAACTTGAACTAGAGATGTTTACGATGCTAGTGGCGATGACTAGGGAACAAGGCCCCACTCCTCTTGGAGAGAGCGGTAGACTGCCCTCTGCATGTCTAGGTCCTCCCATACTTGGATGATGCAGGAACGCAAGGCCACATCGTCGGGATTGGCGCCTGCCGTGTCCATGACCTCACCGAGCTCTTGGTCGAGTGCTTGGCATCGTTGGAACTCCGGTAACACAATGTTGTCACGGACGTCGCGCGAGATACGCTCGTCGGTGGTCCTGTTAGGTGGCACCTCGAATGGTCGTGCCCGCCCTCATGCTGATTGGTCGCCTGCTGGTATAGCGCCGGCAACTCACCCGGCGCTCCCCGACCTCGGTTGCGAGCGCTAGTGGTGGAAGATGGAGGCAAGGCATGGTGTCCTTTGGGAGGATGTGGGGAATCCACCGCACTAGGTTCTCCTTTTATTGCCCGCAGCTGGACGCATCGAGAAATGTCCAGAAGCGGCGGGAAACAAGGAAGGGAAACATTGGGAAGACGATGTAAAACATATAGGCGTCGGCACCGGTGAACAGAGTGATGGCCAAAATCTATCCATGGCAGACATGATGGATCACCCCGTTGGGCGCCCTGACCAGACAGGTTGGACTGTGACCCAAATTATGTCTATAGCCCAACCCATCCGGACAGAAACGAATCGTTAGGTCGCGGTTTTGTGTCAGCCCACTTGAGATGCCATCGGTTTATTTAAATTTCAATGAAATATTTATCCACTTATTATTAGGATAAGTGGAGTAATGAATAGAGAGATGCTCAATTTCTATAATGAAAACAAAATTCAATGTCATGGAAATTTTCAACCATGTCGCCAAGGACGTCTCTAGTGTGCCCTTTCCTCGCAGCCAACTTCCGGCCGAATCTGCGCCTCCACCTACTCCTACAGCCGCTACCGCACCCCTACCGAACCCTATGGGGCTGCCCCTCGCCCCTGGTGTTTGTTTCGCCCTGTCCGGGTCACCGCGGCAGGGAATCCCGCCTAGGACATCCCCATGATGGCCAAACAACCCGCGAAAGGGAAAAAGTCAGCTACCGGTGCCGGAGGGAATCGACAACAAGCCGCGGCCATCAGTAAGAAATCGAAGAGGCAAAAGGCCTCTGCCTCCCGCGGACTGAAGCCGGCATTTATCTCGGAGCCGCCGCCCTCAAGGAGGTTGTCCCACTGCCGCCACTGCCAACGCCCGCAAAAGAAGAGAAGTAGTCCCTAGTTGCACCACTGGCCGCCTCCCACGTGCTTGGGAATATGTCCGAGAGGTAATTTCATTATTTTTTGTCTGTTAATTTTCTACTTTTTTTAGTTGTTGCACGCAATTTAGTGTGATCAATGTTTGTCATTTATGTATGTAGTGTTGATAATGAGGTGTTTTTGCAACAAACGAATGTTGGATCTCAAGAATTTGAAACCCCATCATAAGAATATGATACACATTATGATGAGGAGAATCTATATGGGTACTATGAGGGTTTCTTGGATGAGGATCCAAAGGGAAGAACGACGAACTGCACCACGGAGGAAGACAAGTTGATTATCTTGGCATGGAAGAAGGTGGGGCTAGATCTGGCTGTGGGCATGGAGCAACCAAAGAACACCTATTGGAGAAGGATGAAGAAGTTCTTCAATGCACGTAACACTGTGGCAATGTGCGAATGCACTAGTAGGAAAAGGGTTATCCGTGGCGCACCGAAAAAGGAGTTAGTGGTGCATGCCTGGTGCGCCACGGATATTATGTCACTGATAATATTTATCTGTGGCGCACATTCAGGTGCGCCATGAATAGTCCTATATTTAGTGGCGCACCATTAATCCATGCGCCACGGATATTTTCAGTGACGCACATGGCCGCACGCCACGGATGGTTCTATATTCAGTGGCGCACCTAGCCAACGTGCACCACTGACAGATTCAGTAGCGCACCGTGGCCTAGTGCGCCACGAATAGGGTGTGCCACTAAACATAAAAAGGGTGCACAACTGAATATTCGATTGTATTTTTTTCCATATACACATCAGTTATACATCAATACACCGAAACTGAGATGATAATGATCCAAAGTACTAAAATACATCAATATGAATTCAAGTGTTGGATTATTACACAAGTGGTAGTACAAATGTGATCATCACATTACAAATAGAGCCATCACCCTAGATTATGATCGAATGGAGGATAATGGCAACGATGGTGAGCAACACTAATACCATGATCAAGATATTCATTTGATTCTTCTTCCACATGTGTCTCCTCCACTTGGCTACAGCCAGCTCTCTTGTCTTGTACCCTTTGTAGTTATTGCCACTGAAGTTGTTCACTTATGCCTGACAGTCCTCCCACTCGTCGTAGACCCTTGGAACCCGACCCATGTATACCACGTATCACTTTGCCTTCTCTGTAGACAAGGCATACATAGACAAGACATGTAGTATATGTTATACAACAAAAAGAATGGCAAACTACAAACATGGATGACCATCATATAAGTAAGTCCAACATCGACCGTCAAGGCTTTTACTAGCCAGGGAAGTTAATAATGTTTACGACACACACACGTAAAATGATAGTTCGGAAACTTCACGAGGATAGTCAAGTCTACGATAGGACACACACACACACGACCAAGACTGCTAACTACACACACACATCATGTAGACCTTGCCGGGAATAGGCTCACACCCTCTCTCATCATGAACGTCTTGGTGTTGCGCTGCATGTTGAGGCGTTCTTCGATCTCGCGGTTAGTCAACGCGATGGGCACGTACATGACCCCCCTTTTGTTTCGACATTGTCATGGATGACTTGGCAGAGTTGAGTCTGGATGCGCCTAAAGTCCTCCATAAGGTCTGCATCATCGATAACTGATGTCTACGCACTTCTATTCTTGTAGACAGTTGTTGGGCCTCCAAGTGCATAGGTTTGTAGAACAACAGCAAGTTTTCCCTTAAGTGGATCACCAAAGGTTTATCGAACTCAGGGAGGAAGTGGCCGAAGGTATCCCCTCTCAAGCAACCCTTCAATCAAGATACAACAAGTCTCTTGTGTCCCCAACACACCCAATACACTTGTCAGGTGTATAGGTGCACTGGTTCGGCGAAGAGATAGTAAAATACAAGTGGTATGGATAATTATAAGTGGTAACGGTGCCCGAAAATAGCTTTGATGGTGCGTGGAAGAGACTAAAGGAAAACTGAAATAAAGATAGCAGCAAGCAAACATGTAACAGATCTAGTTGCAAACGATGTTTCAATTCTTAGAAACAAGGCCTAGGGATCATACTTTCACTAGTGAACACTCTGATATAAATATCTTCTCTTTATGATACTACTCTGAACTACTCTCCGGTTGGACACTCTAATCCATGGTAGGGCTATAACAGCACACCTCAAAGTTCATCTTTCCCATCTAGGTAACCCCACACTATCACCTTGAGCGTTAGATGGTTCCAACAAACACCACAATTACATAAAAACATCCAACTCCAAATATAACTCATAACAAGTATTTGTAATCTCTAGCCTAAGTGCCACCATGGTGTGCACGTTGTCACTTTCACAGACATGGGGAGAGCAGAGATCTATTAAAGCACTTGAGTAGCAAAGTAGATCTACTTGATTACAAAGCTCATGATCACAATATGATCATGCATAGAGAGAGATGAACACATAGCTACCGGTAGAACCCTTAGCCTCGAGAGAGAACTACTCCCTCCTCATCATGGGAATCAGCAACGTCGATGGAGTTGGTGGTGGAGATCGACGGAGATGGCTTCGGGGGCACTTCCCCGTCCCAGCAGGGTGCCGGAACAGAGACTTTCTGTCCCCCGAATCTCCTCTTCGGTGGCAGCGGCGCTGCGGAACTTTTCGTGGCTGGAGGCTGTTCTATTTAGGGTTTATGCATCGGGAGGCTTCTTATAGGTGAAGAGGCAAGGTGGTTGCTCGGCCAGGGGGCCCACACCACCTGATGGCGCGGCCAGGGGTCACCCATGCCACCATATGGTGTGGCTAGGCCCTGGCCCTCCTCCGTCTCTGCTTTGGGCTCCGTGTTCCCCTCGGTGAAATATTGACTTTGGCTTATGTCCCGTCCAATTCCAAGAATATTAATTTTCTGACTTTCCTGGAACCAAAAACAACATAAAACAAGCAACTGGCACTGTAGCATCTTGTTAATAGTTTAGTCCCAGAAAGTGTATAAAAATACTCCAAAGTGTTGACAAAACATAAGAAAGTAGATATAAAACAAGCATGGAACATCAAAATTATAGATACGTTTGCAACGTATCAACATCCCCAAGCTTAACTCCTGCTCGTCCTCGATTAGGTAAGTGATAAAAAGAAAGAATAATTTTTGAGGTGACATGCACCATCATAAACTTGATCAAAGTATTTGTAAAACATTCATAGCTGGGATCATAGTACTTCAACATAGCATGAAAGATAAAGTTCTAACAATAAGACATAGCAACTATGCTGTAACATGAAATGGCACAAACAAAGATCATGAATAACAATGCATTGAAAGACGTTTGTTTGTTTCACATATAGAAAACATAGCATAGTGGCATTCAGCTTGTCCCTCATAGAGTAGCAAAAAAAATACTGCATAGGAAACCTTCAAAGTTTATTGATGACCCACAAGTATAAGGGGTGTATCGTAGTATTTTCGGTAAGTAAGAGTGTCAAACCCAACAAGGAGCAGAAGGTACTGGCTAGTGGTATCGATGAGGAATTCTCTGCAAATACTTAGCAAATGGATTTTTATGGGGTTTTGATAAAGCAAGTAAATAAAGTACGAGTAAACGAAAGACAATAAGAATAAATGCAGCAAGTGGGCCAATCATTTATGCAGCAAAGGACAAGCCGGTTGTATTACTTAAGATGACCAAATGTTCTCGAGGACACATGGGAAGACTGTCAAGTGCTTTCGCTTCATATAGTTGATTAATCTTCTTTAGCTTGCTAAGTGTTGTGTGGGTGAACCTGTGCTAATGTACCGACCTTCCTAGGACTAATACATACTTATGATTATACCCCTTGCAAACATCCGTAAGTACAAGAAAGTAATTAAGGTAGAAACCTAACCACAACTATAAACTCTAAGACCCTTACGTCCCTTGTGCAATGGTTTCCTAACGGGGGTTCAGGTTCCTGTCACTCCGGGAACCCCTACGATTAGTAGCCAAATACACAATGCATTCCCCTAGGCTCATATAGGTGAAGTGTCATGTAGTCGACGTTCACATGACACCACTAGAAGAAGTACACCACAACTTAAATATCAAACTATTGAATCTTTCTCAACACAACTCCACTACTAGCAACATGACTTCTCCCATGTCCTCAAAAACAAAATGAACAACTCACAAGACATCATATGGATCATGATCAGAGATGGAATAATGATGTATAACAATCTGAACATAAACAATAATTCAACGGTTCACTCAATAGCATCAACTACAAAGAGTAATCAACACCGGGAAAGTTTCCCCTAAGAAATAATGCAAGATTCAACCCAATTGTTATAGCAATATGGAGATGGTGATGAGGGTGCTGATGGTGATGATGGTGGTGGTGATGATGATGATCCCGATGAAGTCCATCTTGATGGTGGTGTTGATGGCGACGATCTTCCCTCTCCGGGAAGGAATTCCCCCAGCAGAAATCTATCTGCTGGAGAGATCTTTCTCTCTCGGTGTTTTCTGCCCCGCAGAGGCGGCGGAATCTTTCTGTGGTCGCTTCCCGAGACTTAGGGTTTCGGGAGGAATATATACACCAGAGGGGAGAGCCAGAGGTGGGCCAGGGCGTCCACACCACCTGGTGGGGTGGCCTAGGGTGGCCCGTGCCAGGGGGTGGTGTGGGCCCCCTGTGGCCCATCTTCACTCCACCTTCTGGTAGCCTTCGTCTTCTGGAAAAATAGGATTTTCCGTATATTTTCCCGGATTTTCTGTACTTCGCAAATTTTGCCTCCAAATAGCACCTTTTCAATCAGAATCCTGACTGCAGCGGTCCATGCTCCAAAAGTCATCAACCATGAAAAAACAGATGAAATAGCATAAGTATTACCTCTTAATATGAAATATATCAATGAATAACAGTGAACTATGACATAGAATGGTGATGCAAAATGGACGTATCAACTCCCCCAACCTTAGACTTCGCTTGTCCCCAAGCGAAACTGAGCTCAATAAGTATGGCCTCAAGTTTATGGAGTGAAGAGTCGATAAAATAATACGGACAAGCAGCATCACATTCATCAATACATAGATCATAATAGAAGACAACTCACTATTATATAACTCAACTTGCAGTAAGTAAAGGAAACACAATAAAGATACATAAAGTAAATCATAATTGGTAATGGCAAACTTAGCTCTTGGTCGAAGAATAGTTGATAATTTGCTGGAGTTCACAAATAACTGGTTTTTCAATGATAGCAAGTGGTAATCACCAAGATAAGAGCAATGTGCAAAACAAGGAGCATAAGAAACATGATTGAGTAAATCATCATATGAATAAATGAAACACAACAACTCAAAATACTTGCTGAGATAGAAGGGAATAGGTTTACTGACTCAACTACAAAGTAAAAGAAAGGACCTTCGCAGAGGGAAGCAGGGATTGCAAGTTTCATAAAGAGCTCCCAAAAATTATGATACTTATTAGCTTTCAGCTCTCATTGCCCCTATCATAGGCATATTTAGGTGATTAAGGTTAAAGTGATCAAATATGAGGATATGCTTGACAAGTTGTAAATTAAGAATCTCATGTCCCTTGAATACGAGGGCTGCTCCTCATGCTACTCAAGTTTAGTCACTGGTAAGTTCTTGTCATTGTAAGCATATGTGTATCATAGAGAACCGCCAACGGGGTACCCCTTGCCCGACGATACGGAAGAATCCCCATATCAAAATGACAAGGCAAGAAGACAATAAACATCTCAGCAATCTTCTTATTTACCATGGGAATATGGTGCTTTTTTCTCTCTTTCCTCTTTTCATAATATGTGTTTTTCTTTTTCTCTTTTTCTCAATCTCTATCTCTCTTTTTTTATAAGAAGAATGCTTCATAGATGCTCGTTATGGTTACGCTGCAGGTTTCCACCATGTCAGCATGGATTAGACCAGCGGCCCAGGCGTTTCTCTAACACACATGCATAACTCCATGGACTTACAAGCTCCCCTTTCATTTCACACCGACGACATCCATAGACAAAAGAACATGATATCAGCTAGGTACAAAGTACCAGTGCAATGTTGAAAGCTTTTCCCATGACAGCATGGTTGTGCTAATTCACAACTTACAAAGCGCAAGCATATACGCAACATAGGTAAGCACAATGGTTCAAGTTTATTAAGTACAAGAAAGTAAAATGTGCCATCAAGTTCGTGAGAGCTTTAATCACTACTTTTCACATAACAAGTTTAATTTGGGAGGTAGATAAAACAAATTTACTTGGAATAACAATAATGCTAATAGGTAGGTATGGTGGACACAAATGGCATAGGTTTTGGTTTTAAGGAAATGGATGCACGAGAAGTATTCCCTCTTAGTACAGGTTTTTGGCTAGCAAGGCTGGGCAACAAGTATAAGAGTTGAAGGAAACAAACATACAAGTGATAAAGACAAACATGCAATCTTCCTTGGAAGCACAAAAGATCTTAACTAGAGAATACTAAACTTATGAGCAAATCAAGAAAGAAAGATGATGAAATTATATTTCTTTAGAGTACTTCTATCTTTTTCATTCAACTCTCAAAAATAGTGTTGCTACTGACCGAGCCAGGTTTGCCAAAACCAACTAAATTAACTCCATGATCCCAAAGTGATACCAATACTAACAACAAGATCAATCATATAACCACGAATTGAAAACTAATATAAGCTATGCAAAAGAGTAAATGATAGAACTTCTCATTAATAATCCATAATGGCAACTCACACCAAGGGATACATACCTAACGAGAGAGGGGACACTTCCATAATGCAAACCATCCCACATGATAACTCCTCTATTCATGATATGACTCTACTAAAAAGGTAAAAAGATAGAAGATAGTGATGTGATACCGCGGCACTCCCCCAAGCTTGGAACAAACCAAGGGGATGCTAAACCTGATGACGAATTACTCCTTTGGTGGTGGTGGTATCCTCTCATCATCGTACGACTTCCAGGGTAGGGGCTTCCCATCAACAAAGGACATCGCGGTCTCCAGCATCCTGAAACTTGCAGCAACACTTATGCGTTTAAATCTAACCTCGTACTCATAGTTTTGATTCTGAACATCGTAGAGCCGTGCTTGCAGTTCGTTGGTTGTTTGGCGGAGTGAGAGGACTTCATCCTTGAGCTCATCAGTCTCCTTTTGGTGCTCGGCGATGAGTTCGGAACAAATCTTATGGATGATATCCACTTCGCATTCCACCATCTTCTTGTACCTAAAGACTTCTTGCTCTAGTGCTTCCATCCCGTCCTCCAGACTTCCTTCACCTTTAGGGCCTTGAACCTCTTTTATCCGGACTTCCCCATCTTCAAGAAACAACTCCTTGGGATGAATCTTCAACTCTCTCATGTATGGGTTGATGATATCTTCTAAGGAATCTCCCTTGACTGATCCAGAGGAAGACATTGTGACTCCAAATCTGGGACTCTACCTATCAGAAACAGATCGAAACGAAAACACGATGAAAACACAATATACGAACCTCGGGGGATTCGGGGGATTGTATATTACGAAGTTTCACAACAAAAGGAAGGTACTGGGAGAAAACGAGTCGGAGGGGGAGTCCGGAGTGGCCACACCACCTGGTGGCGCGGCCAGGGGTGGGCCCGCGCCACAGGGTGGTGTGAGCCACCCTGGCTCTGTTTTCGTCCCTCTTTCGCTTCGTAGCTTTCCTTATTGTCTAAAAACTACAAAAATATAGTTGGATAGTATTTTCGTGGAACTTTTCTTACCAGAACGGTTACCTATTTGAAAATAGAGTCTGCATGTCTCTAAATTTGGTCCTTGATAAATTTCTCCGGAGTTATAACTTGAAAGGCATCAACATATTCATTGTAAGAATCTCTAGCAATATAGTGCTTGAGTCGCTGCCCATTCACTACTTGTGTAGTATTATCTTTTAAAGAAGAAATTTTTATTGCTCCCGAACGGTACACTTCTTCAATAATGAAGGGTCCTTCCCATTTTGACAATAGCTTTCCTGAAAAAAATCTGAGACGAGACCTATACAATAGAACTTTCTCACCAACATGAAATTCTCTCTTAAGTATTCGCTTGTCATGCCATCTTTTAACTTTTTCTTTAAAGAGCCTAGCATTTTCATAGGCTTCACTCCTCCATTCATCTAAGGAACTTAACTCAAATAATTTTTTCTCACCTGCGAGCTTACAATCTCTATTGAGTTCTTTAACTGCCTAGTAAGCTTTGTGTTCTAATTCTAAAGGTAGGTGACAAGCTTTCCCATAAACCATTTTATAAGGAGACATCCCCATAGGGTTTTTGTAGGCAGTTCTATAAGCCCATAAAGCATCATTCAACTTTTTAGCCCAGTTTTTTCTAGATCTATTAACAGCCTTTTGCAAGATGGATTTAATTTCTCTATTTGATAACTCTACTTGCCCACTAGTTTGGGGGTGATAAGATGAAGCAATTCTATGATTAACATCATATTTAGCAAGGGTCTTTCTAAAACCACCATGAATGAAATGAGAACCCCCATCAGTCATGAGATACCTAGGCACTCCAAACCTAGGAAAGATAACATCCTTAAGCATTTTTAGAGAAGTCTCCCGTCAGCATTCTTCATAGGAATGGCTTCTACCCACTTAGTAACATAATCAACGGCAACAAGAATATGAGTATAACCTTTCGAGGGAGGAAAAGGACCCATAAAGTCAAATCCCCAGCAATCAAAGGGTTCAATAACTAGAGAGTAGTTCATAGGCATTTCATTGTGTCTAGAAATATTACCAACACGCTGACATTCATCACAAGATAAAACAAGTTTTCTTGCATATTTGAAAAGGGTAGGCCAGTAGAAACCTGATTGTAGCACCTTTTGCGCAGTTCTATCTCCTGCATGATGTCCTCCATAAGCACTACCATGAAATTTACGCAATATCTCCTTTTGTTCATATGCTAGAACACATCTTCGCATAATACCATCCACTCCTTCTTTATATAAGTGTGGGTCATCCCAAAAATAATGCCTCAAATCATAGAAGAACTTCCTTCTTTGCTGAGCTATAAAAGTTGGAGGCAAATACTTGGAGACAATAAAATTAACATAATCAGCGTACCAAGGGCTCCTTCGCGAGCTTACCCCTACCGCAGCCAACTGCTCATTTGGAAAACTATGATTAACAGGCATAGGGTTAAAAGAGATGTTTTCCAATCGAGATAAATTATCAGCTACAGGGTTTTCAGCACCTTTCCTATCTACTATATGTAGATCAAACTATTGTAAAAGCAGCACCCATCTAATAAGCATAGGCTTAGTGTCCTTCTTCGTCATAAGGTATTTAATAGCAGCATGATCAGTATGAATGGTGACTTTTGAGTCTACAATATAGGGTCTAAACTTATCACAAGCGAAGACGACAGCTAGAAATTCTTTTTCAGTAGTAGCATAATTCCTTTGAGCAGCGTCTAGAGTCTTACTAGCATAATGACTAACGTTTAGCTTTTTATCAATTCGTTGCCCAAGGACAGCACCTACAGCAAAATCACTAGCATCACACATTATTTCAAAAGGTAAAATCCAATCAAGTGGTTGAGCGATAGGAGCTGTGGTTAAAGCCTTCTTAAGAGTTTCAAAAGCTTCCTTACAATCATCATCAAAAACAAAGCGTACATCTTTTTGAAGAAGATTAGTGAGGGGTTTTGATATCCTAGAAAAATATTTAATAAACCTTCTATAGAAACCAGCATGACCAAGGATACTACGAATACCTTTGATGTCTCTTGGACATGGCATTTTCTCAATTGCTTCAACCTTAGCTCTATCAACTTCTATGCCTCTTTCAGAAACCTTATGTCCAAGTACAATCCCTTCATTGACCATGAAGTGGCATTTCTCCCAATTAAGAACAAGATTAGTTTCTTCACACCTCTGCAAAACTTTATCAAGGTTGTGCAGACAATTATCAAAAGAAGTTCCATAGACAGAAAAGTCATCCATGAACACTTCCACAATTTCCTCACAAAAACCATGAAAGATAGCAGACATGCATCTTTGAAAAGTAGCAGGAGCATTACATAAACCAAAAGGCATACGTCTATAAGCATAAGTTCCGTAAGGGCAAGTAAAAGTAGTTTTTTCTTGATCTTGTTGTTTAACCACAATTTGAGAGAAACCAGAATAACCATCAAGAAAACAAAAATGGGTCTTTTTAGACAACCTTTCCAACATTTGATCAATAAAAGGAAGCGGGTAGTGATCTAGTAACTTTGTTGACTTTCCTAAAATCAATGCACATCCTATAGCCTACCACTATTCTTTAGGGAATAAGCTCATCATTATCATTAGGAACAACGGTAATTCCTCCTTTTTTAGGAACATAATGAACATGACTAACCCATTCACTATCAGCAATAGGGTAAATAATACCAGCATCAAGGAGTTTCAATACCTCATTTCTTACCACTTACCTCATTTCTTGTAATCTTGGAAGCAAAGCAAATACAAATTTCTGTGTGAGGAATCACCTCATTATCCCTCCATGGATTCCCCTAGCGTGTATTAGTCCCCACCTTTAGCCTATACATGGCATCTGTCATGACACCACCACGACATGCTCTACTACTGGCTTTGCATCTAGTTCGATATTGATAGAATGCTGACATATAATAGGTGAAATCCCTTTTAAATCATCCAAAGTATAGCCCATAGCTCCTTGGTGTTTCTTCAAAACCTCCAATAACCTTTCTTCTTCCTTCCCTGAAAGTTTAGAGCTAATAATAACAGGATATATCTTTTTATCATCAATATAAGCATATTTAAGATCACCAGGGAGAGGTTTTAGATCGAAGACCGGATCCTTTTTAGGTGGCAACGTGGTACCCAAGTCTTCTACAGGCAAGTTATGCTTAAGCATCTTGGGTTGACGACGGAGAATCTCGTCAATCTCATTCCTTTCTTCCATGAAGATCTCACTTTCGTGATCTTCCATAAATTGCTGCAAAGCGTTGTTAGGAGCAAGAGAAATAGAAGCAAGTTGTTCAACTCTAAAATCCTCATTATGGGTTTCCTCTTCACAAGGTTCTTTAGTAAATTTCGTAAAAATAAACTCATAAGATTCCCCATCAAACTTAGTCAAGATTTTCTCCCTCTTGCAATCTATAATAGCTCCACAAGTACTCAAGAAAAGTCTACCAAAAATGGTAGGATAAGTTTTACTAGCAGCTGAACCAAGTACTAGAAAATCAGCAGGATACTTAATCTTACCACAAAGAACTTCCACATCTCGTACAATACCAATTGGAGAGATGGTCTCTCTATTAGCAAGGTGAATAACCACATCAATCTCTTCCAATTCGTAGGGACTGATTCCATGCATAATTTCTCTGTAAAGCTCATAAGGAATAGCACTGGAACTTGCACCAATATCACATAAACCATAATAGCAATGATCACCAATTCTAATGGAAAGCACATGGACACTAGCCTTTTTAGTTCTATTAGGATGTGAAACAATATTAGAAGCATCCTCACAAAAGACTATGTGTCCATCTTCTATGCTTTTAGTGACAAGGTCTTTCACAATTGCTACCACATGTTCAACGTTTATTTGTTCATCGGGTTTTATAGTTCTCTTTTCACTTTTACTGATTACACTAGTTATCATAGGATGATCCTTTACCTTATCTGGGAAGGGAATCTTCTCGATATAAGGTTCAGGTAAGATGTGATCAATAGTGCAATACTCAGCACTCCCAACAGGAACACAGTCAACAATATCTTTATAAGGTGCATGCTACTTGTTCCATCCCTTTTTTGGAATTTCAATATAAGAAGCAAAAGCCTTAAAGCAATTTGTAATAACTTGTAAATCAATACCATAAGCATTACTAATATTTTGAAAGTCATCAGTTCCCATAAAAGATTCAATGCATTCATAATCATAATTTATACCTAACTTTCTACCCTTGTCATTCTCCCAACCTTCAGCATTATCTTTAGCCTATCCATGGCATCTGCCGTGACACCACCACGACACCATGCGAGTGAATGATCTAGCACAAGAAGCATCCAATAAATCCTTATCATGTAGAGGGAGCCTTGCATAAAAGTTATTGATAATAATATTGTTGGGGAGCTCATGAATGGGACATTTGAGCATTAATAACTTTAATCTCCCCCAAGCTTGAGTTGTACTATCTCCATCAAGAGGCCAAACGTTGTATATTTGATTCCGATCTTTATGAATCACACTAGGAGGATAAAACTTTGAATAAAAGAGATGTACTATTTCCTCCCATTCCAGGGCTTGACCATTCTTCAGCAGCTTATACCATTCCTCGGCTCTTCCTTTCAGCGATAATGAGAATACCTTCTTCTTAACTTGATCTGTAGTAATTCCTACACACTTAAACAACCCGCATAATTCGTGTATAAAGAGTAAATGATCACCGGGATGGACAGTTCCATCCCCAACATAGTAGTTATCCATAACACGATCAATAATTCTTGTAGGTATTTTGAAAGCATCATTCTCAGCAGGTGGTGGTTCATCTACTACCTTAGAAGTGGTAGTAGCATTACCAAATAAGAAACTCAGCGAATTATCCATAATGAAAATAAAGCAACTAACAGCAGTAAACAATACCCATAGTAGAAGTTTCCTTTACCAGTTCCACTCTCTAGTCACAAAATGTTCCCAAACATGGTTTTACATCATCAAATGACCTAACCAAGAGCAAAACAAGAGAGGGCTACACCAGGCTACCCCTGTGAGAAGAAAGTCTAGGGGGGTAGACGATCCGAGACCCGTGGATCAGGGTTCCGCAGGAAGAAGCGCTTCGGGGCATCGGAACACCTCCAAACCATGCATGTGGCCCTAGCATGTATAATAAAGTGTGGTGGCATGCTCAAACCTCCTAAACCTGGTTCCCAAGTGTGACCCCCTTCACAGACATGCGTTGTCCCCTAAAAACGAAGTGTCTGCAGTCTGACTATTAGGGGGGAACTCCCCGTTCCGGTGAAACCGGGGTTGATCTTGTCACAAAATGTTCCCAAACATGGTTTTAATCATCAAATGACCTAACTAAGAGCAAAACAAGAGAGGGCTACACCGGGCTACCCCTGTGAGAAGAAAGTCTAGGGGGGTAGACGATCCGAGACCCGTGGATCAGGGTTCCGCAGGAAGAAGCGCTTCGGGGCATCGGAACACTTCCAAACCATGCATGTGGCCCTAGCATGTCTAATTAAGTGTGGTGGCATGCTCAAACCTCCTAAACCTGGTTCCCAAGTGTTACCCCCTTCACAGACATGCGTTCTCCCCTAAAAACAAAGTGTCTGCGGTCTGACTATTAGGGGGGAACTCCTCGTTCCGGTGAAACCGGGGTAGATCTTGTCACAACATGTTCCCAAACATGGTTTTACATCATCACATGACCTAACCAAGAGCAAAACAAGAGAGGGCTACACGGGGCTACCCTTGTGAGAAGAAAGTCTAGGGGGGGTAGACGATCCGAGACCCGCGGATCAGGGTTCCGCAGGAAGAAGCGCTTCGGGGCATCGGAACACCTCCAAAACATGCATGTGAGACCCTAGCATGTCTAATAAAGTGTGGTGGAATGCTCAAACCTCCTAAACCTGGTTCCCAAGTGTGACCCCCTTCACAGACATGCATTGTCCCCTAAAAACGAAGTGTCTGCAGTCTGACTATTAGGGGGGAACTCCCCATTCTGGTGAAACCGGGGTAGATCTTGTCACAAAATGTTGCCAAACATGGTTTTACATCATAAAATGACCTAAACAAGAGCAAAGCAAGAGAGGGCTACACCAGGATACCCTTGTGAGAAGAAAGTCTAGGGGGTAGACGATCCGAGACCCACGGATCAGGGTTCCACAAGAAGAAGCGCTTCGGGGCATCGGAACACCTCCAAACCATGCATGTGGCCCTAGAATGTCTAATAAAGTGTGGTGGCATGCTCAAACCTCCTAAACCTGGTTCCCAAGTGTGACCCCCTTCACAGACATGCGTTGTCCCCTAAAAACGAAGTGTTTGCAGTCTGACTATTAGGGGGGAACTCCCCGTTCTGGTGAAACCGGGGTTGATCTTGTCACAAAATGTTCCCAAACATGGTTTTACATCATCAAATGACCTAACCAAGAGCAAAACAAGAGAGGGCTACACCGGGCTACCCCTGTGAGAAGAAAGTCTAGGGGGGTAGACGATCCGAGAATCGCGGATGAGGGTTCCGCGGGAAGAAGCGCTTCGGGGCATCAGAACACCTCCAAACCATGCATGTGGCCCTAGAATGTCTAATAAAGTGTGGTGGCATGCTCAAACCTCCTAAACTTGGTTCCCAAGTGTGACCCCCTTCACAGACATGCGTTGTCCCCTAAAAACGAAGTGTCTGCAGTCTGACTATTAGGGGGGAACTCCCCGTTCCGGTGAAACCGGGGTAGATCTTGTCACAACATGTTCCCAAACATGGTTTTACATCATCAAATGACCTAATTACATGGACTATGTCCCAACCGGGTATTCGTAAACCTTTCCCGTCCACCCCTCATGAAAAAGACAAATTTCTGCCGAATTGGCAGGAAATGGGTCAGATATGAATTGCAGGTACATGATCTGATGCTCATGTTCTTTTGTAAAAATCATTTTTAGGGTGACAATTTGATGTTTCTTCAGAGTTCCAATATGCAAGTTTAGGTAGGCTCAGCCCCGAACTAAGAATCTTCGTACTCGTCATTTTGACCATAGTTTGGAGGAGGTAAGAAAAAAAACAAGCTTTGCCGTGTAGGGTGCATAAAGCACACGGCAAAGGCTTATATTTTCCGTGTGTCTAACTGCAATGGCACACGGCAAAGGACCACCGTCAGCCGCCGTCAGTTTGGCTCGCCTAGGGGGCCGTGGGACCCACCTCTTTCGTGCGTTCGTCTTTGCCGTGTGCCTCGATTGGTCTTTGCCGTGCACCATTCTTTGTTGTGTGCCTCGGTTGGTCTTTGCTGTGCATCAGCTCTTTGCCGTGTGTCTCTTTTCAGCTTTGTCGTGTACCCTTTGTTTGCCGTGTGATTTGTTTGGAGTCTACCGTGTGGGTGCTCTTTGCCGTTTACTTCTGGACCACCTCACGGCAGAGAACTTCTTTGCCGTGTTCCCGCCCTTTTGGAACACGACAAAGGACGGTGGCGGCGGCAGCGAGAATTTTTTCCGTAGTGATGGCCACTACGGAAATCTGTGACATTGCCGTGTATCACGAAGACACGGCAAAGACAGATAAACTCACGGCAAAGACACTGCCTTGTCTCTGCGCACGGCAAAGAGGGCATGACAATGTACACGACGACAAAGAGGCTTTGCTCTGCGCTTTTTCTAGGATGGCCTTTGCCGTGTATTTTCCTTGTGCTCGGCAAAGTAAAGTAGATAACGGGTATTCCATGTCCAGATGGCGTGCGATTCTCGTTGCCGTGTTGAATCCCTTTCACGGCAAAGAGCTCTAGCGAAACCAAAGAAAATGGCGCCGCTCGCCGTCGGCGAGCTACGCTGGCTCACGCGTGCTTGCCGCCGCACCCTTTGGTCGCCATGTGCTTGCCGGCGCGGCCGCTCGTTGCTGCACGCTCGCCGCCGCTTGTCCCTACACGCTTGCCATCGCTCGTCGCCGTGCACTCACTCCGCGGCTGCTCGTCTCGCGCGCTCGCCGGCGTGGCCGCTTGTCCCCGCGCACTCGCTGCCCTGTCCGCGTTGGCGCGGCCGCTCGTCGCTGTGCGCTCGCCGCCGCTTGTCCCTGCGCGCTTGCCGCCGCTCATCGCCGTGCGCTCACTCTGCGGCTGCTCGTCCCACGCGCTCGCCGGCGTGGCCGCTTGTTGTTGCGCGCTCGCCGCCGCTTGTCCCTGCGCGCTTGCCGCCGCTCGTCGCTGCGTGCTCGCGCCGCTCGTTGCCGTGCGCTCGCTCCGCGGCTGCTCGTCCCGCGCGCTCGCCGGCGTGGCCGCTCATCCCCGCGCGATCGCTGGCCTGAGCGTGTCGGCGCAGACGCTCGTCGTTGCGCGCTCGCTCCATGGCTGCTCGTCGCCGCGCGCGGATAAGTGTGAGAGGGCCAACACGCCATGCATGAAGCAGCTGTGCACACGGAATAAGAGAGAGAGGGTATGCTGCATGTGAGTGTGGTAGGTGGGAGGTGGTGTGGGTGGTGGGGTCGACGGGTGTGCCATATCATCGATCCAATGCAATTTCAATCTTAGCCGTGCAATGTTTGCATGATCGAACGGTCCATATTCATACTATTCTTTGCGGTGTGCCTAAACAAAAAGCACTCGACAAAATAACCACCGTCATGACGGCCTTGTTAGACGAGCCGAGGAGCTGGATCCACCTTGCCACTTTGCCGTGCGCGTATATTTGCCGTGTGCTTTCCAATATTTTTGCCGCGGGGAATTCTTTGCCGTGGGCTTTTTGTTTATTTGCCGTGTGCATTTTCTTTGCCGTGCGGTATTTTGTACTTTGCCGTGTGGTTGTATTTTGCCGTGCATTTTTCTCAATGGAGCACGGTATTTTAGCCTTTGTCGTGTGTCGACACACGGCAAATCTTTCAGGGACGGCAATGCCCAATTTTCCCGTAGTAGGCGGTGCCACAATATCAGTATCGCGTTCTCTCCTGGGAGCATCGCCTGTGAAGCAGCATTGGCGGAAGCGGCAAGAGGATGGAGCGGCTAGCGCGTGGGGTGGTGCTGCTTGGCATCGAGGTGGTGCCGGTGGCTAGTGTGGCGAAATCCATAATCTACTTGTTTATTAGTATTTTTCTTCTTTTTAACCATTTTATTAGCTGAAATCCATAAAAGTGTATTCATATAATCCACTTTAGGAACATGCTGAGTTCACTCATTTTGAATTCTGAATTGTCCCGTGTGTGTCCGAACTGGATACGAGTAACTTCTCTATGCTACCAAAACCGGCGGTTTGTTTGCTCTGCAAGCTCGAAGGCAAGCGTCTCTGATGAGATGCATCTTGGCGGCGGCCTCCTTCATGCTCATCCTCTCGTACGGCGCTCGCGGCTCGCCGGCAGCAGCTGGGGACATTGCCGACGAGCCCATTGCCGGAGAGGTTGAGCAGCGTCAGGCGTTGCAGGTTGCCGAGGCTAGGAGGAATCGATCCGTTCAACGAGTTACCGCTCAGGTCGAGGTTGAGCAGCTGGGTGAGGTCGCCCATGGCGGACGGCACGGGCCTGGCGAGCTCGTTGCCCTGCAGCTGCAGCATTTGGAGGTTCTTGAGGTTCCCGATTCCACTCGGGACCGCGCCGGCGAGGAGGTTATACCGAAGGTCCAGTATGTGCAGCCCGACGAGGTTGCTGATGGCCGATGGTATCACACCAGAGATGCGATTGTTCGCGAGATTCAGCGTGTGGAGCTGCGCTGAGAGGCGGGCGATGGAGCTCGGCATGTCGCCGCTGAAATTGTTCTCGTCGAGTTGGATCTCGTACACGGCGTCGCAGTTCGTCAGGTTGTCCAGAAACTCCCAGCCGCCAGCATCGGAAGCCGTAAGCTCGTTGGTGGACAGCTGTAGGGAGTTCAGGCAGAGCCTGCCGATCTCCGGCGGCACCTGGCCGGTGAAGTTGTTGTTGGCGAGGCTTAGGAACTTCAGCTGGGTGGCGTTGGCGAGCGACGCCGGGATGGTCACAGAGAGGCGGTTGCCGCCGAGGTAGAGGTTGATGAGGTTCGGCGAGCGCGTGCCGGCGTCTGGCGGCAGCTCGCCGTGGAACGCGTTCTTGGCGAGGGAGAGACCCTGCAGCGACGACATGTTGAAGAACCCCCGCGGAATCTCTCCCGTGAGACGGTTCCCGTAGACGTTAAACCACTGGAGCTGTGGGAGGCGGGCTAGGCCGTCGGGGATTGTGCCAGGAGGTTCTCGGCCAGCTCGAGCTGCTGGATCGTGGTGAGGTTGGCGAGCTCCGGCGGGATGGTGCCGGTGAGGGCGTTGTGGTAGAGTGTCAGGTAAACAAGCGCCGGCATAGCGCCGAGCCAGGCGGGCACGCCGCCGGTGAGGTTGTTGTTGTTGAGGTACACCACGGTGAGGTTCTCTGGGCCACCGAGCGTGCCGGGGATCTCGCCGGTGAAGGCGTTATTGCAGAGGCTAAGGTACGTCAGGTGCGTCAGTTTCCCGAGGCTGCCTGGGATGGCGCCGGAGAAGCCATTATCGGTGAGGTTGAGGACCTCGAGGAACGGGAGGTCGGCGACGGCCGGGGAGAGAGTCCCCTCGAGGCCGAGGGACGAGACGTCGAGGGCCCTGACGCGGCCCGCGGCGCTGCAGTTCACGCCTGCCCATCGGCAGACGCTTGTCGCCGTGCCCGTGTCGTTCGTCCATGACCGCAGCGCGCCCGTCGGGTCCGACGTCACGCCGGCCTTGAACGCAAGCAGCGCGTCCCGGTCGGTGCCCTCCGCCGCGGACAGTAACCGGAGCAGCGAGAGCAACACGACTGTCGCAACCACTAGCGTCGCCATTATCGTGCGTCACTCACAGGTCGCCGCCTTCCTGTCGTAATTGTGCGTCCTCGATCAGGGTTTTTATGGAAGGATTCACGGACTAAATGCGGACCGATCGTACATATGACTATATGAGAGTAAATATAGTCAAACAGGGAATCCATTTGTTTTACGACCAAGAAAAAGCTTCTGATGGTGACAGAAACCAAACGATCGGTTCGAATAAAACTGAAAATTAAACGATCGGTTCGAATCTTGGAAAAAAGGAGGACTGTGTATGCATGAGTATACTATCTAGTGCTGTCTCATGATAATTGCATGAATAATCCACGCGCGTGCACAGTCTTTTCCTTCTTCTTCCTATTTTTGCATATATCCCCGCGTTTCAAATATTCTTGTAGAATGTATAAACTGCATATATATTACAAGTTCCAGAATACTAGTAGTTCATCAACAAAATCATATAGACCACAAATACGACAATTTTATCACAAGATCATCGAAAGATCACAAATACTGACAAGTTCATCACAAGATCATCAACAATAAAGTCATCCAAATTTTACAAAAAAGGTAGCACAACAAGGTCAACCTACAAGGCCACCACTTCCCGGCATATCACAAAAAAATAAATTATCCACTTCCAAGATCATCAAACTCTAACCTCACCAAGCTCAACCTGAAATATAAAATAGTATGTTACTGTCAGGCAATTCAATGGGCATATGCATATGTAGAAATATTTTGAAATGACATAAATATAAAATAGATTCCTATAGCACTATAATTGTTGAAAGTAAAAAAAATGGAAGGTTTGTTTTCTATTTTAAAACTATACATGTTCATATTGTTTATCACATAAAATAAGTTTATTATTTTTTATCATATAAAATAAGTTTGTTATTTTTTATTACATAAAATAAGTTGTATTCACATTTTTTCCATCCACATTCCATTCACTAAGTTTGTTATTTTTCACTCATACTATGTCATGTAAAATGATGCAACATGAAGGTTTTACATTATTTTGATCATTTCTGAATTTCTTATGCCCATTTCAAATTACGGTCGAAACTGAGGGCATGAAGATTTTTAGCTAGGGGTGGCACATTATGAAACTATGAGTGGATCTGTGATAAAATAGCATATTGTGAATCTAAAAATGATTTTTGCAAAAAATCATGTACCTATAGTTCAAATCGGATACACTTCCTATAGATTCGACGAGGATTTGTCTTTTTGATCAGAGGTGCATGGGAAGCTTTTAGATACCCCACTTGGGACATTGTCCATGAAAAGTGGTCTAGTATTTTTTTAAATGGGGTGGTGCCATTTTGCAACTCTTATTTGGTGGTTGCTTCACAAAACACTCCTTTTTTGGCACTCGGAAAATGGAAATATATTTTTTGTTCGACGAAAAGGAAAAGTTTCTCCCGCAACATTGTCCTCCATTCCAATATACACAAGTCTGCACAACATGGGCACATTATCACAAATTATGCTATGAATGTGGCCATAATATTGGTCATTTGGCCTGAAAGCCATGAAACTTCGTACATGATAAGTCATTTTCTATGAACATTTTTCAAGATATTTGCAATATTATAAGTTTATTATTTTTCCCAGATAATATATCATGTAAAATGATGCAACGCGAAGGTTTTATATTGTTTTGATCATTTTTTAATTTCTTATGCCCATTTCAAATTGCGGTCAAAATGGCGGCATGAAGATTCTTAGCTAGGGGTGGTACCTTGCGAAACTATGAGTGGATCTGAGATAAAATAGCATATTGTGAATCTAAAAATGATTTTTGTCAAACAATCATGATCAAAAAATCATGTACCTGTAATTCAAATCGGACCCACTTCTTGCTGATTCGGCGGGAATTTATCTTTTGATCAGAGGTGCATGGAAAGCTTTTAGATACTGACATTATCCATAAAAGGTGGTCTAGTATTTTTTTTTAAACGGGGTGGTACCATTTTGCAACTCTTATTTGGTGATTGCTTTACAAAACACTTTTTTTTCACCTAGAAAATAGAAAATGGTTTTTGTGTGACAAAAGGAAAACTTTCTCCTGCAATATTATCCACCATTCCAAGATACACAAGTATGCACAACATGGTCACATTATTAAAAAAAAATATGGTGAATTTGGCCATAACATTGGTCATTTTGTCCAAAAGCAATGAAACTTCGTACGTGATAGGTCATTTCTATGAACACTTTTCCAAGATATTTGCAATATTACAAGTTTGATATTTTCCCGGATATTATGTCATGTAAAATGATGCAACGTGGAGGTTTTACATTGTTTTGATCGTTTTTAAATTTCTTATGTCCATTTCAAATTGCGGTCAAAATGGTGGGCATGAAGGTTCTTAACTAGGAGTGGCACCTTGCAAAACTATGAGTGGATCTGTGATGAAATAGCATATTGTGAATCTAAAAATGATCCAAAAATTATATACATGTAGTTCAAATCGGACCCACTTCCTACCGATTCGACATAATTTCTGTTTTTTGACCAGAGGTGCATGGAAAGCTTTAGATACCCTAGTTGGGACATTATCCATAAAAGGTGGTCTAGTATTTTTTTTAAAAGTTGGTGGTACCATTTTGCAACTCTTATTTTGTGGTTGCTTCACAATATAGCCCTTTTTGGCACTCGGAAAATGGAAAATGACTTTTTAGTGTGACGAAAAGGAAAACTTCTCTTGCAACATTGTCCACCATTTCAAGATACACAAGTGTGCACAATATGGGCATATTGACACAAACTATGCTATGAATATGGCCATAACATTGGTCATTTGGTCTAAAAACATCATACATGATAGGTCATTTCTATGAACACTATTCCAAAATATTTGCAATATTCCATGTCTGTTATTATTTCTAGATACTATGTCATGTAAAATGATGCAATGCAAAGATTTTACATTATTTTGATCCTTTTTGAATTACTTATGCCCATTTGAATTTGCGGTCAAAATGACAGGAATTTCTTAGCTAGGAGTGGCACCTTGCGAAACTTTCACTGAATTTGTGATGAAACAGCATATTGTGAATCTAAAAATGACTTTTGTAAAAAATCATGTACTTGTAGTTCAAATCGTACCCACTTCCTACTGATTCAGCGGGTATTTGTCTTTTTGACCAGAGGTGCACGGAAAGCTTTTAGATATCCCAGATGGGACATTGTCGATGGAAGGTAGTCTAGTAGTTTTGAAAAATAAGGTCATACCATTTTGCAACTCTTATTTGGTGGTTGCTTCACAAAACTCCGCTTTTATTGGACACTATTTGTCATTTTCTTTCCAATAAAATTGGTTTTATCTTATTCCGGGTTTGTATGAGAAAATTGCGGCGTTTCTATGGCTAGGTCAAATTGTGGTCAAAACTACCCCGGAGAAACACACATCAAGCCAATCACAGGACAGGAAATAACAACCCACGAATCACCCCACTGAAACAAATATTTGTCGTCCATTTCCAACTGATCCAACGGCCCACCTCTCTCCTTGTTCACCTCTCTCACCTTATCCACCCACCTCTGCCAACCACCCACCTCTCCTCGACCCTACTCCCATGCACACGCCGCCCCGACCTAGCCTGCATGCCTACCCTCCACTGGAGTCGGCCACTGCCGCCCCGATCTAGCACAGACGCCTCCCCTCCACTAGAGCTAGCCACTACTGCTCACCGGAGCCTCCTCCGCCACTCGAGCCCGCACGCCTCCCCAACACCCCAAGCCTGCATGCCTTCCCTCCACCGGAGCAAGCCATCATCGTCGTTTTCTTGCTCACCGGAGCCTCCTCCCCAACAACATTCGAGCCCGCTTGCCTCCCCTTCCACCGCTGCCAATTTATTGCTCGTCGGAGCTTCCTCCGCCACCCGAGCCCACACGCCTCACCGACCACCGGAGCAGTCCATCGCCGCCACCGCCTCCTCCTCACCTAGGCTGGCCTCGGCCTCCCACACCTAGGTACGGTGGTAGGCTCTGGCTAGCATCGAAGTAGGCCACCTCCGCAACCGACTCCGCCCTCCTCCCTTGCTCATGTTACCCACCTCCACGATCCCCTCTCCTCCTTCCCCAAATCTAGCGGTCGGACCGGCGAGGAGGATGCCGTCCTCCAAGACTGCAACGACAAGGAAGTAGCGGCAAGGGAGAGGCTAGAGGCGAGGAGGAGCATCGAGCGCACGGTGGCAGCGATCGCGCCATTTGTTTTAGTTTCCCCCGAAAACTAAGCCGATGGCAATGCTGTTGGCGTACCTTCTGCGCGGGTCCCACGTGTCTCCACTCGCCATCATGGGCAGCCATTATCTACAAGCACCGACGGCCGCGGTACACCGACACCCAAGGGAAACCTTCGGCCTAGCTCAATTAGCCAGCTGCCATGGAGACGCTGACGGCCATGGCGTTACGCCGACGCGTCCTATCCCGACGGAGAGACGATGACAGCGGTCGTCGGCGTACTGGTAGGCCGATGGCAATCGTGGGTACGACGACGGCAATAGCCTCTGAATCCTATAGTGAGACTAATATATAAAGAAATGCAATTCTCAGTTCTCACCCAACTAGCAATGTAAGCTAAACATTAGCTTAACTGACACAACCATGAGCTGCCATACATATATGTGCCGAAGAAAATTTTAAAATTTGTATTATGGGCCAACATGATAACACTAAATTCATACACGGACTAAGCACGTACAAAATGCACTCCAGTCGAGCTCAGCAGGGCCAAGTCTTCGGGGCGCCGCGGTTGACCAAAATTAACAAGAAATGTTTTGATCGCTGTGCTTACTACTCGCTGCACGCTGATGCTGACAGGAAGCAAGCGGCGTTTTGGAAAAAAAAAGACGATTGATTGATGTTGCTTGTTTGACTTGACTCTGTCCACTGACACGAGACGAGACAAGTCACCAACCGTCCGTTGTGGAACTAATCAGGACTAAGTACGCATGAGACAGCATGGTTGTGTACTTTTTTGGTTTTATAATACTTTTTACAATAAGTGACTTGAGTTTGTTTACCTTAATATGTACTCACTCCATTCGGAAATATAAGACATTCTAGCTTTATGATTAAATGTATCTAAACATTTTTTAGTTTATAAGTTCACTCCAAATCTCTATAAACTTATACATTAAAAGATGTCTAGATACATTCGATTCATAAATCTAAAATGTCTTATATTTTCGAACGGAGGAAGTATCTATATTTAAAATACGTCTAAATACATACAAACCTAGACAAATTCACGTCACTTATTTTGGGATAGAGGGACTATAAGATATTTTAGTTCTTGTTAACGAATGTATCTGGATATATATATTTTAGTGTGTATAAGTTCACTCCAAACCTACACACCAAAACATATCTACATAGTTCCTCCCTCCAGAAATCAGTGAATTGTGTTTGTTTAGATTCGTATGTATCTATGTACTAAAACACGTCTAGATAAATATGAATCTAAATAAACAAATATAAGTCACGTATTTCTAAACGGAGGAGTATATTCGTTAAACAACTTATATTTTGAAAGGGAGGGAGGGAGTACATACAAACCAAAGACCACGTACAGAGTCCACGCATTCACTGACTTCGTCTTCCCTCCCAGCTAATTAGTTGGACTCCCCGCAAAACAAAACAAAAAAATTTAGTTGGACTGGGTACGGGTGCCACGAGACATGGTGTCTCGCTTGATTGTGGCAGATTGTTTGGGCATGCATGATTGCCGGTGCAAACTCGTCGCCGCCATCTGTTTTGTGGAAATTCTGACTAGTATAACGGTCGAAAGATCCCCGTAGCCTCAGAGCAAGTTTAATAGCGTTGGCTATAATATGTTGCCACATCATCTGTAGTTAGTCATATAGCTAACACGTATAATAGTTGGACACAAGGATGTACTACTTTATTAAAGTGTGGCTCATATTTCACTCTCACAAAGCACCTAGGAGCACGTACTAGAGCCAGCTCTTAACTTACAGCCAGCTCATCTTCTCTCTCATCTTCTCTCTCTTCCAACTCAGCACAAATACTATATTTTACTTCTTATAGCCAGCTGACATGACTCTATTGTACTTGCTCTTAGGGGAAGGGCGTATCTGAAACAAAAAAAAAACGTTTCTACCCGCTCCCCGTCGCTCCCGCAGGCGACCGGAGCGGCGGCTGCAAACCCTAGCCCGTCCCGTCCCCCTCCTCCCCCTCCCTCCCGCCGCCGCTGGTGAGCGCCGCCGGGCAAAGCCCGCGCGGTTCCGGCGGCGGCGGGCCTTCCTTTCCTTGGCGCAGGGAGATCGGGGCGGGCGGAGCTTCTCCTTGGAGGCGGTGTGTTCCGGCAGAGCCGGTGAGGCCTGGCGTGGCGGTGGCCGGCGAGCGGCGGCGGGGGCGACCTCTCGCAATTGGAGGCAGCGGCGAGTACCTGGGGTGGCGGTGTGGCGCTGTAGTGGCGGCAGTGTCCGCACGAAGCCTTGATGGTGGCTCTGCCTCGGGAGACGCGGGAGCTGCGGCATCGACCTGGAGTTGGCGGCGGTAGTGGGGCACGACGAGCGGGAGTTGGCGGCGGTGACTCTACTGCAGCACAGCGGCAGGGGCTTTACGGGCCTAGATTGGGCCCGGCCGGGCCTCGACGGGTCTGGTGTGTCCTTACTGTTGTGTCCGGTCTCTAACCTCTTACGGGGTGGATGTTGATCTCATCGGGGACGCTACGGTGCTGCTGCCCTCTTGCTCCATGGATTCGTGCCTACGGGTGGGATCTAGAGCTTGCCTAACCACTCCGCCTTGCCAGCCACACGGTGCGTCCTCTCGCGTGCCACGGGTTCGAGTCCGCGGATGCCGGGGCGGCGGCCCCGGAAGGAGAGACTGGTTGGAGGCTCTCGGCAAGCAACATCTCAGCGGTGGTGGCCAACCCTTTGGTCATTCGGATGGCGAGGGGCATGGCAGCGGGTGATCCTGGTGTCGGTGTGAGCGGCTCCCTGGTCAAGATCTGGAGGCCTCGTGCTGACAAGGTGGCCTTTCCCCGGGTTGGGTCTTCTATTGGTTCTCCGATGGCATGGAGGTGGATTTGAGCGAAAGCTCCGCGCTTTGGCACTGGCAACGTTGACGCCTGCGAGTGCCACTACCCTCCTGGGGGCGTCGCCTTTTTGTCCCCTCTACGACTGAGCTCCGGGTGAAAACTCTAGCCCGGTGTGGGCTCGGTGGCGGTGGCGGGACACGTCGTTACCCTCTTGGGGGCGTCGTCGGGGAGCTCAGGTTCTATCTGGGTGCAGCTCATGGAGTCTGCGTCTCGGCGTTAAGCTTCTTCGACTTTGACGCGTTCGATGGTCTAGGTTGTCCGGTTTGGCGTGGCGTCTCCTGCTTTCTCTTTGGTTTATCTTTCTGACCTGCTTGTAAGAGGATCTCCTCTCCACTCTTTATTAGTTTGGCCGTTTGGCTTTATTTATAAAACAGGACGAAAGCCTGTATCGAGAGAAAGGGCATATCTAGGATTTGAGCATAGGAGACAAAGGAGGCAACGGTCACAGATAAAAAATAATACAATATCGTACAAAAAAAAATGGAGTCATACGTGTATATACCTTACAACAACCATACGCATTAAATACTTTGTTTTGGGTTTTTTATACATACAATATTTTTTTTACACCACTCGGTTTGAGTTCAGCTCTATATATGATTGCTAATAAGATAGTACTCCATCCGTTTCAAAATATAAGATGTTTTAGGTTTGTGAAGGTAGTATATGTAGACATCTTTTAGTGTGTATATTCGGAGTGAATCTCTTCGAACCTACACACTAAAAAGCGTCTAGATACATTATAAAACATCTTATATTATGAAACGGATGGAGTACAAGTTAATATCTCGTAATGACACTGATCTAAGTCTAAGTTTTCTATAAAAAAATAATCTAAGTCTAAGTTGAATCTAAATTTTTACCCCACAAGGGTCCCACTACAGAAAAGAACTGACGCCGTCGACACAGCGCCACTTTGCCGTCGGCACAGGCTATGCCGACGGAGGCCGTAGGCGTAGCTCCTGGTCAGCACAACCCCTCCCCCTCGACACAGCTCCTCGCAGCAGGCCCAGCGTGTCAGGCGACAGCCGTCTCTGCTAATGGCCGCGTCCTAGAGCTATGCCGACGGCTAGGCCATCGGCACAACCCTCTCTACTACGCCGACGGCCAGGCCGTCGGCACAGCCTAAACTAATTTTTTTTAAAATTATTTTTTCTTATTTTTTAATCTTTGAATTGTTTGACTTGTTAATCTGTCGCTTTGATCATTTTTAACGCTATTTATACTTAATAATTAATTAAATTGCAATCTTAGTCAAACTTCCCGATCGGTCACCCATCCTAACACTACTCCAGCTCCAACACGCTTAACTTCCTCCTACCTTCAAAATCTCTTTCCGCAAAGCAATTTACACATTGTTGTCAATACTATGATATCAATCCTATTAACGCTTATATCATCATGTCACATGGTTGTATTTTTTAAAATTACAAGCAATTATTTAATGCCCGTTTTAAACTATATATAATGTTTTATGTTTGTCAATACTATGATATCAATCCTCTCTACCACACGAAGGTTTCACATTGTTTGGATCATTTTTGAATTTCTAATGCCCGTTTTAAACTATATATAATGTTTTATGTTTCACTTAATTTTTATTTACAAATGTATAATATTTAAGTGTAGATAGATAGATCTTATTTCTCTGCAAATTTTGATATATTATTTGTTTTTTTTGAATTAGAATAATTTAGTTATAATTTTTCAAAAATTAATGAGGTAAAAGGAAAATGGAAAAAAATCTAGAGGCCTACGCCGTCGGTACAGACCAAACTTTTTTTCCAAAGGTCGTCGGCACAACCTGGCTACCTAACGCCATTTTCGTCGCCGTGTCTGAACTAGGGCTACGCCGAGGGCTGTACCTACGCCGAGGGCCACCGTCGGCACAACCCTCTCTATTATGTCGATGGCCACGCTATGCCGAGGGCTACCCTCGGCAGCGTCATCTACGCTGACGGCTGGCCGGGGGAGGCAGCTACGCCGATGGCCAAATACGGGGCCGTCGGCTGGCCGTCAGCGCCTCAGTTCTTTCCTGTAGTGTCCGACCTGCATGAAGCAAGTGGCTCACAAAAGACATACGTTATGTCGATGTTTTTCCTCTTCCTATCTTATCAAGAGATGTATAGCTATATTAAACAAAAGAAAATATAAATTGGATCTTAACTCTTATCTAAAAAGATTACTAACTAATGTGCTAGACATTACCGCATCAAAGCAGTACGAGCTCACTAGAAACGGCAGACGGTGCGACATCGCTGAGTGCCGAAGTTTAGATGCGGAAGATATCAATAGAAGAAGAAGGTAGCCTTCCGTACTGTTGGTACCGGAACAGGGATGGACGATAGTCCCGTAGCTAGCATGGTCGAGCAATGGCGGAGGCGATCAGTCATCTATGGTAGGGATGGGGAAAACATATCGGATATCGCTGAGGGTTTCCACTGCTCCAGGCAAGCCTCATTCTAGCTACATACGTGAGGCCTGGAGTTGGACTTTGGGCCATGTGTCAGCAAGGTTTATAGTTTAATGGCCATAAGTAGTCTTGATTAGCAATGTAATTAGTGCTGCCCTGTCATATGTTCTTGTGGGTGGCCGATCGTTGGCAAGGGCCTGACCCCGCTCACCCCCCTTGGATCCGCCACTCCGTAGCCTTGCAATCATCTGTCTTAGGGCCAGTTGGTTATGTTTATTTAATGACGACCAGTATTATCCTTGTCACTTACTTTCTCCGTCCCAGGGTTTAGGGCGTATAATTTTTTTCAAAAGTCAAACCAACTAAAGTTTGACTAAGTTTTTAGAGAAAAATATTAATATTTATAATATATAATTCATACCCTTTCATACATCATGAAACATATTTTCACATGGTATCTATATAATATAATAGTTTTTAATAATTTTTTCTAAAAGTTTGGTCAAACTTTACATGACTTGACTTTTCAAAAAAATTATATGCCCTAATTCTTGGGATGGAGGTAGTATTAATTATCACTCATCTTCTCGTCCCGAAACTTGTATATCCGATCCCTCAACCAAGATTATCTCCTCCACAAACTAGATGTAGACCCTCTCCCCTCAAGTAAGCTTCTTCTCCTTGGCCAAGCTTGACCATCTCCTTCAATGGAAGCCTTCATCCTTTGCTTAGTTGAATATGGTAGTTAACTTGTATTTTCGTAGAGAGAGAAGCGAATTACATGTTTTCACTTCAAGTAATAGTAAGTTTTTTGTTGTATAGATCAATTATTTGTCCAAATGTGTTGTACGGGAAGAGGGCAACATGGAGTCTCAGTGATGCTTTTGTTTGGGGTTTCCGGTACACAATGATATGGAGAAGAAGGGAAGCGTGAAGGTGTCTTATGAACATGTCATAACATACACTATTTCTTGTGGAAAGGGACGTTACAAACACAGTTTTCTCACTAAGAGTTTTATGCACTAGTGGAAAAAGGACCTCCAGTCCCGGCCCGTAAGGGGCTTTAGTCCCGGTCCTGTTAACCGGGACTGGAGGGGCGGGACTAAAGCCCTCCCCCCCTCCCCCCACTAGTCCCGGACTGCTTACCATCCGGGACCAATGGGTATCCACGTGGTCGTCTCTGCGGGCATTGGGTGCCCCCCTATTAGTGCCGGTTCGTATTACAAACCGGGACAAATGGTTCTGTGCCGCGGCAGAAGTTTAGGCACTTTCTCTGCCGCGGCAGAGAATTCAATTTTGTATCTTTTTTTTTCTTTTTCATTTTAAAAATAGTTTTCTACGCTACCACATACCGTACATGTTCGTGCATACATAACATAACTTCTCTTAAGATCGAGCATACAAATATATACATGATCATGATAGTTACATGGAGATCACAATTCGACGATTTAATTACATGGTCGGGGATCATCGGTAGCGCCTATTCACGCTAAATTTCCCGGCGTCATCTATCAGCTCGTTCATCAAGAATCCTGCCAGTTCTTCAGCAATTTCTCGTACGCGTTGCTCTGGTAGGAGGTGATCCCGCATTCTCTCGAACTATATAAGAAAAGGAGATCAATATGAATATCAATCATGATAACAAAAAGTGACGGTAATAAAATAATGTTGTGAATGTATTGCTTACATCGACTCTATAATCTTTGTGCTTAGTGGAAAACGTGCGAATGAACTCGCAAACATAGAATCCACATAGATTCGTCCCCTGTGGCTGCCTCACGCACTTTACGAGAATAGAATTCAATCAAAATTATAATCTAGCATCATAATTGTCTTGAAACTAGAAGTAAAGAGATGCGCGAACATATCACGTATTACTTACCAAGACCGGAGTAAACGTCAGCTCCTTACTAAAGGAACCCTTAACCCTACTCTTGAACATGCTCCAAACCCTGCCCGGCAAAGAAAATGAATGAATGAGTTATTAATTACGTGATATCTCAGGAAATCAAATAAAGAGACCGATGTAGCACGGAAATTACCTCTGGAGCATGTCCTGCATGTCCATAAACTGTTCCAGGGGTCTCTTCGATGGGTCCATGACTTCAACTCTTTCCTTATCGAGTTGAATGTCCATGAGAATCCAGTGGAAACTGCACACGTTTATATATACATCAGTAACTCATCAATTACATTTAACATCGAGTAAGAAAAAGTGAATGTGTACAACATAGTACGACCCTCACCGGAAATTGTAAGGAAACAGTATGTGGTCACAGAAATGTTGCTCTGTTAGAAACCTTAGAAGGTTTTCCTGCGTCTCCTTGGGTTTATCCTTTAGCGTATTACAATGTATTTTATCTAGGTCAATGAACCCAACAATAAAGACTGACCTTCTTTTACTTTCCATGATCTTCATTCTGTATAATAACAGAGTACAAAAGGATATAATGAGGATAATTATATGCAATGAACTAAACAACTGAAAAAATGAACAACTTATATATAGACAATGAATTCAACAACTTACATACAATAGCAACTCATGAGACTTTTGTCGAGGGCGTCGAAACTGTATAACTGGAAGAGTTCTGGAAACTCAACATGGACCTCTTCTTCTCAGAAGTAGTAGTCATGTGGGACTTTCGCCATGATCATTATTCTCTCCTGCTTTACGGCTTTCAAGTACCAGTTATGTAAACTCCGCATTTGTGTTGGCGGTTGTTGAAACTGCTCAAAGCTGACCAGCGGCTTCCCTGGGACATATGTAGGGACTACCTGAGCCTTGGGTAACTTGTCGTCCTGGGCACCTAGCAATTCCTCAACAGTCACATTCATAGCGGCCGCAAGCTTCTTAGCTTCTTCCATATCCTGCTGGGGAGTGTCATAGGATAACACCTGGAGGGGTGGGATCGATTTTTTGGCCTGTTTCCCGAGCTGGGGGACGTCCATTCTTTTCCCGGTTGCACTTTGACCTGATGATTTGCTCCCGCTTGCACTTCTACTTGATTTGCTCTTCTTCACTTCCTTCTGAAGTGTGCGTCGATAGTCATCTGGCTTATGGTGCAATTCATATTGCGATTTTGTGTTCAGAAAAGAAAGTGCATACGCTTTTTGCTTCTCGGTGTATACCAGGGCGGGCTCGGGTTTCTTCTTTTGAAGCTGCGCAACACATTTGGCCTTTACGATCATGTCGGTTTCCTCGTCAGTACGATCGTAAGGTCTGATGGGAAGATTCTGATGAGGTACTCTTGGGAGGGGCGACATTTGTTGTTTTGGGCTGCTGTGTCATTTAGTACTAATCGGAGGCTGCGGCGGAGATCGAGATGGACTCGGGCTGTGGTGGTCGTAGTCATGGGGTGGGCTTCTTGGAGGTGATGGAGGTGAAGGTGACATGCGACGACTCGGAGGCGGTGTTGGCTTTGGCGTCTAGCCTGGAAGCTTGATGTTGTTCTTGTCCCATTGAATGATACCACCTAGTACTTCTCCGAGTGTCCTCTCACCTTCAGGTCCAGGGATGTCAAGCTCCATTGAGTCCCACCCCATTGCAATTTCATCCACAACAACTTTAGCATACCCAGCTGGAATCTCACGGCCATGCTAGCGTGCGCTAGGTGGACAAGGTAAAGCACATCCGACCGCCACCTTGATGGATAGGTTCTTCACCTTCTGATGGAGCTCACAAGATGCCCGCTCCTTGATTCCATCCATGGGGTAGCCAGGACCGCCATCTACCATACGTGCATCGTCAGAAGGGACCTCCGATTCAGCCACGCTGCTTCTCCGCTGAGATGGGACGACGGTAATATCAAGTACAGGATCTTGCAGGCGCGCTGCTCCTCGAAGTTCGTCAATCTGTTGCTGATGCATTCGAAGTGTTCCTACAACTCGGTGAACCTGTCTCCCTCCTCCTCCTGCCGTCGCCTCTTTGCTCTCTCTCGGCTCCTATAAGTATCTCTGTCTTTGGGAAACCCCATCTCCCACGTATAACTAGGGCCAAGGCCTCGTACACGTCCTTCGCGTTCGTCATTCTCGAGGACCTTTGTCAGCAAGTCTTTCTCTCTATCGGGACGGAACTTTGTTGTCCCCGCTTTAATCTCCTTCACCACTTTCTGCCATGTATCACGGGGTATCCTAATCCCGTCGCTGCAAATAAGGTCCCCTGTACTTTCGTCATACTCACTCCCATGCCCAAGGAACCAATTCCTTACCCTCAGATCCCATTCTTCGCGTATTGGTTCTAGAGTGATCCCTTTAGCAAGCAGCTCATTCTCTTTAGCATCCCACTTTGGCATGGCAGCCGCGTAGCCCCCTGGCCCCAGGTGATGGTGATATTTCTTCATCGCGGCATTTTTCTTTTTTTTTCCGACTTTTCCATAGCAGGTTCTGACTCCTTGTACTTCACAAATGCATCCCAGTTAGCTTGCTACTTCGTTAGATAGCATTCAAATTTAGGAGGAGTCTTCGTCTTCTGATACTTTTGCCATAATGCTTTCTTCCAGTTCTTGAATAGTTCTGCCATCTTCATAAGAGTCCACTGCTTGACTTTCTTCCTGAATGCAGTTGTGTCGGCATCATCCTCACATTCTGGCAGGGTGAAATGTGTCATGAGGACATTCCAAAGACCCTCTTTGTACCTGTCGGCGACATACTCACCCTCTTTCGCCCCTTTGGTCTTATTCCACTCTCGAATGGTGATCGGGATGCAATCCCTAACCATAACTCCGCATTGTTGTTTAAATACTGTTTTAGCCTTTTCAGGTTCCAACGGTTCACCCCGTAGTGATACCCGCGTAATTGTATAACGCGTAGATGCGTCTAACTTTTTGGCCGGGCCTCGTTTGGAATATTTTTTGCTCGATGTGGAGGCCTAAGAGAAGAAACATTCGTCAATTTATATATATATAACTCAGTTAATGCATCTACTGATCACCAGACTTCATATATATATATACCTCGCCGGACTTCGTTAAGGGTCCACCGAAGCCGTCGGCTTCTCCTTGATCATTTTGGTCGACCTCCTCTCCCTCACCGGAGGGGTTCAGATAAATCAACGGAGATTCGGGTGGATCAACATGGGGGGTGTCGTTGATCAAATCCTCGAGAATTTCTTCCTGTGCTAGGTCTCTCTCTAGATTGGATCCATAGTTTTCTACAAAATGCACACAATAACATTTTTCATTCAATATTGCTGCATAAAATAATAGTAAACAATAATATGAACACGCAATTTGCTACAATAATATACCAAACAATAGAAAAATTCTAGTGATGCCCTAACCCTAAGTCCGGGCGGCCCGCAAGCACCACCACCCTAACCCTATCTCCGGGGGCTCGCGAGCACCACCACTCTAACCCTAAGTCCGGAGGCCCGCGAGCACCACCACCCTAACCCTATCTTCGGGGGCCCGCGAGCACCACCACTCTAACCCTAAGTCCGGGGGCGCGCGAGCACCACCACCCTAACCCTATCTCCGGGCGGCCCGCGAGCACCACCACCCTAACCCTAAGTCCGAGGGCCCGCGAGCACCACCACCCTAACCCTATCTCCGGGCGGCCCGTGAGCACCGGGACTAAAGGGCCTTAGGGTAGTAATTTCTTTAGCTATTTTTAGGGATCGTTACTAGCTGGTTTTTGCGATAGGGATTGTGGACTCAGACACGAATCATTTGCTTGATGACCAAAAGGCAAGAAAAAACAAGCTGCAAATTTTGCCGCCATGTTCACCTTATCTTTATTTAGCACTACTATATATGCAATATACTACTATATATATAATATTCATCAATATATGCAATATACTACTATATATATAATACTATAATATTACAATATACTACTAAATAATATTACACTACTATATATTATAATAATATTACACTACTATTACACTACAAAATAATATTACAACTATATACACTACAAAATAAAAAAAATAAAAAAATCGCACTACGGCGCGCGTGGCTGCCGGCCTCCCCCTGCTACGCTCGCGGGCACCGACCTCCCCCCTGCTGCGCGCATGGCCAGCTAGCCGCCAGCCTCCCCCTGGCCGGCTCGCCTGCGCCGCTCGCTGGCCGGAGCTCGCCTGGAGCTCTGCCATTGGCCTCGCCCGCGCCGCCAGCAAACGGATCTCCCCTACTAGCCTTGCCCACGCCGCCCACGAACGGATCTTCTCCACTGGCCTTGCCCGCGCCGTCTTTGGCCGGCGGTCGCCCGCCAGCCGTTCGCCTCCACCTGCTGCGCGCATGGTCGTCAGCCAGCCGCCGGCCTCCCCTGCTGCGCGCGCGGCCGCCATCTACTGCGCACCACCTGCTACGTGGAATTTTTCACTGGGGTTTATTACCTGGCCGACGGGGATGCACGCGCATGGCGGCTGGAGAGGCGGTGGTGGGGCGGCGTTCGTCGGTGAGACGACGGCGGCGCGAATGGCCGGAGAAAAATTTGACAGCCTGCCGGCGTCGTTCGTTGTCCTCGCGCGCGATTTCCCCTGCAGTGAGTGGAGATGGTGGGAGAGTGAAGTGGCGCGTGATATAAGGGGACGGACCTTTAGTACCGGTGTTTAGTCCCGGTGCGTTATACGGACCGGGACTAAAGGTCCTCCCCTTTAGTCCCGATGCGTGCCACCCACCGGGACTAAAGAGTTTTCGGCACCACCCAATGCGCGCGCCAACGCCACACCTTTAGTCCCGGTGTGTAGCACGCACCGGGACTAAAGGTCCCTTTTTCAATTTTTTCACCCCAGGGGCGCGCCTGTTTAAAAAAAATCAATTAGCATATTTTTTAAACATTTGAATTATACAGTTTTTGCATACTTATGAATTTGAGAAAATTTTCAACATGAAAAGTTCTTGAATTTGAATAATTAATCCAAATCTATTTTCTGTTTTATAAAATAATTATTCTAACTAGTGAAACTAATAACCATTTTGCCATTTTCAATTTAAAAACGCATTAACTATTATATTTTGCATATTTTTGAATCTCACTAAATTTTTAACATAAGAAGTGCTTGAATTTGAATAAGCGATTCAAATCCTTTTTCTGTTTTATAAAATAATTATTCTAACTAGTCAAACTATTAACCATTTTGCCATTTTCATGTGATTCCGACGCCCCGGTGGTCTTCCTCCAGCGAAACCCTAGACCCGGGGCTCTAGATCGTCTACCCCTATAGCTTTCTCCGTACGAGGGTAGCCCCTTTAGTCCCGGTTGATAAAAAATTCGCGCGAAACCGGTACTAAAGGTCTGTTTCTTCCCGCCTTATTTATTCCCGCCTTATTTTTTCCCGCCCGTTTTCTTCCCTCCTTTTCCACCGCTTCCCTCCTTTGAGTTCCCGCCATTTCTCACTATATATATGTAGGCTTGGTCGTTGCCATAGCACATCTAGACTCATATCTGCCGCCTCTCTCCACTCTATCCCATGGCTTCCACCATACCTCTAATCCCCAGGGAGGCGAAGATGGAGTCTTTCACGGGCTAGCAGGAAAATATTTTCCGAGGCAGAACTTCCAAAGATGCCATAGGGCGTGTGCACCAAGGGCATCTTCGAGAAGTTCCGCCACGGGAGATTTCCCAACCCTTTCCTCCATCCATGGAGATGAAACTCTCCATCCATGTTGGCTTGTTGAGCTGCTTGCCATGGCGTATCGATGCTCCTTTTATAGGCACGGTGCCGCTTCTACTTTGTCTTCTTCCTCCGACAAGGCGTCGTGCGCTACATGCTTTATCTCATCGAGCAGTGCGTCCACCCACGCGTCATTATCCTGCCGACAGCTTTAGTCTCGGTTGCACCCATTAGCCGGTACTAAAGGTTACCCACGCGTCCTTATCCCACCGACATTTTGTTAGATGACACAAAAACCACCTTTAGTCCCGGTTGCACCCACCAGCCGGTACTAAAGGTTAGCCACCCCCCAGATAAGGCCCTCCTAGATAAGTCTCCCCCAGATAAGGCCCCCCATCTTTTGTCCCGGTTTGAGCCCCCCACCGGGATGAAAGTTTCACGCGCCACTGCGTTCCCGCGCTTTCCACCGGTTCCCACCTCTGTCTTCCCGCCATTTTTTCAGTATATATATACGCTTGGCCTCCATTTACATATCACATCTAGACTCATCATTCTCTTCCCATGGCTTCCATCGTATCTCTAACCCCCGGGAGGCGGAGGCGCGTTGCGCCTCGAACTACCCCTGCCCACCGGGCTACCGCGTCCCCACCGGCTAGATGCTGAGCGCCAGAGGCGTGCCGGTCCCTCCTGTCCCTCTAGGTGTGGAGCGCCGGATGGCCATCACGAACCACTACTACCTCGAGCTCACACCAGAGCAGCGGAGGAATCCCAATTGGCATCCCGACTATTTACCGACTTGGGAAGCCTTCTTCATCAATCGGCGTGAGAGGGCGCTCGCCAGGCATGAGGAGGACGGCCCACCTCCTTCGAACTTCAACGAGGCAGGCCGTCGGCTGTCGTGGCGCAGCCGGACTCTCCAGAGTGTCATGGCTTACAACACGACCGGCAATAACCCCCCGTCTGTGGTACCCTCAAATCCAGCCCACGCGTGCCCAACCTTCAAGGTTCGACTACGGCGACCCCGACGACGATAGCGACGATGGCGCCGGCGACTACGACGACTACAGTGGCGCGTATTATAGGGCTAGGCAGGAGCATGACTGATTCACTCCAACATTAGGCATGTTTCTTAATTTTCAGTTGTGCTATGTATCTTAATTTTCAGTTGTGCTATGTATCCTTAGTGTTTGTGGGTTCCTTCTCTTGTGATGGTTCCTTCTCTTTGGGTGATCACCTCCCGCGGCTCAGAACCCGGTCGTCAACGTCTAGTTTGATTGAGCAAGATGTATTACATGAAAGGGGACCTTTATGTCTCAAATAAAAGGTTTAATACATTACATAGATTTATGTCTCAAATAAAAGGTTTAATACATTATTACACATCACCAACGTCTAGTGTTGTGGTTTTCTTCTGCACCATAGCCATGGAGAATCTTCATCATTTAACAGGATGCTTAGGTCAGTTTTCACTTTGAAGGGCGGAATTTCATGAAACTTATTGTAATCTTCTGACATGTCTGTCTTATCATCCACTCCCACGATGTTTCTTTTCCCTGAAAGAACTATGTGGCGCTTTGGCTCATCATATTCTGTATTCTTTTGCTTATCTTTCCTTTTTCTCGGTTTGGTAGACAATGTCCTTCACATAGAAAACCTGAGACACATCGTTGGCTAGGAAGAATGGTTCATCCATGTACGCAAGATTGTTGAGATCCACTGTTGTCATGCCGTACTTTTGGTCTACATGTACCCTGCCTCCTGTCAGCTTGACCCATTTGCACCGAAACAAAGGGACCTTAAAAGTAGGTCCATAGTCAAGTTCCCATATCTCCTCTATGTACCCATAATATGTGTCCTTCTGCCCATTGTCATCTGTTGCATCAAAGAGGACACCACTGTTTTGGTTGGTGCTCTTTTTATCTTGGGCGATCGTGTAAAATGTATTCCCGTTTATCTCGTACCCTTGGAAAGTACATATAGTCGAAGATGGTAACCTGGCCAACGAGTACAACTCATCTCCAACAGTGGTGTTATTCATGAGATGTGTCTGCAACCAACTCCCAAAATTCTTCTCATGTTCCCCTTTAATCAAGGTTTCAGGCTTCCCCGGGTTTTCGGAGCGTAGAATATTCTTGTGTTTCTCGATATACGGAGCCACCACGGTGGAATTGTGTAGAAGTGTGTAGTGTGCTTGAGTGAAAGAATACCCATCCCTACATACCATTGATTTGCTTCCTAGTGTGCCTTTTCCAGTCATCCTCCCCTCATACCGAGATTTAGGAACACCAATCGGCTTAAGGTCAGGAAGAAAGTCAACACAAAACTCAATGACCTCCTCTATTCCATAGCCCTTGGAGATGCTTCCTTCTGGCCTAGCACGGTTATGAACATATTTCTTTAAGACTCCCATGAACCTCTCGAAGGGGAACATATTGTGTAGAAACACAGGACCGATAATTCTAATCTCTTCGACTAGGTGAACTAGGAGGTGCATCATAATATTGAAGAAGGATGGCAGGAACAACAACTCGAAGCTGACCTGACATTGTACCACATCAATCTGTAACCCTGATAGACTTTCTCGATCAATTACCTTCTGAGAAATTGCATTGAGGAATGCACATACCTTCACAATGGCTAGTTGAACATTTTCTGGTAAAATTCCCCTCAATGCATCTGGAAGCAATTGCGTCATAAGCACGTGGCAGTCATGAGACTTTAGGTTTTGAAATTTTTTCTCTTTCATATTTACTATTCCCTTTATATTCGACGAGAAGCCAGACGGGACCTTGATACTAAAAAGGACTTCAAAAAAGATTTCCTTCTCTTCTTTGGTAAGCTGGCAAGCCCTTAAAACTGCCCTGGATGCTTGCCGTCTCGTCCTTTATGATGTTGCTGGTCCTCCCGTGCTGCCGGGGTATCTTTTGACTTCCCATACAAGCCCAGGAAGCCTAGAATATTCACGCAAATATTCTTTGTCAGGTGCATCACGTCGATTGCAGAGCGGACCTCATGCACTTTCCAATAGGGTAGCTCCCAAAATATAGATTTCTTCTTCCACATGGGTGCGTGTCCGGTAATGGGGTCTTTCGGAACAGGTTGTCCTCTAGGACCCTTTCCAAAGATTACATCCAAATCCTTGACCATACCAAATACATCAGCACCACTGCGGGGGACAGGCTTCGTCCAGGTTTCTGCCTTGCCATTGAAATGCTTACCTTTCTTCTTTAAGGGATGACTGGGCGGAAGAAAACGACGATTGTACGGGTACACATTCTTTCTACATTTATCCAGATATATACTTTCAGTCTCATCTAAACAGTGTGTGCATGCATTGTATTCTTTGTTCGTCTGTCCTGAAATGTTACTAAGAGCAGGCCAATCATTGATGGTTACGAACAACAACACTTGTAGGTCAAATTCCTGCTGTTTGTGCTCATCCCACACACGTACACCTGGTTTGGCCCACAACTATAGAAGTTCATCAACTAATGGCCTTAGGTACACATCAATGCCGTTGCCGGGTTGCTTCGGGCCTTGGATGAGCACTGGCATCATAATGAACTTCCGCTTCATGCACAACCAAGTAGGAAGGTTGTAGATACATAGAGTCACGGGCCAGGTGTTGTGACTGCAGTTCTGCTCCCCAAAAGGATTCATGCCATCGGTACTTAGACCAAACCATAAGTTCCTTGCGTTACCAGCAAAGTCCGGGAAGTCTCTCTCGATTTTTCTCCACTGCCGACCATCAGCAGGGTGCCTCAACATCCTGTCTTTCTTACGGTCTTCCATGTGCCATCGCAACAACTTGGCATGCTCTTTATTTTTGAACAAACGTTTCAACCGTGGTATTATAGGAGCATACCACATCACCTTGGCAGGAACCCTCTTCCTGGGTGGCTCACCCTCAACATCACCAGGGTCATCTTTTCTGATCTTATACCGCAATGCAGTGCATACCGGGCATTTATCCATATTCTCGTACTTCTCACCGCGGTAGAGGATGCAGTCATTAGGGCATGCATGTATCTTCTGCATGTCTAATCCTAGAGGACAGACAAGTTTCTTTGCTTCGTATGTACTGGAGGACAATTGGTTATTTCTTGGAAGCAGCTTCTTCATTATTACCAGCAACTTTTCAAATCCCGAGTCAGTCATACCGGTCTCTGCCTTCCACTTCAACAATTCCAGTGTGCTACCCAACTTCTTCTGGCCATCTTCACAAGTTGGGTACAACAATGTGTTGTGGTCCTATAACATCTGCTCGAACTGAACCTCTCCTTTTCTGTGTCGCAGTCTTGCCTTGCATCACTAATGACCAAAATCATCAACAGGCTCATCTGGTTCCCGTTCTTCACCCCCTTCTTATTCATTATCTTCAACTGCGGTATCATCGTATTCAGGGAACATAGATCGGTAGTTGTCATCATCGTTCTCTTCTTCATCGCCGTCTTCCATCATAACCCCTCTTTCTCCATGCTTGGTCCAAACATTATAGCCAGACATGAAACCGGACCAAAGCAGGTGGCTCTGAATGACTCTTGAGGAAGTGTGAGCCTGCTCATCCCGACATTCAACACATGGACAACACATAAAACCATCCCATCGCTTGTTCGCCTCGGCCACAAGGCGAAAACAACGCACGCCTTCTCTGTAAGCGTCAGAGCGTCGGTCACCGTACATCCATGGGTGGCTCATCTGCATCATACAACCATGCATATATATCAAACGCAATCACGATGCTTAAATTAGTACCGCACGGTCAAAACGAGAAAATAGTTGCTAACCTTTTAGGACACTTCAAAACAAAGAGGAGAAACCTTAAGTGTCGCTCTGGCACCTCATATCATGTTTTGTCTTGTGTGAACTCAAGTGGCATCGCTCTAACAGGCATTTCACCGAACACCTCTAGTGCATATGAAGAAAAAAAGTTAGCACAAAGTTATACCCACCTCACATAGGAAAAAAAACAGGAGAGAGTGGAGGGCTGGGTGCATATATATAGGGCCCGGCCATTAGTCCCGGTTTGAGATACAAACCGGGACTAAAGGTTCTGCCAGGAGCACGCGAGCATGCCCAGACCCATTTGTCCCGGTTTGTATCTCAAACCGGGACTAATGGTTCCTTACGGACCGGGACAAAGTACCTCGGCCTCCTCGAGCCGTCTGGTCGGACCATTAGTCCCGGCACCAGCCACGGCCGGGACTAGTGGCCCGAACCAAAGGCCCATTTTCTACTAGTGATGGAAGGTTGCACGGTGAGAACACACAAGTTGTCTTTTGTTTTTGAAAAAGGGGAAACCCCGGCCTCTGGATCGGTAATGCACACAACGTTTTATTAAAAGTTTATCATCCAAAAATATTACAAAATCAAGGATTAGTTTCAGGAGGCCAGGACATGTTTGCTGTCAATAACTCAATATATTGCATACTTGGTCTATCCATAGAAATACACGTTGCTATGGGTATTGTGCTAGTAAAGTAAACAAATACATACTTGTATTCTTCTCCCTTCTTTTCTCTCTATCGAAAGAGTATGATTTTGGCGGAATATGATGGATGTAATATTGAGCCTCATGAGCGAGTATATATAAACGTACAGGGGATCATCTTGGAGTACAAGTTAAGTTAGGACTATACGTAAATAGATCCTAACTCTATCTAAACTACCATAACAATAGTATATGCCTAATAATCTAACACTCCCCCGCAGTCGGAGTAGTAGCGTAGTGAACAACTAGAATGTCATGGACGGTCAGACTGGAGAGAAACCGAAGTAGAATTCAGTAGGCTGACATCCCCCACAGTAGCAGCGGGAGTGTCGTAGACGACGTGTCGCGGTGCAAATGCTTGGACTGTAGAGGAAGCTGATGTGGTACTCAAGCGAGGTGATAGCCCTTTGTGCCGATGTCGAGGTAGCCGAGAGCGTTGGGTGCTACAACCTTGGTCGAGATAGCCGTGCAAGGGGTCGCCGTGGTCGATGTCGTGGTCGGGTGCCGGTGTCGATTTAGCCGCACATGAAGCTGCAAGCACATAGTGCACGAGTAGAATGACATAGATGTGTCGAGACAGTCGTTGAGGATGTCGATGCCAAAGTCGATGCAGTCCGAGCCGTCGGAGATGAGGTGCGACCATAGTTTTTCCAGAACCAGGTGCACATCAAGGACGAAGGCATACTTCGGTTGTGCTAGAACTGAATATGCAAATAAGAACTCGTCGGTGACGCGGTCGAGGCAGTCGTAGAGGAAGGTGTCGATGCCGAAGAACACGTTGTCGAGGTCGATGAAGATGAGGCGTCGATCCGAGATTGCTAGGCTCGGAGACGCGTCGGGGACAAAGGTACGCATCGGTGTTGCCAATACCGGACTCGCAAGGGCAGGGACAAAGACATAGAAGGCAGCGAAACCAACAGAGGCTTGGAGTGTTCATGTTGGACGCCTAGATTGGAGTAGCGGCGGTACTCAAAGTTAGCGAGGAAGAACCCGACGGCGTGACGAAGACCATGTGCGAACGGTGGTGACCCGTGCCGGGGGAGGTGGCACGGTGGAGCCAAGTACGTCGGTGTGCGGGGACGACTATGATGACCGCATGCAGAAACGCTACGCCCCCAAGGGGCGCAACATGACTGTCGGGCACGAGTCAGTGCAGAGTTAACCAAGGCAGCGGTGCTGCGGCCCGAAGGGGCGATGCAGAGACAACCCGTAGCTCGATCAGTGGTAGGCACATGCTCGGGGACGTGCTTGGCATAGACGACGCATGATCGGTTCAGCAAACCGACGGTGCGCCGTATGCGCCATGGCGTGGATGACACGTATATCAAAGTCGATGGCAACATTGTCGCTGAAGTCCCGGACGATGACGATGAAGACGATCCGAGGAGGCGACCGCGGTACTCTTTCGAGGAAGACTTGGTATAAATGTTGTAGAATGATAGAGAGAGGAGGATTGGCGGAATATGATGGATATATTATTGAGCCTCATAGGCAAGTATATATAGGCGTACATGGATCAACTTGGAGTACAAACTCCTAACTATCCTAAACTACCACAATAACCATGTACGTACAATACTATAACATCCCCCACAGTCGTAGCAGTAGCCTCGTGAACAACTGGAATATCACGGATGATCAGACTAGAGATAAACCGAAGTAGCATCCAATAGGCTGACATCCCCCTGCAGTAGGAGTGGAACGTCGCAGACGGTGTCGCGTCGCAGCTTGGACTGTACATGAAGCTGATGATGCTCAAGCGAGGTGGTAGCCCTTGTGCCAATATCGAGGGAGCCGAAAGCGTGAGGCGGTGCCGAGGTCGAGGTAGCCGTGCGAGGGGTCGTCGTGGTCGATGTCGTGGTCGGGATGCCGGTGTCGAGGTAGACGCATGTGAAGCCGCATGCACATAGTGCGTGAGGAGGATGACGGAGACGTGTCGAGGCATTCATCGAGGATGTCGATGCCGAAGCCGATGCAGTCCGAGCCATCGAGGACGAGGCGCGGCTATAGTTTTGCCAGAACTAGGCGCATGTCGGGGACGAACGCACACTCTGTTTTTCCTAGAACCGAGTATGCAAAAAAGAACTCATCAGTGACGCGGTCGAGATAGTCGTAGATGGGTCGATCCCGAAGAAGACGTTGTCGAAGCCGATGAAGACGAGGTGCCGATCCAAGCTTGCCAGACTCGGGAACGCGTCGGGGACAAAGGCACTCCCGGGGTTGCCAGTACCAGGCGTACGGGGGCAGGGACCATCATGAACTTGTTGCCATATCATAAAGACTAGCAGAGGAGGCTACCATAGCGGTTGCGACGCGCAGAGCGGCAAAGGAAGAGATGTCGGCGCTGTCTGCGGTTTTCGGAGTAGAGTAGCAGGTGGTGTAGTCGGGGATGAGGCGATGACGCTGATAGCGAAGTTGTAGTGGACGAAAACGTAGAAGGCGGCGAAAATAGCTTCGACCTGGGGTAGCCATGCTGGATGCCTGGAGTGGCGATGGGGTAGTCGGCAGGACCTGCGACAACATGAGATCGCCCTGCAGGTTACCTTGTGAAATGTGGCGACGGTGCTCGAAGTAGACGAGGAAGAAATCCGGCGACGTGACAAAGACCATGTGTAGACGGCGGCGATCCGCACCTGTAGGAGATGGCACGGTGAAATCCGAGGACATCGATGCACCGGAACAGCGAAGTAGACTACGTGCAGCGATGCTACAACCCGAGGAGCGGCATAGCTGCAGGGCGCAAGTCAGTGCAGCGGCTGGAAGACCACCAGCGATGTACACGCCAAGAAACGCGCGTTTGAAGCCGGTAGCGTGGACCAAAGGTGGTGGTGCTGCGGCCCGAGGGGGCAACACAGCGGCAACCCGTAGCTCGATCGGTGGTAGGCGCATGCTCGGGGATGTGCTTGGCGTAGACAGGCGCGAGATCGGTTGATCAGACCGACGGTACGCCGTATGCGCCAGGGCATGGACGACGCGTAAATCGGAGTCGATGGCGGCATTGTCGGTGAAGTCTCGGACGATGACGATGAAGAGGATCCGAGGGGGTGCGGCCACGGTAGCCTTCCAAGGAAGGTGTAGCAGCCGTCCGTGCTGCGCGGCAGCCTGCCAAGGTAGGCGCAGCAGCGGAGGAGGCAGGCGCACGGGCGCGGTGTAGATCCTCGATGCCGATGGTTGGAGTAGAGGCGCGGCGATAACGATGGCAGTGGGTGACTCAATCCGATCTAAGATAGGTAAACCAAAAAAGAAAACCGATCAAGAGATAGGAAAAAAAGACTTACAGGGCAGCCGATCTCGGATCGGCGGATGAACCCTGCGTACGGGTTGCGCGGCCCCCGGCGGAGATCATGGAGATCGACCTCTCCGGGGCGGGGCGGCGGAAGCGTGTTGCTTGGCTAGCGTGGCGCCATGGCGGGTGGCGGCACTAATGTTTAGGAAGTGGCGGCGGCGACGCTAGGTGGATACGGCGACGGCTAGGTCAAGGATCTTGCCGCTTTGATACCATATAGAACGATGGAGAGAGAAGAATTGGCGGAATATGATGAATATATTATTAAGCCTCATGAGCGAGTATATATATAGACGTACAGAGATTAAATTAAAGTACATAATAAATTAGGCTAAAATTCCAATTATTCTAAACTATCACAATAACCGTGTGCGTGCGTTACTATAACATATGGTTCGATGGAGCTCAACGACGGAATGACTCGTATGGGTCCTCACGGATTCTGACAAAGGCACATGGGTTAAGGAGTACAAGGTACCAATGGCTCCAACCTTTGATTCATTGAGGCCTTTGACGGTCATGCGTGATGGTCGAAAGTTGCTCTTATACGCGTCTGATAGGTTCAAGTCTACCCGGACACTACAAGTGTATGATCCAGTCACCGGGACCTGCACACACCTTAAGAAATCTGCGAGCAATCTTGTGGGCAATGCTGGCCTTTGTGTATTGCTCTTGAATTATTTTTTCTTGCCTAAGATATTACCGACACCGAGTGTGTTGTCTAAGTTAATATCTCTCTAGTGGTTGCGCTGACTAAATTCCCTCTCTATCTTTTATAAGTGATTCCTTATACGCTTTTGTTGCCTTGTTGTATAAGGTATTTTTTAGTCAAATGTTTCGACGAACCCGAAGATGCAAATAATAGAGCTAGAGATGACAACTTAGGAAACTTGGTATAATTTTTCTTTTTATGGAAAACATTAGCTGCATGTATTTATGTTTTATATTTACATACAAGTGTACAAGAGGATTATAGAAAGAGAGAAAAAAGCAAGTAGAAGAACTACAAGTCCTAGTTTAATTTATTCACAGGGGATCAGTTAGAACTTGGTTCTTATATATGGTGTGTCCTTCATTCTGTTGCATCCCATTTTACTACTAATATTTGTATTTACCTCGCGAATTGGCAAGGTGGTCAGGCTGTAACAAAACTAATTCCGAAATTTCAGCGCATATTGCTGGCTTTCGTCGCTTGTTGCACGTAGCTGGTGCACAGGTGGGAAGGATTAGCACTTAGCAGGCCAGGCCTTATGGGCTGCTTAATGTTGTTACCTTTGATTCATGGGAAGGATTAGCACTTAGCAGGCCAGGCCTTATGGGCTGCGGCTGGAGTCGACGCGGGTACCAAACGCATAGTCCAGGTCCAGAATCAAAGGTAACAACATTAAGCATGGTCCTGACATGATGTCAAGGTTCTACGTCGTTCTCCTTGTAGTCATTTATCGGTCAGGGTTACTTCACTTTTTCGAAATGGGTCAAGTACTTCACTGTCATGCCATTGGTTGCCCACTGGGTGTTCAGTCACGCACCTCAACTTTTTTTTCGAACTGAATCTGATTCCTCCACTGTCCAGTAACTTGGAGCGAATGACACCGGTGTGTTTCATGTCAGTAGGTCACATAAATCAGCCGTAGGTGTTACATTTGTGCCAGCTAGTCCACCCATGCCAAGACGAATTTGAAAACATTACGATGCAAAGGTCTGAAGTTGTTTTCTCTGTAGAATAAACTGGGGAAGTCTGAACTCTGAACATACATACACATCTATCTCACTGAAGCATAAAAAAAAAAAAGATTCAGGCACGGACACAGGCATCTCGGATCGCGCCCAGCTTGGTGACCGCACATCCCTCGTGCGCATCCTCTCATACGTGCTTCCCTGATGAAGAAACCATGCAATCCAGCACTAAGACTCCGTTGTGATCACAATCGAATTCCTTGATCGCTTGCCGTCCCCGACGCGTACATACTCCTGTAGCGCCAAGCCGTCCCCAAACATCCCAACTATGTGAAGAAGCGGCTCTCTTGTCTGAATTCATGTCATGCTGCTCTTTCTCTGTTCGTTCTTGGGTTCCTAAAAGTATTACAATGGCATCGATGTCGAGTGGCTAGGCCTGTAAGTGGGTATACATACGGCTGCTTTTGGGCTTGCCGTTTATTCCCGTTTAATTAACTAGGACTATCATTTTGTCTACATAATAATCTCTTCGTGGCCGACGTCCACCATCCAATCAAACTTTATCAAAAAAGCAACCGGAGCAGCTATTCAGCTTACATGCAAGTACTCGCTAATCAGTACCGAGGTCCCCATTAATCGAACAGGAACAAACGGCACCCACGGGCAGCCGTGAGGCCTACGAGTGGAAGTGATGTCAAACAGGTCCCTTGGTTAGCACTTAGCAAGAGAACAGTTTTTGGACGCAGCTACCCAACGGCGTCCGTTGGAATTATGTTTCCAGCGGATTTTGCGTGCAAGAAGTCCGTCTCAGCCAAAGGTATCTACTAGTGTGTGCGTGCGTGGTATTCTTACCAAGTATAGCGCAGGCTGTCTCTAAACACAAAAAGACAAAATTGCTGATGTCATTTAAAATTTCGATGATTCAAAATGTTTCGTAGATCAGACCAGTTATCCGATTTAAGTTCCGTTTTCACCGTTGGATTAGTCGTGTCGAGATCTTCGAAACTAGATCTCATGTCGATATGTCCCGATGACATTTTTTTTATCCTAAAAATTATCCCCTGTAACACGTGAGTTATCTGGCCAAAGTATATAAGTTATCCACCGTATGAAACATGCTACGTGGACATTTTGCATGGATGCAGGAAAAGTAACCAACAACCGTTCTGAGAATTACGTAACTCGGCGAGCGTTCTGATAGCCTGCACGAGTGTCCCACGATATTTTTGCCTCAAAAGGTACCCACAAGTAATATTAGAGTTATCCAGACTTCAGCATATAAGTTATCTGTCATATAACATTTAAGTTATCCATCATTATAAAAATTAATCCATGTGGTGAATGATGATGTGGGTGAGGAGGAAGACCTTGCAACTGTTGAATGGGACCGTGAGAACCCTCGGATGGAAAAAGGCCCCTTTTTTGCATCCATAAGTGAGTGTAGAAATGCACTTGTGATGTACTGCATCAAGGCAGAACGTACTTTCGTAATTGATAAGAGCGATCAAGTACGTTAAAGAGTGCATTGTCCAGCCGATAATTGTCCATGGAGGATGCTCGCATCAAAAATGCGAAATAGCACGAATGTTCAGGTCAGTAAAATGTGGCATTGAGTTTATTTATATCTCATATAAGTACTCAAGTTTTCAAGGTTACTTTTGTAATTCATTTTATCCATACAATTGCAGGTCAAAGTGAATCCTTTTAGACACACATGCGAGGAATCAACCCTTACGAAGGAAACGATCAGTAGAGCCAAGTCAAAATGGGTGGCGGAAGAAGTAAAGCGGTGTGTGTCATAAAACCATCAAGTGGGTGCAAAGGAATTACAGAAGAACATCAAAGACAAGTTCAAGATAGAGTTACCACACATAAGGGTGTTCAATGATAAACAACAACCTATGGATTCTATTTATGGTAACTGGCAGGAAATTTTTGAATTGTTGGATTCATTCAAAGCAGAAGTGGAGAGGATCAGCCTAGGTAGTATTTTAGATATTGACTACCACCCCATGGAGTACACATTCAAGGGAGTGACAAGGATCAAGGAATGCTTTAGGAGGGTTTTTGTCTGCTTTGAGGCTTGTCCCTAGGGTTTTTTGGCAGGCTGAAGGCCTTATTTGGCTGCTGATGCTATTTTTCTCACAAGGAGGTTTAAAGGACAGTTATGTAGAAGCTTGTATAGTTGATGCGCACAATTTCACATTTCCAGTTGCGTATGGTGTGCTGGAGACAAAGTCTGAAGAGAGTTAGACTTGGTTTTTGTAGAATCTGCACTAGTTTATTGCACATCCCAATGGGTTGGTAATTCATACAGATAACTGCAAGGGTTTAGAAGTGGTCGTGGACAATGTGTTTCCTAAAGTAGAGCATAGGGAATGCATACGTCACCTTGCCGAAAATTTTGGGAAGAAATTCAGAGGAAAGTTGTATACCGACAATTTATGGCCCACGTCTTTGACTTGCAGTGTGAAGAAGCACAACTACCACTTCAGGCTATTATACACAAATGACAAAGTGAATGAATATTTGGAAACACACCACTCCAAGTTATGGGCCAGAAGTCAATTCAGTGAACTGGGAAAAGTTGATTATATGAACAATAATCTTTTAGTCTTTCAACTCAATGATCAGGAAACTAAAGGGTATTTATTTGGTAGATTTGCTTGATAATATAAGGTTAGAATACATACACAAGTTTCATGTCCGTGCAGGAATAGCCTCAGAAAATTCATGGGCCACATTATCATCCCTTCCATGGTGAATGAATTGAAGTATAAAATAAGAGGCTTGAAAATGGACATGAATCTTTACTCGGCTACCACAGTAGAAATATCATTTTTGGATAAAGAGAAGAGGGAATGAAGATATCTAGTGGATTTAGAAGCTAGAACTTGTAGATCTTGTTTATCAACTTAAATTTTTCATTTAAATGTATATAGACCTTATTTATCAACTTGAATAGTTAGTATATGATATAACAAGACTATGTGTGCAGGTTTTCCATTCTTTTTAATTTTTTTGATTTTTATTTGAATTTGTTATGCTCATTTGAATTTTGACCAAACCCTAACTTGAACAATATTTAAACCGGTTTGTCAAATGAAAATGAAAAACTAAGCCTCGATCTTCTTAGTCACTCCAAAATGAAGCTTTTCAAAGCTTTGAAACTTTGTCAAACTCCAAACCCTAAACCAGTTTACCCTTGACTTCAAATTATAGAGTTTAAGATATCACATTATATACATGATTTTTTCGTTTAAATGTATGTAGACCTTGTTTATCAACTTGAATAGTTAGTATATGATATAAGAAGACTATGTGCGTAGGTTTTTGATTGTTTTTGAATTTGTTATGCTCATTTGAATTTGGGTCAAACCCTAACTTTGACCAACACTTAAACAAGTTTGTCAAATGAAAATGAAAAAGTAAGCCTGAATCCTTCTTAGTCACTCCAAAATAAAGCTTTGGTCAGGTTTTTAAAACTTTTAATGTTCCCAACCCTAATCCACTTCTCTTTATCCTTGAATTCGTATGACAGAATTTGAGATATCACATAATGATACATGAATTTTTTGTTTGAATGTATGTAAACCGTGTTTATCAACTTGAATCGTTAGTATATGACATAAGAAGACAATGTACGTAGATTTTTTATTTTTTTATTTTTTTAAAATTTTTATGCTCATTTGACTATTGGGTAAACCCTAGTTAACTTCTCTTCCAAATCCTAAAAGATCTAACCCTAGCACTATGCAACGACCGTCGATGTAACCCGAGCATTGAACATCAGCCGTCCGATCGTTCTTCTAGAAGGAATCTGGGGGCAGGCTCTAGGCGATCCATGAGAAGCTCGTTCTGCGATCTGATTGGCTGGACTTGTTTTTTCTCAACTCGGATGGGGGTTCCGAGCTGGCACGCTAGGTGGACCGTTGGTCCGTGTCGCGATCCGGGCTCGTGTCCGTTGTGCAATGCGCCGGTCTCATCCTTTCCAAGGCATGCACGGGAAACGAGGACGTCGCCATGCATGCGCGCCTCGTTGTAGTGATTCATCGCACGAAAGCTCGATTTAGATGCACGCGAAGCAACGATGTCTACATGCATGCGCGCCTCGCCGCAGTGACACATCGATTCAGATGCGCTCCTCGCCACAATGACTTTGGTACGCACACACCGCCTCCTCGTTTCAGATGCATGCCACGCATACACACTTGCCACCTTGTTTCATTGGCAACCCTAACCCTAACCCCTAGTTGCTAGACTAGTTATATGCCTTTCGTCCTCTCCCACACACAACCCAAGCCAGATCAAAAGTCTCCACTTCAAACACCAAGCGAGCCCTCCATCCTCTCCAAGAACCCTAAGATGCAGTACTACGGAACGACCTTCCACCGGCCGCCTACCATGCCGGAGCTCCGCTACCCTGCGGGCATCCTCGTGGAGAGCACACTCCTTGTGTGGGCGCAGTCCAGGTGGAGGGGGTCCGTCGAACTCGCACGTTCCTTCCTCACCGCCTTCTTTGCCCACCTCCCATCGGCCCGCCGGTGATGTTTTGACTCGACGATGTTCGTGACGGTGTCACCCTCAAGTTTCTCATGGTAACCTTCACCAACCCATTCGACGCATAGGTGCACCTCAGATAAGTGTTTTGGTGCGGCTGTGAGTCAATCTTCTTCACTATGTACAACATCTTCACAAATTACGAGTCCATCTTCCCCACCGCAGACCATATGCACTTCCTCCACCATGAGGAGTGAAGTTGAAGACGTCGGTGGTGAAGGGGCACAACCAAGGTGGAAGAAAGTTCAAGATGAAGATGTTCGTGAAGTGATCCCGGAGTGAAGTTGTTCGTCAAGCTTGTCATGTTTCTTTAGTTTATCTTGTTTATTTTATTTCCCTTGTTTTTCTATGTCGTGTCGTGTCGTGTCCCTGGACTTATCTATGTAACGACAGTGGTACTCGTTTGTATCCTTATTTATCTAATCCAAGTCATTATGTGTGTTCAAAATTGTTCATGCCCAAATGACTTTAGTGTTTCTTGTACCACATTGTTTTAAAAAACCAAGAAAATTAAATAAAAAGAAAATTCAATATAGAAAACTATTTTTTTCCTTTGGTAAATTTCATACTTCCTCAGTCCACTAAGGCAAGACTTTTATCTCTTAAAAAAAGTATTTGTTATCTAATATAATTTTAGTGTTTAGATTCGCTCATTTTGATCCATATCTAGTCCATCTTAAAATATCTAGCCTATACATACGGCCAAAAAAACAAGTGGGCTAGATATTGAATTGTTCCCTAACTACAACCCTGTTTTCAAAACAAGGAAATGTTATATAGACGACCACAAGTTATTTTCTTTTCCGGAGTGTGTTGAACTTCGTGCCCAAATATTATTCATGTGTGTTGAAAAATGTTCGTGCCCAAAAATCATTTATGTGTGTTGAAAAATGTTCATGCCCAAATATCAATTATGTGTGCCCAAAGTACAAACATGCGTTTTTAAACCCTAAACCAAGTCATACAGTAATTATAGATATCTTTCTTCCCTTTCCTTCTTAATATCTTTCCATCCGCCCCACTAGTTACCAGCGCAACCATTCATGCCACCAACCCACGCGGTCTTGAGTTTGAGTCCCAGCCATACCCCACCGTTTTTATTCATAACTAACCGAATTGGTCTAATTAGATGAAGTTGGCCCATTAGTCAAGCCGACACTGGGCTCTCGGCTCTAAGATAGCCCACGGCGAAACCTTTTTTTATGGAAAGGCAGAGCTGAGCTGCATTTCATTGATCAAAGTTTCTGAATTTCCCATTTCTTTCAAGCTTTTTTCATACAATTTCAAACTTACAAATTTCTCCCAAATTCATGCCTTTTCATACAATTTCAACATCACACCCAGTGAGATTACCATACCTACAAGAAGTTTCCAAATGTAATTGCAATTTTGTGATTGATCTTTGAGCTTCCTAATCTCCTGGTTCAACTTCTTTAGCTCAAGAGCTACCTCTCTATTAATGCATGATCTTCCCTCCATCTTCTACCTGTTGGGGGATACCCCCGGGTAGGGCAACGTCGGGGTATAAGGGCCGAGTTAGCCGGGGTACGACGCGGTCAAAGCAAAGTGCTGACCGGGTCACCTCAAGGCAGGCCGAATCACGGTGTGGCCCGGCCGATGGGGCATTTCCTTGACATTGGTCCGGCCGGCGTAAGATCTATGCCGACCATGCATATCTATTTTTGAAGGTAAGTGGGTAAGCCGGATTAGCTATATGCTAGCCAGGTTATCTTGGCTTCAAAGAGAAGGAATCCCCCGCTGGTCAAAAGGTGGCTTTATTAGCTGAAGCATGTGAAAAGTAAAGTAAAGGAGAGGACCAGCGGGTCAGTGGCAACCAAGGTGACGCGGGCAAAGCCGGATGACGTAGTCCGTGACGCCAAAAGACAAGGGTGATACTGTGGGTTAAGTCCAAAGCCCGAACGAGCCGTTAAATAAGAATAAAGGAGCATATTCATAGAATATGATGCCACCTGTGCCCTAGAATTGTAACCAGGGCTCCCCTATATAAGGAGCACCAGGGCCTCCATAGAGAGGGACGGCAAATAGAGGAATCACTCTCTGTCTAAGGTAGAACTCTAGGGCTAGTTGGTAGGGGGTAAGAGAAATTGTCTCCTTCTTGCTAAGAGCCTCAAGAGTACTTGAAAATGCCATTGATTTAGAATATACAAGAACTTCCGTGCGTGGAATCACCACGCTCTCCCTCCCTGGATTCCCCTAGCACACATTGGCCCCATCTTTAGCCTATCCATGGCATGTGCCGTGCCACCACCACGACAGTTGGCGCCCACCATGGGGCTAGCGGTGCTAGCAGGGGTGAAAAGCCAGACAGGAAACTTCTCGAGCACCGGCGAGCGTATCATCTCAGGCTTGGTTCAGCGCTTTGGAGCGCTGGACTATGTCAGCGACAACGCGGGAAGCTTCGGCAGGAACCCTCCACCGTGCAACGACGTCTTCATCAAGCTTGGCGCGCACAAGGTCTACATCGGCGTGGACGAATCCTGCGTCCATCTGCGGCACATCGTCAAGGGAGGCGAGCCTCCTCTCAACGCCGCTCGTGGAGTGCGTATCGCTCTCCCCACTAGCAGTGTTGAAGTCCTGATGACCGCGCCAGATGCAGGACCAAGCAAAGATCCGGCGCCAGAGCCATAGATAACGCCCAAACAGACCAGGTCTAGGTTTCCTCCGCTAGAGAAGCCAGAGAAAGTGCTCCAGCAAGCAATAGGTAGCTTAGCAACACCAATAGCACCTATGGTAGATCCGGCTCAGGTGCAAGTTGAGTTAGAGGAAACTAGGCAAAAGATGTTAGCCAGAGCAAAGAAGGTAGCAGAGCTGCATCAGTCGCTGAACATCACCTTGAGAGAGTACGCTAAGGCGAACCGTATCGATGGAGTGAAAATCCGAGACAGAAATTTGATCACAGAGATTGACAAGGAGTACGGGCCTAGGCCGGGTCAGACATCTACTATAGTGACAGGAGGGCTGGATCGGTACAGTACCCCGGCAGAGAACCTCAGAGCAGCAAACACGGCCGCATCTGAGTTAGAAGGCTTGACCGGTGAGGCTCGGCAGAGGCTACAAGAGAGAGTGAATCACTTGTTGAGGGTCGCATGCCAACAAAATGAAGAAATAAACAAAGCTAACCCGACACCACCAGAAGCCTCATAGGTGGTACTTTCGGCCAGAAATAACCCGGCAAGATCCAGAGGAGCCGCATCGTCTCCGGGTCACGATCCCAGGAGAGAAGAGGTAGTGGACTCTGGGAGAAGAAACAAGCAAATGGTCCCTTATGACCCGGTAAGAGCTGGAAAAGGAAAAGTAGTGCAAGTTGAGGAGGATCGCCACAATACCAGCCGGGGTGTGGCTACCCGAGGTAACCATGACCAAGGCAATGCCGGTCAAAGAAATGCTGCAAACGGCACTGTCGGACAACGTAATCCTATGGGAGCGGGGCAAAATGTACCTCATGTGCAACATCGCGAGCCTCGGCAAGGAGGAATTGCAGGACAAGTAGCACAACAGCGCCATGCCCATCCGGATCACGAAAGATACAATGATGGTTATTCGGCTATGGTTAACAATGGATATCCCAGACCAGATCATCATGTAATTGGATCACGGTTGGGAAGCAGGAACTTGCAGCCAGATGACGCGAGGTTGAAGTTGGATAGGTTTTGTAGGTCGGAGAAAATCGAGTTACAAGGTCCACCGGGTCCAGTGTGTTTCGGGCCCCAGATCATGAATGAGCCACCAGTGTTGAACTTCCAGCTAGCCAGGGGAACTCGAACTTACGATGGAAGTACCAGGCCAGAGGATTGGTTGATTGACTATGCCACAACAGTCAAGATCGCGACAGGAAATTTGAGATAGGCAGTGAGATACGTACCATAGATGCTGGAAGGACCATCACGAGTTTGGCTGAATAATTTGCCACCCAGGAGTGTCAACTGTTGGTTGGATTTTCAGGAACTGTTCGTTAGTAACTTTTCAAGCACTTACAAGAGACCCAACAGACCACAGACCCTTGCATTATGCCGGTAGAGACCGAATGAGCCAAATAGAGATTTCCTGACTCGGTGGTGCAACGTGCGAAACTCGTGCGAAGGGGTGATTGAATCACAAGCAATTGCGTGGTTCGCTCAGGGATGCAGATATGGAAGTATGCTGTGGCAAAGGTTACAACGAGATATGCCAACTACCTTGTCCGAGACAATTCAGATTGCAGATTCATATGCCTTGGGAGATCCAACTCAACCCCGGCTAATGTCTAGCGAAGCAAATGAGGAATATTACAACCGAGATATCTTCGGGTCATCAAGGAGGAATGATTTCCGAGGAAAAAGAAGGGATGAGCATCCGAATTATCGGTATAACTCGCAGCAGGTTGCAGCAGTGGACCGGGATCAGCCCAATGCCGGAGCAAGCCAACACCAGAAAATTGGAGGGCAAAACTGGCAGCAGAAAAGCGAAGGGAGAAAGCCTTGGACCCTAGAGCAGAAAAAACTATGGCAGGAATGAAAGGATAGGCCGAGGTATACATTTGATTCTATGCTAGATCAACCTTGCAATTTCATATGCCAAGTCCAAATAGTCCAGCGAATCATATGACCCGGTAGTGTGAATGGATGAGGAAATTGGAACAGGTGGGTTCGGGGAATGCTCAGGCACCTCGGAACGAAGCACCTAGAAATGAAACACCTGACCACCGTTACTAACAGGGGAAATGGACAACAATTGATGCTGCCACCACCTCCGCCGAGGTACGAAAATCCGGAATGAAGGGAAGTTGTACATCAAGTAGGCAATAACTAGCAACAAGGCCAAGGATACAACGAGAATGAGGGACGAAATGAGTACATGGAACATCATCAAAGCTATTGTGTGTTCACCATGGAAGAGAATGACTGGAAAAGCTTACAGCGCTGGCATATGGAGGTGAACACAGTAATGCCGGCTATGCCAAGATATATGCCTTGCGCAGATCAAGAGATCACGTGGAGTGTCAAGGCTCACCCGAAGATCATTCCAAGCCTAGGAACCTACGCTCTGGTCTTGGATCCGACGTTTATCGGACCGAATCTCAACGTGAGGTTTTCCAAGGTATTGGTTGACAATGGCAGCAGTATCAACATTGTGTACATGGATACTATGCACAAGTTGGGGATAACAGAGAATATGCTGCAAGAAACAAGGACCACTTTTCACGGTATTGTGCCAGGAATCTCTTGTGAACCAATTGGTAAGGTCCGGGTTGACGTGTTATTCCACACAAGAGACAACTACCGCACTGAGAACTTAGAATTCGAGGTAGTGAATCTGGAAAGTGCTTATCACGCATTACTCGACAGGCCAGCGATGAGCAAATTCATGGCAACTACCCACGTCAGTTACCTTAAGATGAAGTTGCCCGGACCAAGGGGTGTGATAACTATATCAGGTGACTTCCGGCATTTGATCGAGTGCGCATCAGCCAGGTCTAATTTAGCCGAGTCACTCGTGATAGCTCAAGAGAAAAGGAAGATACTAGAGGTGGCGGCATTGGCTCAATCTGCGCAGCAACATATGCCGGCCCTAACCAACCCGCACGGGAGCGTATCGTTCCAAGCGACTAAGGATACGAAGAAAGTGCCAGTTGATGATCTGTTCCTAGAGCGCACCGTTACCATAGGTGCCGGGTTAAGCAGCAAATAGGAAAGCAAGCTCGTCAAATTCCTCCGTGAGAATCGGGACATCTTTTCTTGGTCTACGCAAGTTCTGCAAGGTGTACCAAGGGAGTTGGCTGAGCACTCATTGAATGTAAGACCCGGGGCTAAGCCGGTAAAGCAGCCTCTCAGGCGTTTCACAAAAGATAGAAGAAAAGTAATTGGAGATGAGATAGCAAGATTGCTAGCGGCCAGATTTATCATGGAGGTACTCTATCCGGATTGGCTCCCTAATCCGGTGCTGGTGGAGAAAAAGAAAGATGATCCCAACGTGGCAGTGGTATGGTGCATGTGTATTGATTACACGAACCTAAATAAGGCGTGTCCAAAAGATCCATTTCCACTCCCTAGAATAGATCAGGTCATAGACTCAACTGACGGATGTGAGCTATTGTCATTCATTGACGCGTATTCTGGTTTCCATCAGATACCCCTGAATCCGGATGATCAAATAAAGACTGCGTTCATTACCCCATATAGGTCTTATTGTTATCGAACTATGCCGTTTGGATTACGTAATGTAGGAGCAACGTACCAGCGATGTATGCAAAAATGCTTGCATGACCAGATAGGTCAGAATGTGCAGGTGTATGTGGATGATGTGGTGATAAAAACCAAGGAAAGGAATACGCTCCTTGAGGATATCCGGCAGACATTCGCGAACTTGAGAAGGTTCCGAATGAAACTGAATCCAGAAAAATGCACCTTCGGCGTACTAGCCGAAAAGCTACTCGGTTTCTTGGTATCTAGCCGCGGCATTGAAGCTAACCCAACGAAAATCCGATCCATAGAAAGAATGGAGTTACCAAACTGTCTTAACGATGTCCAGAAGTTCACTGGTTGCCTGGCATCGTTAAGTCGGTTGTATGTTGGCTAGAAGAGAAGGCCTTGCCCCTCTATCTGTTAATGAAAAAAGCAGATAAGTTCACATGGACGCCACAGGAGGATCTTGCATTTTGAGAGTTGAAAAATATGCTATCTACCGCGCCAATCCTAGCTGCACCACTACCTAAGGAACCAATGTTGCTTTACGTAGCCGCGACCAACCGAGTCGTAAGTGCAGTGATCGTAGTGGAGCGCGAAGAGGAAGGAAAGTCGGTGCAAAGACTGGTGTATTATCTGAGTGAAGTATTGTCAGCGTCAAAATAGAACTATCCTCATTATCAGAAGATGGTGTACGTCGTATATATGTCGGCCAAGAAGCTCAAGCACTATTTCGAGAAACACCCCATCAAGGTGATATGTGAGGCGTCCATCTCAGAAATCATGAGTAACAAGGACGCAAGCGGCAGAATAGCTAAGTGGGCAATCGAATTAGCTCCATACGTGCCACGTTTTGATAGAAGAGATGCGATCTAGTCACAAGCCGTGGCGGATTTCTTTGTGGACTAGGCTGAAATGCAATACGAGCCACCCCTACCGGACTCCAATTATTGGCAAATGCACTTTGACGGATCGAAACTGAAAGATGGATTAGGCGTTGGGGTAGTGCTTACCTCGCCCAAGAAGGATAAAGCCAAGTCATGCTACAACAAAGAATACTAAGCATAAAGCCAAAACAATATCAAGCATGGCATGACAAAGCATAGGCCACAGTCAAAAATGAGCTCTTTTTACCACATAAGTATGAACTTTCCTACTCTTTTCCAAACCAAACCAAACTATTTGCAAACCAATGTATGAAAGAGGGGGTCCAACCAATTTATTCAGAAAACTAGGAAAACCAAAGCAAACGAAAAACCAAAACAAAAACAAAAAAGAAGACGCTCCAAGAAAAACACAACTCTGCATGAAACAATAAAAATGAAGCGTTTGGAAGAAACCTGGGATTTTTATTGATGAAGAAGGGGATGCCTTGGGCATCCCCTCCCCAAGCTTTGACGCTTGTACTTCTTGGATATTTCTTGGGGTGACACGCGTGGCATACCCACGCTTGATCTTTAGTCCATCCTTCATCTCATTACTCATTCCTTCCATACACCTGAAAATTTTCCTTTATACAAAATTTCACACAATCTTTATTAGCAACATTAGTGCACTCAAGATAAGTAAGTCTTAAATTTCAGTCCTAACACCAAATAAACTTCCATTAGAACACAATATACTGTAGCACTTCCCTCGAAAAGCTCAATTCCCCAAAAGAACTCAAAAAGGAACCAACAAGAAGCAAATGCAGAAAATGGCAGAAATCTGTCAAACCAGACCAGCAGGTAAAGACGAATTTTTTCAAAGACCTTCTGTTGCTCAAATCAAAAAGTGTTGAGCTAACGAAAGTTAGATAACAACCTGGGGCAGAAGCACAAAAATTCACGCCTCTAAAAGACGTTCAGAGATTTTACATGAATATTTACGGTGAAGCACAGAAATCTGTTTCAGGACAACAACTTTCCCAATCATTACTTCTCTCTCATTAGAGGTTACTCTTGGCACAAAAAGCAAATAAAAAGGATAAGGAGAGGTTATTATAGAGGTAATAACTTCCAAGACTCATCTAAAACTTTTGGTTTATCTCCCAATAAGTACTTTTCTTTAACGCCTTTAAGTTAGGCATAAGAAGCAAGAAAAAGAATCAAGTGTTCTCAATGAAGAAGCATTAAAACCAAATTTCTTGCCCTTACCTCTCTTATTTTTATTCTTAACCTTGGGGAAAATATGATTGTTTGGTGGAGAAGAAAGGTGCATGGTCCCCTTTCCCACATCTATTATTGCTCCAAGGAGTTCTAATAGGGACCTTCCAAGTGTAATTTGTCCTTTTCCTGCACATTCAATAACAAGATAATCAGTAGAAATCATTTTTGCGAGGATCTTTGTAAACACTCCTTCAGCTATTCCAAGAGGTAATATGATAGTATTATTAGCAAGAGATATTTCTTTTCCTCCTTCAATAAGCCCCTAAGTATTCAGAGATTTATAAATATCTTTGGGCATAAGTCAAAATTCAGACATGATATCGCAGCGAGCTTGAAAAGTTTCAGTGTTTATCTCAATCTTTACTGTAGGGAGCCACTTTGATGGTTCAGAATTTATTGGAACATAATTGTGATGCTCCCTAAGCGTATTATAGCAATCTTTTAAGCTAGCAGTGCCAGTCTCAAGAGTGTTCAATCTAGCAAATATTTTTGCGAAAGAAATATCAGTTTGGCTAGGCAAGTTGTAACTGAGGATCAACTTATTTATAGCATTGATAGCATGCCCCTCATTACATTGGAGGAAATCTCCTCCCACAACAGCATCTAAAGCATATCTATAGCAAAGAGCAATTCCAAGGTAAAAACTGCTAAGGAACAAGCTTTGAGTCATTTTAGGCTCAGTTTTTTCATGTAGATCAGAGATTATAGACCAAGCTTCCTTAAAACTTTCCTCAATTCCTTGTTTAAAAGTGAAAATCATTTCCTTGGGTGACATAGTGACTGGAGCAAGGCTAGACATAGTGGAAACTCAAGAAAGGAACTAATTTTTTTGTGTTTTTGAAATAAGAAAGCAAACTAGTAAAACTATTTTTTTGTGTGTTTTTGATAACAAAACAAGCAAACAAAGCAAAAAAGAAACTAAGCAAAACAAAAATAACAAAGTAAAGAGAGTGGTTATGAGGGACTCCCCTTGTGAAGATGTCCTTGACTCCCCGACAATGGCGCTAGAAAAATGCTTGATGGCTATGTATATGGCGCCCGAAAAATGCTGGAGCAGTGTTGATGTAGAGCTTGTTGGGAACCCCAAGAGGAAGGTATGATGAGCACAGCAGCAAGTTTCCCTCAGTATGAAACCAAGGTTTAATCGAACCAGTAGGAGCAAGGAAACATCCCAAAGGTGTTACCAGCTGAGCTTTGGCAGGGCGCACTACCGGTGCTAGTAGCAACGTGGAGACCTGCACAACACAACCACATAACTTTGTCCCCAACTTGCGATGAGGTTGTCAATCTCACCTTGTTTTGCGTAAAACAAAGGATTAAACGTATCGAATGGAAAGAAGTAATAGTTTGCAGAAAGTAAACACAAAGCAGTAAAAGATTGTAGATTGTATGTAAAAGACAAGGACCGGGATCCATAGTTCACTAGAGGTTGCTCGCCTTAAGATAGATAACATGCTGGGTGAACAAATTACAGCGGGGCAATTGACAAACATCGAGAAAGCAATACATGCATATACTAATCATCTTGACTCCTTTGAGATTCGATTGGGCATTACAACATTATACATAGGTCGCCATCCAACTGCATCTATGACTAATAATCCACCTTCATGTTATCATCCGAACCCCCTCTAGTATTAAGTTGCAAGCAACAGATTATTGCTTTACGAACTGGGTGTAAAGTAAACAATACGATTGTTCTATGAACAAAGGGTTGTTGTTTTCTCCGTAGTAGCAACAACACATCTAGTACCTTAGAGATTTCTGTCACTTCCGAAGATTACCAGAGGCATGAACCCACTATCGAGCATAAATACTAACTCTTGGAGTTGCTAGCATCTACTTGGCCAAGATAGCTACTAACAACGGAAAGCATGCAAGATCACAAATAACAAAGACATGATAGAATCAATAATCAATCTGAAATAGCATGTCAATATCCATCGGATCCCCGCAAACACAACATGCAGAATTACAAATAGATGATCTTGATCATGAACGGAGCTCACAAGATCTAAACAGGAAAGCACAAAGGAGGAGAACCAGCCATCTAGCTACTACATGGATCCGTAGTCCAAGGATGAACTACTCACGCATCACACCGGAGGCTTGCATGGTGATGAAGAAGGCCTCCAGGGTGAATTCCCCTCTCTGACAGGGTGCCAGGAAGAGCTTCAGATCCCTCCCGATCAAAGGATGGAGATGACGGCGGCTACAGACTCTTTCGTGGATTTTTTGATTGGGCCCTTAGGGTTTTCGTCCCGAGGGCATCTTATAGGCGGAAGGGGAGGCCGAGGGGGTTCCAGGGGACACCACACCACCCCCTGGTGTGGGCCAAGCCTGGCCGCGCGGCCAGGTGGTGTGGCCAGCCTCTGGCCCCTATCCATCTCATATTCTGGCATCTAACGACTTCCAGAAAAATAGGCACTTTGGCTTTTGTCCCGTCCAATTCCGAGAATATTCATTTTCTGACTTTCCTGGAACCAAAAACAACAGAAAACGGGCAGCTGGCATTGTAGCTCTTTTTAATAGGTTAGTCCAAGAAATCATATGAAAAGTACTCCAAAGTGTGGACAAAACACAAGAAAGTGGATAAAACCAAGCATGGAACATCAAAAATTATAGATACATTTGCAATGTATCATGGGCCAAGCCAATTTTTGATTTCTTGAATGAGGGAATCTTGCCGGATGATGAAATAAGTTCGAGGCAAGTTCAGAGATGGGCAAAGGCTTATACCATTATGAACACCGAATTATACAAAAGGAGTGTGTCAACGGTACTACAACGGTGCGTTTATCCGGAAGAAGGACTTGACATACTCCGGGATATTCACCAAGGGGAATGCGGCCACCATGCATCCTCAAGGGCCTTAGTAGCACAAGATTTCCGGCACGGATTTTATTGGCCTAGTGCTTTGGAGCAAGCAGAAGACTTGGTGAGAAAATGTAACGGTTGTCAAAGATACGCCGCGAAAACTCACTGCCAATGTTGGAGCTGAAAACTATCCCAATTACATGGCCATTTGCTGTATGGTGCCTAGATATGGTAGGACCATTTAAGCCGGCCAAAGGAGGGATGACCCACATGCTGGTCATGGTTGAAAAGTTGACCAAATGGATTGAACTAAAGCCGATTAGGAAATGTGATGGGGCAACAGCAGTAAGATTCCTCAAGGATATAATCCTAAGGTATGGCTACCCCCATAGCATCATAACTGATAACGGGACAAACTTTGTTGAAGGACCATTTGCGAGGTTCTGCTAGGGAAAGAAGATCTGGTTAGATGTCGCGTCAGTAGACCACCCCGCGTCGAACGAGCAAGTGGAAAGATCCAACGGACTGGTATTGTCCGGGATAAAACCCCGACTCATAGAGCCACTGCAAAGATCAGCGGGGTGCTAGATAGAAGAACTACCAGCGGTATTATGGAGTTTAAGAACAACTCCGAATCGGTCAACGGGCTATACACCATTCTTTCTGGTATATGGGGCAGAAGCTGTATTACCAGCCGACATAGAGTATGATTCGCCTAGGGTCACCCAATACACAGAAGCTGAAGTGCGCGAAGCCCGGCAAAATGATGTTGATCTACTGGAAGAAGCGAGAGAACTGGCCTTGTCTAGATCCGCTATATACCAGCAAAATCTCCGATGCTATCATAGCCGGAAAGTAAACCCCCGAGTTTTTCGGGAAGGTGATTTGGTGTTGAGGCTAATACAGCGCACTGCTGGCATGCACAAGTTATCCCCCCCATGGGAAGGGCCCTTCATTGTGAGCAAAGCTTTGCACAATGATTCCTACTATCTTATTGATGCACAGCCCCAGCAAAAGAACAAGGCGGACAGGTCCGAAGAGGAATCCAAAAGACCATGGAACGTAGCACTATTGCATCCTTTCTACACCTAAGAGGTGAATGTATCCGAACTACTCATATGTCGGTATGTATGTCGGCAGTGAGCTTATCAATAAAATCTTTGCTACCCCAAGCAGAGACTCGGGGACTGCTATAACACTTGTCCTATTTTCGTATTTTTATGTCGGCTGGGTTAAGTCGCTTATGTCTTAGTTGGATTGGTAATGTGTTAACACCAAAAACCTAACTCTTCGACTTTGTTGCTGTCCAACAAGAATTGGCTTCATGGCGAGCAAGAGAACAAGTTTGGAATGGCAAAGCACATGAAAAACAACTAAGGAAAAAGAACTTAAGCGGGCCGACGTTGGTTTTTTGGCTAACCCTTAGTTTATTTTCTTCACTAAATTGCCGAATCATTTTGAGCTAATCTCAAGGTTTCAAGTACTATTAAGTCAATTTTTTGAACCTCGGACTCGTAAGTCAAAAAACCGAATCAAGGTAGACGCGAGCCGAGTCAGAAATTGGAGGAACAAGAAAATGAAACTCGAGGACTTCGCCCACGATAATCTGGCAATAAAAACTTAGTTCGAAACATGAAATTGTAGCACAAACAAACCAAAGTATTTAATTACATCTGCGCCCGGCATTTCGGGGATCTGATAAATATGATGAGTGTTTTTCAAGGGGCAGAAGCAGCAGGAGAATCATCTGTTGAGGGAGGTACTCCAGAGTGTGCGGGAGGAGCGCTAGCTTCGGCTTCGTCCTCCGGGTAAACTTCGTTGTCCTCCGGGTCTTCAGCCTCGTCGCCTAACTCGGAGCCCTCGCTCTCACTTCCTTCTTCAGCTCCAGAGACAATCTCGTCATCAGCAACATCAAGGAAGCTCGACCCCTCATTCCAGGCATGGCAGAAGGAGTACTGGATGAGATTGTTCGCACAGGCCTGGCGGCGCACGATCTACTCCGGATACTCGCACCACTTAGACCCGGTGCGCATATGCTTGAGCAATGCCAAGTCAATCCCTTCATACCACGAAAGAGCAAACTTTAGAGCAATGTCGGCGCCAGCCCGTGCCGCAGATTCAGCCACAGGTGCAGTTGAGTGTCACATTCCATGAGTTTGGCTATGAAGTCTGAAGTTTTCTTGGGAATGGTCTCACTGGGCCAGAGACAGCCAAACATCCGTGTTCCTGCTAGAACAATGTCCGCGCTGAAATTATTTACTATCTCAAGACGAGCGGTGAGACTCGCCAGGAGATCCTCTATGGTATAGGGAATTGGCTCGGCATCAGGGCCAATAGGAATTCCACACTTCTCACGGGATTAGCGTACGACAGAGGCGGCAAACTGATATTTCTTTCGCAAAAATATTTGCCTAAGGATAAGAGGAGTAACATTAAGCGGATGGACCAAATCCGAATAATAACAGATCAAGCAAGAGCGGAGAACTTACGTGCAATCTGGAAGAGAAGTCGCTGAAGCTCGGAATTAGTGTTGGCTTTTGTGGACCCGGACTTTTTCGTACTCAGTGATTGCCGCGTAAGTTTGACGTCGGCTTCCTCAAGTAGGCCCTTGTCCTTAGAGATTGGCGTAACTAGACGCTCCTTCTCTTCGGCAAACTCCTGATCGGCCTTCTCCAGCGCGGACTGATGAGAGCTCTTGAGCCTCTGGATTTCGGCATTCAGCCGAGTAATCTCCAAGTCCTGCTGCTGGAGCCGAGCTATCTCAGCATCCTTCTTCTTCAGTTCAGCTTCATACTTCCCTGATTGTTCCAGGCAGTGGGTCATTAGTTCAGGCATAGGGACACTATCCTCAAGAGCAACTGCAACATGATCCAGAGGACCCAAAATATGAGTGTCCACTGGATAAAGCACGGAGGGTACAATGATCATGTAAAGGGGATGAAGTTACCTTTGATCTCCGCAAGATTCTTCCTCATAATTTAATTCTCAGCCTCAGCCTCGGCTGCGTAATCCGGACAAAACATTCATATAAGTTCTAAGAAGTTTGAATGAACAAGGAAGGGAGAGAAATGGAAACTAACCCCTCTTCTGGTACTCCTCCAGGAGTTTACCATAACGCCCACGTATTTCTTTGTAGGAGTCCAGCAGGCGCTGGAACTTAGCGGTTCGGCGGTTAGTGGTAATCTGAAACAAGAAAGAGACAAAAGTTCAGAGACAAAGTGGAAATTATTCGAAGGTTACAAGATCCGGGCCAAGTGGAACTTAACCCGGCTCTAGGTGTGTGGATATTCAAAGTCTACAAGATCTGGGCCAAGTGGAACTTAACCCGGCTCTAGGTGTGTGGATATTTGAAGTCTACAAGATCCGGGCCAAGTGGAACTTAACCTGGCTCTAGGTGTGTGGATATTTGAAGTCTACAAGATCCGGGCCAAGTGGAACTTAACCCGGCTCTAGGTGTGTGGATATTTGAAGTCTACAAGATCCGGGCCAAGTGGAACTAGACCCGGGCCAAAAGTTATTGCAAATTAATGACAATATGAACAAAAACTAGGGAGCATCCTACCGAATAACAAGTTATTCCCTCGGAGGCTCGGGGACTGGGATATACCTACAAATGCTAAGTTATGAAAAACATCAACAGCAGAGAAAAAGGATTACCTCCATCATCCGGCCAACCAGGGAGATAACCTGAGTAGCGGAGTTCATCTACGCGCTGAACTCAGCAGGGCCGAACCTTACTAGGAGATCGCCCTGAGGGTCGACGAATTCGGCGTTGTTCCAGTTCTTCACATACTCAAGGAGATGTGGACTGTAACTCTCGCCGCTCGCAGAATGGCTCATCACTAGGCCCTTCACATGGGCCTCGCGCCTGGCGGATTGAGCCACAGCGGGGCTGGTGTGCAAAACCAGCTGTTTGCTGCCCTCTGATCCGGAAGCTGGCCCGGACGAAGCTGACCCGGAAGTCTTCTTAGCTTTGCCGGATGAGGGTTGAGGAGCGTGTTGAAAGCAGTCAGTGATCGAAGGGGAAGGCCCGGTGGGGGCCGAAGGAGCTTTCCCCTTAGGAGGCTTGGAGGCTCTTGCTGGTGTTGTTGCTGTTGTTCCTGCTGGTGCTACTAGTGCTGGTACTGCTATTGCTGCTGGTGGTGCTGCTGGTGCTGGTGTTGTTGCTGCTGGTGCTGTTGTTGCTGTTGCTGCTGGTGTTGCTGGTGCTGTTGCTGGTACTGGGGATACTGGGGGCGGCGCCGATGAAGCTGGCGCCTCAACGTTGGGCACAGAGGCCAAGGAGCTGGGCAGATCCGGCATTTTCGTATCTAGATCTGGCCCACTACCCCCATGCTGACGTTGCCCTCCTCTTGGTGAGGTGGACTCTGGTCAGGCGCGGCCACAGAACCCTCATGAATAGGGCTAAGCGGATGATGATCATCGTTGCGGGGGGAGAGGGATCGCTCCAGAGTGGGGAGGCTATGCCGGAACCACTCTGGGAAATGTCCACAGGAGCTCTGGAAAAAAGGAAGGATAGCAAGTTAAAAAGAAAGAACCAACCAGAGACTAAGGCAAGCAATGGAAGAATTCAAGGTAGCAATGCTAAAAGGACTTACTTTTCAACGGTAGGAGGAGCCCGAGGTTTGGGTGCCCTCCGGACTATGCTCTTGGCGGCAGGCTTGGCCAAGGGTTTAACCCCGTACTTCTTTTGCCTCTTCTTGGGCGGCGACGCCTCCGAAGCTGCGGCCAGGGTAGCTGCGCGCTTCTGGGAAGGGGCTGGGGCCGGGCCACTAGTGGCAAGCAGAGGAACCTCATGGACCTCCGGGTTAGCTGAACATTCGAACATAAGCCAGGTGCAAGTAAGAGATAAGAACCGGATCAAGTACCTCAAGAACCTCAATGTCCGAATCATCATCGTCTGGCCAATCCCTTAGAGAAGACGCCTTACCAGTGCTGCGTTTGACGACGTCCGGGGCAGGCAAGAAGTCCTTCGGGTCAGTTTCCACCTCGTCTCCCTCGGGGCGGTCCTCCAACCACTTGCTGGCCAGAACCTCGCCATCCTCCAGTGGTTGCTAGAGAAATTTCTGAAAAAATAATAGCCAAGTTACAAAGGGAAATCGACATACAAAGAAAATCCGGGTAACAAAATAAGGTTAACTGACCTTTGGAGGAGGGTTGGCGCGAGTGAAGGGCTCAAGTCCCCACTCCCAGGCCTTGGAGAACTCCTTCACCACGTTGAAGATGGACTTAACCCGGCGGAAAACCACCGAGTTATCCAGCTCAAAAGAGGAGGTCCGGTGAGGGTCAAGAGGACCGCTAAGATAGCAGATCTTGTGGGCTCGCTTCTGGAGTGGGGAGACCCGGTTGCTGAAGGAAAGTGATCATGATATCCTCCCCCAGAGGTGCTCCTTAAGAAGCTCTGTGAACTGGCGAGCTACTTGATTCGCTAGGGCCGTGGCATGCTTGGGAATGCTTTCCCAAAGCGAGGTGTCTGGAGGACCGAGTCTGAAGGGGAGCAGCCGGATCTGGTCCTGCTTGGTGGTGTTCCGGACGTAAAATAAGGTCCGGGCCCAACCCTTGCAAGATTCGGGCCCCGTGACCCGGGGGAAAACGGACTGTTTCTAGGGAGAGATGGAAGCGGCGCCACATTGGGTCAAGTGCTTGTCCTCCGGGGCATGCTCCTTGTTCGGAACCACATTCCTCCGCAAACCAAAGAACTTGATCCAAAGTTCTTTGGTTGGCCAGAGGCCGATATATCCCTCAATGCCAGAGGCAAAAGAGGACAAAGAGGTGATAGCATTTGCGAGAAGATGATGCGGTTGCAATTTGTAGGTGGAGATGAAATCGAAGAAGAAATCAGAGGTGGGAAGGCCGAAGCCGCGTTGGAAATGCGACAAGAAAACCATGTATTCCCCAGATTTGGGGTGGGAGTAATCTCACCAGCGGGGAGGCGGCAGGCGATGCCGGCGGGGATGCGGCGGGAGGCATGGAGCCAAGCCAAATCTTCCTCGCAGACGATGGAGCCATCCCAGCATCCGCGCTCATGGCCCTCCGCCCCTTCCTCCATCTGCGCCTCCATCTACGCCACCATCGAAGCTTCTACCTCTGTCATGGTGAGATTGAAGCTTTTGATGGGATAATCTGAGTAATGGTAGCCGGAAGAGGGGAAACGGGAAGCGCAAGGCCCCGTGGTGGCGATTGGCACTAGAAACAATGGCGCTGGCGTGAAATACCGCCGGAGCACGGTCGCAGTGGTGCTCGTGGAGAAGAAAACCGGCGGCAGTGGAGTCGTAGTGAAGAAGAGGGAGAGCAATGGAGCGCGGCGCGAATGGGGGAACTTCCCCTGGGAGTGCACCGCACCCTTTACTTAACCGTGCCACGCGCGTCGTGGGATCCTTTGCGGGTGGCATGCCGCACGCAATGAGCGTGTATGCGGCCCAAGCAACCAATCAGAGCAAGGCCACAAGAGGGAGAATATCATTTTGCGGCCCGAAAGTTGGGGTGGCCAGGCAACGCGGTACCCAAGTTGATTTTTATCACCGCAATTCAAAAAGTTGGGGCGCCAATTGCTGAGAGGGGTCTTTCGAGTGAATGATGGCCAAACCCAATATTTTCAAATCGCGCCCGTTAAGTCAGGATATTTCGTTACACTAGTTCCTACTGTGCCCCTCCTTCACCGGTCACTCTTCTTAGCCACCCTGCACCTGTCGTAGGGGCAAATCCATTACTGTACTTTCCTAAGTCTCGACACTGAATCTTGCTGCAGTGGCGGTGGTCCCTTTTCTTCCCTTCCCCGGCCCTAAATCTGCCGGCGGCGGAGGACCTTTTTTCTCCCTTCCCCGACACTGAATCTGGCGGCAGCAGGCCCATCATATCTTGCAAGGCGAAAGTTGTAACTACGTCACCGACTGAAAAGGGTCCATCGGGGCCCAAGATTGGGGCTCAACGCGTAGCAGCGGCGAGGTCTTTAGCCCCGGTCAGCGAGGAGGCCAGCAAGGATTCTGCTCCCAAGGTACCTACGAGTAGTGGGTTGAAGAGAAAAGCAACGTCGGCGGCGGATTGTTCGGCTCCGGTGGGTGGATGCAGCACTCAGATCTCGAAGAAAAAAACCCGGGAGAAGAGCGAGAGGTGAATTTTTCTTATCTGTGCCTTATCTTGCAAGTAGATTAGTTACGGGGTAATAGAATCGAATGAACTGAATGTTCCCCTTTTTAATCAAATTAGGCACAACTTTGATACAAGGGACCTATATGAGTTCACAGTTCATGTTCGGCAGTACACTACAAAGCTTGATTTTGGTTGTGAGAGGGTTGTGTTCGGGCAAGATGTGCATCTGCTTGTGAATTGCAAAGAGGTTGTGTCTGTTTCGCAGCTAGTAGATATGCTTGCCGCTAGAATTCCCCAGGGTTCTAGGCAGAGGACAAAATTGGTGTGGTGCAACATGAATGATACCTATCAGCAAACTAAGCACTCCCATGAGCTTCAGATGGTTTGGGAGTGTTGTGCAGCTGATCGTAAGGTGAAAGTTGAAGCGATGATATGTATGCAGATGTTGGAGATCTTGCTGCCAGAGCTTCTGCGCCTAGACAATACAGACCAATAGATGCTGATCTAGATAAGTTCAGTATACGCATAGAGGTGGATTCATACATGACAAAACTTGACTGAGGGAGTTAATAAGCCAGTTTCGTCATGTACTGTGGAGATCACTGTTGATTCCAAAAACATAACTCTTGATGAAATGAGAGATGGTCGGTAAGGAAATCAGTATTGGCCCTAAGCAGATGGCAAGAATCCGATGGTGGCATCATAAGAAGAAGCAATTCATAGATGTTTTGGATACTGAAGATCTTATGCGGCAAAAGAAGCGAACCAGGAAGGTGTTCTTCCTTGGTACCATTTCTGATGTTGTTGAACATGTTATAGTGGATGTAGATGCCCCTGTAGTGGCTGAACAGAATGAGGTGGTCGACGTTGATGAGATCTGATGAGAGCTGCTACCCTGGGCTTGTCATATGGACCACGGGGTTCCCTTGCCTGTATTTGTAATATTGACTGTAGTTGCATTTAGAGCGTGCTTTTGTGATTATGTTTGTTGAGAGATTGCGATATAATGTTGTGCGAGCTGTTGAGATTTTCGGACATGTCACTCACTGAAACCATCGTTGTTGTTATAAGACATAAGTACATTGTAGTTGACATGATTATGTTTCTTAAGATGACATACCGTACTTGTTTCTGTTATTATGTTTTTTGGGACATTGTAATGTAATGTTTTGTGAAACCATGACTGGACTAGTGATGCATAAATACATTGTAGTTGACATGATTATGTTTCTTGAGATGATGTACTGTACTTGTTTCTGTTATTTTGTTTGTTGAGAGACTGTAATGTAATGTTTTGCGAAACCAAGACATGACAAGTGATGTGTATGTACCTTGTAGTTGACATGATTTTGTTTCTTGAGTTGATGTAATATACTTGTTTCTATGATTACGTTTGTTGAGAGATTGTAATGTGATGTTTTGTGAAACCATGTTGTGGTTATGTTTGTTGAGAGATTATAATGTAATGTTTTGTGAAACCATGAATGAAGAAGTGATGCATAAGTACCTTGTAGTTGACATGATTTTGTTTCTTTGGATGATGTAATATACTGGTATGTTTTCGTTAGGCAATGAAATTGGGATGGAGGGAGTGCAGGTTTAATATTTGAAATGAGAATGTGTGAAGAGAATCCATATCGGGCAGGAGACAGTAATCCATGTAAAGGGCATGGTATCCATTAAACTATTGTAACATGCCAATTTAGTCATTGTTGCGGCCGTAGAAGGGATATCTCTCTCTCTCTCTCTCTCTCTCTCTCTTGCCGACACCGACGCCGTCACCGTCGCCTGCGACGACTCATTCGCCATGTTGTCCTTGAACGGCGAGGACGACCAGTCGAGCAGCGACAACCTTCTCTCCGACATCGAGTATTCCTTCCACGATGTGAGTTCCTCTGTTTTCTCGGGCTAGGGTTACGGAACGGTAAATCTCTCGATCTGAGCTCCATATGTGCATGCAATCGTGTTCGATTTCAGCTTTGTGTTTACCTATAGGTACCAAGGACGATTTACGACTCCGAGTGGGAGGGCCTAGATCTTGATGGAGAAGTCCCATGTGACCATGGGCTAAAACTGAGGAGATATGTTGCATTCCAAGGCAGTAACACTGGGAGAAGGTTTTTGGGCTGTACAAATTAGGTTTGTTTACATTATGTGCAACTGTGACATGAAGTAAAATGTATCATGCATGTTCATAACACTATAGTGTGTGTGTTTTTAGGTTGGCCCGGTGTGTAAAGCAGTAGAGTGGGTGGATCTTGAGTGGCCAGATGCACTTAAGAAATGTTTGGCACAGTTATGGGAGATGTATGAGTTGGAAAGGTCGGGGAGATTTACTGATGTAAGTGATGCAGCTGAAAAAACTTACAAGCTGTCGGTACGAAATAAGGAGCTGAAACAAGAAATCGAGAATTTGAAGTTAGAGCTAACTGACAGAATCGATGGGAGCTTGGTTGTTGGAACTGCAAAGAAGCTTCAGGGTAGTCACAGGTTACTGATTCATAATGCAGAAAAGGAGAGCGATCAGCTCAGGGAAGACAAGAAGAAGCTAGAGTACTGCATTACAGATCTGTTGAAGGAACTAAAGAAGGCGCGCGAGGGTGAACAAGGACAGACTATAGAGGATAAAGGAAATCCGAGATGAATAATATGTTGTACCAATGCCTGAAACTAGTTAATTGTAAGACTTGTAGTTGCGCTTTCTGAACTAAGCCAAACTCAATCCTCGAGCAAACTAATTTCAGACAAACACACATATCGTGCATAGAGTTAAGTTCACGCTTACAAAATCACCACTACAGAGGATAAACTAGGCAGTTCAGTACTAAATAGACATATGTTGTGTTCAAGCGAGCCTGGCCCGGAGCAGCCTGTTTTCCTCCCTAAGATTGGCCAGCTCCTTCAGTACTATGTCCTGCTTCAGCTATAGGTTCTAGCGCTCCGTCACGGACTGGAGAATTTTGTCCGTAGCCATACGATTTTCCTTCAAGATCCCTTTCATGATCTCCGTCTGCTTCCTAGCCGAGGCGCGACCTTCACTGTGTAGCTTCGCCCAGTCGGTGTTTAACTCCTTCAGTTTCTGGCACTTGTCAGAAAGGACCGCGACTTCAGCGCGCAGTTGGTCAAAGGCCAGTTTCTGGGAATTCTGCTTCTCCCTTTGGATTGCTATCTTGTCATTTAGCCAGGTTGCCAGGTCCTGGTCGACCTTTCGCCTCTTTCCCTGCAACAAAAATACATAGTATGGTTTGTTCAGTTCACCAGGACAAGCCGGTTAGTTTCCATAATTAACTAAATCGACTAGTGGTACTATCATAATTTCAAGGAAGAAGCAATCTAGGACTAATCAACATTTTATGAATCGACTAGTGGCACTGTCATAATTTCAATTCCGAAGACAAATAAGATTTATCAGCAGTTTAGTGTGCTATGGGTTTTTCCCAATATCACCAAGTAGTAGTGGGAGAGTGGCAAACTCATAATGCAGAAACCCATGTCCAGATACATAATGGAAAGAGAACATGGTGTCCATTCATGAACATGAACACCAACACATGTCCAGATAGATAAGGAGTTGCCCTAGGATTCTTATTGCACCCTATAATGGGAAGCAGACATGGGTATTGCTCCCTAAACCCTAAACATTACAAAAGGAGAGGAGGACGAACTGGTATTCGTGTCCCCGCTAACGGGAATCAGACTTGGGCATTGCTCCGATACGCCTCCAGACATGACCTTAGCTCCTCGTTCTCTTTCTGAACACCCTCGAGTACGGTGATCCCTCTGCTCATGTCCGCCTTCATCTCCTTGATTGCATCTAGGCAACGGTTCCTGTCATGGTAGGATCGGATGGTAGCCTTGGTTTCCTTGACGTGTCCTCTGAGTGCCTCGCTGACTTCGTCCTGCAGGAGAATACACCTTTCCACGACATTCTTCTTCTCCTCTGTGAGCTCGTTGATTATCTTGATGGCCTGTTCTTGCCTGTTCAAGTTACAATCGAGCACATTCTGCAGCCTAACGACGTCTCGTGCAAAATCTAGCGAGATCTCCTTCTGCACAGATAATTGCTTGTGTAGGCTCTCATTAGCTTGGGTGAGGGAGCGTGCAAGCTCATGTTGGTTGGCAATCTTGGAACTGATCGCGGCCACCTTCTCACGGTACTCGGCCTTCGATCGCTGCATCGTTCATGTTAATTGAAATAGGAATTCTACAATTACACTCCAGGTCCCAGGTGAATACTAATACAGATCAAAAAAAATCCCCGTTGAATCTATTGGCCGTAGTGTTAAAAAATGGACCTAGAGATCTATTCATGACCACGATAAACTAATCCTAATCACAAAAAGTCCATAGTGAATCTATGAACAGCGGTGGATCCACCAGTGTTAATGCATGTGTGTTCTTTTTACTAACAACAACCAGCGTCATTGAAATGTGTGCTCTTTTCACAATCCACCTATGGATCCACCAGTGTCATTGCATGTGTGTTCTTTTTAGCAACAACAACCAGAGTCATTGAAATGTGTGCTCTCTTCAGAGACCACACATGGATCCACCAGTGTCATTGCATGTGTGTTCTTTTCACTAACAACAACTGGAGTCATTGCATGTGTCTTCTTTTCACATACCACATATGGATCCACCAGTGTCATTGCATGTATGTTCTTTTCTCTAACAACAACTGGAGTCATTGCATGTGTTTTCTTTTCACATACAACATATGGATCCACCAGTGTCATTGAAATGTGTGTTCTCTTCAGAGACCACAAATGGATCCACCAGTGTCATTGCATGTATGTTCTTTTCACTAACAACAAATAGAGTCATTGCATGTGTGTTGTTTTCACATACCACGTATGGATCCACTAGTGTCATTGCATGTGTGCTGTTTTTACAATCCACCTATGGATCCACCAGTGTCATTGCATGTGTGTTGTTTTTACTAACAACAACTAGAGTCATTTCATGACTGTTCTTCTCACATACCACATATGGATCCACCAGTGTCATTGCATGTGTGCTCTCTTCACGATCCACACATGGATCCACCAGTGTCATTGCATGTGTGTTCCTTTTAGTAACCACAACCAGAGTCATTGCATGTGTGTTCTTTTCACATACCACATATGGATCCACCAGTGTCATTGAAATGTGTGTTCTCTTCAGAGACCACACATGGATCCACCAGTGTCATTGCATGTATGTTCTTTTCACTAACAACAACTGGAGTCATGGCATGTGTGTTCTTTTCACATACCACATATGGATCCACCAGTGTCATTGCATGTGTGCTCTTTTCACAATCCACCTATGGATCCACTAGTGTCATTGCATGTGTGTTCTTTTCACTAAAAACAAATAGAGTCATTGCATGTGTGTTGTTTTCACATACCACGTATGGATCCACTAGTGTCATTGCATGTGTGCTCTTTTTACAATCCACCTATGGATCCACCAGTGTCATTGCATGTGTGTTGTTTTTACTAACAACAACTAGAGTCATTTCATGACTGTTCTTCTCACATACCACATATGGATCCACCAGTGTCATTGCATGTGTGCTCTCTTCACGATCCACACATGGATCCACCAGTGTCATTGCATGTGTGTTCTTTTTAGTAACCACAACCAGAGTCATTGCATGTGTGTTCTGTTCACATACCACATATGGATCCACCAATGTCATTGAAATGTGTGTTCTCTTTAGAGACCACACATGGATCCATCAGTGTCATTGCATGTATGTTCTTTTCACTAACAACAACTGGAGTCATGGCATTTGTGTTCTTTTCACATACCACATATGGATCCACCAGTGTCATTGCATGTGTGCTCTTTTCACAATCCACCTACGGATGCCACTAGTGTCATTGCATGTGTGTTCTTTTTACTAACAACAACCAGAGTCATTTCATGACTGTTCTTCTCACATACCACATATGGATCCACCAGTGTCATTGCATGTGTGCTCTCTTCACAATCCACACATGGATCCACCACATTGTTGGGAATATGCCCTAGAGGCAATCATGTATGATGATATTCCTGTGTATTCATAAGGTTATGGTCCATGTATGAACTGCTGATATGTATCATCGAATATGTGATTTGATTGTGGAACTACATATTCATGTTGTTCATACTAATTGTCCTTGGTCATTGAGGTTGTGCCGGACACACAACTTAGACCAATGTGAAAGTCGGCAGATGACTAGGTTCCACTTGTCATGGGCATGGAGATGCTATTCCGACTTACACGGATTCGACTAAAGAGTTTAGTGAGTCGGACTGACCCATATTGAGATGCAACGAACAAGCCGTCATTTGCATGTCTCAATCGATGTAATCCTTAGACCTGAGGTTATTGCACAATCCGAGTTGAAGATCTCCGACTTAGGTTCTATCAAACACTGTTCTAGTCACTGGGCAGTTATAAAGGCGGAGTTCGGGTCGACTGAGAATCAAGCTGCGTGATGTGAATAACCGAGATGGGATTTTGCCCCTCCATCTGGAGAGATATTCTCTGGGCCCTCTCAGAAGATATGATTCAGAAAGCATGGCCATGCGCGTCTCGGATAAGTGTTAACCGAGGCAGCTGACTAAGAGTTAGTCGGATGAATCACTTATCTCAGATCGAGAAAGAGAGTCGGACTATTTAAGGGATGACGGTCATTCGCCTATAGTCCGACAAGGTATATCGTGAGGCAAAAGGGACTCAGACGAAAGTCGCATTGGAAAGGTATGTCGTCATGACTTATTGGTACTTGGGGAGTTGGCACGTTCTGCTAGGAGCCGCTACCAACTGATCGATCACGAGTGAGAGTCGGAATCGTGTCCGGGTTACCATGAGCCTGTCGGGTCACACACTTAAGAGCGGGAGCAAGTTTGGGTTAGACCCAAACCGGAAACCTATTTGGGTTAGACCCAAATAGGGACATGGACTTAGTCAGCAAGTGAGACTTGAAGTGGCTAATATAGGCATTTTTAGTGAATGAGCCACAAGTGAGTGGAGCCCACTTTCACTCCCTATATAAGCTGGGGCGCAGGTGCTTAGAGCACAAGGTTAGGTCACTCCATGTGTTGGAAACCCTAGCCCCAGTCCGTCCTGTCGCCGTCGTACCCGACCTAGCAGTCCATCACCGGCACTCCTCCTCGTACGCGTGGATACCGGCGGAGGTGCTGTACGTTCAGCACTTCGACAATCGTGAAGAAAGAACGGATCGTGGATCGTGGAACCGGAACGGATCGTGAGGACTGCACTGCATCAAGCGACGTGCTTCATCAGTTTCGCAACTACGCGTCTAGTGGTAATCCTCGTGGCCTTCTACCTGAGCTGGATCTTGGGATCACCGCGTAGGGAAAAAGTTTTGTTTATCTCTACGTGGCCCAACACACATATGGATCCACTAGTGTCATTGCATGTGTGCTCTTTTCACAATCCACCTATGGATCCACCAGTGTCATTGCATGTGTGTTCTTTTTAGTAACAACAACCAGAGTCACTGAATGTGTGCTCTCTTCAGAGACCACACATGGATCCACCAGTGTCATTGCATGTGTGTTCTTTTTACTAACAACAACTGGAGTCATTGCATGTGTCTTATTTTCACATACCACATATGGATCCACCAATGTCATTGCATGTATGTTCTTTTCACTAACAACAA